>JAYGXS010000001.1:8747356-8767642 GCA_036362985.1 Ligula intestinalis | reverse complement strand
AAGAAGAAGAAGAAGAAGAAGAAGAAGAAGAAGAAGAAGAAGAAGAAAGAAGTCATGGAAGGCAAGGTAGAAGGAGATTGTATTCTGTACAGAATAAGTAGGAGAATAATTAACAGAAGTGTTGACCCGGCCTGGAGTGGAGTTAGACCATGAGGAGCGAGAGCGAGAGAGAGTGCCGCAGCCTCGCGTCCGCCGCGCACCGGGGCGAAAGGCAGAGTGAGTTCCGCCTTGCCTGTTGAATGGGCTTAGTGTTAAGTGTGATTCTGCCAGCGCTGACCACAAATCCGGCGCATACCAGTAATCAACGGTACGCAAAAATCGATTGACTGATTTGACTGCCAATTCACGCTTAGTAGATCAGTCATCACAAGTTGTGAGGCGAGTCCAGTGTGAACCAGTAACCAGCAATGCGCCAAAAAATCGATTGACTGGCCATGTTGACAGAGCAGGCAGAATGAGTGATCACGGAAGCGCTGGGGGGCAGGCTCCTACAGATCTACTCTTTGGTTGTAGTTGTCCGGACCCGGTGATCTACTTGCTGGACTGCGCCTCTGGACTCCGGCCTATTCATGGCTGGACTGCACTTGTCTGGGAGTCCTTTACCCATTACTCATATTCTACTCATTCAACAATGCATTAAATTATCTATAAGAATCCGACATTCACTTTACCGCACACATCTGCATGCAGCGTTTTGGTGTAAAAGAGAAATAGCTTGAATGCGGTGGGGAAATAGATGGCTCAGACGATGGAACCGTTGAGCATTTGCCTACACTTGCAAGCTCGTAAACATGCGTGGAATTGCATTACCTTATCGTGACCAATTTAACAAACAAAGAACGCTGATAAACTGGACCCTTCACAGCTGTATCAAGCAGAGGTAGAATACTGGCGAAACACGTATCTGGGTTTTTCACTAGCACCTATGCTGACAGTATGCTTAATTACAACCCATGCAGTTTGCCTGACCGAAATAACGGTGACGAACTCGGTGACCTCGATAGACCTTTAACCCACGACGTAATACCCTTGTTTCATTGAATAAGAACGATGACGACTGAAGTGCACTTTCACGCAGTGAAAATGGATTACATGTAACAGTTATGGACACGAAAGCCAAATAAGCTATTCGAAACTAGTATCTCCTTTCATGGGAAACACGAACGAGGAGAAAAACCCGACTGCTGCCATTATGACAGAAACTTCACTGGGCATATATGGGCCGTACGTCAAACCTTCCAAGAATGGCGCTGTACACTACGTGCGAGGCTACGTGAGACACGTGGGAGTATATGGCAAACAACTAGCCATGCTGTCCAACTTCTTCGTTCAATACTCAACGCTATGCAACTACCGCAGGGGAGGTTGAGTAAGTTAAACCCTAGCGATTTTCAGACCATGGTTACTTAAAAGAGAAGAATTCGGTAGAGGTAGAGGCCACAGAAGTAGCAATAGTATATCGTGTGAATGAATGCACGTGTTTCACAGATCTATTCTAGGAACAAATAAGTTCCGCTTTGCCAAGGAGCTCGCAACGCAAAACCTCATGACCGTCACATAGTGACAAAGGTGACATGATGAAGAAGTGGATCCAACGAAGCAAAGGCAGACCGGAATGGCCATTTCTGGCTAATTAGCCGTCATCAGCCAGTCATACCCAATCTCGTATATTGTATATTGTGTACACAGAGGAACAAAGAATAATCGGAATGAAGTTTGATTCGGTTGTCGTTGAGCCTTCTGCCAAGAAATTCAGATGAGTAAAGATCCATTTTGCCAAACCGTATATGGGGGTGCCATGATGCAACCTAAGGACAGACTGCCTCCTACAGAAACCTCTGCAGTTTTCTGCAAGATTCTTTGCAACGAGGGAGACTGCAATTACGTTGGAAAAACAGGCCGCAAAACGCAGACCCGCCTTCACGAGCACAAACGGGCAGCTGAGAGACTAGACCCAAATTCTCAACTTGCAGCACATATCACGGAGACTGGACATAACTTCGATTTCCAAGGAGCACACATCGTGGGCCGAGGAATTTCAAAAGCCAAAAGGCTGATGCTTGAGGCATGGTACTCACATGCCAACCCCATGAACAGGCATCTAAACCTCCCCGCTGCCTACAAAGTCTTGCACCATTATGAGAGCGAAGGACGAAACAGGACCAAACCGTATGAGGAAGATCCCACGACGGGCCAGGCAGAAGAGGATCCAGGGTTACCAGGACCCTCAAAGGGGTAACAAGGTGTCACACTAATTGCTGTTCATGACCTGCTCCACGGACAGCTGATTAGCGTACACCACTATAATTGCCCCCGACTTCACTGACAGCTAATTGCCCCCCTGCCCCATCCCTGTTGATAGCTGTTTCTAACGCTCTGACAATTTGATTTTTTCTGATAGTTGATTGGCCTATGGCCACTATAATTACCCTTGCTTTGTTGCTACTTCTTAACTCTGAAGATAGTTTCCTGCAAGAGCTCGAAAGTTCACGACAATAAGTCTATTGATCTGGTGCTCGATAAGTCTGCTTCCTTTTCCATGCAGTAAAGTCCTCCCATTGTGCCTTCAGTAGTTAACCTACAGCTTTCAAACTGGGATTCGGCCTGATGGTTGATGTACTCTGAGTACAAGCAGTAATTGGACACTTCAGACCTGAATCTGCTACTGTTCTATGATTATGTTTCTGATGAAGAATCCGCGACAGATCTTGAAACGTCAGACGACTAAAAGTTTTGTCCCCCACGATCGAGTCGTCTTCTTATCTGAACATTTATTCCTAATACTCGTGGAAGTCAAAAAACCGTTCACACATTGCCATTTTTATTTCGGCTGAATCTTCTCTTAAGGTAAATTACGCAGAAAGTTGACGCCAAAATATATATTTAAATCGCTATTCCAATAGTTGACTTGTTATAGAAAGCCTATAATTGATCAAAGTCATATAGGAATCTGACTCTTGTTGCAGGCGTTCATTTTTATCGGTAATTAGTTGACACCACGTCCTGAAAGTGGTCAAATCCGCAATGTCGAGCTTGTATCTAATCAAGTTTGACAAAGTTGTATTTGGCAAGGTATTCGGCACGTTCATGCGACCTCAACTGGAATTCGCCATCCAAGCCTGGAGACCTTGGACAGCCAAAGACAAAAAAACCTCGAAAGGGTACAAAGACGCGCAACAAAATTAGCACGAGGCCAACGGAACCTCCCTTATGAGACCCGATTGGTAAATCTTGACTTGTTTCCTCTGGATTACAGGCAGCTACGTGGGGACCTAATCCAGGCATTTCGCATGTTGAGTGGTCAGGATTGCTGCCTCCAAACAAATGACTTCTTTGAGCGGGCCACCACCTCTAGGCTGCGAGAACTACCCCTCAAATTACGTGTGACTGGGGCAAGACTTGACCCAAGAAAATTATTTTTCTCTGAGAGGGTAATCCAGGCATGGAATGCCCTTCCTGCGGATATTGTCATGTCCCCTTCCGTGGATGTTTTTAAGGCAAACTTAGACCGATTTAATGAGTATCGTCACGATTAAGTACTCCAAATCCAATCACTGAAGTGTTCCGAATCCAAAAATTGAAGCACTCTACAGCCAAATCCTGAAATGCTAGAAATGCTATAAATATATACTAATAGTAATTTGTAAGTATTATTATCATTAGTACTTAACCAAATGAGTTTCAGCCATTATCTAGCTATGACGTCTATGCTCACTATGCGATTTGAGCCGATCGTGTCTGAGGTCGCATCTACCGCACCTAAGGTCCTAGGCTACGCGGCCCTGTCACACCCTTTCTCGTATCGACCGACTGCTGACGACGTGGCGGGTTCCTCGGCTCTTGACACAGCAAAGGCGTATCATGGTCGCATCTCCGGTCTTCGGGACGTTCTCGTGAATCCGAGGTCTCCTCCTCGTATGGTCCTTCGGGTGTAGATATTACTCGTCATGGATGCCATGGCTACCGTCAACATTCACAGAAGCATCATGCCCCTATCATTCACATACTTCCCCCACGAGCATTATTTTTTCTCCTAAAAACCACCAATGACATTCCATCTTGAATTATGAGCCAGCCTTAGGAGTTTTTTCACTGTCTGCTCTTCTTCCTCAGTTACACTGCTGGCTCGTGTAAACTGAGTGTGAGTTTATTACTTGAAACAAGCGAGTAGTCGTCGGATTTTGTGTCAACGACTTCTTTGGAATGTTCGGCTATGCCGATGCATTTCTTAAATCCTATGTACCAAGAGGAAGTTCAAAGGCTTTTGCCTATATTTCCCTTAATAAATTTGACTTGACTTGACATTTTTAGTTAAATCGAAACCAGGACCCAAACATAGAGGTGTATTAGAAAGAATGTCAGAATGCATTAGTCACTGAGCGGCAGTTCCACACGTAAGCTCACGAAATATCTTACTCCCATGACCTTCCAATCGGCCTAATCCAGCGAAAATCTGGTTGCCTTAGTCCAACGTAACTCCAACAATTTAAAAAACAGTAGAACAACTAGGAATTCTCGTAAAACCATGCTGCAAAACACCTTAGAATTGCAGGCTGTTCCGTAACAGTCTTATGTTACATTGCGCGTAATATAACAGCCTTTGCAGCATTTCTACTTGTGCTGCTTTATTTGCTCGTTTTTATATGAACAGGCTTTTTTAATGTTAAAATTAAGTTAACATTGTACATCTGATTTCCACTTTTGAGGAATTTTCCGCTTTTCTAACAAACTTGGTACTTCTAAACGACGTACTATTACTTGATAAACCGCGATAGACCTTATGTTGAAGAACGAACATTATAATGCTGGTGGAAGACTTTGGGGGAGGTATGGCGATCCACTTCACATAGGCAAGCATGTTCGAAGGCCCGTTGCTGCTTACGCATGCGTCCGCACTGAAGGCGGCCTCTACAACAGCCAGTCAATGATGACGCAAAACCTGGTCCCTCTCGACGGCGAAAAAGAAACAGGTACGTCTAGGTCCATGCAGTCTCTCCGACCAATAACCTTCAGGGTAACCAGACAATGCCCATTCCCGCTAATGCTTGCATGCCTGCTGCTTAAACCTCAGTGGGACTCGACTGGCTCTCCTGGCTGGTCGTAGCTCTCCAAGTCGAATCTCTTTCCATCTATTCTCCGTTCCTCTGTATACAGAATATTCTGTTCCTATTACTCTGGCCTTTCCAGGACTTCTTCTCTACTAAGTAACCATGGTCTGAGGATCGCAGTTGCTTGGGTTTACCTCACTTAACCCCCTGTGATAGACAAAACATGAACTTTTTTGTGTGCTCTTGCCGAACTAATGTACGTAAGTTCCCGTAGTATAGGCTCTAGAAGGGAAACTGCTAGGTATGTCCTATGCTGAGGAAATTCGAACAATCGAACATACACCAGTATGCTAGGAAAATGTTACGGACGCAGAACTCCACATGTATTTACGGCAGTCAGCAAACAGGACAGACCAACTGAGCGATGCCCGCAGTCTAGCCGCCCGTGGTACGTCACGCCAGCATACCAGCCCTGCGCTGAGCAAACGAGACGACCAACCATATAGCCAAAGCAGTGGCCGTAGTCCAGATGGTCCTAGAACGCCTAAACACACAAGATACGCCGGGAATAGTCTACAAAGACCAGCGAAACCATTTAATTATGCCGCAGTTGACACGTTAACGGACCCCCATGCCCCGTTATCTTCGTGTGCAGTTGAATAAAGCCATTGCTAATTTGAACCGTGCTCTTGTCTTCTTCTGCCTATTCGTCGGGTCAGAACGAACTGGGCTATGGCAGAAAACATGGTAAAATTATTTTCTGATCTTTTATATTAACCCTCTAATACAGAAACAATTAGGGGTAACCGAAGAAGAAACCAAAAGTTAGGACTGTCTTTAGAGGCTGCATTGACATTGGACTTATAATAATAAGAATAATAATAATAATAACCTCTTGTACATTTTCAGTAGACCGACATACCCCTTCTTCGTTGAATTCCGCCAATATGAGGTCGAATTTCCTTAAATATTCCTCAGTTGCCCGAACAGCAGGAGTTAATGTTGATGAACTGGATTATAAAGGCGCATTAAAAAATACGTGTTGCTTTAATTTATTATACACTTAATCACTTTCATTAATCACTTTCAACACCATACCATATTCATTTACAGTCATCAAACAAGAATTAAATGTTTAAAAACCAATTTCGTAAGGCAGTTGGTTGGGGAAATAGATATTTAGGCAGGCAAAAAGACATCTTTGCGAAAAAAATTTTCAATGTAGCTTTATGAATTTAACCATTCCAATCAAACATCATCGATAAACAAGCCTTTAGGCTACTCGTTCCTGTATCAGTGTAATAGTTGTAACGATTGCCATGACCAACGTAACCGTCATTCCAATGACAGCCAACAGCGGTGAGTAGTTTGAATCCAATGTGGCGAAGTAATAGGTGATTGCAGCCAAACCGAAGATGCCACCAAGCCAAGTCAACACAACGGCAGCTGCCTTGGCACCCGACCTTACGCATCCAGCAATGGCAACTGGGAGAGCGATGCAGTTTACCACGATGGCACCAAAGAGCAGGCCTCCCACAGTCCAATAGGGCTCCGCTAATGTTCCATTCCAGCAGCAGTCTAGCATGGTGCCACAATTCCAGTTGGAGCGCACTATGCTAGGAATAAGGCCGAGCAAGTAGAGGCACAGACCAAACACAAGGCCAAGTGTGCCTTTGATTGACAGAGCCAGGGCGAAGATACTCCCACTGATAGCCAACATGGGACAATAGACTGTATCCAAGTGGCTAAAGTAATATTTCATTGCCAGGATAGCGAGGATTCCACCAACCCACGTCAGTATCAGGGCGATTGGCGTAGCCCACCACAGTGCGCATCCAACAAGTGCAACTACGATGGCGATGATGTTAAGCACATTGGCGCTCACAATGAGGCCTCCCACAGTCTGATAGGACTCAGCAAATGTTCCATTCAGGCAGGAGCCGAAAATGTTGCCACAACTCCATTTTGAGAGGCTTACGCTATAAATGATAAAGAAGAGGGAGACGCCGAGACCAACAGTGAGGTAAGCTGTGGCCTTGATCCTTGCCAATGTTCTGCGAGATCCTCTACCACGTGCCGGCATTTTTGGGTTTCGGTACATCACGTCTGTTATTAATTTGTCAGACAGCTGTCGGACAGCGCTTCGATCAAATCCACACGGGCCTCTGCAGCATTGGACTGCCAGTGGACCAATCAGATATCGCCGTCAGGCCGCCAGCAGCCGATTGGCTTTCTGGCTCATCCGACTGGCGTGACAGCATTCTAGTCCTGGTGGAAGCATGTGCGTCAGCCTAAAGTGCATTGAACGTGTGCGGCTAGGAAGCGTAGGGTATGCGTGCGGGTCGCCCGAGCGGCTTCTAGCGGTATAGCTGTTTAGATTGTCCTGGCAAACCGTCGCTAAATGTGGAATGACCGAAAGTTGTTCAAGTGCGACCGGAGATACTGGCAGGATTGTCCTAACAAGAGCATTCGAGAATTCCGTTACTATAATTGTTGATAGTTTATTAACTTTTTTCGGGCAAATTATAGGTAGATGTAGGTGTACCTGCCTTTTCTACTTGCATAAGAAACATTCTAGTGAATACAATCAAAATATGCGGAAGCAATTTCAGTAGAACTACTTCTTTAGGAATATTTGGAGATGAAATGGCGAACATAGGTTTGTGTTCGATAATTCTCATCGGTCCTTAATATTTATATGGTAATAAAGAAAATGCACTATGCCGGTTGGAAGAAAAATAGAACTGTTGTCATGACAGGGGAATGGGGGAGAAGGAACGGGGGGTTAAAATCTGCGCAGCATTAGGGGGGGGGGACTGGTAGTCGGATGAGGCGTTGAGCTGCTGGCTGTTGGATTAGCAGCTTTTGACCATGGTAACTGCGGCGCCGCGACGAAGTTCTTTTTGGCCCATTGGATCGGTCGGCGTAGCCTGATGGTGGCCGCTTCTGCCGTAGCCAAAGGACGCTGTCCAAGAAATTTTGAGTAGTCTGAGGGTACCTTTTAGATCACTCGGAAGGCCTCTTTGGCATCCAAGCGATGGTCTGAGTCTACCAGGTGCGCTAGAATTTAACTATTTGCACACTTTAGTTGACCCTTTCCTAACCATGCTGGAATGTGTTCTCGTACTCTTTTGGATAAACGCCGGCTCGTGGTACTAATATGCACCCTGAATGTACAGTTACTTTTCGATGGAGTAGCTATGGGCTCGCCCCTGGGTCCACTTCTACCAAATATATTCATGGGCAAACTAGAGGCTACGCCACTTAGCCACCAGATAAATAATCTGACGTACTACAAACGTTACGTAGATGAGATATTTGCGGGTGCATTAGACCAAACCAACCTGTCAGCTCTAATGAATGCAGTGAATCAGGCGCACCCGTCTATTAAGTTTACAGTAGAAGAAAACCAATCTGGATTGCTCTCATTCCTTGATGTACTACTGCGTAAAAGGGCTGATGGGAGTATTCAACGTAAGGTCTATCGTAAGAAGACATGGTCCGGGCAATAGATCCATTTTGCTAGCTTCGTACCGTTAAACTTCAAACTTAATTTAATACGATGTTTGACGCAAATGGCGAAAAGGATCAACTCGAATGATAGCATAGAAGAGGAGCTAAAGACGATTGAAGGAGTGTTTAGACAAAATGGGCATCCCACTCCATTTATCAGCAAGAACATGGCTGAAAGGCCACCAAAACACGCAGTGTCAACCGCAGTGAAGCAGCGAATATTCATCAGGGTCCCATTTCAAGGGGACAGACCAAAAGAACTCCTAAGGAGGCGCCTGAATCAAGCTGTAGCAACCACCTTCCCAGCAGCCGACGCCCATGTACTGTTCTCGACGACTCCCATCCTATACGGAGAGATCAAGGACGAACTGCCAGGCTAGACCACCTCTGCGTGCATATATTCATTAACCTGCGCCTGTGGGGCGGGATATATTGGTCGCACGAGCCGGCGTTTATCCAAAAGAGTACGAGAACACATTCCAGCATGGTTAGGAAAGGGTCAACTAAAGTGTGCAAATAGTTCAATTCTAGCGCACCTGGTAGACTCAGACCATCGCGTGGATGCCAAATAAGCCTTCCGAGTGATCTAAAAGGTACCCTCAGACTACTCAAAATTTCTTGGACAGCGTCCTTTGGCTACGGCAGAAGCGGCCGCCATCAGGCTACGCCGACCGATCCAATGGGCCAAAAAGAACTTCGTCACGGCGCCGCAGTTACCATGGTCAAAAGCTGCTAATCCAATAGCCAGCAGCTCAAAACCTCATCCGACTATCAGTCCCCCCTAATGCTGAGCAGATTTTGACCCCCCGTTCCTCCCTCCGTTCCTCCCCCCATTCCTCCTGTCCAGACAACAGTTCTATTTTTCTACCAACTGGCATAGTTCATTTTCTTAATTACCATATCAATGTAAAGGCCTGATGAGAATTATCGAACACAAACGTATGTTCGCCATTTCATCTTCGGAAATTTTCAATGGGAATTTTCGCAAACTTAATAGTTGGAGAGTTTAGCTCTCTTACATTTATGCTCGGTACTGTGCCTAGTTTCGGGAAGTGTGTTATTTGACAATATCGAATAAGATATTATTCGAGTAGTTTTTTTCGGAAAGATATTGCAGCTGATGACTCCAAGGGGAAGTGCCATGTTATCTTGGCCGCGAACTAATTTGCTTGCATACTTCAGACGCAACGGGTCACCCATTAGTCATTTTTGGACAACGTTCCTCGGAAAGTCCTTCGTTGGAGGTCTCGGCACCAGTTCGCGTGTGTAAGCTGGCACTATATAAATACATAATTTGGTTACCACGATCAAACTCCAAAATACTAGGATAATTGCAATGACTATTTGAGGCTTGCGGGAGTCTGCCGTTGTGTTGGTTCACGCGGTCTTTCTTTGTCACGCTAGCTGTCTACTCGCACGTGACAAACTCCCCCGGTGTCAACCGTTGCGAGCGGCCGCGATCTCCAAGTGGCCCTATGCTTCCGCCGTCTGCTCACAGCTCAAAGCGCCAGCCAATTGACGCGTGCCTGTCCACCTGGCTGGCTGCCCGGTTCACTAAGGATATTCGGCAGGAAAGGCTAGACAACACAATTTCGTGTACGGACTCGGCGTGCACACGGAGTTGGTTCTAGCGATAACCCAGCCTTTTTACTGTCTATTTTCTTACAGATAACATCTGTCCACTAAATTCGTCGTGCTCGACTTGTGATTTGGAGGAAATTTCTGTTTGTCGACACTACTTCTACTTACGACAGACTCACTTAACCGGTCTAGCCAGAATAAGTGTGGCACGAGTCTAGTCTATAAGGTTATCGGCTGCCCGTATGCTTTGAACTGATCCTGATAGAAACGTTATCACCTGTGTATTTTGTTAAGTTACCTTGCATAAAGCACTGTCAAAGTCTACCGTCTTGCGATATCTTGTAGTAAGTTCAAAAGAATGGAGGAACACCTTCCAGTGTAGTTAAGAAATGGCCAATTAAAGAACCTGAACATTCCATTTTCGAGGAAATGGTAGACTCCGATCGTCGCGTGAGTGCTAGAGCGTGACTTACAATGGCCCCTCAAGCCACAGCTACCATTGCCGAAAGCCGCCAACCCGCAGCTACTTACTTTTCTAGGTGACCAGTACCCTTTGACGCTGATCAACTCCTGACCTCAGTTATTTTTCCTTCTCATCCTGACAATCGCTAGTTTCCCGCATATTTGACTTAGTGAGATAAGGAAAAGCTGTAAGGGACTGACGAAGATTTACCGATACTAAGCGTATGCCCGCCAAATTATCGTTTTTTGTTCTATGCATTTCAGACCACTTCGTGTGAGATGTTATATGGGTTTCAGGTCCAAGGTTAGAGGTAAGATTCATATTGCGGTAAGTTACCATCCGGTTTGTGATTAGTTGGGCTAAGGATACGGTTAGCCTTAAGATTAGGGCTACCGTTTAATTTTACCTTTCGAGCTTGTGTAAGGTTTGGGAGACAGGAAAAACACCAAACGGTTTCCATCCTGAAAAAAAAACTACGCTAGGCCCTAGGGAAAACCTTCGAAGAATGGCGCTGGCAAATCCACGCAGAAGCGCAGAATGCTGCCGCAATTCTAACTTGAAAGTGCAATGCTAGGAAATAGGCTGTGGCGGTCCTGAGATCAGCCCCCTGCGCTGACACGTTGCCTTCGCCGTCAAGCTGTGTGCCACCACCCGCGCGCTCATGGCCGATCCCCTGGAGCGTCCCGCGTAACTCATTATGTCTTTGCCTGCAAACCATGCAGGTGTGGCGGTCACGTGACGCCTCAGGGTCGTCTTTTGTCTCGCGAGCTGTTCGCCTTCTCCTGATTGGCTGGAGGGCGTCCCAGATCCTGTAAGCCGCGCGCACAGACACAACAACTCCTTTGTATGCTGTAAGCCGCTCTATTCCGCAGAGCGTTTTTAGCTCCTTTTCTTACAGTATACTGTCCTACCTAATTGGTCTTACTGACTTCTCAGTTGGGCAACCTTCTACAGTCGACAATCACTCCTTTCGACAATGCCTTCAGTTCTTAACCTAAAGCCTGGGATTTGAATTGATGATTGTGATGCTCTAAGCACAAACACTACCTGGATACTGCAGTTACCACCTTCATTATGCGGAGGACATAGCAGTTGTAGAAAATAGTCGACCGCCCATTAGGGATTCGTCGATATAGCTATCTTTACCCGTGTCTAGATAAAGTTGCTTGAGTAGACTTACTTCTTGCTCTTATCGCAGGGGGTTAAGTAAGTTAAACCCTAGCAACTGCGATCTACAGATCATGGTTTGCTAGGAGAGGAGAATTCGGTAGAGGCCAGAGTAGTAGGAATAGTATATTGTTTACACAGAGGAACGAAAAGTAGATAGAAGAAATTTGACCTCGAAGCACACGACATTCTGTTGGAGCGGCGTGGTCCGAAAAGCAGCTTAGTTACAGGAATCCCCAGCGGCCAGAGGCAGAGCGTTCACACGTGCAGGTTTGCTATTCATCGCTGGGCCAGAAGGCAACTTTGCGTTAGCTGTGATTGGCTGTTTCCAGACGTCAAGACCAACAACTGTGGGCCCTCGGGAAAGTTCACTTCGGCGCGAGCTAGTCACGACACCCTCTGTACTTGCAATGTTAAAAAGTACCGTGTTTTTACAAGGACCACAGTTCTAGAATGAGAGGAGGGGCTTAGCCCAAGTCTCCAAGGTTACAAGCAGCAAGTGTATCGGCCGGAAGAAGAGGAACCAACATCCACATCTACCACAAAGATAAGGCGAAAATCAGGAGAGGAAACATCGATCAACCCACGCCCTACGCGTAAACAATTTCCCGTTTCCTGGCAGGTTACGCTTTGAGACAGGGAAGCCGGCCCAGCTATCCGAAACGTCAGCGCTGCATCGTTTGTTTACGGTGACTTTGACTCTGCCGAATAATTGATAATGCAAACGCAGTGAAAGCGATGTGTGCTGTTATTTCGCAAATGGTGCACCACTCATGCTTCATTAGTGGCTTTGTGGAAGCCTGCTGCTGTTGACTCACGCTGCCTGCCTTTCTTCGCCACGCAATTGGCAACCGCTGCCAGAAGCCGTACGCTTCCCCTTTCTCGCCGCAGCAAGCCTTGCACAAGCGCCAGCCAATCGATGACCGCCTGTCCACCTAGTTGGCTGCAACTTCACACTAAGCCCATTAAACAGGCAAGGTGGAACTCACTTGGCCTCTCGCCCCGGTGTCCGGCTGACGTGAGGCTGCGGCGCTCTTAAAGTGGCCCTTTTGCAGCCAATTGGAACCCAAGACCAGCCGCTAGCGCATGGCGCCTCTAGCTTGCCTGGATGCTCACCGCCTCCTGGGGCTAGGCGCTAACTGCCCTTGGCCGACGCGCACGTATGCCACAGCGTGACGCGTGCACACGCTAGCCAATCCCAGTCCACTTCAAGGTCGCGCGCCCATGCGAGTATAGACATCATCCGCCTCATTGGCCGCCGGAACAAAGCATGTGCCGGCGATGCTCAATGTCCTCATCACTCCGGATCCGACCCGAATAGGGAACAGACGCACTACTCCGCGCGTCAACACTCTTTCCATCTATTCTCCGTCCTGTGTACACAATAAACTCTTCCTTCTACTCTGGCCTTCCCAAGACTTCTCCCATTTCCTAAGGAACCGGGCCTCAAAGATTGAAGGTGTAAGGGTTAACCGTCTTAGCCTTAACTCCTATAGTCTCCCTCTCGCTCCTCATAGTCAAACTCCACCCCAGACCGAGTCAACCCTTCTGTTAATTATTCTCTACTTATTATGTACAGAATACAATCTCCTTCTACCTTGGCTTCCACGACTTCTATCTTCTTCTAAGGAACCGGGCCTGAAAGATCGCAGTAGTTAGGCTTTAACCGGCTTAGCCCTAACTCCTTTGAGATAGCTTCATGCATTTCTTCCGGCTATTACACTTGCCTTCAAGGTAGATATTCTGTCAAAGTAAAATCACATATTTATCCAAACTACGAAAAAGATGTAGCATAGCAACAATGTCGAAGAAACTGGCAGACGTCTCCAGATGCGAATTGCCGAGCATGATGCCAATTCTCAGGTTGCGACTCATTCGACAAGAGCCGGCCACGCATTCAAATTTGACGAGGCCGAGATTCTCGCAGAATGTGACGACAGGGTGAGCCGAGAATCATTTCAGTCATGGTTCACGGCCCAGATCAATGAACAAGGCAATCTATATTCCATTTGGCCATAGCATATCGCCACTTGCGGACAGCGCAGGCCACCACATCGTCTTTAGCCAACACCGAAGAGCCAGATGACCAAGCAATCATCCCGCCCGAGTCCACCACGTGTGAGGAAACCTCAGCAAATGAGAGCCCGCATGCTGGTCAACAAAATATCAATGCGCAATTACCGTTAATTGTCGTTGTATGTTCGCAGTGATGACTTTACCCTAGAAAGCTCCTGTGCGTATTTTAACCTATCTACTACTGCTTTCTGCCTATGTCTCTGAGGATGAATCCTCGACGGATCTCGAAATGTCAGGCGAATAAAAGTGTTATCTCAGTGATCAGGTCAGCATCATCATCATAATCATCATCATCATCATCATCATCATCATCATCATCATCATCATCATCATCATCATCATCATCATCTTCTTCTTCTTCTTCTTCTTCTTCTTCTTCTTCTTGATTAGTGCCTGGGATTCGCATGTTTGCTTGTATTGTCCACGTAAAATTACATGATAAATCGTGATGGGCCTTATTTTTAAGAACTACCATAACTTCACTGGTGTAAGAATTTGAGGCGACGCAACATGAACTGTTTTTGCGCAGCCCAGCCGAACTACTGTACTTAAGTTAGCTTAGTAAACGCTCTATAAGGTAAACCGGCAGATATATCCTATGCTCAGCATATTCCAAGCACCGAACATACATCGGATATATAAGGAAAATATGCTACAATATGATTTCCGTTCTTAAATATAAAGCCTTTACTACAAAAAATAGTTCGTCATTCGAATGAAACAAAATAAGACACAATGAGCAGGCTCTTGTGTCCCCAATGTCAGGCCTTCACAAGGGGTAGTCAAAACACCAACGTATTGCCGACACTTTAAAAGTTAGGTAAATGCATATGAGTTTAACCACTCAAATCACACAGCCACGAGTAACAAGTCTTTTAAGCTACCCACTCCTGTATCATTGTAACAGTTGTAACGATTGCCACGGCCAACGTCACTATCATTCCAATGACTGCCAACAGCGGTAAGTAGATTGAATCCAAGGTTGCAAAGTAATAAGCAATTGCAGCTAAGCCGAGGCTGCCACCAAGCCAGGTCAACGCCAGGGCGACTGGTGGGGCCCACCACTTTACGTATCCGGCTATGGTAGCTATGAAGGCGACAAAGTTTACCATGATGGCAGCAACGAGGAGGCCTCCTGTAGCCTGATAAGACTCCGTAAGCGTTCCATTCAGGCAGGAGCGCAAAATGGTGCCACAGCTCCAATGTGAGAGCGCTGCGCTAGGAATGAGGCCGAGGAGGGAGAGGCAGAGACAAGATGCGAGACTAATTGTGCCCTTGATTGACATGAACACGGCGAAGATGCTCCCACTGATAGCTAACAGGGGACAAAAGGCTGTATCTAACTTGATGAAATAAAATGTTATTGCAGCGACAGCTAGGGCGCCACCAAGCCAAGTCAGTATCAGGGCGATTGGCGTGGTCCACAACTTTGCGCATCCGGTAATGGAAAATGTAAAGGCGACAAAGTTTACCACAGTGGCACCCAGGAGGAGGCCTTCCACAATCAGATAGGACGTCCTTAATGTCCCATTGAGGCAGGAGTGCCAAATAGTGCCACAACTCCACTTTGAGAGCACTAGACTGAGAATGAGAAAGAGAAGGGACAGGCCAAGGCCAACAGTGATGTACATTGTGGCCATGTACCTCGCTTGTGTTTTGCGAGATCCGTTACCACATTGCGGCATTTGTGGTCTCGGTACGTTGCGTCCGTTTGAAACTTGTCAGCAGCCTCTTTGCGTGTCCTTTCAACAACGCTTCGGTCAAATCCACAAAGAAGACTGCACCAACAAGAGCGGAGAAATAACAGTAAAGGTAAAGGTAAACAAAGCGTTTGCAAGGTTGGACTAATCAGATAGCGTCTTCAAGCTGATAGCTAGTCGATTGGCTTTCTGAATCATCAGAGTGTCGTGCTAGCAGCTATTGCATGTGAGCAGATCGGTTGTGTGAAATGCAAGTGAGCGAGTGGATTAAAGCGGCTGTTTCATCTTCTTGACTTTTCCGACTGTATCCAGCAGTCACGCGTACTTCAAACTCAATGATAGCAACTATCAAGACAGTACGGTACTATTAACCAAGTAGTAATGGATGATCAAAGTAGTAACCTCAATAATGTATACTGTTATAACTGAATGTGTTCCTGTTTCAACAGGGAAGGGAAAGCAGACCAGAATAGTTACTAGTACTTTACTGTCAGTTGTACTAGTACATCAGCTCTGTTACCTGTGTGTCTAGCAGCTTGATTTTCGTGGTCGGTCTCGTCTCGGCAGCAGTCTCTTGTCTAGGGCAACAGAGTCCCATTCTGCTGAATTCTGTTGAATTGAATTGAACGCGCATGGTTTGAATTTTCGAGCAAAACCAAGGTGATTATATTTCAAGTTTTATACAGAAAGATACCGTCTTTGGACAAAAATTGAATCAAAAAACCTATTATTCTAAACAATCTGCAGTCCAATTTCCTTCGATACCCCCACTGCTGGACGAGGAATTCTTCTCCAAATCGGGCATCTCACTGGAAATATTGGCTTGGCCTACATAGTCTAATTGTCCCAATCAGTCTCGTCAGGGCTCTGAGGAGTATCCACGGACAGGCTGAGTCGTTATATTTATATACTGCTGTGTATAATTACTAGAAGACTATAATTATCTAAGTAAAGGCCACCTTATCATTTTATATCTTGCTTTTTTCAACCCAAATTAGTACCAGCTGGCAACTATTAGACTACACTATCTCGGTATATAATCGCTAGAAAACTTTATTTATATAATTAAGGCCACCCTATCGTTTTTATTTTCCTTACGCCAATATACTCCCTGGTAGTAACTATTAGACTACACTATCTCGGTTGCTGTTACGTCTAGTCTGACCGACGCTGCAATAGTTTATAAATATAACCTTTTAGCATGCAGAATGTAGAAGTCCACGACCAAACTGTGGATGGAGAAAAACCCTTTCGGGAGCCGGCGTCGATCCCCCGACCTGCGATTTAGGAGGCGAACGTCTTAGGCGCTCGGCCACTGCGACCCAGCTTTGCGACTCACAGAAAGTTAAGTGCATTGACAGGGTTGACACGATAAATTTTGCCAACGAACTCCACGACCAAACTGTCCCAGCCACTGCAACCCAGCTAAGCGGCTCACAGAAAGTTATGTGCATTGACAGGGTTGACACGATAAAATCCGCCAACGACCCAACTGTCCTGGGTGAAGAAAAAGTTCTTTCCGGAGTCGGCATTGATCCCTTGACCTTCGATTTAGGAGGCGAACGTCTTGGCCGCTCGGCCACTGCAACCCAGCTATGCAAGTCACAGAAAGTTTAGTGTATTGACAGGGTTAACACGATAAATTCTACCAACGAACTCCACGACCAAACTGTCCCGTGTGACAAACAGTGCGACATAAGAGACAAGGGTATAAACCCTACGGCCACCATGACCACCTCGCACAATTCACATAAGGGTAAGAACAGTGACACGGATGACACACATTGCCCGACGGCATGCAAACATTGCAAACATTGCCCGAAAATATCAAAGTTTGAGTCACGTGAAGATTTACTAGGGGATGTTATCACATGGTTTCTCAAGCATGGCACATTAAAGCCGCTAGATGAAACCAGCAGAAATCAGCAGCTAGAATCCGTATTGACGGAAGTCGCTACCAGGCACCACCCAATCGGTCCAAGCGCGATTAAAATTGAAGAGAAGCAAACACAAACAAGCCCTAATCTACCGTCCCAAGAAAGTTCAGGTTCTGGGATTATAAAAACGGCCAGGAGAAGAGGGAAGCGTCTACCTGACCAACCAGTCTCACCCTCTTTACAGGTCAAAACTAGTGAAATCGCACGAAAGGGGATCGGAGAAGAGCTGGGAGAAGAAAAAGAGACAGTATTTGCACCGAGACAACTGCGTTCCGATGCACACAAAGCAATGAAAGCGAAGGAAGCCGCCGAAAAAAACAAACGAGGGAGCCCATACTTACAGTGCACGCCCCCACAGTTGATCAATCAGCCACCGCTGAGACGAGTTTAAACAATCTCGCCGTAGACAACAAAAACACGATTGGTTCGCTCCGTAAAGTGTAGGCTGCCGTGGAGACAGATACCAGGGAGCCCATGCTTACGGTTAAGGCCCCCAAAGTAGACCAATCAGCCACCGCTGAGGCGAGTTTAAACAATCTCGCCGTAAACAACAAAAACACGATTGGTTCGCCACGTAAAGTACAGGCTACCGTCAGCAAAGACACGAAGGAAAACACGAAAGCGTTGCACCAAGAAGTGACCGACGGCGTAGAGAGGACGCAGAAAGTCACCGATAGGGGCAAAAGTTTCGTAATACAAGGTCTACCGGAATTCACTGCCAGTACTGCTATTAACCAAAAAGTGGGTGACAGTGTCGCAGGCCCGAGCCTGAAGCCCACAGTAGAAAACGAGGGCAGTACATCAACCATAGAGTCCGGTCGCACACAAGATGGTCATAATAGCTGTTAACGAGCAAGCAAGCGACAGTGTCGTAGGCACGAAAAATGGCACTACGAGGGAAGCCAGCATCATAATACAGGGATTAACGGCATCAACCGCAGCCACTCCCATGGACCGGCATTCCGCAGATGTCCAGCTGTTCCATGCACTTATGAACAAAATGCTGGGACCCAATGTACCATTAGAGTGCGAAAACGCCTTCCGCCTTGGCAAACGGCCTGAGAGCCCAACTGGAACGGCACGTCCCAGACCTCTGAAAGTGGTCATGACAAGAAGCCAAGACGCCAAGCTCATTCTACCTAGGCGTTTTAAAATAAAAGACTCTGACCCGGGAGTTTTTTTTCAACAGGAGTTCTCAGCTGCAGAATGGAACAAACGTCGTCAACTTGTTTCCGAAAAGAGGGAGCGGGCCAGCAAGGGCGAACAAAACTTGGTTATTTACAACAACCAAGTGATTCAACGTCCATTGTTCTCACCTTGGATAGGTCCGTTCCGGATAACCACACAATCGGCTCAGAAGGGGGAGGATTGAGCCCAAGCGAAAAACATACAGAGGCCGAACGAAGGGGTAAAACATTGGGTTATTAACAACAACTAAGTGATCCAGCGTCCACTGTTCTCCCCCAGGAAATGTCCTTCCCGGATGACCGCACAGTCGACCCGGAAAGGGGCGGGGAGAGCCTGACTGTAACCAATTCTCGAGCAAACAGAAAGTTAACTTTCATGTACACAAATGCACAGAGTATGCTTTCAAAGCTTGACGAGCTGAAGATTCATGCCTTTGAATTATCACCAGATAAAGTTTCAATGGAAACTTGGCTGTCTGAACAGGTAGCCGACGGCGAGGTATCCATGCCTGGCTATCAACTGTTCAGAAAAGACAGAGAACGTCGTCAAGGCGGTGGCGTAGCAACATACGTGAAAAATGGACTCACAGTTTTAGACAAAACGGATAAACTGGCGTGTACTTCCGAGGCCATCTGGCTGTCCATTAAAGTACCAGGTGCACCCAACCTCGATGTACTGACACTCTACCGACCACCGAGAAGAGAGCCAGTAGTGGATGCCTCCTTGCTAGAGGAGCTGGAAAAGATTACTGCCCGATCGGACATCCTGATTGTGGGGGACTTTAACGCGCCTCACATCGACTGGGGTGCGGCCTGCGCACATAGCTCCGATCTAACCTTCGACAGCTGCCTTCTGAGCATGACTCTGAAGTTATTTCTCACGCAACACGTCACTTTTCCGACAAGGATGCGCGATGGCCAACAGTCCAACTGTCTGGACCTCGTTCTCACGAAATCGCAGGACAGCATCGACGAAGTGTCATGTCTTCCACCACTAATAAAGCGACCATGTTGTACTGCTATGGGAGTACTCGTTATTCTCAATACCGGAGAGACCCTCAACAGCCAGACGAAATATTTGGCGAGGCGATTTCGATCGAATGAAGACCGAACTCACGCACGCCGATTGGGAAACTCTATTTTCTGGAAACATAACTGCGGACTGGGAAGCGTTCCGGACCACACTGCACAGACTCATCGACAACCACTGTCCAATTCTGCGACAAAAGGTGAACACTAGACCGCGATGGCTTACGCAGGCCTTAAAAATAGAAGTGAACAAAAAGCGGAAGCTGTGGAAAAAAATGCTAGCAGACAGGACTCCTGCATCTGTCAGTGCCTAAAAAACTCAGAGAAACCGGGTCAAGGGTCTTATTCTCAAAACAAGACGGGCTTTCGAAGCAGACTTGCTAAACCAGGCCACAGTGAACCCCAAACTGTTTTACAGTTATCTCAGGCAGATTACCAAAAACAAGGATCCGATACCCCTGCTGAGGACCGCTGAGGGAAGAGACTTGATAGATGATGAAGCAAAGGCTGATCATCTTTCGAAATTTTTTCGATCAGTCTTAACTATTGTATCCGCTTCGGTGTCGTCGGTGGGGTGATCGTATG
>JAYGXS010000001.1:8722050-8747256 GCA_036362985.1 Ligula intestinalis | reverse complement strand
GTCTTCACAAAGGAAACGGCATACGATCACCCCACCGACGACACCGAAGTTGATACAGTATTTGAGACTGTCCAATTCCCCGAGGCTGCTGTTCTTAAGGAACTCTTAAGCTTAAAAGAATCTAAGTCACCAGGTCCCGACAACGTACCAGCCAAGATTTTGAAGGAGCTCGCCAATGAGTTGGCCAAACCACTCTCTATGCTCTTCCAAACCTCCTTCGAAACCGGATGCCTACCAGTAGATTGGAAATCCGCGAGGATTACACCGCTATACAAGGGGGGAAGCCGGGTCTCAGCGAATAACTACCGACCAGTCAGCCTTACTGCAATCTGTTGCAAAATCATGGAAAAAATTATCAAGCAACAACTTATGCAGTTCCTGGAACAAAACCATCTGCTATCGGATGCTCAGCATGGTTTTCGTAGAGGTAGGTCCTGCGTTACAAACTTGCTCTACTGTTTAGAACGGTGGACTGAGGCAGTCGATAGTGGAAACTCAGTGCATGCTGTCTAGATTGACTTCAAAAAGGCTTTCGATAGCGTGCCGCATCACCGCCTCCTTTATAAACTCAGCCGCATAGGAGTAAGGAGTAGGCTCCTTACGTGGATAAAAAGCTTCCTTATCGGTCGCTCGCAAACTGTCCACATCAACGACAAACAGTCAGCCAAGGTTGAGGTTGAGAGTGGTGTTCCCCAAGGCTCCGTTCTCGGCCCTATCTTGTTTGTTATCTAAATCAACGACTGTGTCCGCGAACTGGATTGCGGCATCGCCATGTTTGCCGATGATATCAAACTTCGGAGCGTAATTCGAACTGCGGCTGACGAAGTGCACTTACAGGAAAATTTAAATAGACTTCAAAAATGGTCGGCGGACTGGCTCTTACCGTTCGAGTTGGCTCTTACCATTCGAGTTGGCAAATCCGGTTCTTAAAACGGCACGGCTTACCGAATGAATGGCATACCATTGAAGGAAGTGAACGCCCAGAAAGACTTGGGAGTCTGGATCACGCCCTCGCTTAAACCCTCCCTGCATTGCACAAAGGTAGCCAAGTCCGCGATGTCGATCCTTTACCTCGTCAAACGAGCTTTTTCTACCTTCAATGAAGAGTGCTTCACAAAAGTCTTCGGAACCTTCGTACGACCGCACCTAGAATCCGCTATCCAAGCTTGGAGACCCTGGTCCAGGAAAGACATCAACATCCTGGAAAAGGTACAACGGCGCGCAACCAAACTTGTTATGGGGCAGGGCTCGCAGCCTTATGAAACACGGCTGTCGAATCTCAACCTCTTCCCTTTGCGCTACAGGCAGCTTTGGGGGGACCTGATACTAGCATTCCGCGTATTACGTCTTCAAAACTGCTGTCCTATATCAGGCGATTTTTTCGAATTAGCAACGACCACGAATCTGAGGGGTCATCCCCTCAAATTAAAGGTGACAGGGGCCAGGCTGGACGCTCGGAAACACTTCTTTTCAAAAAGGGTGGTCGGAGCGTGGAATGCGCTTCTTCAGGACGTCGTTATATCGGAATCGCTAGAGAGTTTTAAGCGAAAACTGGATCCATATAGCAGTGCACGATGGATCGTTACAGACAATTTGCAATAATAATAATAATACTTTTTCCAATTTTTCAGTAGTATTAGTGTTTATATCCATTCACGTTTGCTATTTATATCGCCCTCCCACGCATAGCCTCATGCGAAGTTCTCCGCGGTCTACCCTACTTGGCTATCTGCGTACCGTGATTACCCTCTGGCGATCTTATCAGCCAGACCTGACGGACTAAACATTCACCCTTGGTTCGACCCAAAGCGGACTGTCGACGATCTGGACGGATGCCTCTGTTTTTCCAGTTCCGTTTGTGGACTCTGAAATCAGCAAGGAAGAATCAGGACGTGGCTTCCACACGGTGATGATCCTGGGAACCTTTGCAATGCCCCCCCCCCGTTGGAACCCCCTTTTTTCTCCTAAATCCCACGCATTACCCCCACAAGGGCGACAGTTTTTCTCCTAAAAATCCCGGAGGAGTTTTTTCACTGTCTGCTCCTATTTTCATCCTATGACACAGGACAACTGGCCTTGCCAACAGTCTAAGCAACCAATTTTTTGCTACCACTGCACATATGTACAAATAGGGCACTCAAAGGAATTTTTCCTAAGTACCCTCCATATACTGATACTGATACTGCTCGCAGCCCCGCTATTGAAGGGGCAGTAGTCATTGCTCCCCATTGGCTCCCCGTGAGTGGCCGTGCGCGCGCTTTGCTCCTGGCCAGGTGTGACCTCAGCGTGACAGCGGTTTCGTGTACGCATGACACCTTGGCCCCCTCACGTGTTTTCTGCTGCTGAAGGTCGCGTGACTTGGCCCGTTCTGTATGCACCAGACAGTCCTGTTGTGTCCTTTATTCTCCCGCCTTTGTCCGGCGTGACCTCAGGATTTCTGCCTGTCTGGACGACAAGGGTGGTGGCCCACGTGCTTGACCATCCTAAGAGATACACCAAGTCAAGAGCGAAGGAAGTCGGCCAAATCGCCTGACTCTATACAAAGGAACAACACAAGATCAACAATAACGCCACGCAGGGCGAAACTTATTGGAGACATAGGACTCTGTTGCCCTAGACGAGAGACTGCTACCGAGGTGAGACCGACGACAAGACACACGCTGCTGACTGACACAGGACAAGCTGTCGGACATACCGAAGACAGAACTGATGTATATGCAGAACTAGTGACAATAAAATATTATCTGCTATCCTGATCTGCCTTCTCTTCCTAACACGTAACTGGGGGACATAACCGATGTTGACACAGGAACACGCAAGGTTATAATAAAACTAGTCTTGGAAAAGCTTGTGTCTCTTGGTAGGAGAGGGGACGTCGCTCTGCTTTTATATGATTTCAGGCGGCCAATCCTATTGTTCAGGGTTGGTCTGAAAATACTAGCACGAAGAGAAGGGTTGGATGTGCATAAAGGCAATACTATACCGGCAAGGGAGCAGGAATTGCAAGCGTTTGAAGTTAGCGGTGGTGACAGCTGTAATCGAATCAGAAGGGGTGGGGGGAGGGAATAGCGTGAAGCTCTTGAAACAGTTGTCTCTTGACGCAGTGGGGGCGGGTGAAGCCATTGTGGGAAAAGGCGATTAAAAGGCAAGAGAGCCGAAGGGGGGTGGGGAAAATATTTAAGCACCGCATAAATGGTAATTTGCTGGGGGACTAATTTAAACACCAGTGTGCAGTCGACGGAAAACAAAAGGGTCAACGGGAATATACGTTTTGGAGGAAGGGGACTCGGGCACGCAGTTCAGAGGAAACGGGAACAACCTTTCGTAAGACGGTATCGACAGGAATTAAGGCTAAGTCGGCTTAACCCAAACAGCTACGATCTTCCACGCCCGGTTCCTTAAGAGAGGAGAGAGAAGACAGTGGGAAGCCAGTGTTAGCAATAGTGTATTCTGCAGAAGGATAGGAGAATAGATGGAATAAGTGTTGATTCGCGGAGTAGTGCGTCCGTTCCCTATTCGGGTCGGTTCCGGAGTGATGTCGAGGGTGAAGCCATTCGAGCCGCCACCTTTGGCTGCAACCGTGAAGGTCATTGATTGGACCACGCGTGTGCGAACCGGCGTGGACGCATTAGTAGGTGCGTCGGTACGTCTGACGGTAGCATCGGCCTTGAGCCAAGCTACTGTGGGTTGAGGCCAGAATTGTGGAGACGTTGTGCGTGCGTTTGGGTACGCGTCAGTTGCGTAAGGCAGCCATGGCGGTCGCCCGTCCATTTGCGCATGTCTCAAGGCACACGGGAAAACTGCTTGCGCGCGAGATCCTAAGCTCTCAGTGACCTCGTCTGTTGTGTCAAGCGTTAGAAAGGCGTCTGTCAGGCAAGACCACTACAATGGAAACAGTTGAAGGCGGTATAGCAGGAAGTCACTGGAAGTGGATGTGGAGAATTTCCAGCTTGTTCAACTGGAAATATCAGCGGCGAATCGATTGAGGCACAGCCCGCACGGCTGTATCAAACAAATGCAGAATAACGGTAGAGCACGTGTCTGGGCCATTCGCTAGTACCTAGGCTGACAGTATAGTAAATTACAACTCACTCAGTCTGACTGGCCGAAATAACGATGACGAACCCGGCGACCTCGATGGGCTTTTAATCCAGAACAAAGTTCCTTCGTTTTATTGAATAAATACAGTGAAAATCGACCTGCTTTATAGGCAATGAAACCGGTCCAAGCGCACAAATCGCATACGTGAAGCCTGAGGACGGCAGTCACGAGCGCCTTCCGGGCGGCAACCTTACGCGTACTCGTCACTAACTCTCCTTTTCTACGAATGGGAGGTAAAGACAGACTCCTGGTTACGGCCACATTGATGTGCCTCTATTCTTTCACATGCTCATGTGGAGAGGGATATATTTGCCGAACAACGCGACGTCTGGAGAAGAGACCACGCGAGCACATACCAGCCTGGTTCTCAAGCTCAATGCTCGCCCGCCTAATTTATATAAACCAACAAGTAGATGCAAGAGAAGCCTTTCGGGTAATATACCACACGCCGAGACACTACTCCAAAGGCCTGCGCAAACGGGCGTTAGCCACAACCAAAGCACTTGCATTCTCGTCAGCATAACATACCTTATGCTGTCAAAAGGTGCTGGTACCAGCAATCTGTCTCCCTTGGCCGACTGCATGTGGCAATCCAAAGCCTCTGCAGCCATGTAGTCCGAAAACACAGAAACCGAAGCCACAGAGAATAGCTAAGCAAAAGCTGCGCGGCTGCCATACAGACCTCAACCCGCTGATCTTGAGAACATCCCTCTGTCTTCTTTGCGCATTGGAATCAACGTCCTATCCGCACTGGCACCCGCATTCAGGAGACGAGGGAAAACCCAGATGCTCAATTACACTGACCCACCAACTTCCTTCCTCTACCCCCTCCCTCAACCTGACGATCATGTAAACGCTGCAAATAACTAACCATTTTTATTCTCCGGGTCATTGTACCGGCCTGATTATGAATGACGGAAAATAATTGTTTGCCGATACGACTTTTAATCGTAAAGTGGGAAGTTATGCAGAATTTGCTGAACATTTGTTTGCCTTTCTTTATAACTACATCTATACAGTTACAGAGAGTATGAAAATATGGGTTGAAAGTGGCCCACGGGTTAGAAACATGCCATGGCGTGCTGTGGTCACTGAGACAGAGGGGAGTGAGGACGGGAGATAGCTGTCATGATGCGTCGTTTTGCCAATCCACTTACTGTGTCTAGCATAAATAGCATCCTCAGAAACACGCCTTTCTTTTCTGCAGTTGCAATCGTAGGCTTTGAGTTGCCCTTATCGCAGGGGGTAAATTAAGTTACATCCCGGCAACTGCGATCTTCAGACCATGGTTACTTAGTAGGGGAGAAGTTGGTAAAGGCCATAGTAGAAGGAAGATTATATTGTGTACCCAGAGGAAAAAAGAATAGATGGAATCAGTCTGACTTGGGAGAAAATGACCACCAAGGAGATTGACCGGCTCCCAGGTGCCAGTTTAACAGCAGCCAGGCCAGTAGACAGAGAGAGCGTTCATTGGCTAGGTCGGCCTGTGATTGGTTGGAAACCGTGTGGGTAGAAATCAACGTGGGCGGGCTGCGTCTCGTGCGCCAGTAATTTTGGTGGCCGCCGTGACCTTGAGGTCTAGACGGATTGACGCCACGACAGGAAGGCCAGGCATCGAGCATGCAGCGACCACTACATGCTTCCGCCTATTTTGGAAGCATTAAGTCCTCACAGTAACCGTTTTTTTCGAAGTGGGAGCTCTACCTAAACAGTTTCAGGAGAGCAGATGTTTCGCAACTGTTTGGAATACATTTAACTTTCGATCACGGGGGGGAGGACATCACGAAATTAAATTTATTGTTCCAGCAGTGTTGTTGTAAGAGTACTATAAATGGGGCATATTCTATGTGTCCTTATTCTGCCTCTTTCTTTTACTCTCTGAATTTCGTGTGAGGCGAAAATAGAAGAACTACACCAAGGGTTATGTCTACACGCATTGGTGAACGTTCATAGACTACTAACGGAACTCACTCGTCTTACTCTACTTTAGGATTCACTGATGGGACATTTCAGTCTCATCAGCCGTCATCAGCCGGTCATATGTAACTCCAAGTGGATGGTGTTTGCACCAGTCGCAAATTACACTATCTTCGAGGTGAAACAATTCCGCACCTCCTACGCCAACGGGACAAAGCTTTCTTGGGAGAGTGAGAAGGATATAACGCCTATAATAAACCACGTCTATTTTTGTTACCTTTTGATTGGGTGTGGTTGCCTTACGCCTGACATTGCACATGATTCAGCGTTACACATATTCCTATCCAAACTAGTTACACCAAATACAAGTGGCGCACAAACTGATGGCTACTTTACGCACTCGGTTAGTACACCCTAAGGATAGGGTTGGCTACCTCGATAAGAAAAAAAGCCATCTACAAAATCCCATGTAAAGCTTGTGATAAGGTATATTGTGGCCAAACAGGAAGATCAGTCTCTACACGCATCCGCGAGCACCAATCGGCAGCGAAGAGCCATAATCGTTTTTCCGAAGTGGCTATGCATTGCCTAGACACAGTAAATACTTTTGCATGAAAAAAAACACGCATTGTCGGAGTTTGCCCCTCCAAAAAAGGCCGATAATTTCTTGATGCCATGCACTCCGATGGTTCATGCATCAACCGGCGTATTGAGTTAGCCGGAGTTTACAAACACCTCAAAGAAAGATGCGAGAGACTGCAGCCCACAAACATGGACCAACATCAACCGCAATTAGTGTCCACACCGGATAACCTGGACTGACCCCGGACTGACCCCGGACTGATTCACATTACAGTTGCTAATTAGCCATTACGCCACTGCGACTGATAACCATGTCCATTACGATATGACGCAAATTGTAACTCCCAATTAACACCCGCTCCAGACGACTTTATGAAACGCTAACTGTTCTTTGCTAATTTCTCTCAAGTCTGACGACGACCTGGAGATCCAGTGTCGAACATTTACTGAATAAAATTACTCATTTTCCCAAAGGATGCCTTTCCTTGAAATAACATTTCTTGGGATGCCTGCCTTTCTGTTTAAAGCATGTCAGGAAGAGGCCATCGCGGCTTTTTTAATATTCTAAGGGTCACACGAGGAGAAGATCGCGGTGGTCACGAGAACATCACTGAGTGTCGGAGATGCGCCCATCATACGCCCTTGGTGGTTACCGGGTCTGCCGACCAGATGACGGAACACGGGATCAATCGTTATTCTAAACAAACATATTACTGGAAATTAGCGAGCACTATTTTTTAATAATGCAATTACTTTCAGAGAAGTCTGGTGACAAATCTTACCTGCTGATAGGTGGTACTGTAATTAGTCTCACGTCAGTACAGAGAATGTCTTTTTCTATGATGATCCAACTGCATCTTAAACGTGTCCACGGATTGGGACATGACAATGTCTGCGGGCAGAGCATTCCATGCCTGGATTACCCTTTTAGAGAAGAAGAATTTTCGTGCATTCAATCTTGCTCTAGTCACACGTAGTTTGAGGGGGTGCCACGTAATCTAGTAGAAGTGGCCAGCTCAAAGAAATCGTTGAATGCTAGGCAACAATTCTGAATCCGCAGCATGCGAAATACCTGTATTAGTTCACCGCGCATATTTCTGTAATCAAGAGGAAATAAGTCAAGATTGGTCAGTCGTGTCTCATAAGGAAGGTACGCTTGGCCTCGCGCTAACTTAGTTGCCCCTCGTTGTACCCTTTTACTGTCCAAGGTTTCCAGGCTTGGATGTGAAATTCCAGTTGGGGTCGCACAAATGTGCCGAAGACCTTGCCAAAGACAACTTCATCAAACTTAGCAAAGGCGCGCTTGATTAGATACAAGCTCGACAGTGCGGATTTGGCCACCTTCAGGCGGTGGAGTGATGGCTTCAGTGAGGGCGTGAACCACACCCCCAGATCCTTCGGAGTCTCTACTTCCGCCAACGGCGTGCGATTTAAGTTGTACACCCTCCGATACGAAGAGTTGGTACTACCGAAGCGCATAATGTTACATTTTGCGAAATTAATCGGTAGGAGCCTCTCGTTTGACCATTGCTCGAGTCGGTGCAAATATGCGTGCAGATTTGCGTCGCCATCTTCGGTACAAATGACCTTCCAGAGTTTTAAATCGTCGGCAAACATTGCGGTTTTGCAGTCTTATCCGCTTATGCAGTCGTCAATATATATAAGAAAGAGGATAGGGCACAAAACGGAACCCTGGGGAACCCCACTATCAACCGCCACGTCCACCGATCGCTGACCACCAAGACATACGGTTTGAGTTCGGCCAGTCAGAAAGTTTTCGATCCATCGCAAAAGGTTACCTGTTACCCCTATGCGTCTAAGCTTGTATAGGAGACGTTGATAAGGCACAGTGTCAAATGACACTGTGACACAATGATAGAGTATGGATCTCTACGTCTCTTAAGCCCTCGCTGCACTGCGCAATAGTAGCCAAGTCTGCGATGTCCGTCCTCTATCTTCTCAAAAGGGCTTTCTGTGCCTTCGATAAAGACTGCTTTGCTAAGGTCTTTGGAACATTTGTGCGGCCGAAGTTGGAGTTCGCAATGCAAGCATGGAAACCCTGGACCGCGAAAGACCTAAATTCCCTCGAAAAGGTCCAAAGGCGCGCGACCAAACTGGTTACCGGTCAGAGCTTTTTACCCTACGAAAGACGTTTATCTAATCTCGATCTATTTCCGTTAAGTTACAGACAGCTACGTGGCGATCTGATACAAGCATTTCGTATAATGCGCGGGCAGGACTGCTGTCTTCTACCTGGCGACTTCTTCGAGTTAGCAACAACGACCAACTTAAGAGGGCATCTCTTCAAACTACGCATAACAGGGGCCAGACTAGACACACGCAAGTTCTTCTTTGGTAATAGAGTAGTTGAAGCTTGGAATGCACTCCCCGAGGAAATTGTTATGTCCCCATCTGTGGATGCATTCAAGCGAAATATAGATTTTCATACCCGAAATGCCCACTAAAATTGGATATGGCGAGAATGAAATTATATATATATATAAACATATTACTCACTGATTTTCAGTAATATGTTAGTTAAGAATTAACAAGGATTGCAAGCTTCGAGTCCACCAAACGTTGTGATCCGAGGCTACGCGGATTTGTAAAACTTTTCCCAATTCAGGCCTGGAATGCTCTGCCCGCGGACATTGTTATGTCGCCATCTGAGCACACGTCAGACGCATCTGTAGGCATGTTTACGACACTTTAAAGTTAGAACAAATAGCCACTGAGCCCCCGAAAATCAACTGCCAGTTGCCGAATGCAAATTGCGGAATAATCGCATTATAAAAAACGTACTACCCGCTAATTTTCTGTAATATGTTTGTTTAGAAAACTACCGATTATATTTCTTCTGTCAATTAGCAGGCAGACTCGTTAAACCAACAAGGGTGCACGATGGGCACATCGCCGACACTCGATAAGGTTCGCGTGACCTCCGCAACCTTCTCTTCGTGGGACCCTTGGTATTATGGCGAAAACCGCGATGGACTCTCCCTGACATGCTTCAAACACTCTTAGCACAGGCCATCAGCTTCGAATATACTCTGCACCCCCCCTCCCCCGGGCGACAGTTTATCTCCTTAAATCTCTCAAATGGCATTCAAACCCCTAGACATCTGAACAATGCCTAAGGAGTTTTTTCACTGTCGGCCCTCAAATTTTTGGCAACGCCACTGATCTGAAATGTTCTGCAGATCAAATGCATTGAAAAAATTGTACCAATAGGGAGTTCAAAGGTATTTACCTATATTTCCCTCAATAAAACCTGACCTGACCTGACCTGACTTCTTGAAATCTACAAAGACTGCGTGCACCATATTTCCTTGATCGAGTGCTCTGGTCCTTTGTTCTAGACAGTAGAGCAAATTTTTCAAGCCGGACTGTCCTCTACGGAATCCATGCTTTGTCAGAAAGATGTCGATGACACTCCAAGTATTGCATCAACTCTATTTTGATCATTCGCTCCATGACCTTGCAGCATATTGAAGTAAGGCTTATCGGCCTGAAGTTGTTTGCGGACGCCCGACTCCCACTTTTGTGTATGGGTGAGATCCACACAGTCTTCCAGTCGGATGACACCTTCACTGCCGAAAATAGGCGAATGCCAATTGATGGTCTGTTGGGGTTATTCGACTAGAATTCTGTCGATGTAGCTGCCTTTCTAAGCGTGTCTAGATCAATTTGATTGGGTAGGCTTGTAGCGCTGTCTACCACAGGCGCCATAACCACACGCCATCACGGGACTGCACTCCCTGCCTGCCTGCCTGCTTGCCTGTCACGCATCGGGACTTCAGACCACAATTGAGTTTCTGAATGCAATAATCATCTCTTACTGGTCTTACCCCTTCTCTTCTAATAGGGAACTGAGCGTGATAATTGTAGTGCTGTGAACGCACACATGGCTTACTTTGTGCCCTTTATACTTCAAATTAAAGCAAAGGACTGTGGTTAGACAAGAAGCACGGTTCTATAACGGGACATGCTTAGTAATATTTTAATATTATACTTGCAACCGAACCATCCAAGCTTACGAGCAGCAGGCATAGCGACCGAAGCCATCGATTTTTGTACACGAACACAAAATAACGAATAAGAGAATTGAGGTCGTTCCAGTCAGGAAGGTCGCACCGTAAGAGCCGGCGACGCATGTTTGCTTGGTCCTTCTTCTCATAAATGAGACTTTAATAACCCCTGACTGCATTTTGATAAAACAAAGTGTCTTCTGCGATAGACTTTCAAACGCTTCGCCGAAAATCACCTCTGCTACATTAGGTCAGTCAGATTTTATTCCTTATCAGGCGATAAGCAGAGATAGTTTTGCGAAAGCAAACAGTGGAACCTCGGTTAAAGAGTCAAAGCAGTGCCTGCACCGAGCTCGTCATATGAAACACTTGTCTTGCGAAACGTAGCCAAACAAAGTGCACCAGTTCACTGCATGCGATCGAGGAAAACGCCATGAAAGCAAGCCTCAACGACGGGCACACGCACACGCACACATTGACAACTCGTCAACTGACCGGAAACTCGTCTTTCGAAAGAAAGTGTCTGCGATTTGCTCGATCGCTACCTGAAATGCTCGTAGATGAAGCTGCTCGTCACCCGAGGCTCCATAGTGCACGTAGCGGTACTTCAAAGTGTCAACACGAGATGAACCAGTTCAGTTCAATTTTATTGCAGGGAAGATAGGCAAACGCCTTGACTTCGCTGTTGGTAACATAGTGGCTAAGAAAATCATCGACACAACAGAAACGCTTAGAGCAACAGTCAATTATTCAAAAATTGTAAATATACATGGTTACTTATTCCTTGTGAGTAGCTTTAATAATAAATATGTTGTATTTTGCTCGCCGGAATGAGTTTGTACGCTGACGTTTCGGAAAGCGGGGCCAGCTGTCCTTTGTCAAAGGGTAAACTGACTTTATTGATCAGCAATTTGAAGTTGTGGCTGTACGAGTCGTCCGTAGGCTTATTAATTTTTCTCCGTTCGCAGATTGGGCCCTCGTGTGGATTTTGGCATGGTTTGACGGCTGTTAGTTTTGTGTTTCGTCCTCACGGTAGAGTATGCTGATAATCCTGCTCCATCTTCTGGTAGCTTCATCCCAGGCTATCGTCTTCACATAAGTGATTTCAACGCCCCTGGCATCGATTGGATGAGTCCTGGAGTAAAGGCCGCAGCAGCACCTTTCAATTATCAACTACTTCAGTTTTCTTTGGACGAATATCTCATTCAACACATAGACTTCACAACCCGACTGCGAGAAGGTCAGCGATCAAACTGTCTAGATCTCGTTTTTAGTAAAGAAGAGGGAATCATGAGGGAAGTGAACTCACAACCGCCACTTGGGTTAAGCGACCACGTTGCTTTTTCCTGTGTGTGTTACCTACTGTCTCCAAAATCGCAAATAAAGAGGCGCAGAAATATTTGGAAAGCCGATTTTGAAGAAATTAGAACGATACAAATGAATTATGGCAGCATATCCAAGGGAATGTAGAGCGCTTAATTGAAGTCCATTGACCAATGAAAGTAATAAGACCGTGTGCCAGACCTCCATATGTCAACCAGCCGATAAAAAGGGCCATGAAGTAGAAACAAATGTTGTGGAAAAAGTACGAGCATCTTCAAGATTCAACATCACTTGCCGAATATAAAGCGCAACGAAATATATGCCGTAAGGAAATACGAAATTCTAGAACTGCCTTTGAGCGTCAACTTACAGCACAAGCCACAATATGTCCAAGGAAGTTTCATGGATACATCCGCAGTCAAAGAAGCACTGGGACGACATTGCAGCTCTAAGGGATAACCTCGGGACCGTAGTAACGGAAGGACCGCGGAAATTAGAGTTATTGTCAGTTTTTCAGATCGGCGTTTATGATGGAATCCCCCGACGATAATTTGGGAGTAGAAGTGGGCGAAGGTACAGCCGTTATTGAAACTGTTACCTTTTCTGTCACAGACGTAAGACATGTCCTCAGTCACATCAAACCAGAAAGTATCCTGGACCGGATGGGATCCCTGGACTGATACTTAAAAAACTGTCGACCGAGCTATCGGTGCCTCTTTCAATTTTGTTCGAGCTTACCATGAGAACAGGAGACTTGCCTTTGCAGTGGAAGACGGCCAACATCGTACCGTTATATAAGGGAGGTAGCAAGATGTCTGCAAACAGCCTTCGGCCCATACGCTTGACTTGCCTGTCCAGCAAAATGATGGAGGTCCTTGTCAAGCAGACCATACTAAGATTTTGCGATGAAAGTGATATCATACAAAATTTCGAACATGGCTTTCGGCGAGGGCGCTCCTGCCTTTCAAATTAACTGACTTCAATTGAGGCCTGGACAAGTGCTTTAGAAGAGGGCTTTGAAGTGGACGTAGTGTACATCAATATCCGCAAAGCCTTTGACAGCGTGTCCCATCAACACCTTTTACATTAACTGAGCGTTCTTGGCATCAAGAGGAAAATTTTGGACTGGATCAGGTCATTTTTAGTCGGTCGAAAACAATGCGTTTGCACCGGGGAGGATAAATCGGACTGGGTTGACGTAGTTAGTGGGGTTCCTCAAGGCTCCGTTCTCGGACCTCTACTCTTCATTCTCTATGTAAATGACAGCCTTCAAGAACTGGACTGCGGTAAAATCATTTTCGCCGATGACGTTAAGCACTGGCAAGTCATTAAGCGCCCAAGCGACCGAGATGCTCTGCAAAATAATCTTTGCAAACTGCAGACGTGGTCCGAGAGATGGCTGCTGGATTTCAATGTGCAAAAGTGTGCCGTCCTCCACCTGCATCCAACAAACTACCTTATCTCCCAGAGCACCAGGACATATCACCTGAAAAACATGCAAATTCCCGTAGCGTCTACGCAAAAGACCTCGGCATTTGGATACAGAGTAATCTGAAGCCCTCATTACAATCTGTCAAAGCTGCAAATAAAGCCACGGGAGTGCTGCACGCTATCAAAAGGGCGTTTTTAGCCTTCGATGAAGATCTCTTGGGCAGAGTGTACGGCAAATTTGTTCGATCACACCTAGAATATGGCATACAGGCGTGGCGGCCATGGCTAGCAGAGGATACAGCATGTCTGGAGAAAGTGCAGCGTCGGGCAAAAAAGCTAGTAAGAGGTCTAAAGAACCACACGTACATAGACAGACTGGCATGCCTAAATTTATTCCTTCTGCATTACAGGCAACAAAGAGGGGATCTTATCCTAGTTTACAAGATAATAAACGGTCTTGAGAAAGGATTACGCTTTGAAGACATGTTTCAGTGGAACCTCTCGCCTCGCAAACGATAAAGCAGCGCACGAAAATGTCCAAGCTAACACTCCACCCTGAATTCTTCACGCAACGTGTCATACAACAGAGGAACAACCTTCCACAGTTAGTCGTGGAGGCCACTTCCCTTCAGATTTACAAACAACGCTTGGATAATTACATGCGTCCCCTCTCCTCTCTCCAGGTCTGAACTCTAAAAACCAGATATATATTGTAAAAAACAATGCTACTCTTCTCCCTCCAAGTCTGACCTCTAAAAACCAGACATATATTGTAAAAAACAATGCTACTCACTGATTGACAATACCATGTTAGTAGTGGTAAATTTTTATAGGTGCCTGTACACGTACTAAATAAGGTTTTCAAAGGCATTGCCTAGTATCCTCACCAAATAAACCGAAAAAAACTGAAACAAAAACTGAAAAAAAAACTGAAAAAACATCCAACGGTTTATCCGTTGCTAACTGGGAGCCATCGGGACGCATGCTTGCTTGCGCTCTTGGACAACCAAACTTCAGATCTGCTACAATACATGACACTCAAGTCTCGTTCTACGAGCTCTGAAGATATATACCTATGGTTCTGAGGTGCACGTACGAGATTGGTTAGTAAAAAGTGAAGCGGTCAAAGAGCCCCTCCTCAATTCCTCATAGATGAAGTCCTCTCGTCTTTTGGATAACTGGATAACTTTAGCTGCCAATAATAACGTAATAACAAACTGTAAACAAAATACCTTTGGCTGCTCTCTCGCCTACCGGGACGCAATTATTCTTTGTAAAGTCTTAATACAATACGCCCCACAGGCGGGGTTTTGGATTGGTTCGCTTAATTTAGTTAACTCAGTTGGGAAAAAACTCGTTGCGTCGGCCGCAGTCGAACTTGCACAGCAGGGAAAGCTTTTTACGCAGCCTCGGTACTTGACAGAGAAGCTCGTGCAATGACGGGACTGAAATTAGACTGCACGATAATCAACCGAGGTAACCTTCCCCTTTGTTATTAGTTCTTATATAAGTACACATTTTATGAAAGAGTATATCTTCTTTACAGCGCTTTACCAATGTTATTTCTTCTAATGCAATAAGACATGCTATGACATAGGATATCCACGGTACGGCGAGTGCTGCAAGCAACATTCCGCAGTTTAAAAAAAGACCGGTTATCACTCGCAAAGCAACATCGAGTAGGATTGCAATACTTTTTATTATGCAGTCCAATTTCAATTAGTATTCATTTTTTATCCTTTATTTTGACTACCTTAATAAATTCAAGTATATTTTATGGAAAACACGCACAAAAAATCCTCTCTTGTACTTAGTTGATAGCAAATAACACCTCCTTTAAATTTTATTCTTAAATGAAGAGTTTCCATAGGTTTTATAAAATTGAATTTTTGAGTTTTTTTTACGATTGTGCGGTGTTCATTCATAATACATCGTACCCGTCAAATTATTTATGCTGCCAATGATATAAATAGCATGATCCATGTCTTTTGCAAAATCATGTGAGAGCTATGCAGCTGCTTACTCAAACCGTAGGCAAGAACGTACTTTTCCTTAAACAGGATGAACACAGCATTCACTCTGCAAAACTTGAATTCAGTTCTAGCAGTCGGTAACTTTCAAAATCATTCGGTAATTAAGAAGCGTTTTTAAAACCAAAGATTACCCTTCCTTTAAGAATAAAATATAAAAGGAGGCGTAATTTGCTATCATTTGAGTACAAGAGAGGATTATTTTTTGCATGCTTTCCATAAACTATACTTGAATTTACACAGGCAGTCTAAATCAATGATATAAATGCATGCTATTAAAGTAGCCATTCTAAACAGAATCAACTTTTTCGCAACGGTCAGAAAGAAGCATATCCCAGAGTCGCCATCCTAGCGTGACTGAAAAAAATTGAAATTGGACTGCATGATAAACAGTATTGCAACCCTACTCAATGTTGTTTGTGAGTGATTACCGGTCTTTTTCAAATTGTGGAATGTTGCTTTCAGCATTCGCCATACTGTACCATTAAGCGCTCTACCAATTAAATTTGTTCGATTCGACTTGGACATTTTATGGTATGGGATATTTATTTAAGGCCACCCTAAAATTTATTTTTTTCGAATCGAATTGAAAATGGTATGACGTCTGATATGTAATTTAGGCCGCCCCAAAATTTAATTTTTTTCGAATCGAGGTATTCATTTAATGACGTGGAATATTCACTTTACGCCGGCCTACGAATGTACTTTGGTTGATGCGAATTGGACATAGAAGGGCAAGATAAATTTACTTTACGTCTTTCTTCCAACTTAATTTGTTCGATTCGAATTAGAAATATTCTAAAATAGGATATCTACTTTGCGTTACGTAGACATTATCTTGCCAATAAACTCTAATGTACAGAAAGTCCCAAAAAAAATGTATACACATTTTAAGTAATTGTAAACTTCGTGTTTATAATAATTTTGTTATTTTCAAAACGTAAAAAATATTCAAAAGTATCATTTTACTGATTTTTCACTGCATTTTGATTACTGCAACAGGGGCTTAATTGAGAGAAGCTACCGAACATGAATGCACCCGAATACCAACGGAATTGTTTCATGGTATGTGCGATTCCATTGCTTCGCGTTGTCAGCAGTGTCATTATCAAAATGGACGTCAGTTTGACAAAATTCAGGGATAATAACAATAAAATGGTTCTTGTTTATGTCTTAACATTTATTTAATAATGAAATTATGATAAACACCAAGTTTACAAATAGGTGAAATGGGCATACATTTTTTGGGACACCCTGTACATAGTTTTTGTGACTAGCTCGCGTCGAAGTAAACTTTCTCAAAGGCCCCCCGATGTGATTCTCGACCTCGGCAAACAGCCAATCACAGATGCCGCGAAGCTGGTCCTTAGCGTGGCGACGAATAGCATGCCTGTACGGGTTCCCGACGTGATCTATCTGTCTGACCTAAAACCTTTAAGACCGACCCAGCCAATGAACGCTCTCTGTCTGGCCTCTGGCATTCCTGCTACTAACCGGCACTTGGGACCTGACTAGCTTCCTAGCTGATCGTGTTCTCCCAAGCCAATCTTCCTCCCTATTATTCTTCGTTACTCTGTGTACACAATATACTGTTCCTACCACTCTGGCCTCTACCGACTTCTTCTCGACTAAGTAACCATAGTCTGGCGATCGCAGTTGCTACGGTTTAACTAACTTAACCCCTGCTATACACTATCCGATATACTGCATGCTAAATGTATTCCAACCTTCGAACGTACATTTTATGTGCAGGGAGAACTTTCTGAAAATTAATTTCTGTTCTTTGATAAAGACTATTTAATTCGTAGGGATCTCTCACCCGCACCTTGAATGGGGAAATGCTAACCACATATAGGTCCGTCCCCTGGAGACAGTCAAAAACACTGATTGTGACGAACATCAAATTGCTGAAGAAAGAGCATTTCTACCTGCTGAGCAATTCAGCGAAAGAGGCGATCACCACGCTGACTGCCAGTCCTACCTACAACTAGTAGGCCCAAAATTAGAATAAAGACTGGATAATCCGCACTAATTGTCCGGCCACCTCGACTCACAACTCGCTCAGAAATCTATCTCGGCGGAACTACACGCAGTAATCGTTCTAGCAGAAAGCCGAGCTTAAAGCATGGGTAGAAAACGTACAGCCGGATGTTATCTGCATTACAGAGGCCTGGTTACAAGCCGACGTAATCGATGTCAAAATTGTACCCGAGGAGTACCAGATTTTTTTACTCGGACCGACTACACAAAAGAGGGGGAGGGGGAGGAGGAATAGTATTCTTTTGCAAGTGGCGAATCATAGCATCAGAACGTAAAGCCAGTTTTCCCAATGAATGGGAAGCATAACGGCAAAAACTGAAGACGCCTGGTGCACCAACTCTAAATTTCCTGACTGTCTATGGACTGCTCAGTCAAACTCCAGAGACTGAGGAGGCCATTTCGGATTAATTAAGTGAACTGTCTAAAACAAAGACACAATTTCGACCAATTTTATCTACGATCATTATGATGACTATGCGGTTAGTGCACGTTAGAGAAATGTGTAGCTGTGAATATGCTACTTCCCATTTTCTTTAAATATTCCCAGGGTTAATTTGAAAAATCAGTTTCTGGTAAACATTTGTTTTCAGCAACTGTTCATCCGGCCAAACACCTGCAGGGATTATGAAAACTGTGTTGTCAAAAGACGCTGACAAAAGCCCTTGCAATTCCGTGGCCGACACCGACGCCACGTGGCCATCGCATTTCGCTCCACTTATTAGGGTCAGTCCCTCACCCAACACGCTGATCTCGCCTACTTGCGCAGACTGACAGTCCGCAGTGACAAATCGGCGCCCAAGTTAGAAAGTTATTGATTTTTCTACACGTTTGCTACAATTAAAAACTTTATGAATGTATTTTTATCTGGACCATTTTCGTATACCGTTTGTAATCGGGTCTACAAAGGCATCGCAAATTCCCTTACATGTACTGAACCATATTGAACTAAATATAATTCGTCATAGAAAAGAAACAGCATTTAAAAAAATGAGGAGTACTCTGTGCTTGAATGCAGATGGGTATTGGAAAGAAACAAAAATCAACCATACCTTATCAAGAGATAACCAAAAATGCGGCAAAATTGCCGATTGCGAGTGTGAAGGTTACGTGCGCGTCTATGAATTTAACCACTCCAGTAACACATCCTCACGCAAAAGGAGTCCTTTTAAAATACTCGTTCATCTATCATCGTAATACTAATGGTGATCGCTATGGCCCACGTGAAGGACATTCCGACGACAGCCAGCAGGGGAGAGTAGGTTGGATCCAACTTATCAAAGTAGAATGCGACTCCAGCCAAGGCGAGGACGCCTCCAATCCAGGTCAGTCCTAGGGCGACTGGCGTGGTCCAATAAAATGAGGTCATGCAACCGACGATGACAATTGTGAAGGCGACAAGGTTTACCAAGATGGCACAGAACAGAAGGGCCCCCATCGTCCTATAGGACTCCTTGGATTCTCCATTCAGGCAGGTGTCCAGCACGGTGCCACAACGCCAGCTTGATAGCGCCAAGGCCAGAATGAGAAAGAGGAGGGCGCAGCCGAGACCGACAGCGAAGTAAATTTTATTTTTGTTCACTTTGCAGTGTAGCTCGCAAACACACAGGCAGGCCATGGGAAAAGCTGAAATGGCTGAATTTTTGGCCTCCTCTGTCGCACTGTGCTTATGGCCGCCAAGGGCGCGTTTCAAGGTTGGTATTTGCGTGCTCTGATTGGTGCATCCTGATTGGTCAGGACTCTCAAGACGCCCCTCTCTCCTTGCTGCTCGATCGCGCGTGCATGAACGTTGGTGCTTGCGTGTGTGTGCGAGCACTTTCGTTGGAGCACCTTGTGCGCGTTCACCGTTAACGGTATTCCGGCCAAATTCGGTTGACAGAGTTTAGAAGTGTTGTATGGCAGTCTAGGTAGTGGTTGTGCTCAGGTCAATAGAACCATCAGGTCAAATCCCAGGTTGAAGGTAAAAGGCAGAAGTCACCAGATTGAGGGATTTATTGTGTACAGAAGCCTGCACTGCTGTCTCGGAGAGAAGTCGCCGTTGTCGAAGCCAGGGCCGATGTTTACTGCGTCTAGTCGTGGCCGAGATTGTCTGCGAGTGTGTGTTTTGTGTGAGAGCTGATGATGGCAGCTGCTTTTAAAGTATGCGTTAAAAACCGTGCAACTTGCCTTACTTTGTAAAAGTTTGATCATTTTCATGTGCAGATCTGCGTATGAATATGACTATGCTACCATCGCCTATAATTAAGGACTCCTGACGGAATCCGAAATGTCAGAACAATATAAATCTCGTTCCAGTGATCGCATTCCCTTCTTCTGAGTTTGATAGTTATTTGCATGCCGATTTAAATGCCTTCAGAAAATCTTAGAAATAAAACAGCATAGGGCATGTTTAAAACTTAAAAGAAGTGTAACCAGTACTTAGTGTTTGTCAAAAAATTCCCGGCAATCCCTAGGTTTCGGAGACGAAAAAAATAGCTATACTTTGGAACAATGAATTTTATTATTTTGTTTAGCTTAAAATATTATGTAACCAGTTTCTTTGTATAAAATAACTTTTCGTTAGTCAATTGGTTTTGTACAGATTACCATTAGTGGATAACTATATATTGAGTATCGTCCAATAAATTCTCATCAGGCCATTACATTTATATGGGAGGGGGTTCAATGTAAAGGTTAAAATTACGTTCAAAGTTACAAGCAAATTAGTCCAGGGGATAGGGGTAGTAACAAACGGCTAATTAAGCGGCAATTAGGGAGAGCGGAGGGAAGGAGGAAAGGAGGCTGTTGGCCAAGCTAAGCTTGGGGCCTGCAGCAGGTTCTTTTGCGCACACGGAATCGTCCACTAGATTCTGGCATCATTTTCTTCGTTTCAAATGTCTTCATTGATAAATTGCGCTTCTTTTCGACATTGATATAAAAACCTTTGAAATAAGATACATATAAAGAGCATTTACCGAAAGAACGTGTTTTTATGAAGATGGTCATGCGGATCATATTTAGAAATGCCCCAAAACAGTAAACCACAATGTCCAGTGTACAGAACGTGCGCAAGATAACTCGGATAAAGTTTTTCCTAAGATTAATAAAAAAACTTCCTGTTATTGGTTACCTCTTTAAAAAGTGCTTTGATTAGATATTCGGCTAACGAATATCTGTGTATATAAACTTTTTTCAAGGTAATGTCACAATGAAATTGGAGACCTTTGACAATTTATTCAATTAACCTGAAGGTATACGATTCAAGTTGACTGGAGCTGAAAGAACTTACTTTTAACTTTATAGTGGATTATTTTGCGCATAAGTGGATCAACTCCACGATCCGTTATAAGCTTATGAATGCAAGAAAGATTGGTCATATGTATGGCAATTTTTTTAACGCTTGTTATTCTTCTGTCTGTTCCATTTCTAAATAACACAGAAGCCAAACGTATAGTTTACGAAAAAGTATATTTCTGCAATACTTACATTTACTAAGGCCTTCTTTAAATTAACTTTGTGGTAACATATGTAGACACGTTAAACGCCAAGGTGAGCTGTGCGGTTTAAACAAAATGCGATTAAATTTTTTGTTGCTGCATGTTGTGCGAAAAAACTTCACAGGTCAGGTTAACATAATTTTTAAAATATACATCTTTGCAAAAATTACCATTGAAAATTTCAGAAGATAAATTGGTTAACATACGTTTTTTTTTCGATAACTTCTCGTCAGGCCTTTACACTTATATGGTATGAATAAACTATGGTGGTTGGTGGAGAGATGAAGTGTTCTCGTTGTCACTGTGGGGAGGAGGGGGGAGGAAGGGGGTGGGGGGAGGTTGGGGGAGTTGAGATCAGAGTGTCAATGTCTAGACGGCCCGGCGTTCAGGACCGCCGATAAGGTGTACGTGGCTGGACTTGGGACTTGGTCGTCTCTGCGGGGGCCCGTTTCCGAGGCCTGTGGTCCGCTGTGGGTTGCCGTGTTACCTAGTTTCGCCCATGGCAACTGGGGCGCCGCGACGAAATTCTTTTGGGCACATAGCAGCGGTCTGCGTAGCCTGATGGCGGCCGCCTCTGCCGTCGCCAACAGACGCTGTCCGAGGAGTTTTGAGTAGCTTGAAGGCACCTTGTAAATCACTCGGAAGGCCTCTTTGGCATCCACGCGATGGTTCGAGTCCACCAGCTGCGCTATGATTGAACTGTTTACACCTTTAAGTTGGCCCTTCCCTAACCATGTGGGTATGTGTCCTTACTCTTTTGGACAAGCGCCGGCTCGTGCGACCAATATATCCTGCCCCACAGGAACAGGTAAATGAATAGATGCACATTGAGGTGGTCTAGGCTGGCAGTTTATCCTTAATCTCTCCGTATAGGATGGGAGTAGTCGAGAACAATACATGGGCGTTGGCTCCTGGAAAGGTAGTTGCTACGGCTTGACTCAGGCGCCTCCTTAGGAGTTCGCTTGGTACGTCTCCTTGAAATTGGACTCTGATGAGTATTCGCTTCTTTTCCACTGTTAATACTGAGGGCTTTGGCGGCCTTTCAGCCATGCTTTTAGCGATAAATCGACAAGGATACCCATTTTGTCGAAACACGCCTTCAACAATCTTAAGCTCCTCTTCAATGCTATCAGTCGAGCCCAGACCACCTCAATGTGCATATATTCATTTACCTGTTCCTATGGGGCAGGATATATTGGTCGCACGAGCCGGCGCTCCCCCAACCTCCCCCCCACCCCTTTTCTCCCCCTCCTCCCCACAGTGACAACGAGAACACTTCATCTGTCCACCAACCACCATAGTTTATTCGTACCATATAAGTGTAAAGGCCTGACGAGAATTTATCGAAAACAAACGTATGTTCGCCAATTTATCTTGTGAAATTTTCAATGGGAATTTTCGCAAAGTTAAAACAAACCAAAGATCCCGCGTAGTTAAAGGCGCTCAATGGGCACCTAAGAATAAACACCAAACTTGTGGAGACGAATTCACGGGCCAGCTTTATCGAGAGATGCGTCGAGGTAAACGAGTACCCAACTTTCTACTGGAGAGCAATGCGGAGAAGTCGCACGGTTATCACCAGTGATACCTTAGGAAGATTGCCAAGAATGAACTGGAAAGCGTCCGCGTAAGGATGGAAGAACTGGGAAATCACTTATTCCAACGTGCAGCCACACTTGACCACCTAAACGCAGACGAAAGACTGGAATTCGAGAATTATGTGCAGTCCATCGGGAAAAAGCGAGGAGAAGCCAATACAACTTCTCTTCTTCGTAGTGTACAGGAATGCAGACCACAATCGAAGCTTCCTGAGGATCTAAGTCGGTACGTACACAACTATTCCTCCGTATCTCTTGATAAAACCTCGCTAGAAGCCTTATCATTGGGTCCAAAATTTTGCTGTCCCCGCCAGAAACCAAACCAGCTAGAGCTGGAAACACAGTTTGAAATCTTGCTTAATCAAACACATGACCTTCAGCTGGTGTCAGCGGAGAGTATGCAGCACTTTAAGTCTACACTTGTTAACTGTTCAGATCATTACTTAAACAGTGGCCAAAATTAGCGGGGTCTGCTAACGAAAGCCCACATGGAGAAATAAAGACAGCTCCGACAGAACAAGGAGATCCGAATAACGAGGCCAGATAAGGGAACGGGCGTTGTTCTAATGGATAGAACCGACTACATTGCGAAAATGCAATCCATTTTGTCAGACGAACAAAAGTTTAGCAAGACAGAAAAGGATAAAGATCGCACGGAGGAGGTTGAAACCCAGCTGACTGATTGTCTGAAAAGACTTCAAAAGGACGGCGTCATAAGCGAATATGACTTAGAGCGTCTTCGCCCCGTTGGCACGCACATACCTCGACTATACGGGCTGCCTAAAATTCACAAAGATGGCGTGCCCATTCGTCCCATCTTAGATATGAGAAAAACGCCACACCATGCGACAGCAAAAGGGCTAGCAGACAAGCTGAAACCCATAGAGTGTCAAATAGCACCTCACAGCCTCCGAGACACCTTCGAATTCATAGATGGCGTGGAAGACCTTGACCTGAACGGGATGATGATGTTCTCACGGGATGTCTCGTCCCTATTCACGAACATGCCGGTCACAGAAACAGTAGACTACATCTGTGAATTCATTACCTTGACTCAGCAGAACATAGGAATGCCGGTTACTGCACTGAAGGAGTTATTGCTAAAATGACAATGCTTAAATGACAATGACAATGCTAAAATGACACTAACCTGTACAGACAATTCGACGGAGTAGCTATGGGCTCGCCCCTGGGTCCACTTCTAGCAAATATATTCATGGGCAAGCTAGAAGCTACGCAACTCAGCCACCAGATAAATAATCTAACGTACTATATACGGTACGTAGACGATATATTTGCAGTTGCACCAGCTAAAACCAACTTATCTACGCTAATGCATACAGTAAATCGGGCGCACAAATCGATAAAATTTACCCTATAAGAAGAACAATCTGGATCGCTTCCATTCCTTGAGGTACTGCTGAGTAAAACCGCCGATGGGTGCATTCAACGTAGGGTATATCGGAAGAAGACGTGGTCCGGGCTTTATATCAATTTCGCAAGTTTCGTACCGTTGAACTTCAAACGCAATTTAGTACGGTGTTTGACGCAAAGGGCGAAGAGGATTTGCTCGACTGATAGCATTGAAGAGGAGCTTATTATTGTTGAAGGCGTGTTTCGACAAAATGGGTATCCTTGTCGATTTATTGCTAAAAACATAGCTTAAAGGCCGCCAAAGCCCTCAGTATTAACAATGGAGAAGAAATGAATCTTCATCAGAGTCCCATTTCAAGGAAACGTACCAAGCGAACTCCTAAGGAGGCGCCTGAGTCAAGCCGTAGCCACTACCTTCCCAGCAGCCAACGCCCATGTCTTGTTCTCGACTACTCCCATCCTATACGGAGAGATTAAGGATAAACTGCCAGCCCAGACCACCTCATTCATTTACCTGTTCCTGTGGGGCAGGAAATATTGGTCGCACGAGCCGGCGCTTGTCCAAAAGAGTAAGGGAACACATACCCGCATGCTTAGGGAAGGGTCAACTTAAAGGTGGCTAAACAACTAGTTCTAAGGTAATATTTTCTGCAAATTTTGAAGTTTTTTCCTCGATTACTTTTAATTTAAACAGAACATACAGGCACATATGCCGCGGTCAAATTATTTTCTCGAATGATTACTAAAGGATCACGCATTACGCTAGATTTGGGTTGACGGGATCCTAAAATGCACTTGTTATACGCTACCTGTCGGTATCGCCAATCGTACTTCAGCAGCTTTCGGTCGATCCGCATTTAGCGACTGTTTGCGAGAGTAATCTAAATCGTGGTGCGATGCACCGAGACAATAGCTCTTTTTCCGGCATGTTACAGCAGCTCATAATACGACCGGGTTCGCCCAGAAGAGCCGTAGAAGAACGCGGGCGAGAAGCTCAGCTAGAAAGGCACGCACAAACACGCGCGCACCAGCCAACTGCTCTAACACGTGCTCGAGCGCAGGCCTGAAGGATGCCCTCGATAAGGCTCTGTACGTTTGACCAATCAGAATGCGCGTAAGTAATCAAGACGAAGACTAGTAGTAGAGACTAGCAACAGATGGTTTGCCAAACTGTCAACGACCGGAGGACGAAAATATAAGTATGGATAAAGCCACAACTCACCTCGCCGTTGGCCTCGGACTCTCCCTCCTCTCTCTCATTGTTGCCCTGGGGCTGCCGCATTGGAGTTGTGGCAGCATTCTGCACTCC
>JAYGXS010000001.1:8706146-8721950 GCA_036362985.1 Ligula intestinalis | reverse complement strand
GCTGAGTCGTTTACATTACAAATTTTGACTGTTGAAATTAATTTTACAAGCAAATCGTTTCGCTATCTATATAAGCTCGGCCGGTTGATTGCAGACTTTGAATTAATAAACTCTTATATAGTTTCCAATAGCACGGGTAACACTAACGTGCACAACCCATCTCTGCTAGCTGAAAAAATGATCGTTAACGGCAGGACTTGAACCTCGGACCTCATTTTTGATGTCGGATGCTCTACCGAGTTCACCACCAGCTCACACTTTGAAGGCCAAGTCGATAAGATATACTCTTACGGGTGTAATCAGGTTAACTTATGTAAGCCGCCTCTTACAACCTTTGACAAGGTACTCCCAGAAATAGCCGAAGCGCTTTCAATAACGCGTACGAAATCCCAGACCACCCACTGTGCAAAAACGCATCTTCTTTCACCAACCGTTTTAGAACCGAACACCATCCAGCCAAATAAGCCTGTGCGTGCAGAGTGCGATGGATGTCTTAACCTAGCCACGCGCGTAATGCGTTTAGAGGGAAACCTTGAATTTTACGCGGAGATACTAGCAGTGCTTATAAAGCACAATAAGATAACACCACCGTATGCGGTGCATGCAGAGGACAGGTCAGTGGTTGCTAAACCAGAAAATTACGAGTCCAGCAGGGCCAAATGAAGACGCATATGCCAGCAGAAGGCGGCTGAAGAGCAACCTGCTAAAGACCAACCAAAGCCCTCAGTTTTATCGCAAGACAGCACCTGGAGCACGCCATGTGAACAAAAAGCAAGGCAACCACTCCAAGAGGATGCGGTGCATGCAGAGAACAGGTCAGTGTTTGATAAACCAGGAAACCACGAGTCCAGCAGGGCCAAACGCAGGTGCATACACCAGCAGAAGGCGGATGCAGAACGGCCTGCTAAAGACCAACCAAAACCCTCAGTTTTATCGCGAGACAGAACTTTGAGCACGCCATGTGGATAAAAAGCAAGACAACCACTCCAAGAGGAGACTTCTGAAGAAAAGGAAGTTGAATTGGACCAAAGGGCAAACGGTAACTTAGAAGACAATGCTACCAGCAAAATGTCCACAGAATCTTTCAAAGATCTGGACTTCAAAACCCCTGCTGCTACTCTGCTTCAGTGCGATGTGACCACGGCCCAAGCTCGAGCCAACCGTAAGCAACAAACAGTGACACAGGGTGCACCAGAATCAACGGCTACAGTTGCTGGGGATAAGGTGGAGCACGATCGAGGTCTCATTCGGCAGTACGCTAAATCACTGCTAAGGGGCACCGAGTCTGTAAAAATTCTCAAAACATTTAGAATAGGCAAAGATCAGCCGCCGCATGGTTCAAGCTCTCGGCCAGGACCATTAAAGGTCATTTGGGACACCGAAGCGCAGGCACAGCTTATGCTAGAAAGAAAGTCGTCGCTGCGGACCATGCATGCTGTAGTTTTCTTTCAGCCGGATTATGAATCAAAGGAACGCAGGAAAATGCGACTTTTGTAAAACGATCTAAACGACCGAAAGGACAAAGGCAAAACCGGCCTAAAAATAAGAGGAGGAGAAATAGCCCACATTGATCGAAATTTTCTTTGGCCAGAAGTAGTCAGGCGGAAAACTTAACCAAGGTTAACCGGCCGGTTCTAGAAGATACCACAAGCACTAGTGGCCGCTACCTCGAGATATATTATACCAATTGTCAGGGTCTCTTCAATAAACTTGACGAACTCAAAACAATAGTATCTGACCAGAAACCACATATAATTGCATTAACAGAGACTTGGCTGACTGAAGCAATAGGGATCAGCGAAGTCAGCATTGAAGGCTATCACCTGTTCCGCTGCGACAGATCTCGACGTAGGGGCGGAGGAGTGGCACTTTATGTAGCCAATGAAATTTCATGTTGTCAGAGGGAAATCGCAGACATAGGCCTACGACGATATGAAATAATTTCATGCAAAATTAAGATAAGGCAACATCCGGCACTCAATATATGCGTTGTTTATCGGCCTCCCGGCTCCAGCGAAAGTAACGACGTAGAACTGCTAATTTCACTGACAGTTATCTGTAAACAGAAAAACCTATTACTCCTGGGTGAGTTAAACGCTCCTGGCATCGATTGGATGAGGCCTGGAGTAAAGGCCGCAGCAGCACCTTTCAATTATCAACTACTTCAGTTTTCTTTGGGCGAATATCTCATTCAACACATAGACTTCACAACCCGACTGCGAGAAGGCCAGCGATCAAACTGTCTAGATTTCGCTTTTAGTTAAGAAGAGAGGGTCATAAGGGAAGTGAACTCACAACCACCACTTGGGTTAAGCGACCACGTTGCTTTTACCTGCGTGTGTTACCTATTGTCTCCAAAATCGCAAATTAAGAGGCGCAGAAATATTTGGAAAGCCGATTTTGAAGAAATGAGACGTACCGCTACCACAGAAAACTGGTTACCCAGTACAAACGATACAAATGAATTATGGCGGCATATCCAAGGGACTGTAGAGCGCTTAATTGAAGTTCATTGCCCAATGAAGGTTATAAGACCATGTGCCAGACCTCCATATGTCAACCAGCCAATAAAAAAGGGCCATGAAGAAGAAACAAAGGTTGAGGAACAAGTACGAGCATCTTCAAGATTCAACATCACTTGCTGAATATAAAGCGCAACGAAATATATGCCGTAAGGAAAAATGAAATTCTACAACTGCCTTTGAGCGTCAACTTACAAGACAAGCCACAATATGTCCAAAGAAGTTTAATGGATACATCTGCAGTCGAAGGAAGCACCGGGACGACATTGCAGCTCTAAGGGATAACCTCGGGACCGTAGTAACGGAAGGACCGCGGAAAGTAGAGTTACTGTCAGAGTTTTTCAGATCGGCATTTATGATGGAATCCCCCGACGATAATTCGGGAGTAGAAGTGGGCGAAGGTACAGCCGTTATTGAATCTGTTACCTTTTGTGTCGCAGACGTAAAACATGTCCTCAGTCACATCAAACCAGACAAGTATCCTGGACCGGAAGGGATCCCTGGACTAATACTTAAAAAAACTGTCGACCGAGCTATCAGTGCCTCTTTCAATTTTGTTCGAGCTTTCCATGAGAACAGGGGACTTGCCTTTGCAGTGGAAGATGGCCAACATCGTAACGTTATATAAGGGAGGTAGCACGATGTCTGCAAACAGCTTTCGGCCCAAAAGCTTGACTTTCCTTTCCTGCAAAATGATCGAGGTCCTTGTTAAGCAGGCCATAGTAAGATTTTGCGATGAAAGTGACATCATACAAAAATTCCAACATGGCTTTCGGCGAGGGCGCTCCTGCCTTTCAAATTTACTGACTTCAACTGAGGCCTGGACAAGTGCTTATGAAGAAGGCTTCGAAGTGGACGTAGTGTACCTCGATTTCCGCAAAGCCTTTGAGAGCGTGCCCCATCAACTACTTTTACATAAACTGAGCGTTCTTGGAATCAAGGGGAAAATTTTGGATAAGATCAGGTCATTTTTGTTGGTCGAAAACAACGCGTTTGCATCCGGAAGGATAAATCGGACTGGGCTGACGCAGTTAGTGGGGTTCCTCAAGGCTCCATTCTCGGTCCTCTACTCTTCATTCTCTATGTATATGACAGCCTTCAAGAACTGGACTGCAGTAAAATCATGTTTGCCGATGACGTTAAGCTCTGGCAGGTCATTAAGCGCCCAAGCGTTCGATATGCTATGCAAAATAATCTTTGCAAACTGCAAACGTGGTCCGAGAGATGGCTGCTGGATTTCAATGTGCAAAAGTGTGCCGTCCTCCACCTGCGTCCAACAAACTACCCTATCCCCCAGAGCAGCAGGACATGTCACCTAAAAAACATCCGAATTCCTGTAGCATCTACGCAAAAAGACCTCGGCATTTGGATACAGAGTAATCTGAAGCCCTCATTACAATCGGTCAAAGCTGCAAATAAAGCCACGGGATTGCTGCACGCTGTCAAAAGTGCGTTTCTAGCCTTCGATTAATATCTCTTTCGCAGAGTGTACGGCACATTTGTTCGACCACACCTAGAGTATGGCATACAGGCGTGGCGGCCATGGCTAGCAAAGGACACAGCATGTCTGGAGAAAGTGCAGCGTCGGGAAACAATGCTAGTAAGAGGTCTAAAGAACCACACTTACATAGATAGACCGGCATGCCTAAATTTATTCCCTCTGCATTACAGGCATCAAAGAGGGGATCTTATCCTAGTTTACAAGATAATAAACGGACTTGAGAAGGCATTGCACTTTTAGGACATGTTTCAGTGGCACCTCTCCCCTCATCTGCGTGGGCAAACAATGAAGCTGCGCACTTAAATGTCCAAGCTAAATCTCCGCTCTGAAATTTTCACGCAACGTTTCATACCACAGTGGAACAACCTTCCGCAGTCAGTCGTGGAGGCCGCTTACCTTCAGATGTACAAACAAGGCTTGGATAATTACATGCGTCCCCTCTCCTCTCTCCAAGTCTGAACTCTAATAACCATAACATAGATTGTAAAAAACAATGCTACTCTCCTCCCTCCAAGTCTGACCTCTAAAAAAACCAGACATATATTGTAAAAAACAATGCTACTCACTGTTTGCGAATACCATGTTATCAGTTGTAAATGTTTATAGGTGCTTGTACACGTTCTAAATGGGGTTTTCAAAGGCATTGCCTATTATTCTCACCAAATAAACTGAAACTGAAAATAAGGACGCACGCAAGGGCAGGTGGCAAGCCGGTCACATTGAAATATCATCAAGGGACTGCTTAGGGCAAAAAATAGGATACTCAAGATATCAATATAGGGGACACCACACATGTCATAACGATTAACCATTTAATCCATTTGCTGTCATTCTACTGGCGAAAACTGAACGTTTTCTTAGGCTTGAGGAGGACGATGCAAAAGGGAAAAGAAAACCAGAACTCGGTATGCAGCTGGATCAGATGATCAAGTTCCTCTTGCCTTGGTGAGGTTCCGTGAGGGATGTAATTAAATTTCTTCTGCCCTCTTTCCACACCCCTCCCTTCCCCACAGGACCGACTGGTGTTCGGTCCTTTGCATTGTAACCGGAAGTGGATTGCTTCGATAACTGCACCCCTCTCCAATTCTCTCTTGAATTGCGCGTCCACTTGCGCTGTTACAATCCATCATTTTCAGTTTCCTAGCCCGCTACTTAATTAGATAGGTAATCATGTATTATTAATACACGAAGGTCGCATACAATTAAGTAACAATTACGCCATTCTATCATGTCATTATATTCTGTCAGTTCCATAGCGTTTGTCTTTTTTTAGATAGCTTGTTTTCCTAAAGAGTACACCTTCTTCCTCTTCGAAGACTAAACCTGATTTAAGGAACAGTATTTCATTAAGTTTTTGGTAATTTTCGAGCGCACTTTATGTACCTTCAGCATAGGAATAAAGAGTAGTAGCTGACAAAGTATCACTTATGCACTTCTAAACTACAGAAACACAATTTTCGCCATTGTTCTCTTAAAATCTTCTCTGAATGTCTGCCGTTAATGTACATCAACAATTATTTTCCTAATAAAAGTGAACATGCGAGTCCCAGGAAGCAATTGAAAAGAAGATGTTTCGATTGCTGGGACAATACTTTTATTTGCCTGACGTTTCGAGATCCGTCGCGGATTCGTCATCAGAGACACAGTCAGAGAGCAATAACATATAGGGTAGCACAGGCACTGGAGTTTGCAGCATTTATATGATACATTAATTACTGCAAACATACGATGACAAGTAACCAAAATTGCCTTCTTGATTTTGGTGGTCTGTTGAACGGCATGCTGGCTCTGACCTGCTGACCTTTCATCCCGCGTGGTGGAATCAGGCGTGATGATTACCCGGTCACCTGGCCCTCCGGTACCGGTATAGCACAAGGCGGTGGCCTGTCCGTTCCCCAAGCGGCGACTTGCTTTGGCCAAATTGAAGCTTAGCACCAAAGATAGATTTGGCGAATCGCTGTATTTGTTGATGGATTGGAGGCCCGTGAACCATGACTCAAGTGATTCTTGGCTTACCCGATTGTTACCTCTTGTGGGAATTTCAGCCTCATCACGTTTGCACGTGTGGCCGGGTCTCGTCGAATGAGCCGCAACTTGAGAATTGGCATCATTTCGCCGCACTGCTGCCGCGTCTCCGGCAATTTGCGTCTTGAGAAGCCTGCCAGTTTCTCCGACAGAGTTACCTTGCCCACAACTGCATCGGATGTTGTGGACGACCCCAGATGTTTCTTGCCGTGATAGTGGGTATTTTGGTTTCATTATCCGACGCCTTATGGTTGTTTCCGGTCTGTGTGCAACTCCAACTCCAAGTGCTATGAGACGGCGTCCGACAGACGTTTTTAACGCACGGGATCAATCGCCAAATTTTTGGGTTCGTGTGACTTTGCTGGCCACCTCGTTCGCGTAGGCACTGGTTGACGGAGTTGTGCAGATAGCCATTTTCCCTGAATATCCGTTGAAGGTATTGTACCTCGGCAACTTTATCTTCTGGTTCGCTGCAGTGCGTCTCAAAACGCCGGTATAGCGTCCTTACACAACTGCGTTTGTAGCTGATTGGGTGGTTGATGTTGTAATTCAGTACTTGCATCGTGTTTTTCGTTTTTCTGAATATTTTAGTCTTTAGGTCACCACAATCTTTGCGACAGATGAGGACATTAAGGAAGGCTAGCTGGTCGTTCTCTTCCTCCAGCATCGTTAATTTTGATATTCTGGTTTTCGTTGTTTTCTCATAATCCGTGGTCGCGTTAGGGCTTTGCTGGAAGAGTACATTAAGTAATGAAAGTTTATTTTCTTGCTCCTCCTCCGTGAAGCATGTTTTGGTAACATCGCAGCGTATTTGCATTTGGTTTCATCGAGTATGACAGTTCGACCATGAAGATAACTAACCGTCAGTATGGTCTCCTTCGCGCGTCAGACAGAATGGGTACAGAATCCAAAAACCTGTAGCCTTTCTAGTCACCCTTCATATAGTAGACCCCCTACGCTGTTGACTAATTTGGTCACCCTTCTCTGAACTTCCACCAGCGCTGTGTAATCTTGTTTCATCCAGGGAGACCACGCCTCGACGCAATATTCGAACATTGGCCGAATAAATATTCCAAAACACGCCCGAAAAGCTCCACATCAAAATTGAGAAAGGATTTTCTGATCGCTTCTAGGATGCTCATAGCCTTCTTTGCAGGTTGAGCACAGTGAGTTGACGATTTGAGAGTGGGCGTAAAACATACACCAAGGTCTTTTAGTTCGTTCACTTGCTCGAGTTGGTGACATCCAATGAATATGTTATATTCAAATGGTATCACCTTTCTGCAAGTAGACCACAGGTGGATGACTTGGCATTTGTGGAAATTGAGCTGCAGTAGCCACTTATCATACCAATTTTGCTAGCGCTCAAACTCCTGCAGTAAGCTCTGGGCATCCTCCGAGCTTTCGATTGACTTCTAAATATTCAGATCGTCTGCAAACATGACTTTCTCACAGGTGAGGTAATCAGGACAGTCGTTCACGTATACTAGAAACAGAATGGGACTCAGAAGGCTTCCCTATGGCATCCCACTGGAAATGGTCTTCCATCCCGTTTTTGTGTCTCCAAAAAAGCCCGCTGACGCCTGCCTGTTAGAAATTCGGCTCACCATTTGAGTAGATTTCCAGTCACACTCATTTGATGCAAATTTTGTATTTGTCTTCTGGGTGGAACCTTGTCCAATGCAATGCTGAAATTAATTTAGATGGTATCGACCGATGAACCCATTTTCAATGAATTCGTCTAGCTTTCTGTGGACATTGGCTATCTTCCAGTTGGTAAGCAGAGCCCCCATGTCCATCGAACTATCGAAGATCTTGGCAATTGGGGAGGCCAGTTGTTTTGCGAGCTCATTCAGAAGACTCGCTGATCTGCCATTTGGACCAGGCGATATTGTGGGCCTTAGTTTTGGCAGGGCTTTTCTTAATGTGTCTGTTCTGATCCATACCGTGCTAATTTCATCTGTCACTGGGACAATATATTGCTGTATTTATAGTTAACAGGCGGCTCCTTGGTTAGCACAGACATAAAGACGTTATCCGAGAGATTAACCGCATCCGGGTCATTGGTAATCTTGATTCCCTGGTTATCTATCATACAAGCAATGGGATCTCGATTACGTTTGGCCTTATTCACGTAAGGAAAGAAGCTTTTTTGTTTGTTAACTATTCCCTTGACAAGTTCTATCGTAGAGGCCAATCGTTCCTTCCGGAGGAATTTGCGATGTAGATTTCACTGCTTCTTAATTTCGGAGAAGTGTTCGGGTTATTGATGTCTGGCATATCTTTTCCACAGACTTCTTTCTTCTTGAGGATCCTTTTTATGATTGGTGTGACCCATTCCGGCCGGGAGACGCGCGAAATCTTTATGTGAGAAAGATTTCCATACTAATTGCTGAGCTAAGTTCCAACAGAAGCATCAGACATCGTTCGGGTCGGGTACTTATGTACAGCTCCAGTTGGTCTCGTTCAGTACTCCTTTAATGTTGATTTAATCTCTTTCCATACATTTCTCTCGCTTATTGCTCGAGCGATGGGTACCAAGAAGTAGCTGTAACCCCAGACAAGAACGCAATTATCACTTCGACTAAGAGGGTCTGAGTACTCAATCCAAGGATGCACGTCTACTAATGATGAGATCCAAACAGCTGGACTGTTAGCAACTTCGGAATCGCGTGTTCATTGTGACATGTTGAGTAATAAATTCTTCACTTACCAAATGAAGTCATTTCTGTTCGAATTGGTTTTCTGATCGCAAGCTGAACATCAATACTCAATAAATGTCTGGAGAGTTAAAACCTCCAAGTATTAAGACGTGTCTGCTACGACAGATTTGTTTGACTTTGGTGATGATTGCATCTTCCGCGTACATCCGTTGTACTAGGGGTCTGTATACTAGAGCTTTATGGAGGTCAGTTTGGTTTTTACTTCCACGTTACAACTAATTATTTCGCAGGAATTGTTCCTGTGTGATGACAAACTATCTGGGACGTAGTCGATGCCATTTTTTATGAAAATTGCGATTCCCCCACCTCAGCGTCCGTTTCGGTCCATGCGAATAAGTGGCAATCCTTCCAGTCCGACTTCTGCTTCTGTTATCTTCTCATTTAACCATGTGTCAAATTAGGTGGCAGACGGTCCACAGCAAGTTTGAGTTGATGCAGTTTATTGAATAGACTCAGTACATTTATGAACATCATCGTTATGTTCTTGGCTTCGCTCAATCTCGCATCGATCACCTTTATTGTTTGTCGCGGTGGCGAGACTCGGCCTTCATTGTGACGTGTGTTCCCCACCAATATGACTTCTTCATCTGAATTATTTTCCCATCCTCGATTTTCAGTCCGATCCCACACCTGTCGCTCCTCTCCTTCATGTCTCTCCTCAGTTCCCGCATTTTAATTCTTTCTCTCCATTCTTAATCCGGCTGAAAATATACTGCTTTGTGCGAGTTCCTTAAGGCCATTCTTTGTCCTGGTAGAAGCACAGTCTGGGTGTCATTCACCAAGACTACTTTAAGGGGTCTTGGGGATAAGCTTAGATCACGACTTGGTTCTGCTTTGCCAATCTGGAAAGGTTACTGTACTGTAATGATCACCCCGTTCTACAGGTTACCGTCGACGTAATCATTAATAAGATTCACGTCATGTGCCCACCGTTCTTTTGTTTTACTCACTGTGGGCTCGGGAACAATCCTTATCACGATATTGCGCTTCCGGTTTATGGACAAAGTTTGTAGTTCCCCGTCTGTGCACATGCGGTTTGTTTCGCCGATAATGCTGCTAATAGGAATCTTGTAAGTGACATCAGGATAGCTTACTTCGGAGCAAGGGTTCGTGAAACCTACGTTTGTTTTTGTTGTAAGCTGGGCTTTTGGTTGACTGAGTTGAGAAACAAATCCCGTTCTGATTTCGTCTTCTGATTAATTTTGATACAGTAACAAAAGTAACGAGATGCAGAACATACTTATGCACACTTAGTTGAAACGGTTATATCTAAATCAGTATTGGCAATCTGTTGACACAGGACTGCGCTGACAGCAGTGTTTAATGCGTTCGTTGTAAGGATTGACTGTGCATCTGCGTCGGTGTTCAGACAATGAAGCATAGTGGCAACCACGAGTGCTTTCTTGGCTGCCTTAAACGCTGCAAGAGATTTGTCCGATAGTTGTAACGAGTTGGCTTTTGTCTTCAGGAATCCGTCAAAGGAGTCAAAGCTGCTGCACAATTTGGAATAAAGTGACGGTAATAGTAGATCAAACTGATGAAACGGTGACGCTATGTATGTGTTTAAGGGGCCGGAAAAGATAGCATGCTTTGCACTTTCTCTGAAAGTGGTGCGATTCTATGTTGATCGACGTGATGACCAAGAAAATCAAGAGAAGTGACTCCAAAAGGCATTTGACCATGTTTGGCTGCAAACCATTCTTTTCTGAAAACGATCGAAAACTTGGCGAAAATGCTCAGTGTGTTCCTCAAGTGGGGAGCTAGCGACACGGATGTCGCTGATATATACGAACGTGAAGGGAGGCCCCGTAAAAGGTGCTTTGCGAAACGCTGGAACGTTTCAGCCGCGGTACGCAAACCGAAAGGCACTCGAAGAAACTTAAAAAGGCCAAAAGGCGTCGTGACAGCAGTCTTTGGGATATCTTCCTCCGCGACCGGTGTTTGGAGGTAAGCTCTGAAGGGTCGAGAAGTCGTTAATATGGAGTATTGGGTATCGGTTCGGAACTGTGACTCTGTTCAGAGCGCCATAATCACCGCATGGTCTACAATCAGCGGATGATTTCTTCAGTACCATGTGCAGTGAGAGGCCCATGAACTAGACGAAGGTCGAATTATCCCAATATTCGACATCTGCCCGCACTCGTTTTTCGCGATCTAAAGCTTCTCAGGGGGAAGGCGCCGCAGGTGAACATGGACTGGGCATCCAGTTGTCACAGTGTAATGCCGGAGTACGTGCTGAACCTGTTCACTGAAATAACGTGGCTGGGCGCCAACATTAACAGCATGATGCCGGTCCTACATTTCACATACTTTTCTCCCACGAGCGACAGTTTTCTCTTAAAAAACCACAAATGAACGTCTATTTTTAAAGTATATCGCAAAGGAGTTGAGGCTACTGCTGTTTAACCCTAAAAGCTGCGATCTTCCAGGCCCGGTTCCATAGAAGAAAATAGAAGTCATGGAAACCAAGGTAGAAGGAGATTACATTCTGTACAAAATCAATCAATCAATAAATTGTATATTGAAGGTCCATGGGGCCCTTTCATTACAAACTTAGTGCTATCATGAGAATAAGAAAATAAAATTAGTTCAGATTGACAACGAACTCTTATAAAATAATTATCTGGGCAGTAAAAAACTCATACATCGGTGGATGAGTTCAGCGAGCCCCCGATTTCCAAAAAATGTAGGAGTAAAAGCTGCCTTAATGGGTAGCAAGTTATAACGTGATGCAGATTTGATGGGATCCTGCTATTGAGGGTTCGGGACGCTTATTGTCATGGGAAAAATAATGTAGCAGAGAGATAGGAAGGGGTCATCCGGGACAACAGGAGAAGACAGTGAAAGTCAAGACAACATCACAGAGGTGTGACACACCAGACTCCAGAGTTCACGAGCATCCGAGCGGTAACCATCAATAGCGACCACCGTATGCTGGGAATAGCTTCAAATGCCAGGACACTTTTCGAAATCTACAAATTGCGTGTTTGAAAAGGAAACAGACAGTAACGACTTTATTTCCTCCAAATGTAAATGCTTACGCAACTTGCTTTTGAAAATCGATAATGTAGTAGACAAGCTAATTTCGAGTGGAAGATTGCTCCAGATAAAAGCACATTTGGAGGTAAAAAAGCGAGAACGGTTAGATGTGGAGCTACGAGGTGGTAAAATTATCATGGAAGAGTTACGAGTAGCGTAACGTCAGTCTACCGGAATAAGAGCGTTAATTTTTGGGAGTTTAGGGCTATTGTTAACGCGAAACAGAAAGCATATACCAGCTTCGAGTCTTCTTACCCAAAGAAATTTAATGTTCGCTAACTGACATCTATCTGTATGAGTAATACCAGACCCAGAAACAGAAAATATTTTACGAGGAGAAGAGATAACAGAAGTTTTGACTCGGCCTGGTGTTGAGTTCAACCATCAGCACCGTGGGAGAGCACTGGAGCGTCGCGTCCATCTTGAGCCGAGGTGGAAGGCCGAATAACTCCAACGTCAGTCGCCGAAGACTTTTGTCCGTCTGATGGCCTTGATGCTGATTGATGAACACCAAGAACAGACACCAATAAATAAATAAATCAATAATTTTTATATTTTAGGCCCGGAGGGCCTCGTCATTGCAAACTGACTGCTGTGGAAAAATAAATACAAAATTCATAAATACTGCTCTCCGTGAAACAACCACATAGGCAGCGAGAACATTTAGTAGTGTTGGCAGATTAATTCATATTCACCAACATATCGTCGTTTTAAAATAGTAGTCAACACTCTCTGAAACGTATGGTAAACTAAGGAGAAAGCAGTGAAAAAACTCCTACCATTAAAGCCGGGGCAAAGTTCAGCGAACCTTCGCTTCAAAAAACAAAACTTAGGAGAAAAAACTGCTTCAACAAAATTAAAGGGGTTGGTTAAGAGGATTGATTGTAGTGCAAATGAGACAGGACTGTTGATGAGAACGTATGAGGGTTGGAAACGCTTCTTGTAATTGGAAAAATCATATAACAGCAAAGGCTGTCGTTCACCACTGCAACACCGCCCGACTAACTTCATGATCAACCATCAGGGAGGTGAGACCGGATGAGGCAATTTCGGACAACACGGTCGACAAGAGAGTGAATGGCAGAGGTCACCTGATCATCAACGAAACGCCGGAGCTGTGACATTGTAGACTGCGGAGTCCAGCGATGAGCTGGCGAAAATAGCAGAACCGCCACGAGCATGACTAAAGACCATGAAGCCTATCGTCAGGGTTGCAAAACAGAGAATGGAGAAACGGCAATGATGACTGGATAGAGAAGTGGACGAAACATCGTTGCAAATATCACTCAAAAAGGAAGAAGTGGGCATGTATGGAAAACGATGCAATCTAAATATAACCACCTCAAATACCAGGAAGAGCATTTTCAAAGTCCAACAATTTTGTGTTTGGGAAGGAAACGGATAACAAGGACTTTATATCTTCCGAAGTAAAGTGTTAACGTAATTTGACTTAAAAAACTGCTAAGTTAGAAGACAGCCGAATTTCGAGGGGAATATTATTCCAGAGGAGGGCATATTTGGAGGCAAAGAAGTGAGAATGGTTCCATGTGGAGCTAAATGGGGGTGCAATAATCGTGGAGGAATTATGAGTGGCATAACGTATATCTGCGGGAATAAGAGCGTTGATTCGTGGGTAGGTTAGAGGTAGAGTTAACGCGAAAGAGGAAACAGAGGCCTGCTTCGAGTCTTCTGACCCAAAGAAATGTCATGTTCGCTAACTGACATCTCTCCGTATAAGAAATATTGGACCGAGGAAGAGCAAATATTTTGCGAGTAAACATCCTCTGTACATTTTCAACTTAACCGCGGTCAGAAGCATTCATTAGACCAAAGAGGAGACAGCAGTATTCTAGGATGGGTAGAACATACATGCGATAAAGTTTTAAATTTATTTCCAGCAGGAAGAAATTGTGTGATATAAAACCACATATCTGTGCAGCCTTCGCAGATATTCGATCCGCATGAGGCGAAAATGCTAGTTTATTTGTGTATCTTAGACCTAAGTCTTTTATAGTGGATCGCTCTAAAAGTGGAGTATTTTGAAAGACTAGGGGACGAGGAAGCTTGGCGGGACCGAAACACATGAAACTACACTTAGATGGAGAGAATTCCATCTGCCAGGTAGCACTCCAACGTGAGAGTGTAAGTAGGTCCGCATTTATTTTATCAACGCATATACTTGCCGTGTCCTTAGAAAATGAGTATATGCATTTGAGGTCATCTGCATAAATGAGATTGCGTGAATTTTTTAAGAACAGTCAAAATTCCGTTTATGTATAGAATGAAGAGTAAAGGACCCAAGACAGTGCCTTGAAAAACACCACTCGTGATCAGCCGAGCAGTGGAGTAACTATTACCTACTAAGACCTTCTGGCTGCGGTTAGTCAAGTAGGAGCCGATGAAGTCGAGGAGAGGGGTACAGATGCTAATGGCTTCCAATTTTACGAAAAGCCGTCTTTGCGGCACCTTGTCAAAGGCTTTCCTCAGGTCAAAGTAAATAACAACCACGGATTGCCCCTCGTTACGGAGGGAAGTGACGTGGTTAAAAAAAAGCTAAGTGACAAGTCTCACATGATCTTCCGGGTAGAAAACCATGCTGCGAGTCGCTTAAAAGCTTATTTTTTAGGCAAAAATCGAAAATTTGATTAATAATGATCTTTTCCAGAAGTTTGGCTAGGGCCGCGGTTTTATGAACGCCTCGGTAGTGATCTTCGTCTGAACCAGATCCTGACTTAAAGACTGGAAGAATAATGGATGTCTTCCAAGAGTCAGGAAAGAAACCATTTGAGAGATAGCCTGAAAATATATGGCTAAGTACTTTTGGAAAAGTCGACACTCTTATGATAACTGAATTTGGGATACCATCAGTTCCCGAAGAGTGCGAGGTTTTTAGACGAATTATATGCTTACGAATTAATTCTATGGAGAAATCAATGTTCTCCAGAGTATAGTCTAAGTAAGGTTGACACGATGGGACCAGTTCGGATGTTGTCGTAAAATGCTTCGCAAAGAAAGCATTGAACAATTCAGCCTTATCAGACTCATCTAGTACAAATGTTTTATTTTCATTAAGCAATGGGGGTAGGTAAATTCCTCGTTTTGCGGAGGACCTACGACGAAATAGTTGTGCAACCGATTTTGCAGAGTTTAACTCACTCAGGGTGCAAGATTCCCTGTGCTGGTCACGCGCAAGACGAATCTTTGATGCTAATTCGAAGATCTCTGCGATCCTTGGATGCACAGACAGCGAACTAGTAGATCGATATTTCAGCTGCCTTCTCAATTTCTTTAGTCTGGGCAAAAGAAAATGAGAGACGGTTGATTCTGGTGTGTAGGATTTCGCAATTTTAGTGGGCACAAATTCCAGCATTTTATTAGAAACGACCGACATGTGTTCAGAAAGATATGCGGCGTCGTTAATGGAGGAGAGGCTCTGCCAATCTAATGAGTCAAGAAAATTGTTGATTGAGCTAATGTCTGCGAGGTCATACGCATGAAAGGTACGACTAGCACTAGCCTTTTCCGTAGAAGGAAGCGGAAGGCAACGAAGAGAGGGGCAATATCGTTTGTGAAAATCAGATCTAGAATAGGGTTCTGTCTTGTTGGGAAATTAAAAAGTCGAGACCAGTTAGAAAAATTAATAGTATCTAGGAAAGGCTAAAATCTGGGTGGACAATAGTTTGAAAGCCAGTCGATTTCAGGAAAATTAAAATCTCCAACAATAATTTTAACCTCAAAAGAGGATTCTGAAATAAACTTGAATATTTCGCACAAATTTGCATCTTCTTCAGATGAATAGTTAGGAGGATTATATACACATCCGTAATCACCTTTGGCCGGGGCGACAGGATAATAGAAGCGAAACAGTAATTTCCAGAGAAGGACGTGCTATTTAAATAAAACGGAAAGTTCCTAAATGACGTTCTAATATAGAGAAGACAACCACCACCACGCTTATTAATGCGATCGTGACGATAGAAATCATACTCGTCTA
>JAYGXS010000001.1:8672819-8706046 GCA_036362985.1 Ligula intestinalis | reverse complement strand
AACATGATTTTACTGCAGTCCAGTTCTTGAAGACTTCCATTGACAGAGAGGATGAAGGGTAAAGGACCGAGAACGGAGCCTTGAGGATACCACTAACTACTTCCACCCAGTCCGATTTATCCTTCTGGATGCAAACGCGTTGTTTTCCACCTACCAAAAGTGTCCTGATCCAGTCCTAAATGTTCCTCTTGATGGCAAGAACGCTCAGTTTATGTAAAAAGCGTTGAATGGGCATGCTGTCAAAAGCCTTGAGGAAATCGTTGTACACTAGATCCACTTCAAAGCCCGCTTCTAAATCACTTGCCCAGAGCACTTCAAGATGTACTGTCTCTGAAATAATCCTAATGACTTCATGGTCATCTCCTGATGTAGCGCTACATAAATATATAGGAAAGGAAACTGTTGATCACAATCCCCTTTTCGGATGAATCTAGAAACACATGGGAGGTATCCTACAGAGGCATTGCGTTAAAAGCAATGGTCGTAGTATAAGTAGTCATCGGTGTGCAACAGTCGGTTGGCTCAAACCTCAATTGTCATCAAAGTGTCAGGGCTGATAATTAAAGGTTTATTGATTTGCATACACCTATCCTTACCGAAAATCTTGTTACTATTCTACCTTGGCACTCATTGTTGATCAGCACCAGCAGCCACTCAGGTGCTTATATATATCGCAGACAGAAAGGCATTACCGACAAAGACAAGTAAGATTGGAAAGACCATTTCTGACTTATTAGTTGTCAGCGTTCACTAATACCTAACCCCAGATTTTATCGCACCTGGGCTCAGAACACACGGCCTGTTGGTGCTGCAATATCCGAAGCATTCTGCCTGCACCACTAGTACTTTTCCAGCTGCTGGAAGAGCTCGATGGTATGCCCCGAGGCAAAACAAAAGGAGTGAGTTCCGTAACCGATCGGTGAGCACTCATCTAAAAGTATTACAGTACGCGTCCGAATTCGTGCAACATGCCGACTTACAGTAAATGCACTAGCTCATAAAATCCAATAATTTTTACAAGTTAGTCCCTCTTACTCAAACGCAGCCCAAGGTGTGGATCCCAAAGTCTGACAGCAATTAAATTATGATCGTTCTTCACAATAGAGCATATTATTATTTATGAAGGAATATAACGTTTTATGGGAACACCAGCTTTTTTAACTAAGTGGAAAATTCCGAAAAAGTGGAAATAAGGCTTACTAGGTACACTCAAGTTTTAAATATAGAGGAAGCCCGTTCATGCAAAACCACCGAGACAATAAAGCAGCACAAGTAAAATTACGTTGAAAATTAATCGTTTTGTCAAGTTTTTGAAAAAACCCTGCCCCCGCGCGGTTTGAAATTTTTAAGCAGTGGCGTTTCAAGAGGAAAATACTTGTTTTTAACGAGCAAAAGATAGTGTTTCAAGATCAACACACTTGATTTACGTACAAAGCCGGATACTCACAAAATTTGTTCCCTGAACAAACCGTACTACGGTATTCCTCTCCTAAGTCGCCACCTGGGTCTAAATCCATCTGCTCGCACAGTTACGTTGTGACTAGCAAAGCAGACAATCGTCGAAAATCTTTCTAAACGAGGTCGGACCAAACCAAACTCCTACAACGCTGGTGCTGGTGAAATTCTCAGACGCTAGAACACACGAAGGAGCAAAGGCTGAGTCGCTAAATTCTATTGTATTACATTTGCTTTGATACCAGTATTGGAGTAACTTACTGCATAGTTAGAAATTAAACTAGCTCAATTATTACGCCTGCTCTTACCAACCCTGAACAGAGTTTCCACGTTTAGACATTGTTTTAGTAGTCCATCAAAGTTCTGCTTCTTAAATTCTAAAACCAATCGTCTTAAGTAAGGAGAATCGCCTTTAACGTATTCTTACATTAGCTAAGCGATGACTTAGGCTATCTGTCTCGTATTTAAGGTAAAGCTTCATATCTGAATCCTTTTTTTTGGAAATTTCACTTGTCGTGCGAAAATAATGCAAACGACAAGTCAAATGCAAAATTTGCCGTGAGAGGGGCTCAAACTCAAATCCGCAATGTCGAGCTTGTATCTAATCAAGCGCGCCTTTGCTAAGTTTGACAAAGTTGTATTTGGCAAGGTATTCGGCACGTTCGTGCGACCTCAACTGGAATTTGCCATCCATGCCTGGAGACCTTGGACAGCCAAAGACGAAAAAACCTCAAAAGGGTACAAAGACGCGCAACAAAATTAGTACGGGGCCAACGGAACCTCCCTTATGAGACCCGATTGTTAAATCTTGACTTGTTTCCTCTGGATTACAGGCAGCTACGTGGGGACCTAATCCAGGCATTTCGCATGTTGCGTGGTCAGGATTGCTGCCTCCAAACAAATGACTTCTTTGAGCGGGCCACCACCTCTAGGCTGCGAGGACACCCCCTCAAATTACGTGTGACTGGGGCAAGACTTGACCCAAGAAAATTCTTTTTCTCTAAGAGGGTAATCCAGGCATGGAATGCCCTTCCTGCGGATATTGTCATGTCCCCTTCCGTGGATGTTTTTAAGGCAAACCTAGACCGATTTAATGCGTATCGTCGCGATTAAGTGCTCCAAATTCAATCACTGAACTGTTCCGAATCCAAAAATTGAAGCGCTCTACATCCAAAACTTGAAATGCTAGAAATGCTATAAGTATATACTAATAGTAATTTGTAAGTAGTATAATTATTAGTACTTAACCAAAAGAGTTTCAGCCATTATCTAGCTATGACGTCTCTGCTAACTATGCGATCTGCGTCGATCGTGTCTGAGGTCACATCTACCGCACATATGGTTCTAGGCTACGCGGCCCTGTCACACCCTTTCTCGTATCGACCGACTGCTGACGATGTGGCGAGTTCCTCGGCTCTTGGCACAGCAAAGGCGTATCATGGTCGCATCTCCGGTCTTCGGGACGTTCTCGTGACTCCGAGGTCTCCTTCTCGCATGGTCCTTCGGATGTAGATATTACTCGTCATGGACGCCATGGCTGCCGTCAACATTCACAGAAGCATCATGCCCCTATCATTCGCATACTTCCCCCACTAGCGATAGTTTTTCTCCTTAAAACCACAAATGACATTCCATTTTGAATAATGAGCCAGCCTTAGGAGTTTTTTCACCGTCTGCTCTTCTTCCTCAATTACACTGCTGGCTCGTGTAAACTGACTGGAGTTTATTACTCGAAACAAGCGAGTAGTCGTCTGAAATTGTGTCAACGACTTCTTTGGAATGTTCGGCTATGCCAATGGATTTCTGAAATCCTATGTACCAAGAGGGAGTTCAAAGGCGTTTGCCTATATTTCCTTTAAAAAATTTGACTTGACTTGACTATATGCTTCCGTATTAGGTGTAATATAATGTATGGCTGTTACTGAAGAGCCTAAATTTCGAGTATGTATCCTAACACGTTTTTACGAGAACTGCTAGTTGTTTTTTCGTTTATGCATCGCATAGCTTATTTTGGACTAAGGCAACTACGTATTCGCTTAATATGGCCCATTGGGAGATCACAGGAGTAATATATTGCTTAAGCTCACTTGCAGACATGCCGGTCAGTGATTAATAAATTTAAATAGAATTGTTAGGAACACTTGTAAACGTACCATTTTTTGTACACTAGGAATTACTGCCTTCCGCCATATTTTTTTGTAATTATTTCGATACTTCTATTGCGAAGAGGTTCAGATATTCCATGAAATAAATAAATAATTTGTATATTTAAGGCCCAAGGGGCCCTGTCGTTACAAACTTAGTGCTATCATGAAAATAAAAATAATAATGATAAACAGTGAACTCTTATAAAATAATTGTCATCGGCAGTAAAAAAACTCCTAAATCGGTAGATGAGTTCAGCGGGCCACCGAGTTCCAAAAAACTATAGGAGGAAAAACTGCCTTAATAGGTAACAGGGTTTGATATGGTTAGATTTGGACCTGACGTTGAGAGTTCGGGACGTTTATGGTCATGGGAAAAAATAATATATCGTTGAGTTAAGAAGGGGTCATCCAGGACAACAGGAGAAGGCAGTAGAAGTGAAGGCAACATCATCGAGTTGCGACCCACCAGATTTCAGAGCCAATCTCGAAGACCACAGCGAAGGTTGCAAACACGGAAAAGAGGTCGCAGCCCTTGGAAGTGATGCTTGACTCTGCATAGGAAAATGCTAACTTATTTAGAAACCATTTTAGTGTCCTGGGAAGAGCTTCAAATGCCAGGAGGACCCTTTTCAAAATCTACAACTTGCGTGTTTGGAAAGAGCACAGACAGCAACGACTCTATTTTTTCTTAATTTAAATGCTTATGTAATTTGCCTTTAAAAATCGATAGTGTAGAAGACAGTCTAATAGCAAGTGGAAGGTTGTTCCAAATAAAAGCATATTTGGAGGTAAAAAAGCGAGAACGGTTAGACGTGGAGCTACGGGGTGGTAAAATTATCAATAAATATATTTTATATTTTAGGCCCGGAGGGCCTCGTCATTGCAAACTTAGTGCTGTGGAAAGATAAATACAAAGTTAATAAATACTGCTCTCCGTGAAACAACCACATAGGCAGCGGGAGCGTTTAGTAGTGTTGGCAGATTAATTCAGATTCACCAACATATCGTCATTTTAAAATCGAAGTCAACACTCTCTATGGTGAACTAAGGAGGAAGCAGTGAAAAAAACTCCTACCATTAAAGCTGGGGCAGAATTCAGCAAACCCCCGCTGTAAAAAAAACAAAACGTAGGAGACAAAAACTGCTTCAACAAAAATAAGGGGGTTGGTTGAGGGGATTGATTGTAGTGCAAATGAGACAGGACTGTTAATGAGAACGTATGAGGGTTGGAAACGCTTCTGATAATTGGAGAAATCATATAACAGCAAAGGCTGTCGTTCACCACTGTAACAGCGCCCGACTGACTTCATGATCAACCATCAGGGAGGTGAGACCGGAGGAGGCCATCGCGGACAACAGGGTCGACAAGAGAGTGAACGGCAGAGGTCACCTGATCATCAACGAAACGCCGGAGATGTGACCTTGTAGACTGCGGAGTCCAGCGACGAGCTGGCGAACATAGCAGAACAGCCACGAGCATGACTTAAGATCAAGAAGCCTATCGTCAGGGTTGTAAAAGGGAGAATGGAGAAATGGCAATGATGACTTGACAGAGACGGGGACGAAACATCGTTGCAAATATCACTCTATAGAGGAAGAAATAGACATAACTGGAAATCAATGTTATATAAACATAACCACCTCAGATAGCAGGGGGAACCTTTTCAAAGTCCAAAAGTTGTGTGCTTGTGAAAATGACGTATAACAAGGACTTTATATCTTCAGAAGTTAAGTGTTCACGTAATTTGACTTTAAAACCTGCTAAGTTAGACGACAGCCTAATTTCGAAGGGAACATTAATCCAGAGGAAGTCATATTTGGAGGCAAAGAAGTGAGAATGGTTTGAAGTGGAGCTAAAGGGGGGCGCAATAATCGTGGAATAATTACTAGTGGCATAATGTCTATCTGCGGGAATAAGAGCGTTGATTCGTTGAAGGTTAGGGGTAGAGTTAACGTGAAAGAGGAAACAGAGGCCCGCTTCGAGTCTTCTGACGCTAACTGACAACTCTCCGTATAAGAAATAGTGGATCGAGGAAGAGCAAATATTTTGCGAGGAAACATCCTTTGTACAGCAGCGAGAAAGTATGTGATATAAAACCACATATCTGTGCAGCCTTCACAGATATTCGATCCGCATGAGGTGACAATGCTATTTTATTTGTGTAGCTTATACCTAAGTCTTTTATAGTGGATCGTTCTAAAAGTCGAGTATTTTGAAACACTAGGGGACGAGGAAGCTTGGCGGGACCGAAACACATGAAATTAAACTTGGATGGAGAGAACTCTATCTGCAAGGTAGCAGTCCAATGTGAGATTGTAAGTAGGTCCGCATTTATTTTATCAACGCATATACTTGCCATGTTCTTAGAAAATGAGCATATGCATTTGAGGTCATCTGCATAAATAAGATTGTGTGAATTTTTTAGAACAGTCGAAATTTCGTTTATGTATAGAATGAAGAGCAAAGGACCCAAGACAGTGCCCAAAACCAGTGGGGGAGTCCGTGTCTCGCGCGATGGTTTCCGAGTGTTCGGCAAACAAAGGCAGGCACAGTGCGTAGGCGTTGAGCTCGCGCGCGTAGAGACTAAACGTACGCGGCTTTTGGCAACGAAGCCAGCTTGAGTCAGCGAGGTAGGCTCCCGCAAGTATGAGCCATGCTTTCGGAGTTTTTTCACTGTCTGCTCTTTTTGCTCAGTTACACCTGCTGGTTCCTGTTAACTGACATTACCTCATGTGATAATATAACTTGGAACGAGTGAGAGGTCACCTAAAATTATGCGAACGACCTTGTTTGAAATGTTGGGCTGTGTCGATGCATTTCTTAACTACCAATAATAAAAATAAGGTTTATTTGTAAAGCACACCTTCTGTGCCACCAAAACCCCGAATCAATAGGAATCTCAGAGGCATATGCCTATATTTCTCTTGCTTAACTTGACTTGACGAGCGTGGGACGGACTCCATGACGAAGTGGTCCTCTCAGAGTATGTTGACATTTTTCAACACAAACTTGATTCTTATTAAGCTCAAACACCTCCAGAATCAAATTCTCGGCCACGACCTCTTAAAGTTATTTTGAAAACTGAAGCACAGGCGCAACTTTTGCTTGAACGTAAACCATCCTTATGGAGTCAGCATTCGCAAGTTTTTTTCAGCCGGATTAAGAGTTGAAAGAGCGGATGAAGATGATAGAGTTAATGATATAGTTGGAGAAACGGAGAACCAATGGCGAGAAAAAACTCAAAACAAGAGAGAGACAAATAGTTCAAGTCAAAAGTACATCTTTTCCCTCTCAATTATAGGCATCTCTGCGGGGACCTCATACAAACCTACCCTATTGTTAGAGGCCAAGACTGCGCCCTAGAATTTGATGATTTCTTCGAATTGGCTCGGACTCACCATCTGCGAGGTCATCCTTTTAAACTTCAGAGCAAAACTGGCCCGTATCGACGTTCGATGAAACGCCTTCTCTCAGAGGGTCATTGGAGCGTGGAACTGGCTCCCAAAAGACGTGGTCCTCTTAGATACTGTTGACATTTTTAAACACAAACTTGATTCTCATTTGCTGAGAAACTGTGGCAGATATAATGAACAAAGTGTCAGTAGCAGCACCTTGCAACTGGCTCATACTTATCGCTGATGTTAAGCCTACATTTGTACATTTGTTTTATGTAATATTGTTACGGTGGACCTATTATGCGATTTTGGTTATGAATAAGGAGCTCAAGGGCGAAAGCCTTCTTCCCTTAATAAAGTGACTTAAAGTGACTCTGGTCGAAGCCGGTAACAGTGGTAGCCTAGCTGTCCTGCCACCGAAACCTAAGACATACCCTCTTAAATTGGTCGTTTTAAATGCCAGATCACTGCTTAATAAAATGCCCCTGCTCCAAACTCTGGTTTCCGTCAACCGCCCAGACATTTGCCAATACAAGCGAACATCCTTGTCCCAGGAAGCAATTGAGAAGAAGAAGAAGAAGAAGACTCTTCTCGCCCAGACATTTTGATGGCAACTGAGACACGGGCATCGGCCTGTGTAGCTGACTCTGAACTCTCTGTTCTAGGCTATGCATGCATTCGGAATGATCGAAACAATGGCCGTGGTGGTTATAGCTGCATCTTTATGAGGCAGCCATTTACAGTTCTCCCGTTGGACTATCCACAATTCACGGCGGTGGAAGAGAGCTGCTGGCTACGAGTTGTTCTAAAAAACAAATACTCTTTACTTGTTGGCTGTGTTTATCGCCCACCTAATGCCAATGCGGACTATGATCTTTGTCTCTCGCAGGCATTTCATGCCACGGCCGACTTGAATCTTAAGTAAAGCTTGATTGTAGGCGATTTTAACCTTCCTGACGTGCAATGATTTCCACCCTCCGGTCTTTCAAAGTTCGAGAACTTACTTGAAGCAGTAGATATCGGCATGTGGGATCAGGTAGTCAATTTTCCCACTCAAAGAGCAAACATACTGGACCTAATTTTTTGTAAGGGGTACGAACTACTTTCAGTGTCATCCTTAGACGCAATTGGGAGTTCAGACCATCTCACAGTTGTTACTAAACTAGAACTGGAGGCCGACGAAACATTTTCCCAGAAATACAGTTTTTATAATGACTTCCGATCAGTTAATACGGCAGCATCTAAACGCTCTCGACTAGTCTGAATTTTTCCAATATTTCGATATAAACGTTTGTACTGATACACTGTACAAAGTGCTGGATCCAATCATCCTCCAATTTGTCCCGCATAAGAAGGTAATACATTTCAAGGATGAGGTGTACCTTCCTCTGCCTTTCCGCCGTAGGCTGCGTAGGCTCTCTCGTCGTTTGGATCAACAAAAAGACACTACCATTCTGCCCTTGATCACACTGATCTTTGAGCAGGCTAAGAAACTCTCCGAAGAAAAACAGATAGCCGATGAGGCTAACTTCGCTGAAAACCCTTCTTTAAATGTTGCGAATCTCATTTCGCGCACAGTCAAATCGCAGAGGAAAGTGCAACACCCCAAGACGCATTTGGAAACCCCGTAGTTGACGCTAAGTTGACCGCGGATAGTTTCAATGCATTCCTGTCCAAAACGTTTAGTGAAAACTCATTCGCCGCACTTCCGGCTATCCGGGCTTGGATGGGTGCTATCCTCGAAACCATAAGTTTAACCGTCTGGGACGTGACCGTAGCCATCCGATGTTATCGCCAATCTTATAGTCCAGGACCAAATGGCGTTCCAGTTAGCCTTCTAAAAGCTGAAATGATGATATTTTTCCGTGTATTTGTGTAAGATATTTTATATTGCTCTTGAGAGTGGAACGTTCCTTTCGTTGTGGAATACATATTTTTCAGCGCCGGTACGGCATAATGTATACAAAGTAAATTTCAAAAAAAAATCAAAAAAATAATTTGACAATATGTGCAAGTAGACGTAGAAAGTCGTAATAATGTCAGCAGAAATTGTCCTTTTGGAGCAACATTTAGCAATGTTTCGCAGGTAATTTTAAACTAAAAACGAAAACTAATGGCAGTTAAAAACAAACTCTTACAGTGAAAATGGAGGCAGTATTCAACGGGCGTCCATGTTCAAAATGTGTGCAAGAGAAAAAAAACTGCTTATGAAGATAGTAGTAGGAACATAGTAGTAGAGCAGAAATAGGTGTGGGTGGTCTGATGAAGGTGAATAGTCAACGAAACTGCAGCATTTTAGACTGAGTACTTCCGCGTGGCTTCGTTTGATTCAGCGGTGGTTAATGGAAACATCTAGGTACTCGGGGGACACGAGGCAGAGAGATTAGTTTCAAGCAGATCTTCTAAATTCCCGATGGTCCTTTCTCGAAGTCATGGAGAAAGCTGCTCGGAAAAGATGAGGAGAATAGAAGGTTAATAGAATCAGTGTTAAGATAAATATGCAATCTCCGTTTGAAAGCAGACAGTCTAGTTAACGACCTTGTTTCAATTGGCAAGTTATTCCAAAGAAAGCTATACCTGGAAGCAAAAAACAAAGAGCGTTTACATAAGGAAGATGCAGGAGGGGGTATAAAAAGTGCCGAGTTTCTTAGGTTGTAGGGACGGCTGACTGGGGTAATGACAGAAGTCCTGGGTAAATTTGTGCTATTATTAAGCCGAAAAAGGAGCCAAAAGCCTGCTTCTAATCTCCTGACCCAAAGGAACCTTAGTTTCGTTAATTGACACCTATTTGAGTAGCAAGTATTAGAAGCTGTCGGATACAGCAGTTTTCGTGTGAACATTTTTTGAATTTGTTCAATTTTTGAACGGCTACCTTCATTCATGAGACCGAAAAAGGGGCAACAGTATTCTAAGATGGGAAGCATGAACATACGATAAAGTCTTAATTTCATTTCAGGAAGATAGAACTTATAAGAGAAAAATCCACATATCTGTGCGGCTTTGGCTGTAATTCTATCGGCGTGAGGAGAAAGGTCTAATTTATTGGTGCAGCTTAATCTTAGGTCATTGATACTGGAACATTCAGTCATTGGGTAACCTTGAAAAATAACAGGTTGTGGCAACCTTTCAGGCCCAAAGCACAGGTATCGGCATCTGCCATGTTGAGCTCCACTTCGAAAGAGCGTGCAGATCAGAATGAATTTGTTCTAGGCATCTCGCGGCCGTAGAGTAAGAGAAGGAGTAAACACACTTGAGATCATCTGCATAAATATAAGATTGGGAGCGTTTAACACTCAATGAGATATCATTTATGTAAAGCAAGAAGAGCAGAGGACCTAGCACGGTACCTTGAAGGACACCACTCAAAATTGCGGTAGGAGTAGATTATGAGGATCCCACTAAAACCTTTTGTTGTCGATTTGAAAGATAAGATCTGATGAAGTCAGTAAGAGGACTACGAAATCCGATAGCCTCTAGTTTGGCTAGGAGCCTCCTGTGACGAACTTTATCAAATGCTTTACTAAGGTCAAAATAGATAACGACCTCAGATAGATGATCATTATGAAGATAAGTAAGTAGATTTAGAAAAGACATGTGGCATGTTTCACAAGATCGGTCCGGTAAAAAGCCATGCTGTGAGGAGATGATAATGTTATTGTGTATGCAGAAATCTGTAATTTTTGTGGCAATTAGTTTTTCGAAGAATTTAGCCAGAGAGGGCGTTTTATGAAAACTGCGATAATTGTGAAGATCTGATCGGAACCAGATTTAAATACAGGAATTATAATAGAAGTTTTTCAGTTTATCCGGGGAAAAGCCATTCTCAAGAAACACTGAAAATAACTTACTCATTAAGGGTGGGAAATCTCTTAATTGTTTGATGGGTGAGTCTAGAATGTTATCAGTTCCAACCGAATGTGAATTTTTAAGGCAACTTACTTCTTTTTGAATACAAGCAGGCGATAAATTAAGGGTTCTGAGATTTGAATCACACAGCAGGGGGATTACAGGAGTGGGGCACGTTTCGATGGTAAAGAACTTGGCGAAAAATGAATTTAGCAATGCCGCTTTCTCCAAATCCTCTGTAACAAAATGATTGTTGCCATTGAGTAAGGGTGGAATGACTTTCTGAAGCTTAGCCGACGACCGAAGACGGAAGACTTGAGCAACTGATCTGGAAGAATTCGCATCACTTAATGCTGTGGCCTCTCTACGCCTATCTCGTACAAGCCTTATTTTAAGCGCTAATTCAAATATTTGCGCTATTCTTAAGTGAACTGATAAAGAGCTATTAGATGTATCCTTAAGTTGTTTTTGTAATTTCTTTAGTCTATTTTGGAGAAAATGTGGCCCAGTAGAAGAAGCTGAATTTGATTTAAAAATCTTAAGTGCGATAAGAGCCTGAATATTTTCTGCAAGGTTTTGCAACAGCGCCTGGAAGAAGTAGGGATCGTTAGTTGAAAATATGTCATGCCAATCTAGGGTACTTACGAAATCATTTATTAAGTCATGTTTCACGTTGCCAAAGTCAAGGTTATTGCATTTTACCTCGGGATTTTTAGAAAGAGAGACTGGAAAACAACAGTGAATTAAGGCGTGGTCACTTGTGAAAATATCACGATGAAAATTCATAAAGAGAGGGTGGACATCACTTGTAAAAATTAAATCTAATATGTTGGCATTTCTGGTCACTGAACTGGCCAGTTGTGACATGTTTGAAAAGTTAATAGTATCAACCAATTTCTGAAATCTTGGTGGACAGGTATTTGCATGCCAGTCAATGTCTGGCAGATTAAAATCACCTACAATTATTCTGACATCGAATTGAGTCTCTGCAACTTTTTCAAACATTTCACACAGCTGCATTTCATTACTTGAGTTACAAGGAGGATTGTAGACACACCCAATTATCGCTTTTTTATTATGTGGCAGGATGACTGAAATAAGACAAAAATTTCCAGAAAATGACGAAATGCTCAGGTGATACGGGAAATGTACAGAGGATGATTTAATATAAAGAAGGCAACCACTGCCACGCTTTTCAATGCGGTCTTGTCTTACAAACCATAATTATCTATGGCGAGTGTCGGGTCAGAAATAAGAGTTTCCACGATTCAGTGACACAGAGCATATCTGGATCAAGCTCAAATGCTACTGTTTTAGGTTCTGTCATCTTAGTAACAACTGGTCTCGCATTGAGTGAGACTATACTGAGCGTATCCTTCAGATTCAGGTTACGCTCGTCAGTATTTATTAAAAAGGAAAACTTGGTGGCGGAAAGGGAAACGGCATGGGAGAAACAAAAGGTGGAAAGCAAACTGGCCCTGGACTTCAGTTTGTCAAGTAATTATTATCAAATGAACGGTGCATATTGTAGAAAGGCATATTAGAGGGGGCTCCATAGAAAGGGCGGCTGAAGTGTGGCATGGAAAAACCAGGAGGGGCATAAATATAGGATTTTGAGGCATCATATCAAAATTTGACGGAAAATTTGCCTTCGAAAATTGCATGACTGGTTTTGAAAAACGGTTAATTTTATTAGCTGGCTGAATTATTTGGGGATGATGATGAGGTTTGGGGATAGGAAAAGCGCTAGCTTGAGCGGTTGGGTCTTTGTTAGATACTGAGTTATTATCGGTAATCATATTGCCGAATTTGAAAACTGACGTAGATTTACTAGGGGCGTTCGTAGGTTGATCGGACTTTAAGGCTATCACAGACGTGGTTGGCTCAGAAGGAGAACGACTTGACGAGGCTACAATCTCACTCGAATCACTAGTAAGGTGAATGGGAGAAGTATCAGGGGAAACTGACATTGATCCATAGGGATGTGGGCTTACCTGAGCGGGAGGGCCGGCCTCAGAGACGACTTTTGGTTTTGTTGAACCGGAGCCAGTGTTCTCATTTGCTACTTTAGATAAAACCCGGCGCTCCATTGGCGTTTTATCCCTGCATCTGTAAAGTTTATTTTCCTTTAAATAGTTGGCTGACCGCTCATGCCTAGAGAATATAAGGTATACTTCTATCGCCGAAAAAAGTTTTACGTGAATCGGCGGGTTTTTACTTCGGGATGAGAATCTTTTAGCTTCCACAACTTTAAAATAAAACCACAAGGGTAAAGAAACTGAACAGCAACATCTATAGGTTGTTTATCTTTTGAAGCATTTTTCAAAAGAAAATTAAAATTCCTTTTTTGCCGATCACGGGTCTCAGTAGACACCATATTGACGAAAGGCTCTAGTTTCTCACATTGCTGAGAAGTGAGCGTAGATACCTTTTCACCAAAGATGGCACCAAGGACCGTAAACAGACAAGCATATTGGTTATAAAGCTTACTTAAGTTGTCTAAAGCATCAAGATCAAATTTCTTCATGCTTAAGATGGGTTTATCGTTAGGAGAATTGGTATTCCGGAATAATTTACGCCTCAGTTGTGGCTTGGGTATCATATTGAATAGAAGGTGAGTGATAGGATATGTTCTCAGTAAAGTTGTGCACAAAATTGCGACAGAAAATTTGAATTACCGAAGAGGCTACGCAGGGTGAAAATTATCTCGAATAGTATATCGAGTAATACAAACTATTTCTTGCTGGAAATTGATCTTGTACCAAATTTTTAGATATTATTCAGTTTTTACGCAATAGATTACTTGCTTATTACGTTAATCTACCGGTACTAGAATGAGGCTATGTCGGTGAAACAGTATGAAAATGTATATTTTGACCTATCGGTAAAAAAGACAACAACCGGTATGTGCAGTTGCGAAAGTGTTAGATATACAAATAAATAACAACAGTTAAGCTAGTAACTTCAGCAAGTAACGATGAAATCTGATAAAAATATCTATTTCACTTAGCTTTGAGAGATAAGTTGCGCACATAATGCCTATTCGCAACCATGGCCGATCGACATCATTTGACAACTTCAGGCCAATAAATACACTTCCCGCAGCCTCGAAGATCTTGGAGACCTTGGTCAAAGAAAAGATTATGCGTCACTTGACAAAAAAAGCCTGCTTAGCGCAGCTAACATGGATTTCTCGAGAAATGATCTTGTGATACCTGCCATCTCTCTTTCTTTGATTATGTACTACACTCTATAGACAGCGATTTTGCCCTTTATACCTTCGATTTCGATTTTACTAAGGCATTTGATCGGGTAGATCATAACCTCCCCCTTCTGAAACTGACCTCCTTCGGCATAGGTAGCAAGGTTCTCAACTTAATATCTTCCTATTTGGATGCTCGCGCGCAACGAATAAAAATTTTTGATGTTATCTCCAACTCCACGCATGTGAGGAGTGGAGTTATACAGGGTAGTGTACTAGGGCCGCTCCTATTTTGCCTTTTTGTTAACGACGTTCCAGACGGTTTTCAGTATGGTAGACCCTTTATGTACGCTGATGATTAAAAAGTCGCTTTTCAGTATAAACCAGCAGATCGCAACATCGTGCTCGAGCTGAAAAAAGGACCTTCAGGCATTCGCCCGGTGGTGTTGCACATGGTTCCTCAACTTTTTATGGCAAAAATGTTCCGTTATGGTTGTTGGTGACGGTCACCAACCGGAATTTAGCATAAAAGGTCGCGAACTTAATGTTCCAGGTGTTATCAGGGGGTTTGGGCATATCCTTTTCTTATAGTCTCAATTTATCAGAGCACTGTGCCCTGATAGTCTCGAACGCACGCCGAACCACAGAATTTATTCTTAGAAATTTTAAGACTATAAAAGTTAGAACTAGCCTTTACAACATGTACGTGAGACCTAGTCTTGAATGCAGCGGTCATTCTGTCGACGTTAAAACAACGCTTCTAGTACTGATTCTGGCCCGAACAAACCGAATCCTGCGCTATTTAGAAGCTGCATACATACGGTGGGAGAAACCTGACCTGTGCAAGCAGCTTGATCATGTCGTCAACCTCCAACTGCCCTGGTGATTGGCCATTTAATTTAACGTCGCCGATCCACTACTCCCCATATATTGACTTAACGTTCCCGTCCTTTATCGATTAAGTTTTAAACTGACTCAGATTCCTTGCTGTTACCAGTAATTCTGTGAGACTCACCACTCCTGTATGTGTCTTCGTTAGCATTCTTATGCAACGACAAGAAGCAGCTGATGAGCTGTCTCGAAATTTGTTGATATCAATGAATTCTGCTGTTTTCGCCTGTTTGCAATTTGTACTGGGGAAAAAACCTTCAAATTTCTCAAACGGCACCTCCCCTTGGGTATAGTAAAGTCTCTGGATAGACTTTTAGAATTGCGTTGCAAAATAACGAAGCACAATACAAGCATTAAATTTCTAAAGAATTGCATTAATAACAAGAAATATCCAGTGGAATTCTACAAGGTCCTCCGTCGAGGAAAATTGCATCCAACCATTAAAAATCTGGACCGCCTTGCACAATCAAGAATTGAAGACTTGGTGGCGCAAGTCTGTACCAACCAATGTCGCTTGGATTAAGCAAATCATGTTTTGGATAAGTTTCTACTGTTGGTTAATGTTCATGAAACGTGCATGTATTATACAAAAGAAGACAAAAGAGACTAACGGCCTTAAATTAAGGAAGACTATGCAAGGCATCTATTGGTGACAAATTTCCTCCGAACATAGATGAAACTATTCTCAATTTATCTGACCTCAAACTTACTAAGCTTCAATCAGAGGCGTTATCACTAGGACTAAATTGTTGTGGTTCAAACAGGAGAATAAACCTAATAGAAATTGAGGCGCAATTTTAAGACCTAAATTTACAGCTGGCAGATCTATTACCCAGATCCACTGGTGACGTGAACTGGGTGAAGGCAAAAATGGTCGACATTGCGCATCAGTACCGCAAAGCTCCAGTAACACAACTGACACCACTGACTAAAGAACACATGGATGCTCTTTCTGCACTGAAACACAATGAAAAAATCACCATTTCCAAACCCGATAGAGGCCATGGAGTGGTCATCCTTAACCGAAAGGACTATTTCAGAAAGATGGAATCCATTTTAAGCGATCAGAGCAAATTCCGTCTAGAGACGTCAGGTAAAGAGGAAACTAAGGCAATAGAAAACTCTGCCTGGAAACTGATTAAACAATTGTCAGAAGATAATCTTATTGACTCCTCAACTGCGCTGTCCCTAAAGCCCAGAGGTACGCATATCCCTAGACTATACGGACTCCCCAAAACTCACAAAAAGGATATACCTTTACGATTAATTCTCTCTATGCCCAACCCCCCCCCCCCCCCAACATAGATAAGCACAATGGCTTGTAAAGGAAATCAAGCCCATTCGAGAACGGTTCTCCACTTATACTACGAAGGACACTTTTCAATTTATCGAGGACATCAAGCTTCAAAACGTTACTGATAAATTTATGATTTTACTAGATGTCGAATCACTATTTACAAATGTACCGCTGGACGAGACAATCGAAATTATTTGTGACCATGCTTCCGAAACACGCCTGTCACCTGCAATACTGTGCCAATTAATGTTACTCTGCACCAAAAATGTTCAATTTCTATTTAATGGACAACTTTACAGGCAAATTGACGGAGTTGCAATGGGCAGTCCGCTAGGGCCCACATTTGCGGATGCTTTCATGGGTCATCTAGAAGAAAAAGCGTCTTCAAGAATTAACAATACAATCTTATACAGAAGATATATGGATGACATATTCACAATTGTTGATTCCAATGAAGAGGCCGATGACCTTCTCAACTTTATGAACACTTTACATCCTAAAATTAAATTTACAATGGAAACAGAGCAGCATAACAAGCTCCCCTTCCTAGACGTACTCATGTTTAGAGAGGATGATGGTTCCATAGGGCGCTCGGTTTTCCACAAAAAGACCTGGAAAGGGCAATATCTACACTTCATGAGCTTCGTGCAAATTCAGTGGAAGCGTAATCTGGTACATAGCCTTTTTCAATGAGCAAGGAACATTTGCTTTAGTGCAACTCTACCAGAAGAGCTTTCTCGTCTTAACTCAGCCCTACTCAACTGTGGCTACCCGGCACGCTTTATTCAAAAGTACAGCAACCCCTTACGGCCAAAATGTTTAAAACAGTCAGTTCCAAAAAAGCCCGTCATGATATCCTCACCATTCAAAGGTGGCGAAATTTCCAACACAATCAAGCGACGATTACGCTGTACGATAGAAAGGACCTACAACGCAGAAAAATTAGTCTTCTTAAGTTCTACCAAAAGTATTCCATTAAAACGGGCAAAGGATGCTCTGCCATTGCACGCCACCTCCTATTGTGTTTGCGAATTCACATGTAATTGCGGATGCAAATACATTGGGCGCACGCAAAGGCAACTCGCACCCAGGGCCGCTGAGCACTTGCCTAATTGGCTTTTGAAGCAAGAAGACAGAATACCAAGGTCCTCCATTATCAACCATCTATTAGACAGCGGTCATTCTGTCGACGTTAAAACAACGCTTCTAGTACTGATTCGGGCCCCAACAAACCGAATCCTGCGCTATTTAGAAGCTGCATACATACGGTGGGAGAAACCTGACCTATGCAAGCAGCTTAATCATGTCGTCAACCTCCAACTGCCCTGGTGATTGGCCATTCAATTTAATTTCCCACGTGTTTTTCGTTAACTTCTCCGATCCACTTCTCCCCATATGTTGACTAAACGTTCCCGTCCTTTATCGATTAAGTTTTAAACTGACTTTGATTCCTTGCTGTTACCAGTAATTCTGTGAGACTCACCACTCCTGTATGTGTCTTCGTTAGCATTCTTATGCAACGACAAGAAGCAGCTGATGAGCTGCCTCGAAATTTGTTGATATCAATGAATTCTGCTGTTTTCGCCTGTTTTCAATTTGTACCGGGGAAAAACACCTTCAAATAATTATCTCAGCATTCTATTGGCTGGTTTGGCCGTACGCTGGAGTATGGGGGTAGATGATAACGAATATCCTGAATGGTGAGTGTCACGTCAAGAGATAGCAATTAGACGAAATACTTATATTTTGTATTCTGGCTAGTGATGTGGCGAGTAGAAAAACGGCATCAATCCGTACAAATTGGAGGCATGGGTTTCTGGGTGCGAAAGTATTGAGCTTGTAATGGTCTCAATAGTGTTTATATCCAGATCACTACAATCATCAGCTCGAAGTCTCCAGGTTGAAAGCAAAAGCTAAGAGTCACCGGAATGAGAAGTTTATTGTATACAGAATTCCATTTGCAGTCTCAGGTGATAGTGGCCACTAGCGAAGCCAGGGCGCCTCCTGGTGCGTCCGGATAGGCCTGAGAGTGTCCACTGTATACTTGCATATACTTCACAAGGTATCTGTGCTTATGCAATAAACTTTCATACACTATCCCTTCCCCCGGATTATTACTTTGTGACTTACAATAATTAACAAAGTTCTAGTGCAGTCAAAGACGAACAGAAGCCAGTAGAAAAAGCTGAATAAGTGAATATTTGCGGTGTACTGGAGGAAACCATCTTGACAGGGAGACCTACGTGCTCGGGCGCTGCAGTTCAAACGAAAAAATATGTAAAACGACGATATTACAAGGTGCCAACCCAGACTCATGGAGTCCGAATGATGTTCCTCAGCAGTAGCCGGAAGGTTGACTTGCAAAAGAAGAGTAAGGCAAAGCTGCTGGCCAAGTTCACACGTCCAGTCCAACGAAGGTTGTAATAATGATTGGTTGGATACATAAATTGAAAGCCACTTTTAGGAACCTTTTCCGAGCATGGTGTCCAGATCAGTCGTCAGTCACACAGAAATATAAGGCTCTTAGTCACGTGCAGCATGCCAAGCAATTTGAGGAAACCATGTGCTACATTTAAACAAAATATGTACAAGTAATGCACATAAACAAATGCAGGTACAAACCTTAAAAAGGAAGAGGTACAAGGACCTTCAGATATTAATGAATGAGGAGTATTATTCAGAAGTCACATGCGTGTCTGCAGCTGATAAAACAAATGATTGGAACTGTGAGCAACATATACATATATATACGAGGGCACATTGTGAAGTTTAGAAGACTTCAATTCTATAGAAAACCCCCGGCCTTAAGTTGGTGATGAAGGATTAGTATATATTTTTAACAGCAAGGTCAAATTCATAGAGTTGTGCAAAATGAAATGTACACGGGTCTTGTACAATAAACCTTTATTTGCTGTCTTCTTATTTGGTGACCAACAGCCGCTGCTCGTTTAACTCGTCTATATTATAATTCGTTATGGTATTGTCCGCCAGCTATGAAAATGTGGAAGATGTCAACTACCAATCGTTATATAGAACCACTAAGCACGCTGGTGCCTCGATTGATCGCAATGAATGCAGCGTGAAGTTTTTAGGGGGTTAATCACTGCATATATACAAAACGGCTTTGCAAAAAAGCAACGGAAAACTTTCTGGTGTAAGCTAACCACTAGTGAGTAATGAACCAGGTTATCCTAAAGGAAAAGGTGTAAAAACTGCATGCGAGGATAACAATGAAGGCTAAGAAATGATACAACTCACTTAGTTCCTTCACAATCCTTGCCAGCAATATCAAGAAATCGACTTGCCGAAGGATGACCTCGTGAAGACTGGGATCCTAGTTCGCTGGGTCACAATCGCGATATTTGAGAGAAATCTCGTTTGTAAATTGCTGTTGGATTCTCCTCAGCCCTTGAATGATCACCAGAGAAAGGTGTCGTTAAAGGGCGAAGGAAACAGTGGCAGGTGAGCAGAGAAATTGAGCTGTGGAGAGTTGTTAGCAAGAAAATTGCTAGCGAAGAGCACGCGGTCCGAATCAAAAGTGCTTTATTTAAGTTTAAACAAAAATTGAAAAATTGATAAATTTAAACAACGCATAAGTTAAGCTAAGAGCCCACATGTTTGAGGTTGATCGCCTGCTTGCACCAGCCATGACTAGACCCCGCTAGCCCAATAGGGCTAGCACCTGTTATAAATAAAGTTTCTTAATGCAGGCCCGAGGCGTTCGAATAATGTCCTTTGATCCTTGATAATTTTAAGATGCGAGACTCGAACGGTCGAGGGAAGTTACAGTTGAGTCTGTATGTAGGATCCTTGCAAGGCCTCAAGAACTGTGCCTTGCACCGCAATTGTACTTTACAACTCTTCTGCAGGGTCTACACCCATTAACCGTTTGAAAACGTTTAAAAGATACCGGTATGAATTTCAGGGTTCAATGTAGCCAATTCGATTCTGGAACTTGATCGGAAACAATAAAACACACTGATGGACCCACATAATCTCATTCTTCAACAGCTGCGTAATGTGCCACATGTGCTGCTTAACGTATCAGCAGGTGGGGCTCCAAACTAGCGATAGTTTACGCACCACAGTATGCAAACGTTCACAAGCAGGGTAGCCACTGAGCAAGCGTCATTATAAGCAGAAAAGTGTTATACAAATGAGCCACTTCAACAAGGATATGTTTTTGTTCAGCTTATAAGCTGGATATATTTATGTCCCGTTTAAGTGTGCTTAAATGGCAATGCTAGCGACAAGAAAATATTATTTATTTTACATAAAATGGCTTATTTGATCAAAAATAACATACACACAGACAATCAGCGTAATTCAATGAGTTTTAGATTCCTGAATATTCTTGACACTTTCAAAGGCTGAGTCGTTTCCCAATACTGAATACACTTTTTCAAATAAATTTAAAGTGTTTATAAAAAATAGCTACAGTATTTGTTAAGTTCACTCTGATTATTTGTCGTAAGTCATAATCTGAAAATCATATCAACTGGTTTTTTCTGAACGTAATAACTAATACAGTTTGTTAAACAATTTAAAAGGATTGTAACAACCAGCTGCGGTAAAATTAAATAGGCTGAATTTTTTTATATCGTCTCACATTTAAAGCAGATTTCCATCAAAATTATGACAGCGAAAATTATAGCTCATCGTAAGATATCTGCTCCCAGACTCAAGCGGTGCCTGACCATGCTTACTAGTCAATGCTTTGATATCAACATGCAGCCCATTGTCAAGGCTAAGCAAATTGATTGATCTTCATTACAGAACTGTAATGACTTCATGATGAAGTTTGGTTCTGTTTTGTCAATGCTAGGCAATCTGTTTGATGGTAAGGTATCAGATGTGCCCTCGCAAGATTGTAAAAAGTTATAATCCCTCGTCCATCTTATAACCCCGGAAGCTTTTGATAGACAAAAGCGAAACTTTAACTTAATACTAAGAAATTCCTCCAAATTAAGTCACCCTTTGGATATTGCAAAATATTTTCTATGTTCGGGTGGTTTCAACTACAAAATTGCAGAAGCAGAGCGCCTCCAATCGCGTAGCAAAAACCCACCCATACTAGTTAAATTGTTTTCACTGACCGAGGTGGACTCCATCTTTGCTCAACGAGGTCACATGTCCCGATATTTAGAAATGACTAAAAGTTTCCTCTGTCGAGATCTTACACCAATGGAGCGAAGAAATGCGGCTCTGCAGTCCAAAAGACCAATGACTTCTCAGCCTACTTTTCCTTAATCTGTTAGTAGTCCCGATAGGCTAAATGCACTCGCTAATCCTCCTCCCCGCATACCTGGCCATACACCCACTAACGTCAGTGCACCCATTATCCCTGCCTCCCAGATGTCTATTCATAGTCCCATAACCGTCAGTACACCTGATATTCCTACCACCCGAATGTCTAGTCATAGGCCCATAAACATCAATGCACCAGTTAGCCCATACCCCTTGATGTCAAGACCGTCAAACCCCACCGCTCCATCATCTACTACGATAAAAAAATAGTCTAAATACATTCTCTGTCCAACGATCGATAAATTCCGCTGCCTCTAACTCGGCAAAAAGCTAATCAAGAATATCGCCAACACCGTCGAAAGCGTTTAGACCAAGTGCTTCCCCACCACAGCCTAGCTCCTCCCTTGACCGTGGGAGTCATATTATTCCCCCGTATAATGCGTTATTGAACACGCCGGACCCGAACCACGAAAAATTTAATTTGCACGGCAGTAACCCAAACTGGTATAGTTTAAATCTTATCAGAGTTGCCGTAGAGGACATTCACTTATTAAGACCACTAGTCCTTACGCGAGCGGCCCCAACCCAAATTTCATGTCGCCGTTCCCCTTTATCACTCCCTTTACCCATCCTCTAACACCAAAACCTGCAAACTTCTACATGACTTCTCGCCTCCCCCCATTCCTCCCAAACGCCTCAGAAGCTTATTTTGGTTGATCCTCTCCTCATTTTTCCCTGCCAGCAAGCGAGGTCCCTAGATATCGCAGAACTTATCAGCCATCCATTATTGGCTACCCGTATGCTAACAGCTCCATACCCGTCAGTTCTTACTTCACAAATAACAACGGCGTACAGTTTGCCTACCCACCTTCAAATTCTTTTTTATGAATAATGATAGCCATAGTCCTGTCACTCAAAACACACTAGATGTCATATTGCTTACTGCCAGGTCCGTTATAAATAAAATGGCTCAACGTCGAACTATCGCTTTCGAGATGATGCCCGATGTTATGTGCATAACAGAATCTTGGAGCCATTCAATCATTTCTGACTCCTCATTTATCATCGACGAGTATGATCTCTATCGTCACGATCGCATTAATAAGCGTGGTGGTGGTTGTCTTCTCTATATTAGAACGTCATTTAGGAACTTTCCGTTTAATCTAAATAGCATTTCCTTATCTGGAAATTACTGTTTCGCTTCTATTATCCTGTCGCCCCGGCAAAAGGCCATTATCGGATGCGTACATAATCCTCCTAACTGTTCAACTGAAGAAGATGCGAATTTGTCTGAAATATTCAAGTTTATTTCAGAATCCTCGTTTGAAGTTTAAATTATTGCTGGAGATTTTAATTTTCCTGAAATCGACTGGCTTTCAAACTATTGTTCACTTAGATTTCAGCCTTTCCTAGATACCATTAATTTTTCGAACTGGTCTCGACTGGTTAGTTGCCCAACAAGACAGAATAATATTCTTTATCTGATTTTCACAAATGCTATTGCCCCTCTATTCGTTGATTTAAGCAGGACATCTTTCAAAGTGATCATACATTAATTCACTGTTGCCTTCCGCTTCCTTCGACGGAAAAGGCTAGTGCTAGTCGTACCTATCATGCGTGTGACCTCGCAGATATTAGCTCAATCAACGATTTTATTGACTCATTAGATTGTCAGAGACTCTCCTCAATTAACGACGCTGCAGATCTTTCTGAGCTCATGTCGGTCGTTTCTAATAAAATGCTGGAATTTTCGCCCACTAAAATTGCGAAATCCTACACACCAGAATCGACCGTCCCTCATTTTCTTTTTATAATATAATATAATATAATATATAATATAATATAATATATAATATAATATAATATGTTTATTATGCCAGTTTACAGGCAATTGTAAAGAGTTGGTAATGCACCTCTTGGGCGCCTTCCAACACCTCGAAGACCGGAAAAAACCTAAAACAAACTCCCTATGTTGCAGCCAGTATTGGTTTTGTTTCAGGTTTTTTGTTTTGTCAATACTGGGCGAGATAGGGGGTTTGTTTCAAGTGAAAAAAACCTGCCTTCAAAGGTATGATAAAAACGGAATAAATGTACAGTTGTAAGCTGAGTTGACTCATCAGCAGGAGAACTGTTTCATATCGTTTAAAAACATTAGTTCCAGACGGAGAGGGTTGGCACAAGAACACAGTGTTCTCAGTCTTCCTTCAATGGTTGTCGGCAAAAGTTGCGCGCTATCGGCTGAAAGGTAAGCAGACTGCGGGCTGCTGCTTCAGCCGCATTATCTTCAGCAGTGAAGCCTGGCGGGGTTCAAAGTCCACGAACGCCATCAGAGTGAAAAAGAGATTCCACCGAGTCAGCACCCAAAATTCGTGAAATTTGTCCTGAATGTAGAAAACTAGTTATAGCTCTCTTAAACTTAAGAAATTGAGGAGGCGGCTGAAAGATCGATCTAGTAGTTAGCTGTCTGTGCATCCAAGGATCGCCGAGATCTTCGAATTAGCGTCAAATATTCGTCTTGCACGTGACCAGCACAGAGAATCTTGAGCCCTGAGCGAGTCAAACTCTGCAAAATCGGTTGCACAACTGTTTCGTCGTAGGTCCTCCGCAAAACGAGGAATTGAAATACCCACATTGCTAAATGAAAATAAAACATTTGTACTAGATGAGCCTGATAAAGCGAAGCATTTTACGACAGAACCGAACCGGTCCCATCGTTTCAACCATACTCAGACAATACTCTCGGGAACATTGATTTCTCCATAGAATTAATTCGAAAGCATATAATTTGTCTAAAAACTCGCACTCTTCGGGCACTGATGGTATCCCCAATTCAGTTATCAAAAGAGTGTCGACATTTCCCAAATTACTTAGCCATATTATTATTATATTATTATTATTATTATATGTTTTCAGTCTATCTCTTAAATGGTAACTTTCCATTATTCTTCCAGTCTTTAAATCAGGATCTCGTTCGGAAATAAATTACTACCACGGTGTTCATAAACCCCGACCCTAGCTTAACTTCTGGAGAAGATAATTTTCAATCAAATTCTCGATTTTTGTCTAAAAAATAAGCTTTTAAGTGACTTGCAGCATGGTTTTCTACCCAGAAGATCATGCGAGACGTGTCACTTAGCTTTTCTTAACCACGTCCCTTCCCCCCGTAACGAGCGGCAATCCGTGGTTGTTATCTACTTTGACCTGAGCAAAGCCTTCGACACCGTACCGCACAGACGGCTTCTGTTAAAATTGGAAGCCATTGGCATCCGTCCCCATCTCCTCGACTTAATCGGTTCCTACTTGTCTAACCGCAGCCAGAAGGTTCTAGTAGGTAATAGTTTCTCCTTTTCTCAGCTGATCACGAGTTGCGTTTTTCAAGGCACTGTCTTGGGTCCTTTAATCTTCATTCTATACATCAAAGAAATTTCGACGGTTCTACAAAATTCACACAATCTCATTTATACAGACGACGGCAAATGCATATTCTTAGGACACGGGAAGTACATGCGTTGAAAAAATAAATGCGGGCGCACTTACACTCTCACGTTGGAGTGCTATCTGGCAGATGGAATTCTCTCCATGCAAGTGTAGTTTCATGTGTTTTGGTTCCGCCAAGCTTCCTCGTCCCCTAGTCTTTCAAAATACTCCACTTTAAGAACGATCCACTATAAAAGACTTAGGTCTAAGCTACAAAAATAAACTAACATTGTCACCTCATGCGGATCAAATATCTGCGAAGGCTGCACAGATATGTGGTTTTATATCACACAATTTCTTCCTACTGTAAATAAAGTAAAACGTTATCACATGTATGTTCTACCCATCCTAGAATGCTGCTGTCCCCTCTTTGGTCTAATGAATGCTTCTGACCGTGGTCGGGCTGAAAATGTACAGAGGATGTTTACTCGCAAAATATTTGCTCTTGCTCGATCCACCCTTTCTTATACGGAGAGATATCAGTTAGCGAACATGACATTTCTTGGGGTCAGAAGACTCGAAGCGGGCCTCTGTTTCCTCTTTCGCGTTAACTCTACCCCTAACCTTCCAGGAATCGATGCTCTCATTCCCGCAGATAGACCTTATGCCACTCGTTATTCCTCCAGGATTATTGCACCTCCCTTTAGCTCCACTTCAAACCATTCTCACTTCTTTGCCTCCAAATATGCCTTCCTCTAAAATAATATTCCTCTCGAAATTAGGCTGTCGTCTAACTTAGCAGTTTTAAGGTCAAATTTCGTAAACACTTAACTTCGGAAGATATAAAGTCCTTTTTATCCGTCTCCTTCCCAAACACACCATTTGCACTTTGAAAAGGGTCCCCCTGGTATCTGAGTTGGTTATGTTTAGATAAAATTTTTGCCATATATGTCTATTTCTTCCTCTTTTGAGTGGTATTTGCAACGATGTTTTGTCCACTCTCTGTCCAGTCATCATTGCCGTTTCTCCATTCTCCGTTTTAAAACCCTGACGATAGGCTTCATGTTCTTTGGTCATGCTCATGGCGGTTCTGCTAGTTTCACCAGCTCGTCGCTGGACTCCGCAGTCTACAAGGTCACATCTCTCGCATTTCTTTGATGATCAGGTGACCTCTACAGTTCAATCTCTCATGGAAGCTGTTGTCCCCGATGGCCTCCTCCGGTTTCACCTCCCTGATGGTTGATCATGATGCCAGTCAGGCGGTGTTACAATGGTGAAGGACAGCCTCTGCTGTAATATGATTTATGCAATAACAAGAAGCGTTTACAACCCTCATACGCTCTCATCAGCAGTTCTGTCTCATTTGCACTGTAATAAATCCTCTAAACCAACCCCCTTATTTTTTTGAAGCAGTTTTTGTCTCGTACTTTTTGTTTTTTTTAAGCGGGGGTTTGCTGAATTCTGCCCCAGCTTTAATAGCCGGAGTTTTGTCACTGCTTGCTCCTTATTTCACCATAGAGAGTGTTGACTTCTATTTTAAAATGACTATATGTTGGTGAATATGAATAAATCTACCAACACTACTAATCGCTCCCGCTGTCTATGTGGTTGTTTCACGGAGAGCAGCATTCATCAACTTTGTATTTATTTTTCCACAGCCTTCGGGCCTTAAATATAAAATTCATATATTTATTGATATATATGCTCCAAAGCGGAGGGGACTAAGGCCTTGTTTACGATCGGGGTATATGCAAGCTGGGCTGCAAATATTTAGTTATATCGCATGTGGTTATATCTTAATCCAATTTGAATGTTTGTTTGATATTTAATTTAAAGCATTCCCCTAATTGCAGGCGTACTTCTGACTATCTTCTTATACTAATAATTTTTTATATTATCAGCGCCCAGCGAACACTATTAAAATTACGAAGCGTTCCTGAAAGTGACTTTACTTGTTCATCTTTGAATATCTTTCCACAAAATAAACTAAAATTAAGGATTGTACTGTTTTGGAATCGAATTTAGGGACCATGAATTAAAAACCTTATTGAAAGCTCTGCTCACCCACCCTGCTTGTTTTACTCAGTATTAGAAGCGCGCCTTCTGGGATTATTAGCACGCCTCTTCGAAATGGCCAAAAGCAAGAACCATAGCTCCCATCATCAAAGTAATTATATATATTTGTAATCTATTGTTTCCCTAGATCGCAAACAACACAGGAATGGTATCTATAAGCCCAAGAAGCAGCGATACCCTTCTCTGAGTGGCGTAAGTTGCCCGTTATATTAGCCATTTTCGATCCTCTAGGTCGATCCAAAATTCCTCAGGAATATGCGATTCGCAAAGAAGCATAACAAGCGCTCAAAGAAGATGTGATTGTTTAATAAAGATGTGGTCTGATTTCGGTGTTTGCTGTATTCATACCATATACCATGTCGTTTATGTCCTTCATATTTATAATGACTATTGACGTAACCCTGTTGCCTAGAGATATTTTGCATGATGGCCATTTTCGTTCATACGCTCTGTCTACGTATATGGTCAGGATTCTATCCTGATTACCTTTCCAGATATGCGCGGCCTTAAACACTTAGCTCTCGACCAGTCATTTCACTCAAATGAATATTAGTACCAAAACGCGTTATGCGCAGTTTTGTACGTCATTCGTGCGTGGAGTATTGTCTTCGCTTCTGTGACAAGCCGCATCATTGAGCTGCGATATGCAATATAAACAACTCGGTTCAGAACACGGCCTTTCAGTTGCTCATAAATGCCTAACTTCGAATCTTCTTTGGAGGTGTGACGCACAGAGTAGAATGGATTTCCCTGATTTCATGCATGCTCTCTGACAAAGGTCTAGGTTACGGTGCTGATAATGACTGGTTGTCGTGCCATGTACAGCGACAAGGGTGTCGCTCCTTCGACCCATTTGATCGCTTTAGGACAGGTGAACACGACTATATGATTTGCAAGCTTGGTTTTTCGAAAGATTTTCCAACCAGAATTGTGTTGTCATTAGGCCTGTTGGAGGAGAGGTCTTTCCTTAGGTAGGCACTGCGGACAGACCGGCTCTATGTAGAAACTAGAAGTGTTCAATGCCAGAAAATTGATCACTCGCCGTCCTTAAATATTCGTTTGACGAAGTATCTTGACTACGTTTGACCATGGACTTCGCGACACATGGTAATTTACGACTGTAGCCATCTATCCGAGTGCCCGACGGCGGCGTTTCTCCGCATGACTGTCGGCATCTGTTCACCTGCAGTTCCCGGCCTGGCACCCACCTCATTCCCGCGGACCCTTGGCTCAAGCCGGTCGAGGTCGCGGCTTTTCTCTCTGTCTGTCAACTACTCCCAGTTTGGATTTCGGCGCGGATTCCTGATTAAACTATGGGCTACGATGCACACACTATCCCAATACAGCATACGACGCTCAAGCTGTACTTTACGTATTTCATTTGGTTAAGTGTATTTTGTCTCTACACTAGTATTCTATAATATGGGCCTGTCTGTTTGGACTATACTGACTGAAATGAATTGCGCCCAAATTCAGCTGGGTATTGCTGGTTCGGAGATTATGATATGTTTCCGTCCCAAAACTTGCGAAAACGGCTTGGAATTCGTGCGTGACTCTTGATCATACCGGTTTTGGCGGGCAAGCGTCAAGCACGCGTTTGCAAGTGCCTCCCGCGATAGACGTTTTTTGCTGGTATTGTCTGCCATGGTCGCAGCATGTCTCATATTTAGTTCCTATTATCGCAGTCCTTTCCCGTGTTTTGTTCCGTTTAACGTAGTTTTGTGACCGTTGGGTTTGCTTTTATACATAATAAGCATTACGCGTATGGCTTGCATAATTTTGTTCGTCCATCTACATAAAATGGAGAAATTGATGGAAAGTGGGTCGATCCTCTGTCGTTGCAGTCTACGTATTATTCTTTAAAAACTTGATTGTCTGGTCTTATTATCAGCTGTTGTAGCTAGCAGGCGGTCTCTTTTGAAGAATCTTACGTCCCCTTTTCAGATTATTTCAGTGTCAGCTGGAAAAGCAACATTGGTGGCGCAGAGGACAACTTTATTCACTGATGCTTATCTTTCCCCAGCTATACGTATCGCAGCGTTTCTAGTCTAAGGTGATCTATTGATATGGGTGTCGTATCCCGTTAGTCAAACATCTTAGATGTGCAAACTAGGTGTGTGCGATTCCAAGCTGGGGTTGAGGGAACTATGATATATCAGGATATTACATTGACAAAAACATCCGCCGAGATAATTTTGCTGTAGGTCCTCCGCGCTCTAATCTTTCGGTCGTCGGCATCGGAATTTTGAATAATAACTCGACAACTGCGAACTCATGTTTTATGTTTCGACTAATCGGGGTATATATGCAATCCGAAATGCGAGTTCAGGGAGGTAATTTAGAGGAAACAAACACAGTAGCCGGAAAAGAAGCTTTTAATTCCCGAATTTCTCTAGAGGCCGTCTCCAATACGCGCAATTTCTACTTTGGGTTAGAACATGGGCTGCAGCCACTGTGTATGAGCATGGCTATGATTGATAAAATTTCTCCCCTTCATCGGGGTTAATTGTCCCCTAGTGCGCTGATTGTATGACGACCAGCATGAAAGTCGTCAATTGCTAAAATCTCAACCCCATATCGAATGTTTGTCTGATGATTAGTCGGTCACCCGTCTCAAGGCAGTTTGTGTTGGGAAAATGTTCTTGCTTGCGCGTTTTTAGATGGCTAATTCAGCCAAACTAAGCTTGGCACCTAATATGGGATGTGGAGGTAAATATGCTGGGAGTCCATGGGGTAAGCAACTCGCGGTTAACGCGCTTGTCACCTCTAGAGGATGTCGGCTTCATCGAACTTGAATATGTGGCCAGGTCTCGTGCAATTAGCCTCGCTTCTCCGCATCGCTATAGCACACTCGACAGTCCGCGCCCGGAGCAGTCTTTTTTATTTCTCCTACGTACTTGCTCTGTCCACACTTGCACCGAATCCAATGAACAGCTCCAGAAATTTCTTGCATGGCAGCGGTTTTATTTTTATCATATTCGAATCCCGTAATGGTCGTCAGCGGTTTGTGTGCGTGCCACAGTGCATCTCGCCTTCATGAAACCTGAGAGGAGCCTTTATCTTCACGTATGCAGTAGCGCAGTAATGACGTTCTATAAATACTGCAGCTTCCTGTGTAGGAATAGCACGTTTCGGCTGATGATTTCGGGCGGGATTACGAAACTTAAAGGAGAATAAATTTTTTGTTGTCCCAGTGATAGCGTCAACTTCTGCAGTGAGTCGTGTAAGTCCTCTCGTGCATATGTATTGTCCCCTATTGCGTCGTCGGTAGGCAAAGGAGTGTTTACCCTTTTTTACTGAACTTCCCCCACCCAGGGCACCGAGTTATCGTGCGCTGTCAGTCCCTAACGGCGTAGAGTTCTCTCTTGAACTAGCTGGCAGTTGGTAGTTAGACTTTATGACTCAGATATCGTGTCAGGAAAGTGAAGTAAATATGTATACCAGAGCAACAGTTGCCGATAAGTTAACTACGGACGGTTTTAGATTGTAAGAAGCATAATTACTTGAGACAGGCGTCGTCAGTCGAAGGGAACGATCTAGTGTCACCATTCCATACACCATTATCGAAGCTAAGTGGATTGAGGCGTACTCTTTCTCTTTCGAGATGCAATTGCTTGGAATAAAAGGTGGGATGGGGAATACAATGGGTCTTATAGTGTGTGCCAGTAACTAAAGTGCTCGCCTTCATGCATAACAGTTTTGGGTGTATGTTTCGCACAGGGTTGGTTGGTTAGTAGCCCTTGACGGATCAGGGGTCCCCGCCGGAGTCCAAACTGGGTGCAGTTGGGAGACGGAGAAAAGCCGCGACCTCAGCCGGCTTGAACCAAAGGTCCACGGGGGTGAGTAAGGTGCGTGGCCGGGAACTGCAGGTGAAGATATGACGGCATTCATGCGGCGAGACGCCGTAGTCGGGACAGCTGTCGGGTATGGACGGGTCGAGCCGGTGTGGGTAATGGCGAAAGAGCATGCAGTAGCCACTGCGTAGCTGCGCCAGGGTACAGCGAGTCACCCTTGGGAGATGTCCTTCCGAGGCCGCAATCGGGGGTGACTGCACAGGGTCATAAGTGACTGCGATAACATGACTGATTGCAAATTCCTTTGGCTGTAGAATAGGTGGGATACGCGATTCGGCTGGACAAACAACACCCGTAATATTTTCTTACGCTCTCCCGCTCTACTCGTAGTAAGTAGTAGTATTAGTCCTCTTCCCAGGATTTGATAGCATTTATGGGGTTATAACGGCGTAAGCTCGTATCCTTTTTGTGTAATAAAGCATTTGAGCTGTAGTCAATACGGACTACCCGTGCCATGGTATAATAATGATAAATTATATATTTAAGGCCCAAAGAGCCCTTTCATTACACATTTAGAGCTCGTAAAAATAAGCACAACGTTGACATTCGCAGCTGCGTGTACGTAACTGTGTAACGTAATGAAAGAATAGTATGTTACATAGTAAGATATGAAGAGTGATCCGATTTACAACGGACCCTTATGCAGTAAAAAATCTCCTACGTTGATGGCAGAGTTCCGCGAGCGACCGGTTTCCAATCAAAATATAGGAGAAAAAAACTGCTTAGATTAATATGTATGATATGATGCAGTTACATGCGGTCATGGTTTTGAGGGTTCGGAACGCTTATTATCGTGGGAAAAATCATGTAGCATCATGGCGATAAAATAGAGGGGACAGTAGAAGTTGCGGCAACACCACCGAGATGCGACCGACAAGTTGGTGACAAATTAAGAACACGGGATGATCATTAATAGCGACTTCGAAGACAACCACGCCCGTGGGTGGCGGAACATTGTTCGGCTCGTAGACACACCTTCACTTTTGATGACGCTGAAATCCTAGCCCGAGGTAGTGACCGGACAACCAGAGAAACACTTGTAGCATGGCATACCACGCCAAATTCCATCAACCGCTGTACGATTCTCCTGGCAGTCTACCAGGCGGTATGCGTGCAGCTCAATCAACGAAATCGCCGGCAGGAAGTCAGACGGGTCGCGACGACTAGCAACCTCACACGACGGAGCATGGGTAGTGCCTTTCAGTCTTTGACTGACTGGTTACCCCTCTCAGGAGGGTGTTGGCCCAGGCTTCATGCAGGGCTGCTCTCACCGTTCTGAGATCCAATGGTCTGTATGCACATGCAATGCCAGTCTTCAGCCAACCACGGTCCCTGCGGCCTGGAAGGCGCTGGCGCTTTCTCTCACTTCTGATTCCCTGTTGGTGACTGCGCTCGCGCTCCCACTGGGTTTCAGGCCCCACTGCGGGTGCCCGAAAAGCTAGGCGGTCGCTATGCGGTGGGGGAGAGAGTGAGGTCGACCTCGGCGCGATTCTTCCCTCACTATAATAAATCTGAATGCGTCTGAATCTATCACGGTGCGCTAAAAGCCGTGGCTTGGAGGGTCTGCCAACTGACGGGAAAACTCGGCCCCCCACGTAGCTGCTCCTTATGTGCGCGTGTGTCTGTGTGTGCGTACGGGAGGAGAGGGAGGACTGAGAGCCAGGCTGCAATGGCTCCCTCTTAATGTGGCCTTTATGGCGCTCCCGCGCAGTCGGGAGCATACCTAGCGAGATGGCTGATGCAAGTGTGCGCGTGCTGATTGTTCATCGCGCCAGCCATCTACACCCTCCCTCATCCCCAGTCTTATTGACATTGTCTTTACACCGGATACGGAGGTGGGAGTGGCGAGCGAGTGGGTAGATTCTGCGCAAGTCTGCCTAAACTCCTGTTTTCCCTCGCGCCAGTTCTCTGCGTTGCTCCTGCTTGCTGTCGCTTACGCATTGCTTGCCCAGCTCGCCTTTGTGTCAGTTGCGGCTTGCTTCACGTTTGCTGCGGCTTGTTGGAGCGCGTGGTGCCCATCGTCGAAATCGACGGGGGAACTGTCGTGTGTAAGTGTGTGTGTTCACAGTGTTTTGCGGTATTTCAGTGATCGGTGAGGCAGTTTAGCTAGTCAGTTGAATCTGACCTTGGTAGCTTGGTTTTTTTGTCGGTCAGTTGTGTGTTAACGTGGCCGGCGAGGGGAATTTCGCTGACCAAAAATTATATTAATTGACAACTAATATGTAGTGGGTCGTGCCTGGCCGATTAGCTCGCGTCGAAGTGCACTTTCCCGAAGGCCCGCCGATGCGGTTTTTCGACGTCTCGATCAGCCAATCACAGTTCCGGCATCCATGCGGTTTGGGCCAAGCGACAAATAGCAAGCTTGCACGCGTTCCCGACGCAAGCTGCTTCTTTGCCCA
>JAYGXS010000001.1:8653241-8665740 GCA_036362985.1 Ligula intestinalis | reverse complement strand
CACGCGTCAAAACCGAAAGTGTATACGTGTGTTGTATTTAGTTTTAAAAAACTTGGTTATTGATAAATTTAAACAACACACAAGTAGGACCAAGAGCCCACAGAAGTCTTGGAAAGCCAGAGTAGTAGGACCAATATATTGTTTACAGACTGAGTTGGAGAATAGTTAATAGGAAGTTCGACTTGGTCTGGCGTGCCTTCGACCGTAAGAGACAAGTGAAAGAGGAGCAGCATCGCGTTCACCCCGCGCGGAGGCAGAATACCAAGCATCAGTCATCAAGAGCGGCCACCAAAAGCTCTCTCTGTCCTTTGGTGATTTATTGGACAACGTTGGGCGGTCCGTTTGTCACGCAACAGTCTATGTCAGGTCGGAGGCACACTGAAAAAGGCATTCGCGCAAGGTCCTGCTCTGAGTGCTAATGAACTATGTGGCTTAGTTCACCGGTATTTTTACTAGCCAATGAGCGTGCAGTTTGGCGGTAACTTTGACTAGCGACTTGCCCCTCGTATTTTTTCGCGTATAATTTGATAATTCATCATTTATTTATTGTAGAATTTAAAAATCTGGTAAAAATATAGCGTTTACGATTTCGTCTACTTCTACTTACCTGCCGTCCAATTTACCGTGCTGGAGTTAGTTTGTATTAATTCGCGGCGCGAAGCGCCGCACATATCTCAAATTTACATGTTCTACAATTTCCATGGCAAAAATCCCTTCCAGTGCAACAAATGAAGAAGAAAATAATCTCTGGTAGGACGTAACTTTGGACTTTAGCGTACTCGAGCTAGCCAATAGATGCTCGCATGGCTACTTCGACACCGGTGTAAATAGGTCAAATAACCTCTCCTGTCTGAGTGCCTTTCCGTTACGTCAAAATTTAGGAGAGCATCGAGCAGAGGCGACCACTACATTCCCATATGACCTCAGGTGATGACCGTCACGCTGAGACATGTCGAATCCGGCCCCCTCGCGCCCGGACATGATCTCGTTTGATAATCACATTCCTCTTACTTATTCTTCCCTGCTTTTGTACAGACTTTACTATCTGACGTCGTACTTGTCCTCCCGTTACAGAAGTAGGCGTGAAGATTTCAGTGGCACTGGTTTTACGTATGAAGTTAACTCACTGCGATACATTTTCAAGGGCACATACCAGAGTTTCATCATATGAATACCACGCCGAGAGGTTGGTGTGGGAATATTTCGGAATTTAGCTTGGGCCAAGATGCCTGATGAAAAATTTTCGCCTGTTTCGTTATTCTTTTAGGGAAATTAAATATTTAAAAATCATAATTGCGGCATTCGTTTGTCCAAATAAAAATGCAGCCGCGAAATAATAACTACTGTAATAAGAAGCAGTAGATGCTTGGCTACAATGAAAACGCAGACGTTCCACACGAGCTAATCACAGATCTTTATGATTAAACTAATTGAAGGGAAAAGAAGGATATATCGTTATATCCGACTTTCGTAAATATTTACTTGACTGAATTGCATTTCCGACAGGGACACGGAAGATTGGAATGGCCGCTTCTTTCTGGTTAACCGACATCAGCCAAACATACCTAACCTTCTAAGCCTATAATGTGTAAGGACAGACGAAACTAATTTGTAGTGGTCGCTGCTGCCCAACGCCCTCCTAACTCTTGACGCCACAGATGTGGTCTCGCTGTGGCAATCTTGATCGCCCAGTCGCGCTCAACCCAACGCGATGACCCATTTCCGCATGCAAAGCGCGACCTTTCTGCCCTGACGGACACTTGCGATTCCACCTCGAGCGGGGGCAGACGTAGATAGTGTGACAACTCCACTCTCTCACATGGCCTTCACAGAGGTCTGGTTTAAAGCGTCTCTACAAACAGTTGGAGCACGTGGTTAACCTTGCCTTACCTTGGTAACCACAAGCCCCAGATTCGCACATTCCCCAGCCCAATATTCCCCACAACTCAACTTCCCTGTTTTTTTCCTCCAATTTTGTTTTAACCTTTCTCTATCTGACTAGGACCTATGACCTTTCTGCAGATTTTCAATTTCGTGCTTTTCTCATTCGTGAACCTTCATGCAATGAGGGATTGTAACTGATGAGCTCTCCCGAAATTTATGGTACCAATAAATCTTACAGCTATAACCATTTTCAAGTTCTCTCCGGGAACAGCATGCTTCAATTTATTATTCCTTAAATGCTGGCCCTCATAAGACTTCCCTCTCCTTAATTAAGGAACCGGGTCTGGAAGATTGCAGCCGTTAGGACTAACCTTAATAGCATTAACTGTCTTCGGTGAATCTATCAAATTGACATGATGGTTGCAGAACTCGAGAAAGGGCACACCGAAAGAGTATTCTAACGCATTTATGTCGGTTAGAGGTGCTCAAACTCACACACGAAAAACTCTATCTCTTCCTTTGCATCATCCACACTTACCGTCAGGAGGCAATCGACGTGCTCGTATGCAAACACCCGACCTGGTTACACGTGGTGAATAAACCACATTCTTAAGACAAACTGTTTTGCCCAACGGGGCTGCAACGAAAGTTTGAAATGCTTCATCGGGTTGTGACACGGAATATTTGCTTTCCTGACTGTCTGCGACGGTCGATGCTCTTTGGTGAGATCTCTATGCACTGAACAACGGTACTTAAACCAGTCAACATCACCAGGTCTTGTCTTCTCAATAAATTACTCACATCTCCCACTACCCCCACCATGTCATGGGAAAGCTGCAGTTGTCGGTATTTATGACTCCAAAAATGGCATGGAGTAGGGACTTCCTTACAAACTTAACCTGCGTTGATTGCCTCTCTCCTACACCCTCCTAAGTCTTGATGAAACAGACAAGGCCGGATCTTGCACAAATGCACTTTTCAGCATTCCTGCGCGCGAGATACGGACCGCCTACGTCAGTGTCTGACCTCGCGCCGTCCAACTAATCACCAAAAAGACAGAAAGAGCTTTCGGTGGCCGGTCGCGGTGACCGACGCTAGACTCTCTTGGCATCCTGCCCCCACGCGGGGTGGACGCAACGCCGTTTCACCCTCATTAAACCATCAGTCTGCTGCCGTGAACTGCAAACGATCAACTGGCGCCTTTTGCGAATAATGAGGTCCATCAATGATTATTTAAGTAGCAAGTGTGTTTTCTGTGGACTTATGGCGCTCTTACAGATGAAAACCTTTTTTATGGAGAATTTAGACTGAGCTAATAAACAAGTTCTTGTTTGATAACGGCCGACTGCCCGTAGAAACGTAGCCCATCTTCCTTTACAAAGAGACGATGAAACAGTTCAATCACAGGAAACTTTGGTGGTCATTAAGTAGCGTGTTTTTTTTTCACTGAAGGCAAATAATAAAACCCTGTGGTGACATCATCTCCTTAACTAAAACATTATATTTCATGACTGCCCTTAGGGGATATCAAACAAAATAAGGCCGCCTTTAAGAAAAGGGGGCGTTGTAAAAGGTCATGACTGCTCACAAATCAAGTTTTTCACGACATTCACATCAACAATATAGACAGATCAGCTTTCAACTTCTCCATTTCCACTTATCCACACGTGAGGAAACGTGCTAGGAATGGGAGTACCGAGTGCTGATATCCTAATGTTTGGCAGGTCATATGATGGAAACCTCGATGCATGGGAGGGGAAGACTTCGCAGTCATTAATGCAGAGTGGAGAGGGTGAGCGACCTCAGTGAGTATGTGATCAGCAAATTGCTTGGCCGTTTTAAAATGTCGCTGTATAATAATATCAGCTAAAAAAATAAGAAAAACCGGCAGCTGAAGAGAGCATTCGGAGTAAAGAATAAGGGGGAGAATACAGGCATCGACAAAACGCCAGATCAGGGCTTGCGGTGTGTGATATGAACTTAAGCGGCGGATATAATAAATAGGTTCACGGATTTTGATAAAATGGCCTTCAAGTTGAAGAGACAATGCAAGGCTGGATGCTAGTGTAACACCTAGTTATCGGAAAGAGGGGGACAAGAGGGCAACAGTCAGCCACCAAGAACACCCGCACATCGACGAATTTAAACACCCAAAGTAAATTACAGCGTGCAGAAGCAGACCTTAAAACTTAATCTTTTTCATTTTACATAGTCAAAATAAAGATATATTAATTAGCCATAACCGCACAAATTAAGACCTCAAGCGGTAGCTAAAGGAACTGAGGGAGTTCAAAGGCGTTTGCCTATATTTCCTTTAATAAATTTGAGTTGACTTGACAATTATAGTACGCATGTGGTTGACCACTACGAACTATAAATACCGTGTTATTTGCGCATGTATCACCCTATCTGCGCATGTTTAAGACTGTTCTTCGATTACCTATGATTAAGGATTCCCAAAAGAATCCGAAACGTCAGGCAAATAAAACTCTTGTTCCAGTGATCGCATCTTCGTCTTCTGAATTGCTTCCTGGGACTCAAATATTCGCTACTATTGGCAGATATATTTATGTTTTCAAATGCTTTCTTATTTCCAAATATTTAAAATTCCAACATGTCGTAGAGTTTGCGTTTAGGATTTGTAGTCCACAAACTGTATGCTTTCGTGGGTGAGGAAAGGCATACACTCCTCTGCGCCCAGAAAATGACACGACGAAGCTTGTATAAAAATGTGCAATGGATGTGGACTATGTTGCAAATTAAATGAGCGATATTACTAAACGGATGTATACAATATTATTTAACTGATCATTTTTTGGTGCGACTAGCTGACAGACGGTTTGTAGGTGAATATTCACCAGCAAGGGGCAATGTTTCCCGACCTTAACTGGCAAGATAACGAGCTCTTGACGTAGTGGTTAGAGTATAAAGCTTTGACCAAAAGTCCACGCCTTCAATGAGTAGACTCTGTTTGAAAAAAATTATTAGTCACATGGGGGTGCACGCATGAACACCGTTTTTAATGTCATAACACCAAATAAAAGTGAAGTACAAGACTATGGCTACTATGGCAACCAGCTAGTTCACCCTAAGCATAGGGCTGGATACCTCAAGAAGAACGAAGTTATCTACAAAATCTCATGCGAAGCTTGTGATACTGTAATTTGAGGTCTTGCAGGAAAATTCGTCTACACACGCCGTCTCCACGAGCACCAATTGGCAGTGAAGTGAGGTGAAAAGTTGTCCGCAGTGGCTATCCATTGCCCTGATACAAAACACAACTTGGCGTGTGATAGAAGACGCATCGCCGAAGCTTCTCCCTCCAAAAAACGAGCATTCTTTGGGGTCATGCACTCTGATGATTCACGCATCGACCGACGAATCGAGTTACATGGAATGTACAAGGATCTCAAAGAAAGACGGAAGAGACTAAAGCCGATCGCTACGGACCAATGTGATCGACAATTGGCACCTACAGCGGATGGGCCAGACTGAATGCGAACCCACGCAAATTACGATTGCCAATTAGAAATTACGCTATTTTGGGAGTCTATCAAGTCTGACAACCACCAGGCGATCTAGTGTCAAAAATTTACTGAATAAATTTTCTCCATTTTCCCAAAGAACTGTCTCCTTGAAAGTGAGTTGATGTTTGAAAATATTTTCGGAATCCCGATTATTTCGGATGCCGACCTACCGTAGTGTTTGCGTTTAGGGTTTCAAGTCTACAACCTGCATGCTCTCGGGGAAGGAGGAAATGCATACATCTCTCTCATACCAACAAAATGACATGATTTAGCTTTTATACGAAGTGAGGTTGGACTATGTTATACACTTCATAAGCGGTATTATTAAATGAATGTTTACGTTACTGTTTAACTGAACATTGTTGCGTATGACTGGTAACTGGGTATAACTGGCTGACGACGACTATGTAAGTTCGACCATCACCGATCATCACGGGTTCCCACAGTGGCCGTGAGCGGCCACTATAAGGCCGTCCCAGTCAGCACTATAGAAACACTCCAATAACAGATGCCGTGCTACTACTACTACTACTACTACTACTTCTACTACTACTACTACTACTAATACTACTACTACGACTACTACTACTACTACTACTACTACTACTTCTTCATAGACAATTAAATAGCGAAGCAACTGAACGAAAGTAGTACTGATAATATGACTGACACTAAAATATGTCAAAGGTGACGCTGATTTAATAAATGAGTGTGCCACCAGCTCGATCGTATTTTCTATAATTTTACCAGTATATCAATGAAAAGACGTGCACTAAGCATAACAAATAGGAATATTTCATTATCAGCTTCTAAGTCTTCACCTAAAGAGACAATGTAAGACACCCAGATTGTCCTGCCGAGCATGCTGCCTTTACAAGGCTGTGCTGGTGGTGGTTTGGCCGTGCATGCTGCATCTACACGGGAAAGGGAGCACAGACCAGCAGATACCGGCAGATTTACGCCAGAATTAACCTTCATGAAGGCAGATTTGAGACTTTCACGCCCATCGCGCCCCCTACACTGCCCAAGTGCAATAGCGAATTACATTAACACCATATTACTAGCCATCAAATTCACCAATCTAAAATTATTTTGAGGCTAACAGTTAGCTGTTTGGTATCTACACACACGCTTATAACTTTTACAAGTTACTGAGAGGACTCGTTGATCCTATAACCTCTTCCATCGAACACGCGGTGACCCCTCACGATCCACCTCGCTGACCTTTGTGCGACCTCCACTCGCGTGCTCTCGCACGTTCTGATAGCCACGGCTGCCCAAGGGCCACTTGAACACGTTACTCCCTAAACCAACGCAGCATGAACCTCTATACGTGGCACACCCTCGGGCAATATAACACACCAGCCGCTTCACAATCATGTAAAGGCAACTGCCATTTCCCTCGCTCTCTCTCTCCCAGGCACACAGACGCTCTCAAGCCCGACGCATTCAACACCAGTTCTGTCTTCGCCAGCGATCACCCCTGCATGTGCATCCCTCATTCAGCTGCCTTCTTTCTGTTACTCGGGATTCAGTCTGATGATTGTACTGGCCTGATGATTGACTGCTTAGACGCAGCAGAACCTGTGGTCCAGCAGACACTCCGGTCAAGTGGAGAATACACTTAGAGTGTCGGACCGCAACACGAGGAGACTTTAAGGTCAAGAGTTCTAGCCCGAGAGCTCACCTTATTTTTTGGCCCAGACACCCTGCCTAACTGTTGGACACTGGGCAGTAAGCAGCAGAATCTTTGGTTTAGAGCTAGATCAGCATTATGCTCAGCACGTGCTCTTTGCTTCTAGGCGCAAGTTTCGTTTTCTGACTCCTCGTGGACAACGTTACCTTTGCCAACTTAATCACAAGATTAGAATTTGGACACGGTTGTGCAACTGCATTTTCTTTCATCAGATAGTCTTAGATTTCTAACTTAAGAAGAAATGACAGACTTAACAGGAGGAAAGCAGTGTGTCAAGCAATGGGTTCTAATTATTTCGTTGGGGAAGCAGTAAATCAATGTAAAATATTAACTTCCTCACGTGTAGCATTATATGACGAGAGATAAGGGTTTCTTGGAAGAAAAGAATAGGCAGGGAATGTACCAACGTAATATAAACGGACCATACTAACAGAATAGGTACTTTCTAAAAGGCCTAGACATGTGGTTTGCTGGTATTTTGCCGCTGCTTGACACAGCTGCAAGGGGTCCGGCTTATCAGTGGGTCCCCCAGCTTTTCTATCTAATGAGCCGGACCCCACGCAGCTGTGTCAAGCAGCAGCAAAATACCAGCGAAACACGTGTCTGGACCTTTTATCAAGTACCTAGGCTGTAGGTGTATACTTCACAAGTGTTGACGGATTTCAACATAAATATACACATACAATTTCGGTCTACGCATATAGACCTTACATATACATGATGATGATGATGACAACTTGATTTTGATGATAATATCAAACTTTCAGCAAAATATGGCTCCATTCACACAGAGCAAGGACTAAAGTAATTTAAAAGGTCAAAAAACTGAAGAGTAAACGGTCAAAGATCACAGAAAACTCAAATTAAGTAGTTGACACGGTTACCATATCAGTTATGGAGTCAGGTCGGCCTTCAGCTTCTCAATTTCCGTTTCTTCACACGTGAGAAAGCATGCTAAGAATAGGAGCATCGAGTTCTGGTAGGCTGATGTACGACATGTCATATGTCGGAAGTTTTGGCGCGTCGTACGAGAAGACTTCGCAGCCATTAGTTCGTAGTGGAGAGGGTGAGCGTCACCACTAAGAATACGGTCCACGAAATTCTTGACCGATTTGAAATTTCGCTTTATTATAAGGTCAGCTAAAAAAGCATAGAAATAGCTGGCAGTTGAAGAGAGCATGTTGGGAATACGTTTAATAATAATAAAATCTTTCTTGAGTAGTGCTGGAAAGGTTACTGGAGAGCAGTAAAGAATGAGAAGGAGGATGCAAGCGTCTATAAAACGCCAGATGAGGGCTTGCGGGGTGCGATAAGAACGCAAGCGGTGGATATAATATAAAAGTTTGCGGATTTTAATTAAAAGGTCTTCAATATGAAGAGTAAATGAGAGGTTGGAAGCTATTGTTACACCAAGCTATCGGAAGGAGGATACCTTGTTGGGCAGAAAGTCGATAGTTTCAGGACTGGAGGAGGGTCGCAGCCTGAAGATATTCTGGACTGACTTCCGCTCAATAAGTAAAAGGCCATTATCTGACGACCATGCTGTGACATGGTCCAATCCATCCTTCAGTGTTTGAATATGGGTCTGGCTTTTGAGAGGATGGCCGACAACCATGTCGTCAACACATTTGACAAACAAACATGCGTTTGGAGATCGTAGGTCATCAGTATGGAGGGAAAAAAGATGAGGGGATAATATAGACCCCTGCAGAACTCCACAATTGTTGGGAAGGATCGTGGATTTTCGCTGCCCGCTCTGAACGAATTCGGTGCGGGAAGTAAAATAGTCCCCAAGCCAAGAGACGGCCCAGCCAGGAGAGCCGCATGCAGAGGTTTTATTACGAAGAAGATTTCGCGGGATCGTGTTGAAGGCTGCGGAGTAGTCAAGAAAGGCACATGCGTATGAACGACATCCCTTGTCCAAGTCTCTAAGAGCAGAGTTGAATACCAGAGCAACAGCATCTAGCGTACTACGCCTAGACTTATATGCAAAATGCAAGGAATCAGAAAAATTGGATAAAAAAGGCTTAATGATGTCCAAAGCTGCTCGTTCTGTAAGTTTGAGGAGTGCAGAAGAGCAGGCAATTGGGCGAAAGGATTTGAGACCGGCTAAAGGGGTTTTTTCGGGATAGGAGTGATTTTGACCGAACGCCAGCCGTCAGGGATCTTAGACTCCATGAAAGATAAATTAATAAGATGTGGCAGGACAGGAGCTAATTGAAAAGAGCAAGATTTAAGGAGGAATGGGGAGACGCCATCTGGTCCGGAAGCTGTTGTACCTTTGACCTTGTTGAGGTGTTTCATGACTGTTTCCACGGACACTGGAGAGAAATCACTCGGTGGTAAGGAAATATCATTTGTCGGGCGATAGCACTCGGTGGGAGTGTGGATGAAGTTTGAGTTTAAGCTGTCTAGGTCGGCATCAACATGTGCCAGTGTATTGCATTGACCAGTGAGACGCTTGAGACTCTTCCATATTTCGGAGGAAGTAAGAGGAGTTGAAGATGTAGAAGAAGTAAAAAGCTGAATGACAGAAAGGTCATTCAGCCTAAAAATTTCACGCATTATCTGGACGTTCAGATACTTTAGTCTATCTCGCAGACCTAGTTTATAGAACAATTCCTTTTGACGTCTCAAAGATTTTAGGTGCGGAGAAGATATTCTGTCAGGTCTAACCATGACAGTGTCAAGAGGGCAGCAGACGTTAAAATGTTGTTTAAAAAAGAAGTGAGATGTCTACAGCACGCTTTGACATCTGAGTACTCTAGAAGGGTAGAAATATTGCTAGATATGACGGTCTGGAGCAAAGAAATATTATGCGGGGAGGTGTCTCGAACCCTTAGTTTCCTCTCGGGAATTACTAAGAGCCCTTTGTTAGAGCTACAATAGATGGTTGGCAAGCCCAATAACACAGAATGTTCTGAGCCTGACAACGGTGCTCTATTTTTGACGCCAAAACGTTTGGGATGGTTGGTCAATATGTGATCCAGAGGGGCGTCGGCACGAGTGTTGAAGGAAACTAAGTTGTCAAAACCTAACAGGGTAAGGGAACGAAGATTTACACTGTTGAAATCACCACTTGAAATTATGACATGCTCCCAAGACAGTGCAGCAAGTTTTTAGGAAAGAAAATCAAAATGGTGCCTAAAGAACGTTGGCATGTATAGGGAGGAATGTAAATACTGACAAAAATGATGCCTTTAGAATTGCTTAAAAATCTCGGCTTGCATACTACAGCAATGGCGTCAATTAAGTCGTCTGAATAAGAGAATAGGGACATACAATTTGTGCACAATTTCTGGTTTACAAAGACAGCCACTCCACCACCTCTGCCACTGGTTAAGGATTTTCTGTCCGAACGATAGGCGTAAAAATATTGTGGATTGATGAGTTCCGACTCAATGTCACTGTAAGCCAAGATTCTTGCAGACAGATGACTGCAGAGTTCTTATGCTCTCTTTTCAACTTGATTTCCGATAATTCCACACTTTTGTTAAACAGGGATCTGCAATTTGTCGACAGGAAACCTGGAAATGACAATTCTTGTAGAGTCTTATATTTGTTTCCTTGTCGCCAACCTGATCTGTGTGTTCTTTTCCATGTGGTGCGGAGAATTGTCGAAGACAATGAATTGCAAATGCGACAGATTGGCCTCATTTGAAAAATGTTGGAATGTTGATGTGGTGTAGATAAGATAACTGGTTTTCGTCCATTTAAAAAGGTAGCAGTGTACTGTAAAATGACCACATGATCACAAGTGCAGACAAACAAAGCAGAGGATTAGGGAGGATGATAGAGGATAATAAATTCCCGCGTGAATGGAGAGCAAAAAAATGGGTGGCTGAAATTCGAAAGCCGCGCCAAATGATATATTCTGCTAACAAAAAATTATTTCTCCGGAAATTAAAAATGCTGATTATCAAGACTGTTATAAATGAAATATGCGATTCCACCGAAATTTGGTAGTTCCATTAGTTCTCGTACCTTTGGCTAGAAAAAAATTGGGAACAAACGTAGCTACTAAGTAACTACAACGCTAATATTATCCAGAGATGGCGCTGATTGAAGCCAACGCTGGGGCTCATGTCTCCTCGGTGTCAACCAGGAGTGTATAGCGGTTCTACAGCCCACCGCTCCAAATGCGAGACGACAATCTTGGCCACCCAACGTGGGGCTCGCTCGCGCCGAGTCATCACGCGATATCCTCACCCGTCTGACACCAGCCGCTTGCGCACAGACGCCTGTGCGTCTCACGCTCAACCAATCACCATCACGAGATCTAGACAAAGTGGACCTTTCTGGACATGCTCGATTAAGGCTGCAAAAGGACACTTGGAAAACGGCTCTGAGCGAGATGCGTTTGAGGCCGCGCGCTCATGCGCCCTCCGGCCGAACAGCCATGCCGGACGGACTGGCAACGTTCCCCTAACTATTCTGTAAACAATATAATGTTCCGTCTACTCTGCCTTCCCAAGACTTCTCCAATCTCCTAAGGAACCAGGGTCTGGAAGATTGTAGGTTTTAGGGTTAACCGTCTTAGCCTTAATACCTATAACTGGTGACCCCGACGTCGGGGTCACCAAATTTGTAGTGGCTTTATCGCTACAAATATATAAAACGTCTTAGCAAATACGCGATGAAAACTTTCAAGGGTACACTAACTGCTAATAAGGGATTTACCAGTCTATTCTAGTGGAAAAGTTGTAAAGTCCAGTAAAGAGATTGACGATGAAGATTAGAAATGATACAACTCACTTAGATCCTTCACGATCCTAGTCGGCAGTAGTCAAGTAGTCGACTTGCCAAAGGATAACTGTGCGAGGACTGGATCCAAGTTCGTTGGGCTGTGAGTTGCAAAATGGGGAGGAAACTCGTTTGCAACTTGTCGCTGGATTCTCCTGGAGCCCGAGAGTGATCACCAGATAGGTGTCGTTGAAGGGCAAAATAAACAGCGGCAGGTGAGGAGGGAATTGAGCTGTGGAGAGTGATTAGCAAGATAGTTGCTAGCACGCGTCAAAACCGAAAGTGTGAGTCAAAGTGTTGTATTTAGTTTTCACAAACTTGGTTATTGATAAATTTAAACAACACGTAAGTAGGGCCAAGAGCCCACAAGTGTAAATCGGGATTCATGCTATCTTTGAGGCCCGGAGCACATGAAGGCTTGCCTGGATTTCCGTCGGCTCACATCTATCCAAGAACAGATGTGTCAGACACTTCTAAGTTAGGACTATGAGGACTAGGATATTGCTGCAAGAATTGATATGTCAATGCTACGAGTGTAAATTCTCGTAATCATACTAACTAAGTCCTGTAAATAATAGACAATACGTGCATATTGAACGTCAGCACATAGTAGGCAGTCCCTAGTTATATCATGCAAATATTAGACTTG
>JAYGXS010000001.1:8622481-8634327 GCA_036362985.1 Ligula intestinalis | reverse complement strand
AACATTGGACCTTGCATACACAGCAAATTTTACCTGCCCTCGACCATGCAGTAAAAGGTTTATAACACAATCAATGATTATTCGGAAAGGCCAGAAAAAACTGATGGCTCTACTGCATAAACTGTATTTCCCTTGGGAAGAATTTAAATCAAAGAATATTATAAAATCTGGTTTATCTAAAGTGGATGGGGAAAGTTAAATAGTATAATTTTTATTTTCTGCAGAGAAGAACCCTACCAGAATTTGCGAAGATGTAAATCATAGCTGGAACGGTCGAGAAGCACGCGAGAATAATATGTTCGCTTTGAAGCAGGGACAAAATGAATACCACGCTCCACATGATTTTTTTCGATTGTTGAGAAAGATCTTAGAGTGTCATCTAAGAGCTTCATATATAGAACTATAATGTGGGTCAAACAAGAGTACAGACGTGTCGGCACGCCATTGGTGAAACATGGGGGACTGATTTGGGTACACAGAAGATCTCACTGGTCTAGTCTGTGGTGAGAGAAGAAGAAGAAGAGAAGAAGAAGAAGAATGCTATATTGAGGATTTTACAAACTTGAATTTTCAGCAAAAATGGCTCCATTCACGGAGAGCAGATGGTAAGGTAAATGAAGGGTCATTTCAAAACGTTGAAGGTAAAAGGTCATGTTAGACTCACAAATCAAGTTTTTCACGACATTAATATCAACTGTGGATCCCGATCGGCTTTCAAATTCTCCATTTCCGCTTATCCACACGTGAGGAAACGTGCTAGGAATGGGAGTACCGAGTGCTGATATGCTGATGTGCAGCAATTTAAATGGTTGAAACCTCGATGCATTGGACGGGGAGACTTCGCAGTCATTAATGCAGAGTAGAGAGGATGAGCGACCTCCGTAAGTATGCGATCAGCAAATTGCTTGATCGTTTTACGATGTCACTGTATTATAATATCAGCTAAAATAACATGGGCAATACCGGCAGCTAAAGAGAGCATTTGGAGGCTACGTTTCAAAATGACTAGGTCTTTTTTAAGTTAGGCTGGAAAAATAACCGGAGAGCAGTGAAGAATAAGGGGGAGAATACAGGCATCGACAAAACCCCAGATCAGGACTTGCGGTGTGTGAAATGAACGCAAGCGGCGGATATAATATGTAGGTTTACGGATTTTGATAAAAAGGCCTTCTATTTGAAGAGAAAAGGCTAGGTCGGATGCTAGTGTAACACCAAGGTATCTGAAAGAGGGAGCCAAGAGGGCAACAGTCAGCCACGAAGAACACCCGCATACCGACGAGTTTAAAGCCCAAAGTAAATTACAGCGTGCAGAAGCAGACCTTAAAACTAAGTCTTATTCATACTACATAGTCAAAAGAAAGATATATTAATGAGCCATAACCGCACCAATTAAGACCTCAAGTGGTAGCTAAAGGAACTGACAATCATAGTACGCATGTGGTTGACCGCTACGAACTACAAATACCGTGTTATCTGCGCATGTATCACCCTATCTGCGCATGTTTTAGACTGTTTTTTGATTACCTATTATTAAGGATTCCCAAAGGAATCCGAAACGTCAGGCAAATAAAACTCTTGTTCCAGTGATCGCATCTTCGTCTTCTGAATTGCTTCCTGGGACTCAAATATTCGCTACTATTGGCAGATATATTTATGTTTTAAAATGCTTTCTTATTTCCAAATATTAAGAATCCCAACGTGTCTTAGAGTTGCGTTTAAGATTTGTAGTCCACAAACCGTATGCTTTCGCGGGTGAGGAAGGGCATACATTCATCTGCACCCAAACAAATGACACGACGAAGTATGTATAAAAATGTGCAATGGATGTGGACTATGTTGCAAATTAAATGAGCGATATTGCTAAGCGGATGTATACAATATTATTTAACTGAATATGTTTGGTGTGACTATCTGACTAATGGTTGGAAGGTGAACATTCACCAGCAAGGGGCAAAGTTTCCCGACCTTAACTGGCAAGATAACGAGCTCTTGACGTAGTGGTTAGAGTATAAAGCTTTGACCAAAAGTCCACGCCTTCAATGAGTAGACTCTGTTTGAAAAAAATTATTAGTCACAAAGGGAAGCACACGTAAGCACCGTTTTTAATGCCATAACACCAAATAAAAGTGAAGTACAAGACGATGGCTACTTTAGCAACCAGCTAGTTCACCCTAAGGATAGGGCTGGCTACCTCAATAAGAACGAAATTATCTACAAAATCCCATGAAAAGTTGTCCGCAGTGGCTGTTCATTGCCCTGACACAACTTTGCGTGGGATAGAAGATGCATCGCCGGAGCTACCCTCTCCAAAAAAGACCGAACATTCTTTGGGGTCATGCACTCTGATGATTCACGCATCGACCGACGAATCGAGTTGGATTGAATGTACAAGGATCTCAACGAAAAATGGATGAGACTAAAGCCGATCGCTACGGACCAACGCTATCGGCAATTGGCACCTACAGCGGATGAGCCAGACTGACTGCAAAACGACGCAAATTACCTTTTCTAATTAGAAATTACGCTTTTGTGAGAGTCTATCAAGTCTGACAACCACCAGGTGATCTAGTGTCAAAAATGTACTGAATAAATTTTCTCCATTTTCCCAAAGAGCTGTCTCCTTGAAAGTGTGTTGATGCTGGAAAATATTTTCCAAATCCCGATTATTTCGGATCCCAACCTACCATAGTGTTTGCGTTTAGGGTTTCAAGTCTACAACCTGTATGCTCTCGGGGAAGGAAGAAGTGCATACATCTATCTCGTACCAACAAAATGACATGATGTAGCTTGTATACGAATTCGTAATGAGGTTGTACTGTGTTATACACCTCATAAGCGGTATTATTAAATGGATGTTTACGTTAATATTTAACTGAACATTGTTGTGTTTGACTGGCGGCTGAATATAACTGGCTGACGATGACTATGTAGGTTCGACCATCCCCGACCATCACGGGTTTCCACAGTGGCCGTGAGTGGCCACTATAAGGCCGTCCCAGTCAGCACTATAAAAAAACATTCCAATAACAGATTACATGCTACCAATACTACAACTACTACAACTTCTAAGACCATTAAATAGCGAAGCAACTGAACAAAAGTAGTACTGATACTATGACTGCCACTAAAATTAGTCAGAGGTGACACTGATTTAAGTCAACGCTGGGGCTCATATCTCCTGGGTTCACCTAAAAGTATGAACCTGGATTTATGCTATTCCGAGTTATTGTATGCTTGAGGCCCGGAGCACACAAAGGCTTGCTTTGATTTCCTTCCATTTACCTCTATCCAGGAAAAGCTGTGTTAGTTGGTAGTAAGTTAGGACTACGGTGACTGGGATACTGCTGCTACAATTGATATGTCAATGCTACAAGTTCTAAATTATCGTTATCATACTTAATTAGACCATTAAATCGTATAATGTACGTGCATATAAGAAACCTGCACCTAGTATGTAGTTCCTAGCTATATTGGGCATATACTAGGCCTATTGATCAAAATACGCTATACGATAATAGTTCAAGTTCTGCCATGCCTTTTTATCATACGTAGTGCCATGAACCGTTTTCGAGCTAACTATAGACTCATCGTCTGTATCCAGCTCTAGCTCAGAAGTAAGAGAATGTCTGCTGTTTAAATAAGTGTGCCACCTGCTCAATCGTATTTTCTACAATTTTACCAATATATCAATGAAAAGACGTGCAATAAGCATAACAAATGGGAATATTTCATTACCAGCTTCTAAGTCTTCACCTGAGGAGACAATTTAAAACACCCAGATTGTACTACCGAGCATACTGCCTTTAAAAGGCTGTGCTGGTGATGGTTTTGCCGAGCATGCTGCATCTACACGGGAAAGGGGGCACAGACCAGCAGATACAGGCAGATTTACGCCGGACTTAACCTTCATGAAGGCAGATAAGAGGCTTTCACGCCCATCGCGCCCCCTACACTGCCCAAGTGAAATAGTAAATTATATGAACACAATATTACTAGCCATCGAATTCACCAATCCAAAATCACTTTGAGGCAAATAGTTAGCTGTTTGGTATCTACACACATGCGTGTCAGGATATTCACGCGCCCCTCTCTCAACTAACGCAGCATGCACCTGTGTACGCGTCATATCCTCGGGCAGTGTAACATACCAGTGGATTAACAATCACGTTATGGCAACTGCCATCTTTTTCTCTCTCAGGCACACAGACTCTCTCAAGCCGGACGCAGTCAACACCAGCCCTGGCTTTGTTAGCGACCACTGCTGCCTAAGAATAGGTTCTGTGCACAATAAATCCCTCAATTTGCTGCTTTCTCTCTCTTTCTCGGGATTTGGCCTGATGAATGTAGTGCCCAGGGTACAAAAGACTGCTTAGACGCAGCAGAATCTGTGGTCCAGCAGACACTCCGGTCAATTGGAGAAGACGCTAAGAGTATCTGACTGCAACACAAAAGATGAGACTTTAAGGTCAAGAGTTCGAGCCCGAGAGCTCACCTTCTTTCTTGGCCCAGACACCCTGCCTAACTGTTGGACACTTGGCAGTAAGCAGGAGAATCTTTGGTTTAAAACTAGGTCAAGCTTATGCTCAGCACGTGCTCTTTACTTCTATGCGCAATTTGGGTAACTTGCACCTCGTGGACAACGTTCATTTTGCCAAGTTAATCACACGATTAGAATTTGAAAACGTTTGTGCAACTGCATTTTCATCCATCATATAGTCGTAGATTTCTAACTTAAGAAGAAATGACAGAATTAACAGGAGGAAAGCAGTGTGTCAACCAGTGGGTTCTACTTATTCCGTTGGGGGGGGGGGGGCAGTAAATCAATGTAAAATATTAACTTCCTCACGTGTAGTATTATATAACAAGAAATAAGGGTTTCTAGAGCGAGTAGAATAGGCAGGGAATGTTCCAACGTAATATAAACGGAAACGTACTAACAGCCTAGGTACTTGTTAAAAGGCTTAGACACGTGTTTCACTGGTATTTTGTCACTGCTTGACACAGCTGCGAGGGGTCCAGCTCATCAGTGGGTCCCCCAGCTTTCCCTATCTGATGAGCCGGTCCCCCCCCGTAGCTGTGTCAAGCAGCGGCAAAATACCAGCGAAACACGTGTCTAAGCCTTGTAACAAGTACCTAGGCTGTAGGTGTATATTTCACAGGGGTTGACGGGTTTCAACACAAATATACACTTACAATTTCGGTTTACGCCTATAGACCTTACGTATACTTATATATATTGTGAACAGAAATTAATTTCTCAGGAAATTAAAAAGCTGAATTATCAAGACTGTTATGAATGACATCTGCGATGCTGACGAACTTTGGTAATTCCATCATGCCAATCCCATGCGAAGCTTGTGATACTGCTTATTGAGGTCTTGCAGCAAACTCCGTCTCCACCCACCGTCTCCTACGCACAATAAATCTCTCATTCTGCTGCCTCATCTCTGTTACTCGGGATTTGGCCTGATGACTGTAGTGCTCCGGGTACACGAGACTGCTTAGACGCAGCAGAATCTCTGGTCCAGCAGACAGTCTAGTCAAGTGGAGGGGACGCTAAGAGTATTTGACCGCAACACGACTGTGGAGACTTTAAGGTCAAGAGGTCTATCTCGAGAGCTCACCTTCTTTCTGGGCCCAGACAGACTACGTAAATGTGGGACACTTAGCAGTAAGCAGGAGAACCTTTGGTTAATTCACTTTCAGTTTATTAAGCGAAGAAGGCTTTCGCCCTTGAGCTACCTATTCAAAACTAGATCAGCATTATGCTCAGCACGTGCTCTTTACTTCTATGCGCAAGTTTGGTTTACTTACTCCTCGTGTGCAAAGTGCCTTTTGCCGTCTCAGGCACACGATTACATATTCTGCAGAGATTCAGTAAATAGATGTAAAATATTAACTTACTCATAGGTAAGGGTTTCTTGAGAGAGAAGAAAAGGCATGAAATGTGCCAGCGTTATGTAAACGGATGCGAGCACGAAGCCGTTAAAGTTCAACCCGAGCTAAATTAACAGTCGCCACCGTATAATTTTGCAGCAAATGCTACCGAGGCACTTCGGTGGTCCTGCATTCTGATACCATAGCTCTGTTTGAATAACCATATAAAGAGGTACGAGAGTAGCCATGAGAGCAAGCTCCCAAGTTACGGTGTCATGAGAGACTACTCCGGCAAAACTGGTTTTTATTTGTTTTTCTCGGTACCGCGTATCAACTTCAGTTCTGCGTCTTTGGAAACATTTGGAGGATTAGTTCACCGGGTCATTTGTTTCCGAACTAAATTGCACTTACAGTATATATTTAAATTTCTCTTGACGCGGAGTAGACGCACAGTTCTAACGGACAGGTAACTCACGCTGCCACTAGAAACAGGTCTATTCTCCAAGACATTCGAATTTAAACCAGATTTTCAGAACAAGGATAATTGGCGTGACCAAAAACACAAACGACGGCACGCGGTATGGCAGCTGCTACCTATTTTAGGGCCAACCATATTTATAGAGTCCAGGCAGATATCATTGCCGACAAAGACAAGGGAAACTGGAGTGGCCATTTGTAGCTTATGAGCCATCGTCAGCCAGTTATATCGAGAGCCAAGTGGTGTCCAATCAAGCCCCGAACTCGCGGCCTTTTTGATTTGAGTCAAATGTCCTACCCATTGAGCCACGATTTCGCTGTCTTGCCGGTTTAGCTCAGGGGATACTAGTTTGTGGGATAAGATGTAGTCCAGCCAGATGATAGACGAGAGAACGTACATAAACGGTTATGAACTGGTTGATAGTATAAAGCGTGGAAAGCCAGAGTGTTAGGGATAATTTAATAAGGTGTACAAGGAGAAGAATGTAAGAAATAGGTAAAAGTGGCTCCCAGACGAGTGCAAGCGAGCCATGAGCGGGCCGCTTGGGGAGTGTCTGGCCGTCAGCAATCTCCGCACTAGAGTCATGTTGTAGACGGGCCTTAGGAGGTGGTTGGCCAGTTAGCCAGACAGAAGGTGACCTTGAACGGAGGTTTTGACACCGTCTCTTGCGCACGCGTGGTAGACATGCCAGACATGGCCTGTCCCCGCGGCGTTCGAGGAAAACATGGCTAAGAAATAAAAAGTCGCTACAAGTTGATGAACATTAACCTGACCGCTAAGGGAAATCATCTGTCTCGCTCTGCTTGGGGTCTCAACAGAAGTCCTGACAACCGTGGCAGGTGGTAGTGTAGGCATGTAGTCTTGTCGGCAGAAAACAGTGGAGACTAAAACGTTCTGAGACTGAACTTTCATCAACGAGTGTCAATATGGTCCAAGCTCAACCGGCAAGATAACGAGCGCGTGGCTCAAAGGTTAGGGCGTTTGCCTTTTTTCAAAAGAGTTAACGAGCTTGAGGTTCGGCTGGGACATCAGCTGGGCCTTTGTTTGACTGGCTGACAACGGCTAATAGGCCATAAATGGCCATCCCAGTCTTCCTTATCTTTGCTGGCAATATTACCTGCCTATACTAAAAGCGGCTACGATTGTCGGGAATTCTTTCGAGGTTCAAGGCAAAGCGGGACAGATAGGTTCCGTTACCGGCCGCATGAACGTTCGTCAACGAGTTTACAGAGTTAAGAAGAAGAAAAACCGGAACTCGGATATTCAATTCTTTTGTACAGAGTTCGTCAACCTTGAAAATGTAAAAAAGGCTTAGCTCTTTGGTTTTCAGAGACCTACTGTGCATAAGTTTGTTGTCAGCGAAATTCCCTTCGCCAGACACGTTAGCACACAAGTGACCAACAAACAAACGAGCTACCAAGGACAGATTCAACACACTAGCTAAACGGACTCACCGAGAACTGAAAAACCACAAAATAGGCTACCAGTTACTGCCAGCCGGGCTCTATCAAAAGTTTAAAATAAGCTACAATCACGAGAAAAGAGCAAAGCATATAGCGAGGTGGAATAGGCCTCACCGATCCCCTTTCATTCATTTGATTACTAACAGACCTTTCCTGGCACGGTGTCACTAAGATTACTATGAATGTCTGCTCAGAATATTTAGTCAATATGCGGGTGAGTGGAACTGAAATGTTATAAGAAGTTGGCCATCTCGATGGGTATTCGATTATAACATTAGAAAAGAGACCAGTTATTGTTAGAACTGCCGGACACAGTCCAAGGAAAAACTTTGCGGAAATTGTTAAGACTTTTATAAATGACATCTGAACTGCTGACGAGCTTGGGTGGTTCCATCATGCAATCTTTGGCAGCAGACAGAGCTACAAACGTGTAACACGTCCGGCTCCAAAAACTGAAGGGCATGGGTGTTTTTACTGTTTAAACATAGTCAGAAATGATGGATGGAAGCAGTTTTTTAACGTCATAGATGCTAAGCGTTGAGGGTCTCTCGGTCCTAGCCTCACGTGGCTGATGATAGCTAATAAGCTAGAAATCGCTTTTTCAGTCTTCCCTGTCTTTTTCGGTTATGCTCGTTTTAAACGAGTTGCTTTTTCCATTGCTGTTTAATGCTTGTTTAAGATACAAATTGCTGAAGTTGTAAAGTACGGGAAGCTTGAGTAATGTTTTTTTCACATCGAAGTTTATAAAATTGTCTTTCAGACACATGCTAATTCCAGTTACGGGGCAGGATGCTAGGTTTGAGCTTACTGAACTCAGGAGCCAGAAGAAGCTCTTATAAAATAAACGTAAAGATGTAGAAGACCAATGTTTTATGCGGTAATTCTAGAAAATTGTCGAATTTCACACCAAACTAATCCATTTACCCTTCAAAGAGCATCCATCAGGGCTTTTAAATGTGAGGTACCAATTTTTTTGCCCTCCATTCACGTGGGAATTTATTATCCTATACCATCATCTCTAATCCTTGGCTTCGTTTGTCTGCATTCAAGATCATGAGGTCATATCTACAGTACACCGCTACCTTTTTAAATACACGAAAACAAGTTATTTTATATACAACATATCACCATCCTAATATTTGTAAAATGTGGCCAATCTGTCGCATATGCAATTTACCAACAAAACCAACATCGACAATTCTCCGTAGGATGACAATACGAAGAATAAAGCACAGATAGGTTGGCACCAAGGAAAAAAAACGTAAGCCTCTTAACGACATAAAAACTCCAAGGCTTCATGTTGACAAATTGCAGATCCCTGTTTAACAAGAGTGTCGAATTTTAGGCAATCATGGTGAAAAGAGAACATAAGAATTCTGCAGTTATCTGTCTTCAAGAAACTTGGCTAAATAGCGATATTGAGTCGGAACTTATCACTCCTCAATATGTCAACGCATACCGTTCGGATAGAAAATCCTTAACCAGCGGCAGAGGTGGTGGTGTGGCTGTCTTTGTAAGCCAGCAATGGTGCAAACATTGTAAGTCCTTATTCTCTTATTCGGACGACTTAATAGACGCCATTACTGTAGTTACTACTTTGAGACGCCAAAAGGAATTGTTCTACAAACCAGGTCTTTGAGATAGACTATAGGATTTGAACGTGCAGATAAAGCATGAGATTTCCAGGCTGAACGACCTGTTTGTTAGTCAGCTTTTTATGTATTCTACATCTTTTGCTCTCCTCTCCTCGGATGAAATTTGAAAGAATCTTAAGCATCTCACTGGTCAACGCAATACACTAGCACATGTAGATTCTGACTTAGATTCAGACCGTTTAAATGCAAATTTCATCCACACTCCCACTGCCTCTCATCTTCAGATAGACGTAATTTCCTCATTACCAAGTATATTTATTCCTGTGTCTTTGGAAATGGTGATGAAACATCTTAAAAAGGTTCGAGGTTCAACTGCTGCAGGACCAGATGGAATCGCACCATTTCTCCTGAAATTCTGCTCTTTTCAGTTAGCACCTACACTGACCCACCTCATCAACTTGTCCTTCATGAAGTCTAAGATTCCCGATGAGTGATTTATCAGTGAGAATCACTCCAAAACCGAGAAAACCTTCCTCCACTGGTCCAAAATCTTTTCGTCCAATTGCCTGTTCTTCTGCACTAGTGATACTTGCAGAACGAGTCACTTTAGACATCAGCATGCCATTTTCTCTAATTTTTTGAGCCGTTGCAATTTGCATATAAGGCTAGGCGTAGTACATTAGAAGCTGTTGATCTGGTAGTCTATTCTGCCCTAAGAGATTTAGATAAGGGCTGCAGTGCATATGGTTGTGCTTTTCTCGACTACTCCTCAGCCTTCAATACGATCCCTTGCCATCTACTTCTTAATAAAACCTCTGCATGCGGCTCTCCCGCCTGGGCTGTGTTTTGGTTTGTGGACCATTTTACTTCCCGCACTCAATTCATTCAGTGCACAGAGCAAAATCCATGGTCCTTCCCAACAACTGTGGAGTTCTTCAGGGGGCCATACTATCCCCTCATCTCTTTTCTCTCCACACTGACGACCTATGATCGCCAAAAGAATGCTTGTTTGTTAAATATGCTGATGATATGGTTATTGGCTATCCGCTCAAAAGTCAGTCACATCTCCAAACACTGAAGGATGGTCTAGACCATGCCTCACCATGGACTTCAGCAAAAGGCCTTCTACTTAACGACCGGAAGTCAGTCTAGTGTATTTTTTAACTGCAACCCTCTCCCGTTCCCGAAATTATTGACATTCTGACCACAGAAGTATCCTTTTTCCGATACCTTGGTGTTACACTAGCATCCGACCTAGCATTTTCCCTTCAAATAGAAGGCTTTTTTATCAAAATTCGTAAACCTACATATTATATCCGCCGCTTGCGAGCATATCACACACCGCAAGCCCTAATCTGGTGTTTTGTAGATACCTGTATTCTCCCCTTTATTCTTTACTGCTCTCCGGTTATTTTTCCAGCCTTACTTAAAAAAGACCTAGTCATTTTGAAACGTAGCCTCCGACTGCTCTCTTTAGCTGCCGGTATTTCCCGTGTTTTTTAGCTGATATTATAATACAGCAACATTGTAAAACGATCAAGCAATTTGCTGATCGCATACTTACGGAGGTCGCTCACCCTCTCCACTCTGCATTACTGACTGCGTTGTCTTCCCGTCCAATGCGTCGAGGTTTTAACCATTTAAATTGCTGCACATCAGCATATCAGCACTCGGTACTCCCATTCCTAGCACGTTTCCTCACGTGCGGATAAGCGGAAATGGAGAAATTGAAAGCCGATCGGGCTCCACAGTTGATGTCAATATCGTGAAAAAATTGATTTATGAGTCTAACATGACCTTTTATCTTTGACCTTTTGAAATGACCCTCCATTTATCTTACCATCTGCTCTTCGTAAATGGAGCCATTTTTGCTGAAAATTCAGGCTTGTAAAATCCTCAATATAGCATTCTTCTTCTTCTTCTCTTCTTCTTCTTCTCTCACCACAGACTACACCAGAGAGATCTTCTGAGTACCCAAATCAGTCCCCCATGTTTCACCAATAGTGTGCCGACACGTCTGGTCTCTTTTTTTATTTCTACATATAAAGCTCTGTGACGACACTCTAAGATCGTTTTCAGCAATCGATAAAAGCATATGGAGCGTGGTATTCATTTTGTCCCTGCTTCAAAGCGAACATATTATTCTCGCGTGCTTCTCGACCGTTCCAGCTATGATTTACATCTTCGCAAATTCTGGTAGGGTTCTTGTCTGCATAAAATAAAAATCATGCTATTAACCTTTCCCCATCCACTTTAGATAAACCAGATTTTATAATATTCTTTGATTTAAATTCTTCCCAAGGGAAATACAGTTTATGCAGTAGAGCCATCAGTTTTTTCTGGCCTTTCCGAATAATCATTAATTGTGTTGTAAACCTTTTACTGTATGGTCGAGGGCAGGTAAAATTTGCTGTGTATGCAAGGTCCAATGTT
>JAYGXS010000001.1:8586765-8618665 GCA_036362985.1 Ligula intestinalis | reverse complement strand
GGGGGGAGGAGTGACCGTCATTGACGCTCGACCGACGATCGATATTCATGCCATGCTTACCGTGAGACCAACCGGGGAGCAGGACATGGGCAACTGCGGCTTCTCACGATAATCTAACTTACATAGCATGCACAGCTCGAGGCCGCGCGGCCTGTAGCAGCTTGGATAGCAGCTTCTCCAGTCAGAAACAAAGGCAGTACGAGGCTGTCACGCAGGCGCGAGCCAGCAACTCACAGTAACCCAATGACCGGAAGAGCCAGCCTGCAGTGACCGGTTAGCTAGCGCTAGGGGCTCAATCCAAACTAACTGGGCTCGTCACGCCATATCGTGAACTGCCACTACTAAGTATGGATTATAGCCATATCCACAACGGTATTCCTTATCAATTCCAACCCGCATCAGCTGTCTAGCAGCCTTAGTCTTGCGAAATGTGATTTCCTTTCTACGTGGCACTGCTAGTTTTTTTGTTAATAGCAAAACATACACTATTAGCCAACACCACAGTCGTTGCAGTCGCATCGGTTACTCTGTGATATACTCCGATGAAAAGTAAGCTGCGCTTTTGTTCCTGTCCTACCTTTTCTACTTGTTTCTGTTTTCTCTCTCTTCTCACTGGTTCGTTTTGCTCTGCCCTATTTTTTCGCTCTTTCACATTTTCCTCTCTTTCTTTCTTACCCCTCATCTGCCTATCTTTGTTATCTTCTCGATTTTTGCTCGTTCCTTGCACTCTCTCCCTCTCCGTCCTCTTTCTCTTCTTCCTCTTCTTCTTCTCCTGCCGATCCACAACTGCAGAGCTCACCAGCTCGTCTTTCTCCTTTTAGCCCCGCCCACGGACGCCGACCGGCAACGGAGCATGGGTAGTGCCTTTCACTCGTTGACTGACTGTTTACCCCTCTCAGGAGGGTGTTGGCCCAGGCTTCATGCAGGGCTGCTCTCACCCTTCTGAGATCCAATGGTCTGTATGCACATGCAATGCCAGTCTTCCGCCAACCACTGCCCCTGGCCTGGTAGGCGCTGGCACTTTCTCTCACTTCTGTTTCCTTGTTGGTGACTGCGCTCGCGCTCTCACTGGATTTTAGGCCCCACTGCGTGTGCCGAAAATCTAGGTGGTCAGTATGCGGTGGGGGAGCGAGTGAGGTCGACCTCGGTGCGTTTCTTTCCTCACTATAATAAATCTGAATGCATCTGAATCTATCACGGTGCGCTAAAAGCCGTTGCTTGGAGGGTTTGCCTACTGACGGGAAAACTCGGGCCCCCTACGTTGCTGCTCCTCCTATACGCGAGTGTTTGCGTGTGCGTATGGGAGGAGAGGGAGGACTGGGAGTCAGGCTGCAATGGCTCCCATTTTATGTGGCCTTTATGGCACTCCCGCGCAGTCGGTAGCATACCTAGCGAGATGGCTGTGTCAAGTGTGCGCGTGCTGGGTGTTTATCGCGCCAGCCATCTACAGCCTCCCTTATTCCCAGTCTTATTGACTTTTTCTTTAAATCGTATACGAAGGTGGGAGTGGCGAGTGTGTGGGTAGATACTGCGCGAGTCGGTGTTTTAATGTCTCCACAGATTAGGACATAACAATCGCCTCGGGAAGCTTATTCCACGGCTCCAGGACACTTAAAAAAATTCTTCCGTACATCCAATCGTCCTTGGGGCACCTACAGTTAAAAAGGATGCCCCGGAGATTAGTTGAAGTGGCGTGTTGGAAGAAGTTGTTACACATGAGAGCGCAGTCAAAGCCACGCACGATACAGAAGGTTTGTATCAAATCTCCGCGAATTGCCTACAACTCAAAGGATAGAGATTAAAGGATTTTAGGCGGCTCTCATATGGTAGTGAACCTTGGCCTCTTACTAATTTTGTTGCTCGCCGCTGCACCCTCTCAAGTACGTTATAATACTGCCGCATCCACGGTCTCCAGGGTTAAATCACGTATTCAAGATGTGGCCTTATGAAGGTACCGAAGATTTTCGAGAAACAGTCCATCAAAAACCGTGAATGCCGCTTGATGGCATACAACATTGAAGTTGCAGTTTAAGCCGCCTTAAAAACATTGTGTAGAAGGTTTGAGATTGTTTGTCATCCAGATGCCGAGATCCTTCTGCATTTCTGTTTTTTTCCAGTGGGATTCCGTTCAGATGGTGGGGTCGAACATAAGGCTACGCATTTCGATTTCCCAGGTGCAGCAGAGTGCATTTGTTCGAATTGAAGGACAGCAGACATCTATGCGACCAATCGTTTAATCGACAAAGATTTTCCTGGAAGTTATCTTCATCGGCAGCACACCTGATGACCTTCCATATTTTTACATCATCTGCAAACATGGCACACTCGCAGTCCGATTCCTAAACACAATCATTAACGAACAAGAAAAAGGGGGTGGGTGCGAGTACTGAACCTTGAGGGACTGCGCTCTCGATGACTGTCGGCCTTGATTGTTTTCGTCCTACACACACCATTTGGGAACCACCAGATAGAAAATTCTAAATCCACGTAAGAAGTCTGCCTCCGATACCCATCAGTCTCAACTTATGCAGGAGACTTTGGTGTGGAACACTGTCAAAGGCCTTCCAGAAATCAATGTAAGCTGCATGTACGGTTTCTTTTGCATCAATTGCCCAAGTTTAGCTTCGCATCGTACAAAGCAAGTTTGTTACACATGACCTTCCCCTACGAAATCCAAATTGCGCATTGGAAAATATATTGTGAGTTTCACAATAGATCATCAATTGCTTCTTGATGATCTTCTCCATTACTTTACAGCATATAGAGGTCAGACGCACGGGTCTGTATTTATTCGCAGATGCACGACTACTGCTTTTGTAAAGCGGTGTTATATGCGCTAATTTCTAGTCCGGAGAAAATCTTTCCAGTATCAAACGATTTCTGGCACACCAGTTAAAGGGGTCTAGCTAGCTCTCTAGCAAGTTCCTTGAGCAATGTTGCAGGAATTTCATCTGGACCCGGAGATTTACATTCCTTCAAGCTTTTTAGTTCTTTAAAAATCGTTTCTTCTTCAAACAAAATATCCCCAATATTTGGTGTTTCCATGACCTCATGAACAGTTGCGACGAAGGGAGGTTCTATGGTGAAGACCGACTAAAAGAATTCAGCAAAATGTTCTGCTTTGTTTTTACAGTCGGAGATTTCATGACCATCATCATTTTGCATAACAGGTATCGGGTTCATGTTACGTGTGCTTTTCCGTAAATAACTGTATAGCCACTTTAAATTTTTGAAAGCTGGACGAAGTAGATCGCTCTCAAAGTCCCGTCGTGCTTTTAAAACCATTTTTTATCTTGTTCCGCTGGATTTTGTACTGTTCAAAATCTTCGATGCGGCTTGTGATGGATAACTTCTTCCAAAGCTTTCTTTTTTATTGATCTCGCTTTTGATAGCTCTGTTCAGCCATGGAGGTCAGGTAGATACCTTGGGCACTGAAAGTGGACAATGACTGCGCATTAGCTGCAACCACTCCTTAATAGTATTCCAGTCCTCAGTGACAGCCCCGGAAAAAGGAAGACCCCAGTCTATTTGTGACGCCTCTACTCTCATTTGTGAGAAGTCACCTCGCTATACATTCGGCCTTGTTTCGTCTATTGTAGGGGGTAACGAGTAAAGACCATAGTCCCACGAAAGTATGGCGTGATCACTTCGACCTAGTAGAGGTAGGCAGCATACCTCGTCTATAGTGTCGGGATGTTTCGTGAAGACTAGATTTAAACAACTAGCCTGTTGCCCTCCACGTGCTCTTGTTGAAACTAGGACGTGTTGTGTGAGAAGGGCCTCGAGTGTTGTTTTTAGCAGATGGTGATCGAAGGCATTTTTAAAACAATTGGCCCGCAAATTGTTCCAACATATGCTGGGCGCATTGAAGTCACCCATGAGTACAACATCAGGTCGACTTCCTATCTCCTTTTTGCACACCAGTAAACGCGCATCTGTATCACTGTTTGTCCGCGGTGGTCGGTACAGGGTCACGGCTTCCAGGGGCTGCGACCCCCGTGCCTTAATTGTCAGCCAAATAGCCTCCATACCATGTGTTATCCTTCCAGGCCTCTCACACACACTTAATTCGTTCTTTACACACATAGCAACTCCTCCACCCTGGCGTTCCACTCGGTCTCGTCTAAATAGTTGGTATCTGCATAGCGCCACTTCTGAATCACTGATGCTCTGTGACAGCCAGGTTTCTGTTATTGCTATAACATCAGGTGACCCATCGGCTACCTGTATTCGAAGTTCATCAAACTTCGAGAATAAACTCTGGGCGTTAGTATACAGAAATTTTAGCCGACGAGACTCCGCAGTGTTCAGTGCGTTTGGGCGCGAGTTTTCCAGTACTACTGGACCACAGACGTCATTAGGATTGACTGCTTCCACAGCAGTATGGCAGTTTTCTGTATTATTTGGTCCCTGAAGATAGCCAGATCGCTCTTTCCAGCGCTCTCTCTCCCCCGTAGTTCCGCAAACAATTCTCGGTGTTTCTGAAGTTCCGCTGGAGAGCAGTCCGTCTTATGTGACTGGCGGACAGCTATTTTCCGGGGCAGAACCAAGTTCACCTGTTCTTTGTTATCCAAGACTATCTTGAAAGGTCGAGGTCAGACACTTTTTGACTGTTTAGTAACCTGTTTGCCCATCCTGAAAGCTCCACAAACTCCTACTGTCTCTCATTGTCGGAGAATGTCTTTTAGCAGGTCCCGAAACTTTTCCATGTCCACATCTGTCCTTTCCTTCGGAGTAGTTTCGTTTGACTCAGGTAGGCGCTGAACAACTATGCAGCCCTACTGCCATCGGAAGCCCCCAAGGTATTGATAGGAATGGCTTGTGATTTTGTGTTTTCCTTACTAACACCAGAGATAGGCTTCTTTTGCAAGTTGCGATGGCACTGCTCAGAGCTGGCTTTGTGCTGTCCCCATCTGCATTTTTTCGTTTTTTCAGTTATTTGTATGCAGCCTTAGCATACCCAATGCCTTGTTTTTGCTGGCTGTCTGTGCCCGAACCGAATTCACTAGAAAGTGGAGTTGTGCAATCTCCTTCTTTGATTTGAGCGTGTTGTTTATTGGGTGTGTTTTTTTATTTTCGCGCAGTATCGAGAGGATTTGAGGTGGACGCTAACAACGTGGCCCAGGTTGGCGGTGTCTGTTCACTACCCTCAGTAGATGCTCCGCCCCAGGATTCTGCACTTACTCTTTGCTGCTGGCTACTCTCAGATTCAGGTAGTGTTTTGTTGTCCATTTTAAGGAGGAAGCTAAGAGATTTCTTCAATTCCTCCATCTCCATTTTCAGATTATTGAGCTCCCTATCGTGGTCTGCATATTTGTGCAGAAGCGTAAGACATTATATGCAAGCCTAATTTTTATAAGTTGCACCCCTTATGTAAGCCTCGTCTTTATAATTCGTATCCCTTAAAATTTTAAGGCTTTTGGTCCGTTTGGCAGAAGGACTTTTCGAAAGACGTCTAAACCGTTTTGTTGTAGTTGATAAAACAATTGGATAACCGTTACTGCATTCTGCGATAGCATAGTGGTCTAGGCTCTTGACTTCTAAGCAAGAGGTCAGGGGTTAAAATCCGGGTGGTGCACCGACTTTTTCTCCTTGGTGCGGTAAAGTCGGGAGTTTGAGTACAGGCACTGGCGAATGTTCTTTCCCCTCCTTCAGGGCTGCATCGCACAAGCTTACAAAAATTCCGATCCTTTAGTGAATTTATGCGAAGACATTTAGATAAAGTTCAGCACTTGAATCAATAGAAGTGGAATGATGGCTGAGAAAATTCCCCAAAAGCCTAATTTTGACGATAACTTTGACACGATAGTACAACGAATATCTATGTTATTAAGAACGACTCAGCCTTTTTAGTAGATGTTGCTCTATTGTTCGGCGATGGGATATGCTTCCTGGTCGTAGAAACAGCAGAACGACGGAGTATAGAGTCCGATTAATCCACAATTTTGCAGGAGTAAGCCTACTCAAGGGGGATCCGGAGGAGGATTGGAGATCACTCAAGAGGGTTGCATTAGATCTGCTTAAGCGCTTTTGTCCGGTCAAGGTACACAAGACGACTAGTCGTCCTGCCTGGTTGACGAGAGACCTTAACAGGCAACTGAAGAAGAAGAATAGGAAATGGAAGTTATTCAGGAAAACTGGGTCGCCAGTACACCTCGAGGAATTCCGACGCCAAAGAAATGCAGTAAAAAAATCAATTCGCCAGGCCAGGAAAAACTATGAATCAAGAATCCTCCAACAGGCCGAAGAAAAGCCCAAAATTCTATTCCGCTATATTAACAGTAGATTAAAAAACAACGATCCTGTCGCAGTACTTAAGAATGATGATGGCGGAGAAGTCGTTGAGAATGACGAGAAAGCCGAGTACTGAAGCCAGTTTTTTGCCTCGGTTTTCACTAGGGAAACCGAGCTTTCATTTGATAATGCCAACAGTGCTGTTGCAAAAGCCGGTCCGGCACTTCATTCTCTACTATTTCCAGCACCTGTAGTTGAGAGGGAGCTGCAGAGCCTCAAAAAAGCAAAGTCATCCGGTCCAGACAATATACCAGCCAAGTTCTTGAAAGAATTGGCAAGCGAACTCTCAGAGCCCCTAGCACATATCTTTCGTTCTTCATTTGAACTAGGAAAACTGCCATCTGAATGGAAAATGGCAACTATTTACCCGATATACAAGGGCGGAGCCCGAACGAAGGTTAACAATTACCGGCCCGTCAGCCTAACTTGCATTTGCTGTAAGGTGATGGAAACGATGATTAAGACGACGACAATGGAGTTCTTGGAGGAGAACAATCTACTGTCAAGGCTCCAACACGGCTTCAGAAAGAACCATTCTTGCCTTTCCAGCCTTCTACTCTCCACTGAGCAGTGGACTCGCGCACGAGATGAAGATGGTAAGGTTGACGTCATCTATACGGACTTCAAGAAGGCATTCGACAGCGTCCCACATAAGCGTCTAATGTATAAATTGTCAGAAATTGGCATAAGAGGAAACCTGCTGGCATGGATCCCAGATTTTCTCACAGGGCGATCGCAAACTGTGTGCATCGGTGACTCAAAGTCAAGCCCTACATATGTTCTGAGTGGCGTCCCCCAAGGCTCTGTCTTAGGGCCACTGCTCTTCCTTATCTATATCAACGACTGTGTCAATGACCTGGGTTGAAATGCTATCATGTTTGCCGACGACGTCAAACTCTGGAGAGCCATCAGGTCTGACGCCGATAGGAAAGTGCTTCAAGAGAGTCTTAATCGACTTAGCTGCTGGTCTGCTCGTTGGCTTTTAAACTTCAACATTAGTAAGTGTGTGGTTTTAAGACTCCGTACTAGAAGGACTGATGAGGAGAACGATTCCTTCCAATACCTCCTCGATGGGCACCCGCTTTCAAATATGAACGAACAAAAGGATCTCGGTGTTCTGATAAATTCCTCACTCAAACCATCTACTCAGTGTGTAAAGGCAGCTAAACGCGTGACACAGGTGCTGTTTGCGATTAGGCGGGGATTCGTCAACATTGACAAGGAGCTCTTCAGGAAAACCAACGGAGCGTTTGTTCGGTCCCACTTGGAGTATGCTGTCCAGGCCTGGCGTCCGTGGTTGAAGAAGGATTACCTGCACCTGGAACGAGTGCAGGCGAGGGCTACGAAGATGGTCAAGAATCTTGGTCATCTGCCTTATGAAGACAGACTGACCGAACTTGATCTTTTCCCTCTCAATTATAGGCAACTCCGCGGGGACCTCATACAAACCTACCGAATTGTTAGAGGCCGAGACTGCGCCCTAGAATTTGATGATTTTTTTCGAATTGGCTCGGACTGACCATCTGCGAGGTCATCCTTTTAAACTACAGAGGAAACCGGCCCGTATCGACGTTTGACGAAACGCCTTCTCTCAGAGGGTCATTGGAGCGTGGAACGGACTCCCGGAAGATGTGGTCCTCTCAGATACTGTTGACATTTTTAAACACAAACTTGATTCTCATTTGCTGAGAAACTGTGGTAGATATAATGAACAAAGTGTCAGTAGCAGCACCTTGCAACTGGCTCACACTTATCGCTGATGTTAAGCCTACATTTGTACATTTGTATTATGTACTATTGTTACAATGGACCTATTATGCGATTTTGGTTATGAATAGGGAGCTCCAGGGCGAAAGCCTTCTTCCCTTAATAAAGTGACTTAAAGTTCGGTTGTGAACTTCTGAAATCGACGGGGGAACTGTCGTCGTCATATGTCCGGTTGGAAGTAGGTCAATACTCTGCAGGTCAGCGCGTCTGTAAGCGCTGACTGAGGTATTGGATAACATTGAGGCAGCTGGCCTTGAACAATGACGCCGGACTGAGCAATGGAGGGTGTTGGACGGCAGAGATCAATACAATTGCTGCACTCCTAGGCCGCAGCAAGGATGCTGGAAGAATCTGAACGAAGGAAGAGCAGTCAAATTTAGCAAGTGAAGTACGTATCAAGGTTGACTTGCAAATAGCGTGGGCGGCTATTGTTGGCATAAATGGGCCAGGTTGCAGGAGTGGCTGGTAAAAGCCAGTAGTTCGGTAAAACTTCAACAGCAAATTAGTATGCCGTTTCAGTGTGAGTTGAATTGAGAAGAATCGTTGGCAGTACAATGAGGGTCAGAGCTTGGGAAGGAGATCTGGGTGCTGGTACTCATAGAGGGACATCTCTGTTGGATCGTAAAGAAAGGAAGGCCTGGGTTGAATGAGTTGTGAGTGGTTGAAGATCTCGCCCTAGCTTCACGACAGGATGTTGATGCAGAAAGTCTCCATATCGCGGTCACATCAGATGATACGGGAAAAACTCAACTAAAGGTGGGGAGGGTTAAAAAAAATGCGATCAACCACATCAGAAATCATGATTGCAAAGCACTAAATACGTAGGGACACGTCGGTAAGTCAGAAAAATAAGCAGGGACATCAGACCACATCAGAAATTGCGTGTTTATATCACGTCAGAAGGACACCAATATCGCGGTCACGCCAGAGGACACAGAAAAAAGTCAATTGAAGGCGAGGTATGTTTAAAAATGCTTGAGATCGACCACATCACGAAATCACGACTTTGCATCGGAGAGGATAAATTGGACTGGGTCGAAGCAGTTAGTGGTGACCCTCAAGGCTCCGTTCTTGGTCCTCTGCTCTTCATTCTTTATGTTTATGACAGCCTTCAAGAACTGGACTGCGGTACAATCATGTTCGCCAATGGCGTTAAGCTCTGGAAGGTCGTTATGCGCCCGAGCGACTGAGAAGCTCTGCAAAATAATTTTGGCAAACTGCAAACGTGTTCCGAAACATGGTTCCTAGATTTCAATGTATAAAATTGTGCTGTCCTCCAACTGCGTCCAACGAATCATCCCACCCTCCACAGCATGACGACATATCATCTGATAAACAGTCCTATTCCCGTCGAATCTTCACAGAAAGACCTCGGCATTGGGATACAGAGGAATCAGAAGCCCCCGTTACGATGCATCAAAACTGTAAGTAAAGCCGTGGGGGTGCTACAGGCTATCAAAAGTGTGTATCTTTCATTCGACGAAGATCTCTCAGGCAAAGTGTACGGTAAATTCGCTAAACCACGCCTAAAAATGTTAAACAGGCATGGCGGCCATGGCAAGCAAAAGGCACAACATGTGTCGTGAAAGTTCAGCGTCGGGCAAAAAAGCTAGTGAGAGTTTTAAAAAACTACTCTTGCAAGGAGGCCGCTTCCCTTCATTTGTACAGAGAACGTTCGGATAATTAGATGCGTCCCCTCTTGTCCCTCGAAAACTGAAGTCTAACTTCCAGACTTATATTTAAAAGCAATGCTACTCACTGTTTGCCAATACTATGTTATAAGTCGTAGTTCTTTTATGAGACCATGCACCTATGTTTGAGGCAGCAGCATGAGATCAATAGAGGTTTCAGAAACATTGCTTAGGTGGAAAGAAGTTAGACTTCGGAGCACATGTCATTCCGCTGGAACGCCGTGGTCCTCAGTGACGTGTTTCGGTCGAAGGTGGGGAAAAGAGGACACGTTTGAGTGACGCTTGGGCAGCCGTGAGAAACTGGACGTACGTGTGTGTGTGTGTGCGTGTATGTCTGGGTGGAAGTAGGTCAATTCTCTGCAGGTCAGCGCGTCTGTAAGCGCTGACTGAGGTTTTGGATAACATTGAGGCAGCTGGCCTTGAACAATGACGCCGGACTGAGCAATGGGGGGCGTCGGACGACTTTATGCTCATTCTTGCGAAAACTTCGCCATCGGCGTGACGGGTGCAACGCCCTCTTCCAAACAAGAAATCGTTACATACTCTTCTTAGTGGACATTTTTTTCTAAGTGGTGTGAAACCCTGCTGAGTGCGGAGGCGCATAACGTCACAGTTTCGAGGGCAATCCTTGGCGAGTAGGTCAAAGACATGGCGTTCCCGAGCGGGTCCATTCAGATCGGGATGCTCAATTTCAGTCTCGGCTGATATAAGAACTCAGTGAGACCCTTTGCATCAGGAAGTCTTGGCCGGCTCCGGGGCACCTTTAATGCCATCAGCAGGCTTAGTGCACTAACTGAACACTTAGAAGGTTAATACAGTCTCTTTAACAGCTCCCTGGCTATTCTTTGGATGTCGTCTTACATTGGTGTCTTGTGGCACATAGGCCCTCTACCCACTCGTCAACGGGTCATGCCCACTGTACCCTTATGTACGGTTATGAGGTCCGAGTTCGATTGGAAGTAAACTGTTCCTTTCCCGTCCCGCTACATGAGCAGCCCCATGAATTGATGCGGAAGACTTCAGACAATCTCCCTCCCACACACGAGCTCGCCCGCACATGCCTCTTCTCGGCTCACACGTGGCGAAAAATATTACTGTCACCGTCAGGTGCACGGTGTCCCTTACCAGTCTGATGACAAGTTTTTCAGGATAGGCTGCCGAGCGGATCGTCCGACAAATGTGCGTCCTGTTGAATAAGGCCCTTCGAAATTGAAGAAGATCCTTCTGATGTGTTCTGTATTGCTACGATCTCTGATGAAAACAACGGCTCCACCTTCGCTGCCTGTTTCAACATACTTAAACCATTAGGTTTGAAGAATACTGCTGGCAAGTTTGTCTCTACCAACCTACCTATCTTTTCCCCTTCGGAGCCCTTGGACCTCTCCATTGACCCTTCTCCACTCACTTTCTATCCCTCTGCTCTCCTTCGCCCACTCACAAATTCCTGGCCAGTTTTCCTTGCAGAATCACCTGTCGTTTTTCAACAGGTTGGTCCTCTTGATACCGGATATCCCGCATCGCAGAAATGCCCCATGAAGGCTTTGCCGGCATTCTGGTCAACGGCTCACATTCTGAATCTCGTACCGTTGAGATATCGGTCCTATAGGAGTGGGCAATGTTATGGAAATTCCTTAACATTTCGTTTCTACATTCATCCTTTCCTTTCTGATTACTCTTGTAGAGATCTTAGAGCTTACCACAGACAAAGAGACCGGAGACAACGCCTTATTGAACGACGTGTATTTCCTGTTTGACCGTGGTATGAGCTGGTTGACTCCGTTAATAGTAAATAAATATGTTAATAATATGTTTATTATGCCAGTTTACAGGCAATTGTAAAGAGTTGGTAATGCACCTCTTCGGCGTCTTCCAAAACCTCGAAGACCGGAAAAATCCGAAAACAAACTACCTATGTTGCAGCCAGTATTGGTTTTGTTTCAGGTTTTGTGTTTTGTCAATACTGGGCGAGATAGGGAGTTTGTTTCAAGTGAAAAAAAACCTGACTTAAAAGGTATGATACAAACGTAATATGTGTACACTTGTCAGCTGAGTTGACACATCAGCAGGAGAACTGTTTCATATCGTTTAAAAACATTAGTTCCAGACGGAGAGGGTTGGCACAAGAACACAGTGTTCTCAGTCTTCCTTCAATGGTTGTCGGCAAAAGTTGCGCGCTATCGGCTGAAGGGTTAGCAGACTGCGGGCTGCTGCTTTAGCAGCATTATCTTCAGCATGAAGCCTGGCGGGATTCAAAGTCCACAAACGCCGTCAGAGGGAAAGCGCGATTCCAACGAGTCAGCACCCAAAATTCATGAAAGTTGTCCTGAATGTAGAAAACTAGTTATAGCTCTCTTAAACATAGGTTAGCTTTGCTGGGTGTTAATACTTTTGGCAGCTTATTCCAGATTTATATGGTGTTTACTGAAAAAATTGCCGGTACTTAACTGTACGTGCCATAGGAAGAAATAAAAATACGTCTCGATGACTGGCGCGTCGAGAGTGCTCAAGTTGCCTTATTGTACTGAGAGGATTGAAGGTTTAACCATTCAAAAGTTTAAACAGTAACAATAGACCCTTCTGCAATCTACGAAGCCAAAGGGGATCCACCTTTACAGGTTCGCACCTTTGTTGGTAGGTCAAGTTACGATGTTCTGTAGTGAAAACCCTTCTCGTGAAGAAGTGCTGCACCGATTCCATTTTCTTCCGTTCACAAGTGCGCAGAAGACGGAATAGGGGCGAGCAGTATTCAAGACAAGGTCTCACGTACAGATTTTAAAGGCTAGTTCTAACCTTGATAGTCTTAAAATTTCTTAGGATAAAGCCGGTGGTTCGGCGTGTTTTCGAGACTATCAGGACACAGTGCTCTGACAAATTGAAACAATTAGATAAGGATATGCCCAAATCCTTGATAACTCCTGGGATATTTAGTTCGTGGCCGTCAATGCTTAATTCCGGTTGGTGATCGTCGCCAACAACCATAACGGAATATTTGTGCCATGAAAGGGTGAGGCGCCATGTGCAGCACCACTGGGTGAAGGCCTGAAGGTCCTTTGTTATCAGCTCGAGCACGATGTTGAGATCTGCCGGTTTATACTGATTAGCGACTTTTCAATCATCAGCGTACATAAAGGGTCTGCCATACTGAAAACAGTCTGAAACGTCGTTGACAAACAGGCAAAATAGGAGCGGACCCAGTACACTACCCTGTATAACTCCACTCCTACCATGCGTGGGGCTGGAGATAACATTGGAACTTTTTACTCGTTGTGTGCGAGCATCCAAATAGGAAGATTTAAAGTTCAGAGGCTTGCTACCTATGCCGAAGGAGGCCAGTTTCAGAAGGAGAAGGTTATGATCGACCCGACCAAGACCCTTAGTAAATCAAAATAGACGCTATAAGTGGCAAAACCGCTGTCTCGAGATTGCAGCACATAATCAAAGAAAGAGAGCTGGCAGGTGTCACAAGATTGTTTCTCGATAAAGCCATGTTTAGCTGTATTGAGCAAGTTGTTCTCTGTCAAGTGACGCATCATCTTTTCTTTGGTCAAGGTCTCCAAGATCTTCGAGGCTGCGGGAAGTGTATTTATTGGCCTACATTTGTCGAATAACGTCGATCGGCCATGCTTGCGAATAGGCATTATGTGCGATTCCTTCCACAACGAAGGAAACGTTCCGCTCTCAAGAGCAAGATAAAATATCTTACACAAAATACACGGAAAAATATCATCCGCTTCAGCTTTTAGAAGGCTAACTGGAACGCCATCTGGTCCTGGACTATAAGATTGACGATAACGACGAATGGCTACAGTCACGTCCCAGAGGTTAAAACTTATGGTTTCAAGTACGGCACCCGTCCAAGCCCAGATAGCTGGAGGTGCAGCGAACGAGCTTTCACTTAACGTTTTGGATAGGAACGCATTGAATTTATTGGCGGTCAACTTAGCATCAGCTATGGGGTTTCCTAAGGAGTCTTGAAGTATGCGGTGTTGCGTTTTCCTCTGCGCTTTTACTGTACGCGAAAAGAGTTTCGCAAGATTTAGGGAAGGATTTTCAGCGAAGTGGGCCTCATCGGCTATCTGCTTTTCTTCGGAGAGCTTCTTAGCCTGCTCAAAGATCAGTGTGATCAAGGGCAGACCGGAAGTGTCGTTCTGCCGATGCAAACGATGAGAGAGTTTACGCAGCCTACGACGGAAAGACAGAGGAAGGTACAATTAATCCTTGACATGTATTATTTTCTTACGGAGAACAAAGTGGAGGATGAGTGGATCCAGCACTTTGTACAGTGCATCGGTACAAACATTTACATCCAAGCATTGGAAAAATTCAGACCAGTCGAGAGCGTTTAGATGTGTCAGTAAGTCGTTGTATATTTAAGGCCCAAAGTGCCCATTAATTAAAATATAAGTGGGTTGCTTAAAGTGAATACACATGCAAAATTATATTTTACTAATGCTGATTGTTGACCTTAACCGCGGTTGGTTCAAATTTTGAGACAAAGTGGAAGATTTCTATTAATCGATTTACTCAAGAAAAGAAGCGAGTTTTAGTCTTTGTTTTTATTTTACAGATCATCTCTTTTATTTGGAACCATGAAAAATTCCAAATGTCTCACGTGCAACATTAATGTTACTGACAGGAGTAAGGCCGTCCTATGCGCTTTATGCAAACAATGGGTGCACATAAAATGCGCAAAAATAGCCCCTGAAATCTACGAGGTTTTGAAAAAAGACGACTCAGAAGGGCTTGTGCTCTTTTGTAACGCGTGCAAAAGAAGTATCCTTGGCGAGGACGCTGCGGACACCCCCACCAATACAACAGACGAACAACAAAGCTCTCGAAGAAGATGCCATAAATTCAGATGCGGCGATGCCAGATACGATAACGGTACCGGTGACGACGCCAAAAGAAAATCTGGAACGCGTAGCCTCCCCTCTCGTGCTTCCTGCTACAGAAATCGATTAAAATGCGGGGTGAAACACGCCGAAACCCGCAAATAAGAGGGCCGAAATACACGGAGTGCCGAAGGCTTCTACTTCGAAGGTTTCTGCATCGGTATCTAAGGCGGCAAACTCAACAATTGACCGTAATGATAGAAAGAAATCACTGCTCTTCTTCAATGTGCCCGAATCCGAAGGATAAGATGCAGAAAGACGTGTTCAGCACGACTCTTAGGACCCAAGTGATGGACAGGTTTCGATTGTAAGCATTTTTAGACTAGGTGTAAAACCTGCCGAAGGTGGACGGCCTAGACCACTGAAGGCGGTTTTCCAGTCCGACCACATTCCAAAAACACTGTTGCTCCGTGGTTGGAAACCTGACAGCATCAATATCTCAATGCGGGCAGATCTGTCTCCTGGGGGCAGGATAAAACAACATAAAGCTGTTAATGAACTCCAAGAACGTGGTGCTGCACGGGAGAAAGACCTGCACATAATAAATTTTTGTGTTGTCTAGAAGAGGAGACCCCTGTTCAAGCCATTGCTAGTAATGGTCCAGGAAGCTCTGATAGAGTTGTAGGCCTTCTACTGATAAATGCGCAAAGCCTGCCCACCAAACTGGTTGAATTACATATAATTATTGCATGGAAGCGCCCTGCGATTGTTGCGGTGACAGACAGATAACTATTTGCATCCGTAAAGGAAAGCGAAATCAATGTGCCTGGTTATTGATCGTTCAGTGACGACCGTAACGATATGATAGATGGAAGTGTCCTAGTATATACAACTGATGAACTAGTTGTAACACTGTTAAAACACACACGCACAGAAGACAACCGGGTTGAACTACTATGGGTGTCAGTCAAGGCTTCTACTGGGGCAACTACAACCTTCAAGCTACCGGTATCAACGGGTTGACTACACTCAAGAAGTATGACAAACGGTCGCGGGTCTGCATTGTTGGTAACTTTAATTGCCCACATATCAACTGGTCTCATCTAATTATAAAAGGCCCTGCCTCGGAAACGGAGAGCGCGTTGCTAGAAATGGTAAACGAAGCTCATCTCGTACAACATGTTGCCCAGCCTACGCGGATAGCTGATTCGGGTATGGCCTCATGCCTGGACTTGATATTCACAAATGGTTACACAAAAGTATCTGATGTAAAAGTCTCTGCACCCCTCGGCACCAGTGATCATGCTACTGTCTTAGCAGCACTCCACATAAGTGGATCGCCGTCAATGCATAGATCTACAAGCTGGCATATGGGAATACTGATTATGACGCCATGAGACAACGCGCTTTTAACCTATCCTGGGAACCGAGCAGCTCTGCCAATGTCGTTGGACGTTGGAACTTGATCCTTGGAAATATTTGGCGGCTCTGTACCGACTTTGTCCATCTGAAGCTCTGTGGATGGGCAGCATGTCACCCTCCCATGGATCGATTGTGAGATAAAACGCAAGCTGAAGGCCAGGAACCGCGTCTACTAGGCCTTCAGGATCTTGAGAACAGCCGAAGCCAAAGCGAAATACAAAGCAATCAGAGAGGAATGCAAGCATATAATGAGGTCGAAGAAAGAAGCATACGACGAAGAGCTGGTGCAAAACGTTGATACCCAGCCCAATCGTTTCTATTCATTCCTGAAAAGAAAAAGTCGTGCAACCCCGGGCATTCAATGTCTCCACAATACCGATGGCGTGCTCCAAACAGATGAGTTATGTATGGCTGAACTCTAAGCTGAACAATACTCCACTGTGTATCTGTCACCAGCGCCCAACAGTGAAGTCGGCGACAGCCCTGACCGAACCGAAAGCGGCATACTAATCACGATTGAAGATGTGGAGAATGCACTAAGTAAGTTGATACCCACTAAGGCCGCTGGACCCGAAAATCTAACTCCGAGGGTTATTCGCGAGCTTGCGTATGTCATCACACCGAGCATCAGAGAACTGTTTCTTTTTACGCTAGCCACTGCCATGGTACCGGATGACAGGAAGCAGAGCTTAATAACTCCGAGATACAAAGGTGGCGACCGTTTTCTGCCCCAGAACTTTCGACCAGTCAGCCTGACTTCGGTGTTTGTGAAAGTTCTGGAAAACTTCATTTGCCGCAAAATAAATGCTTACATTGGGAAATCTACAATCCTGCCGATAGAAGAACACGGCTTTGTCAAAGGCAAATCATGCATTACGTACCTCATGGTGGCACACGAACTTGGTGCGAAGCGAAAAAAAATGACTACCGGTTCGTGCGGCCTTAATCGACTTCAGCAAGGCAAAGTCGATAACGAGCTCCTACTGACCAAACTTAGTAATACGCCCATCCCAAGAGCTATAGTCAAATGGATAAAAGGGTACCTGATCGGTAGACAATGCCGCGTCAGGGTCGTTGAAAGGTGTTCTTCTGCGTATGAAGCTCGTAGTGGCGTACCCCAAGGGTCGGTGCTGGGTCCCAGACTATTTTCCATATACGTTTTGGATATCCCATCAAGACTTCTATCCCCATGCCTTCTGTTTGCGGACGACCTCAATGCATGGCATGTTATACGCAGCCCCGAAGATACAATGGTTTTCCGAAGTGTTCATGTGATTTTTCATGAATGGTCATTGGAGATCAAGATACTGGTCAACGTAAACAAATCACAGTTGCTGATAATAGGGAGAAACCGAGACCACCCACACTATACTATGGGCAACATGAAACTGGCTGCTGTTAGCAGTACTCGTGCCTTGGGCGCTATCACTCAAGGCGACCTCAAAACCCCAGAACAATCAACTCTGGCGAGATGCAAGGGACTAGCACTATTTTGGATGTTCAAAAGAACTTTCACTTCCTGTTCGATGCAGTTATTCCGTTAGCTTATGGTCACATTCATTCGCCCGATCATGGAGTATGGATCTACCGCTTGGTTCGCGTGTACAAAGGGCGAGATTACCGATATCAAATATGTGCAACGGCTGGGGTCAAGAATGGTGCCCGAAGTGAGGTGGCTGACATATCCGGAGCGCTGTAAAGCACTGGACCTGTGCGCCCTCAAATTTGGACGCTCCAGTCGGTCACCACACATGCCCCGGACTCGATAAAAACAACGTGGACTCATCTAGGGGCACGTAGCCATTCCAGCAGTTGCAAAATATGGCATCTCGCTAAACGGCGTCTGCAAATAGTTACAAATGAATTTGACTTACCATGGAATAAGCGGGACAGAAGACGGTCGACAGACCGCTCTCCAGCGGATTTCACTCAAATGAATTGAGGTCAAGTGGCAGCCCGGAGGGGGCGGAAAGCATACTTTCATCACTAGCACCTGTCCTCTTAATGTACAGGTCAGACACGAAGAATCCGATTGGAGATATGTAGTGGTAGTAGCTGTACTGGAAGATATTTTTGAAAAGGTGGGCCACACCAAGAGCATAGATCTGTTCCACAGGATGACACGACCATAGGTTGCAGCATTAGCGAGCGTTTAGTAATATTATTAGAAAACTTTATCGAAATATTATCAAAGTAAAAATGTATATGCACTCTGGGCCTCAGTGTGGGCTTCTTATTGTCTGGGTTGTTCTTCCACTTCCCTCGATGGGCCAGCCGTTGTTTCTAGAAGTTATGTGAGCGTTAAGTATGTATAAGTAGACCTACCATTTGGCGCAGTTCGCTTTTTAAGGCGAGCAAGGCGCTGGTTTTCAGTGTTTAGCATCACTTTCAAATGCCGCTTGATGGCGTCCTCGAGGTCCGACAACTTTTATGTCCCCTCACCGCTCCAGGTGACAAACAGGTCTAAGTATAAACTGTCGTGCTGATAGTAGGAAACCTAACCATTATCAATTTGGGAAATAATGAATTCTGTAATGATACTTTAGAATTTGTGCCTTTAAAATTGACATGAAAACTGAGTTGGTTGTCGAAAACTGCGGCAGAAATAGGCTTGACAAAGTCATCAACCTTATTTCCACCGAGTCCGTTAATGTAGTGGATCCAAGGTAAGTAAATTCCACCGAATTTGCTGTTTACCAGGTCTTTCCGGAAGCTTTCCTCCGTCAACTTAGTGTTCAGTTGCCAAAAGTCGGCAGCTGTTCAGAGGGGGTCAGGGACAGGGTTCCGTAGCACGGTGCTATCAGCCGAAGTAGTCACCTTTGGCTGCTGACGGATCAGCGCCCCTAGCTGCCGCTAACGTAAAAGCCCCCGTTCCAACATAAATTCGAGGTGGTTAAGCCGGTCAGTAAGATCTCACCTCCTCGGTGTACTGGGATAGCTGATTGCACAAGAGTAGTAAACTGGGATCACGATCAGCAGCCTCTTGGCGCGTGGAACAGCGAGGGCAAATATAAGGGGTCAGACCTCAAGGACGCTACAAACGGCGTTTGAAGGTTATGCTAGACACGGAAAACCAGCGGCTTGCCCACCTTAAAAAGCGAACTGCGCCAAATGGTAAGTCTACTTATAAAAAACTTAACGCTCATATAACTTCTAGAAACTACGGCTGGCCTATCGACGGAAGTCGAACAACAACGCCGACAACAAGAAGAAGCCCAAACTGCATGTATATTTTTTAATTTTATAACATTTTGATAAAGTTTTCTAATAATAATACTAAACGTCAGTATCAGTTTATTGAGGGATATGTAGGGAAAATTCCTTTGAGTGCCCTTTTTGTACATATGTGCCGTGGTAGCAGAAAATTTGTTTCTCAGAATGTTGGCAAGGCCAGTTTTCCTGTGTCATAGGATGAAAATAGGAGCAGACAGCGAAAAAATCCTCAGGGATTTTTAGGAGAAAATCTCTCGCTCTTGTGGGGGTAATGCGTGATATTTAGGAGAAAAAAAGGGTTCCAACGGGGGAGGGTCATTGCAAAGGATCCCAGGATCCTCACCGTGCTGATTGCAGAGTCCGACAACGGAACTGGAAAAACAGAGGCATCCGTCCAGATCGTCGACAGTGGTCAACTAGGGTTGTTCAATTTTGCGAGAGAAGATAAATGTGGTAGCAGAATAGAATCAACTGACCTAGACCAAACATTATGGCGACAAAGAAGACGAACAGGAAATTGTATCGCGAAGGCGGAGTGTACTGGATATGCCCCCGGAAGTCTATGAAGTAAACTATAGAAGTTCCCACTATGTACCAACAGTACAGAGTGTCCCAGAAGAGGAAGACCACAAAGTACTTGTAGTTGTGAAAACCGACACAATTGTTGATCCATGGGCAGTGGTGATCCATTTTAGGAGGCAGCAGTCGCACGTAGAACAATGGTGACAGCGATCGGGCTTGATTATGCTGCACTGTTGACATATTCGAATGAAGCCTGTGTCTCCTGTGGTTTCTTTGGGCAATTTTCTTTCAATTATAATTGTTTAAAGGATTTGGTTTTTGGCATCCTCTTCTTCCACAGTATTCAAAAGCTGCCAATCATTTGCCGATAAGAAATACTCAGGTGATGGCCGGAGAGGTGGCTTGAGTATCGCCCAAGGGCATGCAAACAAGCAATTATCCGGCAGCCATGTCTTTCGACTTATGATTATTATAAATTAAGAGGGTTTGAACGTAATTAATGGGTCATTCTGCCACGAAGGGGGTCCACTGCCAAGCGAAAGCTGCCTTTATCAAGGCGAAACCACAGGAAGAGAGTGACTCGAGTGGGATAACTATGCCAATGGGTAGGTCATCCTCACCTCCCGCTTCCTCCAGTAAGTAACCACACAACAGTGACTTTCTTCCTACGCCGAGTTCAACAGCACCGCCAAAGTAGGCTTAGTTCGACTGATGAGAAGCTGGAAACCCTACGGCGAGACCAGATAAAACTCGAAACGTTTTCGATTACATGCTTGAAGAGCTATACTAAATACATAACGGACGCTCACCAAAAAATCTTCCAAGAGTTCCTGAAGCTGGAAAGCTGCCGGCAAGAGGCAACTAGCAGCCACGCGGATGCGCAGGCAGCTGATAGCTGTATACTCTCAAGGGTGGAAACCCTTGATGAATATGACCGCCTAAACTCACGGGCTTTTGTTCAACAGATTAAGAACGTCAACGCCTACCACGGATGCGAACGATGTTCAGTTCGCGGTAAGCATAAAAGGAAAGTGGTTAACGCCGAGGAAGGCAAGATAAAAAGAATTGATGACCACTTCAAACAACCGGCAGGCGATAAGCACATGGTAGGAGTTTCTCCATTCATGTCGTGCAACGTAGGACTAATTACGAAATTCCCTTAAGACCCACTCACCGCAATGGAGAGTTTGATTACTATTGAAGAGTAACTAGCTGTTCGCTGAGTTGCTCAATCTCAACTTTCAGTTGTGGGAGAGGAGATACAAGAGGAACACCAGGGTGGCAGGTGATGATTTGACAAATTCATACCACTCCATAAATTGTTCCTCAAGTAGAGTTTAGCGGCAGTAAGAGAACCAGCAATAGGCGGTAAGATGTGCTGAATTTCTGGAGGAAAGTTGTTCATTGTCAAAGCCTGACTTTGTCGTAGATTTTGAAGAAAGGTGTGCTCGAAGGGAGTCACCAATTTTCGCGGGTGTTATTGTGTCGACAAGCAGAGTGTTCCCCCAAATCAGAAGGCAAGCAAAACAGTTTTATTGAACGGGAATTTACTGCCGGAAAATGGACATTTCAAAGGCTGTGTTGTGTGCCAGCTGCCTGTGCTCGCCAGATGTGTCCGCAAAGTTGTGTTCGCTGCTGTGAAACCTTGCGCAATGTCCTTAGTAGGCCGTGCGGCCAGCCACGTGTAACGGCATGCATCGAATGGCTGGAGGTATCGTGTGCCTCAGTGGGCGAGTCGACTGAGAGCGTGGAAAGAGCAGGGCATCGAGGGCCTCTCGCAGCGGTTGAAAAGGCGTGGGCAGTCTGTCACTGTCAAGTAGACAGCTAGTGTGATCAAGGAAGGCAGCGTGAGTCAGCACAGTGGCAGGCCCCCACAGTACAGTTGTAGGGACATAAGAGAATGGTGAGTGATCTGACGGAACTCATACTCGTGAGTATGGATCATCGCCAAAGTCCTCATGTCCATGGTAGAATGAGACCGCGGTGTGTGAGCGAGCATCCGTAACTCGTGACGTTACCCGAATATATGATGCCTTGGCATCAGAGGCAGCTTTGCATTTAATTATAGAAAAGGTAAACATATCCCCATGTTCGGACCGTAATTTCCCTGGAATTTAACCAAAGTCTGCCTCAGATCTAACTGTTTTTGCATGTCGTTCCTATCCGCCGGAGACATCCGTCCATACTACTGCATTGGACTGGGGGGAGGAGTCGCCTACCACATCCGGTCTGGTGTGTTAATTCGGTTTGGGCGGCTGATAGACCTAGGCCAAAATTTGCCACAGATTCTTATAAAGAAGGACCGTAAACATGACGTATTATCTCTGCGCACGTGGAAGCTCGTGAGTTCCAAAAACCTTGGTCTCTCGTCTGCTGGACCGTTCCTAAGAGTTAGCAATAGCTGATTGTGTGGAAGGCGTCACGGAGACAGCGGAGCCGACGTAACATTCTCCTAGGTGCAAGACAACGGGTCTGTGGCTAAATGGTTAGTGGTAGACGCTGATCGAAAGGATCGAGTGTTCGAGTCTCCTGTTGTGCACAACTTGGGGCTGGGTATAACTGGCAGACGATGGCTAATAAGTCAGGAATGGCCACTTCAGTCCCCTTGTCTGCTTTAAGACTACTAACCACTGTGCGGCTGCTGTCAGGGCCCGAGAAATGAGACCCAGGGCAGAGTGGGACAAGTGAGTTCCCTCAGCGGTCGGTCAACGTTCATCAACGAGTGTCAAGCATCTCATAATAAGAAACGTTTTTAAGGCCAAAAGAGCGTCTATGCTTGAAAATAAACATTTGAGAAGCGGAGATTAGAAATCGAATGGGTACGAAAGACGCTATCGTTGTGTATTATTCACCTGACAAGGGCAACAAAATTCAACAGAATATAATTCATAGTGGTAAGGTAATAGTTTTTTTTCCGATAACATCCGTTCCACCCTACCTCACCTCTTTATTGATTAGAACTTGTTTCAGAAAATTTATTAGCCAGAAATAGGGTGCCCACGTGAGCACTGTTCTTAATGTCATTATCGATTACCCAAATGGTGGAACGATCAACGCGCCAATTTCAAGTACGGGTGATGACATTTCAGTAATCAATGTGTACACGCTGTTCGGCTTCTCCCCTTAGCACACCCCCTGGGAGGTCTGTGCAAAATCGATTCTCTTATCGCCATTATCGATTATCCACTTCACGCCACTAACGGACAGGGAGGATGAAATTTCAGCGGTCAATGACTCAAATGCCGGCCATCGAGAAATTAGGGCTCTAAAGTTATCGCCCTCGATGAAGGGAGACAGCCGTTATTGTTCATACGCATACGGTAGCATGGTGAATTTAGCTACACATCCTGCAAAGCCTTGGGCCTGAGTTACCCGCATAGGGTGCTGTCTGTGATGGTAGACTCGAGAATGATCCCGAAACGTGCAGTGATCAAACTCCTGTTCTTACGATTGCATTTACTTCTGTAAAGAACTTATCTCTGTACTCGGTCTGTTTTTTACGTAATGATAGGAGAGTTGACTTGTTGGCTTCAACTTCCAGTGAGGGGTAAAACGAATTCCCTGTTTAAATCATAAATATCGACAACTGCAGCTTTCCTTCGACACGGTGGGAGTGGTGGGAGATGTGAGTAATCTATTGAGAAGGAATGACCTGGCAGGTTTGAGCGGCGTATGGAGTAAAGAAACAGTTATTCTTTTTTATACTTTCTGGGTAGCAAATAATGTCTTCGATTTATTTCATCTCCGAAAGAAAGATATGTTTATGTTTAACAATTCTTCAAGTTCCCGTGTTTTTTTAATCCCAATAAGCTGTGGTGTTCGAGTTTAGGGCTCCGAGCTCACAAACTATATGCTTTCCGGGTCAAGGAAAAGTATACGTTCCCTTACGTCTTTCAAAAGATATAGCGTAGTTTCCATAAAAAGTTGCGATAGATATTGACTATGATATACACATCATGCGTGCGATTTGTAAAACGATGACTGCGATGCTATTTAACTGGACAGACTTCGTTTTTGAAAAGTCTCATACATATATACTACTTCATTAGGGATTTATTTCTGAGTGTGGCTTTTGCCGGCGTGAATGGAGGGAACTAGCCTTGGAGAGCCGACTAAGTACAGATCTAACTTCTTTAGAGAAGTAGATACAATAGCCGGAACAGGATTCTGATCACCCCAAGTTTGCTGTTCAAGTCTACCATCGGAGACACCAGAATATATGGCGAATAAAGGCCAAAAGGTTTGTAGTACGTGTAGCACTAAGTCACTATGCTACTACATACGTATCAGAACTAACAGAGTTTAATCAGTCGGGGAGTTGGCAAGTTAACTATTGACGAGTCCCGCTACAATTATTTAAAAGCCGAACAGGCCGTTGCATGAGATCGGGTACTTACTGTCGATGACAGTTTCACGTAGCGGCTGCAGCACTCTGTTCTGTTCGACCGCAGTGGTTAGAATGGGAGTGAGGGGAAATAGTCTTGGAGAGTGGGGGGCATCTTGCAAGCGTTCTTTACAGTCTATTATACTGGATGAATGTGCCCTCTAAACGGTTCGCCTGGTAGATGCCCGACACCGAAACGGAAGCCGCATCAAGGGCAGGGCAGGTGGTATTCTCTCGCGTGGTATTAAGGCTATTGTGGCGGACGGCCATTAATGTTGTCCTCCCTCCCAATGCTCGCTGCGTCAACTTTAGTGCTTACGCAGGTGGCTGTTCCCACTTGCTGACCTAAAGACCTCTTGACCGCTAGTCAGTCCCACACATACACGCGCACACACGCACGTATACGCGTACCCAGCTAGTCGAAGTTTCTCAAGTGCCACTTAAACACGACAAGCCGCGGTTACGCAAGGGGGGAGGGCTTTGCAAGCAACATCTCCCCAGGCAGTTGCAACAGAAGAATGACAGAACACTTGAACCTGCTCCGCAATCCTACTTAAGCAGCTGCTACCACTGTCTGTTATCTGTCTCAGGTCTGGCTAGACGTAGTCAACACTAGAACTGGTTTCGCCATTGGCCACTGCCGCCTGGGACGGGAACCACAGCAGACGCGTCTTCGACCGCGTTCCCACCCGCCCTCACGGCGGCCGAGGTCTGCTACACCAAACCTCCCTACGATGGATCTATCTCCCCTCCTCTAAATCTCTGTTTTTGTCGACCGAGCAGCCCCTCCCGACCACGCTGGTCCGACTTCCCCTCCTCCACACCGCCGGGCTTGAGGCCCACCCGGCGGGGCTCCTGATCCAGCGAGAGCTACTAGCCAGCCAGCCGTCTGGGACGGCAATTGATAGTTCTGTTCATAATAACTCACTCTTTCTGGTGATTTCTGCCTTTTACCTTCCTGCCTGGGATTTGGCTTGATGATCTGCGATCTTCCAGTCCTGGTTCCGTAGGAGAAGAGCGAGAAGTCTTGGGGAGGCCAGAGTAGTAGGAAGAATATATTCTTTACATAATTAATTGGAGAATAGTTAGAAGGAAGGTCGACTCGATCTGTCGTGGCGTTCGAATGTGAGGGCCGTGTGAGAGCGCGGCGGCGTCACGTCCGTCCAACTCGGGGCGGAATGCGGAGTGGGCCTTAGCGCCAGTAGTCCCGGACGGCCGCCGAAAGCTCTGCAGCACCATTTGTTAGCTCCTTTTACTACAGTACACTGCCCTACTTACTTGATCTTACTCACTTCTTGACTTGGGGAACCTTCGGTAGTCGACTATCTCTCCTTTCGACAGGTGCATTCAACTAATATTTTGCTTACAGGGGACGTTCACGTAACGATGTTTTGCTCATATTTATGTGAGTAACACAATAGTAGCTCGCGCCAATATGACTGCAAAGGTTCATTTGACTCGCATCATATCAGGATCCGTTGGTTCGGCGAAAATAAGAAACGCGTACTTGTTCGATAACTGCACATTACCCTTGACAATGCCAGCACAGCTTCTCCCACAAAGAGACGATGCAACTTTTCGATCACAGCGTACACTTTCATATCATTATTAAGCTCCGTGATTTTATTCACTGAAGTCGAATTAGTAAACCCTATGGCGACATCGTTTCTTTAATCAAGACAAACTTTAAGGGATATCAAGCAGAAAGAAGCCGCCTTCCAGGAAAGGACAAGGACAAATTTATTGGAAAAAACACCCGTGTCCATTTTTTTGAAATTTACACTATGCCCAGAACTAGCTCAGGCTGGACATTAAAGGGAATCTGCGATGTCACAGTTTTTTTAAACATCTGCAAGTATAAGGGCCAGTTGCAATTCATGTGGTTTTGAACATTCGTGTTAGCTTCATCACAAATGGGATATAGGTTGTAAAAGCCGTTCAACTGGGTGATAGCAAAAGCTTCCTTCCCACTCTCTGCAGTTTAAGCCATGGTAATACTGATGATTATAGCACTGAGTAGGTCTTTTGAGGAAGAGGAGGAGGAATTCAATGTATGCCCAGAAGAGACCTGCAAAATAAAGATAACAGAGGGGAGTTGTTGACTGAAGTTTTAAAATAAATTCAAAACACACAACCTCACATTGGTACAGTGTTATAAATATGGAATGTTACGAAAAAATCGTACAACTTTTGCATGTCTCGCAAGCTTAATGTCCGATATATAAAGTGTGCAAGTAGCTTCGTTGTAAGATTGCGTCGGAAGACATTTTGTTGGCAGGCTCAATTGCACAGCTGTCACATTAAATGCTAGTTCTTCTTGTACAGGCAGCCAGTCGTAAGTGCTGTCTGTCATCATCTTTTGCATGGCGGAGTCCGCAATCCTCTCCCACCTTTCGAGGTCCCTCGCTGGGATCCCATGTTTGGCAGAGGAGTCTAAACGTGATGTGATCTTTTCTTCAGGCTTTTTCGCATCTTTTATTTTTAACTCTAAAAAAGAAAATATACAAGTTTAGATCAGCCATGATTGACTTAAGCCAACAGTGGACTTCGCATAGTCAGCAGATTTAAGCTACTCTAGACCTAACAGTTGGGTTATAACACAATTATCAATTGTCCTGAAAGGCCAGAAACAACAGGTGGCTCTAGTGCATTAACTATTTTTCCCTTGGAAAGAATTTAAATCAGCGAATATTATTAAATCTGGTTGATCTCAACTGATCCGTGAAAGGTAAATATACATTTTTATTTCCTCAGACAGGAAACTTACCAGGATATTCGGAGATGTATAGCCTACCTAGAAAGTCCGAGAAACACAAAAGGATAATGTGTCGGCTTTGCAGCAGGGCCATAATAAACATTAAGCTCTACGTGCTTTTTCGATTGTTTTGAAAGATCTTAGAGTGTATTTGTCTTCTCAGGGCTTTGTATATAGAAATAAATGTGTGTCACACTGAAATACAGACGTGTCGACACACTATTGGTGAATTATGTGGAGAGTGATTTGAGTATTCAGAAGAGCTCAGCGGTCTAGTCTGTGGTGAATGCACTTTTTATATTTTGCAGATTAGCTTTATATGAAATTCTTTAATTTTCTAGAATTACCAAATGAAACATTAGTTTTCTACAGTTATTCTAATTAAGACTGTATGGAAAGTTATGAAGCCCCTTAAAGTGTTATAAAGTCATCTACTGGCTCTAATCTGCGTGACCAACCCTGAGCTCTAACCTGGATCCAACCTTTCCAGATTCCTCGCTGGGAGCTCGAAAATGGCAAGGAAGTCTAAAAATGATGTGAACTTGTTTTCAGGCTTTATTGCATGTCTTTTAACTCCAAAAAACAACTATCCCCAAAGAGATACAATATGCACGTTTAAATCATCAATGGATGATTAACATTAATTGATAGACTTAAGCCAAAATTGGACCTTGCATAATCAGCAAACTTAAACTACCCTAGACCATACAGTAAAAGGTTTATAACAAAATTAACGATTATTCGGAAAGGCCAGAAACAACTGGTGGGTCTACTGCATAAACTGTATTTTCCTTTGGAAAGAATTTAAATCAACGAATATAATGAAATCTGGTAGATCGCAAGTGGCAGGTGAAAGGTTAATTATAAATTTTTATTTTTGCAGACAAGAAACCTACCACGATTCTCGAAGATGTATTGCATAACTGGAGCGCCCGCGAAACACGCAAGGATAATGTGTTCGCTCTGAAGCAGGGCCATAATAAATAGTAAGGTCCACATTTTTTTGACTGCTTTGAAAGGTCTTAGAGTGTATTGCTCGTCTCAGAGCTTTATATATAGCAATAAAATGTGGGTCAAACTGAAATACAGACGTGTCGACACGCTATTGGTGAAGCATGGGAGAGTGATTTGAGTATTCAGAAGACCTCAACGTTCTAGTCTGTGGTGGATGCATGTTTTAGGGTTAACGAATCCGTTTTACGTGAAATTCCTTAACTTTCTAATTAAGATCTTATGGACAGTTGTTCAACACTTTAAGGTTTTGTATTAAAAGAGCTCCTACTGCTTTTTACCTACGATACCACTCCAAAGTCCAGTGGGCTCTAACCTAGCATCAATCTGTCACCATTTTTCCTTCTCTGCAATGGGAGTAGGTAACTTCCTATTAATCATTTCATTCCCAGTGTGTGGAATTAGCCCGAACATGAGAGGCACTGTATAAACTTAGATATTCAAAAATGAATGATCGCATGATTCCCGAAATGCACAACGTTAGCGAATGCTGTCGTCAGTTAACGGCGATGTGTAAAAACAATTCACTTCAGATGTAAGAGATCCTTGGATTGTTTTAAGGTTGCGAAAATTCCCATCACAGAAATCCGAAGAGTATTTGGCGAGCATACGTATACTTTCGATAAATTCTCATCAGGGCATTACATTTATATGGAGGGGGAGGGGTTAAAGCGTAAAAGGTAAAATTGTAGGCAACTTACGTTCAACGTTACAGGCAAATTAGTCCGCGGGATAGAGTAGGGGGTGGGGTAGTAACAAGCGGCTAATTAAGCGGTAAGGTTATGGAGAAGGGGGTGGTGGAAGAGGAGAGGAGGCTTGGGGAAATGCCGGTAGCTAGGTGGCCGTTGGCCATGCTAAGCTTGGGGCTTGCAGCAGGTTCTTCTGCGCGCACAAAATTGGCTTCCTCAACCGGATAGCAGTTGCTTCTGCTGTTGCCAACAGTCGCTGGCCCAGTGACTTAGGGTAGCTTGGTGGGACCTTGTAGATCACCCTGAAGGCTTCGTTGGGGTCCACCTGATGTCCGGAATCCACCATGTGCGCAAGGAAAGAGCTGTTGATGGTTCTGTTGGTATTGAAAGCACCCTTCCTTAGCCATTGTGGGAGGTGTTCCTTTATTCTTTTGGATAGGCGCCGACTCGTGCGACCAATATAAGTTGCTCCACAGGAGCAAGCAAAGGAGTAGATACACATGGAGGTGGTCTGAGTCGGTAACCTGTCCTTACCTTCCCCATGGAAGACTGGGTTAGTTGAGAATAGTACCCGAACTCTCGCTGCTGGGAAAGTTCATGACACGGCATCCTCAAGGCGTCTTTTCAGGAGTTCACCTGTCGCGTCTCCTCGAAAGGGCACTTTGAGAAATAATGTTTTCTTCTCCACAGTGAGTGTTGTGGGTTTCCTTTCTTTTGTAGCCATATTCTTGGTGATGAATTTCTCAGGATATCCGTTCTCACGGAGTAAGTCCTGGATTTTCTTGAGTTCCTCTTCAATAGCGTCTTCAGAGCAAATTTTCCTAGCTCTTTGCGTTAAGCAACGAACTAGATTTCGCTTCTGTTGGAGAGGTACGAAACTGTTAAAGTTCGTATATTGTCCAGACCAGGTTTTCTTTCTATACACGCTCCTTTGGACGCTACCGTCGGGTCTACGACTAAGGAGGACGTCCAAGAAGGGGAGAGAACCTGCTGTTTCCATCTCCAACGTGAACTTTATGGAAGGATTGGCTTGATTGACCACGCTTAAGAGCGCGTCTCTATCGGTTTCATTTGTGGCAGTCACGAAGATATCATCCACGTAGCGACCGTAGTGCTTTAACTTGTGGATCTGATCGCTAAGTTGATGTTTTTCCAGCTTTCCCATGAATATGTCAGCCAAAAGTGGTCCCAGAGGCGAGCCCATGGCAACGCCATCTATTTGTCTGTGTATTTGGCCGTCAAAAAGGAACTGCACGTTCAGTGTGCACTTCAGTAGTAGTTCCTTTAATGCATTCGTCGGTATTCCTATTTCTAGTTGATTTGTCAATAGGAATTCGCAGATGTATTCGACTGTCTCGCTAACCGGGATGTTTTTAAACAGCGAGGAGACGTCTAGGGAGAACATTCTCATGCCGTTTAAGTTCACATTTTTGATCTCATCGACAAATTCAAACGTGTCTCGATAGCTCCGTGGTGCCAGTTGATGCTGCAAAGGCATGAGTTTCGGCGCCAACCATTTGGCTTTTGCGTGATACGGTGAATTGCGCATGTCCAGAATCGGATGAACTGGCAGGCCATCCTTATGGATCTTTGGTAGACCATACAAACGGGGGATGTACGTGCCTACTGGTCGGAGGCCTTCGAAGTCCCGGTCGCTTATGAAACCTCGCGTGTGGAGTCTTCGTAAGCAGTTGGTCAGTTGGGCCTCTACTTCTTCTGTGCGATCTTTTTCTTTGTCAAATTTCTTGAATTTTGTCTGATCTGATAGGATCGTTTGCATCTTCTTTATGTAGTCCGACCTTTCCATTAAAACGACACCGCTTCCTCTGTCCGGTCTAGTGACCTTTTTTAATCAATGAGTCTAGTATTCGTCCGATATAGCTAGGGACTGCATATTAGGTGCAATTTCAGCAGTCACCATCCCTGATCTCGGGCAAATGGTGGACATCGCTGATTGCGAAGGTCGAACTTCCGCAGCCGTCGTCAACCAGTTATACCCAACCCCAAGTAGTTTACCACCGGAGACCTTTTCGACCAGAGTCTTTCTTTCCGGTTTTAAGTCCGAAAATATTGCCACTCGTTGACGAACGTTCACTTATCGTCAGTCGGCTACTCATACCGAACAATGTTTACGGAAATAGAATCGTTTAAATCTGTTTACTAATAGCGCTCATGAAGTTTATAAAATAGTTTACATCCATTGCGCATTTTTATAACCCTACATCGTGTCATTTTGTTGGCGCAGAGGAATGTATGTTTTTCATTAACTCAAACGCTACCGTAAATCACGATGTGAAAACTTAGGGAATTGGAGGATACTGTACTCCAGTACAGTGCATAATATGATAAAGGACTTGGTTGGCTACCATATGACTGTAAGAGAGAGAATAGTTCTGCTTGTGTTTTCTATAAAATATGTTTACATCTGTAAGGGTGCCGAAAGTCCATAGAAAACACGCGTGCTGCGTAAATAATCATTGACGGACCGCATTAGTCGCAAAAGTCGCCAGTCTATTGTTCGCAGTCGATGGTTTGCAGCCGCACGCTCTACTTTACTTTGGGTGTTAAAACGCTTCGGTTCACAGGTTTTGCTGGTGGCTGACTGTTGCCCTCTTGGCCTCCACACTCTGGCAACTGCAGTCATGCTGTGCAACGTGCGGCTGCTGTCAGCGTCCGAGTAATGAGACCCAAGACAGAGTGGGACAAGTAAGTTCTGTAAGCAGTCGGTGAAGGTTCAGCGAAGAGTGTCAAGCATCTCATAATTAGAAACGTTTTTTAAAACCAAAATATAGTCTTTGCTTGAGTATAAACTTTTAAGAAGGGAAGACTAGTTGTAAAAAGGGGGAAGCCAGAAGATGTTGTTGTGCAGGTTTCCGCTAAGACATTATTCACCTGACAAGGGCAAGGAAATTCAAAAGAATTTAGTTCACATTGCTCAAGCAATAGTTACTTTTTCGATAATATCCATTTCACCCCACCTGTCTCATATCTTTAGTGTGTAGAACTTGTTTGAGCAAAGAATATCGGTTTAGGGTGGCAAAAATTCCCAGCACAGAAATCCGAAGAGCAGTTTCGTACCCCTCCAACAGAATCGATATCTCGTTCGCTGCTTAACGCAAAGAGCTAGAAAAATTTTTCTCAGAAGACACTATTGAAGAGGAACTCGAGAAAATCCAGGAGCTACACCGTTAGAACATATATCCTGAAAGATTTATTACCAAGAATATGGCTGCCGAAGAAATAAAACCCACAACACTTACTGTGGAGATTAAAAGTTTATTTCCCAAGTGCCCTTTCGAGGAGACGCGGCAGATGAACTC
>JAYGXS010000001.1:8554049-8586665 GCA_036362985.1 Ligula intestinalis | reverse complement strand
TAATAGGCAATGCCTTTGAAAACCCTATTTAACATGTGTAAATTTACCACTACTAACATAGTATTGGCAAACAGTGAGTAGCATTGTTTTTTACAATATATGTCTGGTTTTTAGAGTTCAGACTTGGAGAGAGGAGAGGGGACGCATGTAATTATCCAAGCGTTGTTTGTACATTTGAAGGGAAGTTGCCTCCACGACTGACTGTGGAAGGTTATTCCACTGTTGTATGACACGTTGCGTGAAGAATTCAGAGCGGAGGTTTAGCTTGGACATTTTCGTGCGCAGCTTCATTGTGTGCCCACGGAGATGAGGCGAGAGGTGCCACTGAAACATGTCTTCGAAGCGTAATCCTTTCTCAAGACCGTTTATTATCTTGTAAACTAGGATAAGATCCCCTCTTTGTTGCCTGTAATGCAGAGGGAATAAATTTAGGCATGCCATTCTATCTATGTAAGTGTGGTTTTTTAGACCTCTTACTAGCTTTGTTGCCCGACGCTGCACTTTCTCCAGACATGCTGTGTCCTTTGCTAGCCATGGCCGCCACGCCTGTATGCCATACTCTAGGTGTGGCCGAACAAATGTGCCGTACACTCTGCCAAAGAGATCTTCATCGAAGGCTAGAAACGCCCTTTTGATAGCGTGCAGCACTCCCGTGGCTTTATTTGCAGCTTTGACAGACTGTAATGAGGGCTTCAGATTACTCTGTATCCAAATGCCGAGGTCTTTTTGCGTAGATGCTACGGGAATTTGGATATTTTTCAAGTGATATGTCCTGCTGCTCTGGGGGATAGGGTAGTTTGTTGGACGCAGGTGGAGGACGGCACACTTTTGCACATTGAAATCCAGCAGCCATCTCTCAGACCACGTCTGCAGTTTGCAAAGATTATTTTGCAGAGCATCTCGGTCGCTTGGGCGCTTAATGACCTGCCAGAGTTTAACGTCATCGGCGAACATGATTTTACCGCAGTCCAGTTCTTGAAGGCTGTCATTTACATAGAGAATGAAGAGTAGAGGACCGAGAACGGAGCCTTGAGGAACCCCACTAACTACGTCAACCCAGTCCGATTTATCCTCCCCGATGCAAACGCGTTGTTTTCGACCGACTAAAAATGACCTGATCCAGTCCAAAATGTTTCCCTTGATGTCAAGAACGTTCAGTTTGTGCAAAAGGCGTTGATGGGGCACGCTGTCAAAGGCTTTGCGGAAATCGATGTACACTACGTCCACTTCGAAGCCCTCTTCTAAAGCACTTGTCCAGGCCTCAATTGAAGTCAGTAAATTTGAAAGGCAGGAGCGCCCTTGCCGAAAGCCATGTTGAAAATTTTGTATGATGTCACTTTCATCGCAAAATCTTAGTATGGCCTGCTTCACAAGGACCTCCATCATTTTGCAGGAAAGGCAAGTCAAGCTTATGGGCCGAAAGCTGTTTGTAGACGTCTTGCTACCTCCCTTATATAACGGTTTGATGTTGGCCGTCTTCCATTGCAAAGGCAAGTCCCCTGTTCGCATGGAAAGCTCGAACAGAATTGAAAGAGGCACCGCTAGCTCGGTCGACAGTTCTTTAAGTATCAGTCCAGGGATCCCATCCGGTCCAGGAGACTTGTCTGGTTTGATGTGACTGAGGACATGTCTTACGTCTGCGACAGAAAAGGTAACAGTTTCAATAACGGCTGTACCTTCGCCCACTTCTACTCCCGAATTATCGTCGGGGGATTCCATCGTAAACGCCGATCTGAAAAACTCTGACAGTAACTCTACTTTCCGCGGTCCTTCCGTTACTACGTTCCCGAGGTTATCCCTTAGAGTTGCAATGTCGTCCCGGTGCTTCCTTTGACTGCGGATGTATCCATAAAACTTCTTTGGACATATTGTGGCTTGTGTTGTAAGTTGACGCTCAAAGGCAGTTCTAGAATTTCGTATTTCCTTACGGCATATATTTCGTTGCGCTTTATATTCGGCAAGTGATGTTGAATCTTGAAGATGCTCGTACTTTTTCCACAACCTTTGTTTCTTCTTCATGGCCCTTTTTATCGGCTGGTTGACATATGGAGGTCTGGCACGTGGTCCTATTACTTTCATTGGGCAATGGACTTCAATTAAGCGCTCTACAGTCCCCTGGATATGCTGCCATAATTCATTTGTATCGTTCGTACTGGGTAACCAGTTTTCTGCGGAAGCGGTACGTCTCATTTCTTCAAAATCGGCTTTCCAAATATTTCTGCGCCTCTTAATTTGCAATTTTGGAGACAATAGGTAACACACGCAGGTAAAAGCAACGTGGTCGCTTAGCCCAAGTGGCGGTTGTGAGTTCACTTCCCTTATGATCCCCTCTTCTTTACTAAAAACGAGATCTAGACAATTTGATCTTTGGCCTTCTCGCAGTCGGGTTGTGAAGTCTATGTGTTGAATGAGATATTCGTCCAAAGAAAACTGAAGTAGTTGATAATTGAAAGGTGCTGCTGCGGCCTTTACTCCAGGCCTCATCCAATCGATGCCAGGAGCGTTGAAATCACCCAGGAGTAATAGATTTTCCTGCTTACAGATAACCGTCAGTGAACTTAGCAGTTCTACGTCGTCACTTTCGCTGGAGCCGGGAGGCCGATAAACAACGCATATATTGAGTGCTGGATGTTGCCTTATCTTAATTTTGCATGAAATTATTTCATATCGTCGTAGGGCTATGTCTGCGATTTCCCTCTGACAACAGGAAATTTCATTGGCTACATAAAGTGCCACTCCTCCGCCCCTACGTTGAGATCTGTCGCAGCGGAACAGTTGATAGCCTTCAATACTGACTTCGCTGATCCCTATTGCTTCGGTCAGCCAAGTCTCTGCTAATGCAATTATATGTGGTTTCTGCTCAGATACTATTGTTTTGAGTTCGTCAAGTTTATTGAAGAGACTCTGACAATTGGTATAATAGATTTCGAGGCATCGGTCACTATTGCTTGTGGTATCTTCTAGAACCGGCCGGTTGACCTTGGTTAAGTTTTCCGCCTGACTACTTCCGGCCAAAGAAAATTTCGTTCAATGTGGACTATTTTTCCTCCTTTTATTTTTAGGCCGGTTTCGCCTTTGTTCTTTCGGTCGTTTAGATCGTTTTTCAAAAGTCGCATTTTCCTGCGTTCCTTTGGTTCATAATCCGGCTGAAAGAAAACTCCAGCATACATGGTCCGCAGAGACGATTTTCTTTCCAGCATAAGCTGTGCCTGCGCTTCGGTGTCCCAAATGACCTTTAATGGTCGTGGCCGAGAGCTTGAACCATTCGGCGGCTGATCCTTGCCTATTCTAAATGTTTTGAGAATTTTTACAGATTCAGTGCCCCTTAGCAGTGATTTAGTGTACTGCCGAACGAGACCTCGATCGTGCTCCACCTTATCCCCAGCAACTGTAGCCGTTGATTCTGGTGCACCCTGTATCACTATATGTTGCTTACGGTTTGCTCGAGCTTGGGCCGTGGTCACATCGCACTGAAGCAGAGTAGCAGCAGGGGTTTCGAAGTCTAGATCTGTGAAAGATTCTATGGAAATTTTGCTGGTAGCATTTACTTCTAAGTTACCGTTTGCCCTTTGGTCCGATTGAACTTCCTTTTCTTCAGAAGTCTCCTCTTAGAATGGTTGTCTTCCTTTTTGTTCACATGGCGTGCTCCAAGTTCTGCCTCGCGATAAAACTGAGGGCTTTGGTTGGTCTTTAGCAGGCCGTTCTGCATCCGCCTTCTGCTGGCGTATACACCTGCGTTTGGCCCTGCTGGACTCGTGGTTTCCTGGTTGAGCAACCACTGACCTGTCCTCTGCATGCGCCGCATTCTCTTGGAGTGGTTGCCTTGCTTTTTGTTCACATGGCGTGCTCCAGGTGCTGTCTAGCGATAAAACTGAGGGCTTTGGTTGGTCTTTAGCAGGTTGCTCTTCAGCAGCCTTCTGCTGGCGTATGCGTCTGCGTTTGGCCCTGCTGGACTCGTGGTTTCCTGGTTTATCAACCACTGACCTGTCCTCTGCATGCGTTGCATCCGGTGGTGTTGTCTTATTGTGCTTTATGAGCACTGCTAGTATCTCCGCGTAAAATTCAAGGCTTCCCTCTAAACGCATTACACGCGTGGATAGGTTAAGACATCCATCGCAATCTGCACGCGCAGGCTTATTTGGCTGGGTGGTGTTGGGTTCTAAGACTGTTGGTGAAAGGAGATGCGTTTTTGCATAGTGGGTGGTCTGGGATTTCGTACTCGTTATTGAAAGCGCTTCGGCTATTTCTGGGAGTACCTTGTCAAAGGTTGTACGCGGCGGCTTGCATAAGTTAACCTGATTACACCCGTTAGAGTATATCTTAGCAACTTGGCCTTCAGGGTGTGAGCTGGTGGTGAAGTCGGTAGAGCGTTCGACATTATAAAATGAGGTCCGGGGTTCAAATCCAGCCGTCGACGAACATTTTCTTTCAGCTAGCAGAGATGGATCGTGCACGTTAGCGTTACCCATGCTATTGGAAACTATAGTAGAGTGCATTAATTCAAAGTCTGCAATCAACCGGCCGTGCTAATATAGATAGCGAAAAGATTTGCTTGTGCAATTAATTTCAACAGTCAAAATTTGTAATGTGAACGACTCAGCCTTTGTTGTAAGGAGTTCTTTGCACTGTAACAATCAGATTCAGAAGCAGCGATGTTGTTCTTAGGAGCGAGTGAACTTCCAGACTTGTGCTGATCGTAGGGATAACTTCCAGAGCGTGGTATAATCCGCGGTCCAGTTAGATTGTTCAAGCGAAGGATTCTTCCCACTCAGAAAGGATATTTCCAAAGGGCAGGTAATACGCAGTCCAGTTAGATTGTAAAAGCGAAGGATTCGTCTCACTCAGAAAGGATATTTCCAAAGGGGAGATAATACGCAGTTCCTTTGTCAGTTTTTATAGCCAGATGTGTCTTCTACACTAAGGTAGAGACTAAAAACCTCGTGAGCGCAAAGAGCTTAAATTCGAAACCAATTTCAAATTTCGCGGAGAGGGTAAACCAAAATAAGCTTCTGGGGCGTTTGGGAGGAATGGGGGGAGGTGAGAAAACCTGTAGAAGTTAGCAGGTTTGGGTGGTAGAGGATGGGTAAAGGAACTGATAGAGGGAAACGGTGACATAAAATTAGTGTTAGGGCCGCTCGCGTAAGGACTAGTGGTCTTAATCAGTTAATGTCCTGTACGGCAACTCCGATTAGATTTAAAACTATACCAGTTAGGGTTACTGCCGTGCAAATTAAACTTTTCTTGGTTCGGGCCCGGCGTGTTCAATAACGCATTATACGGGGGAATAATATGACTCCCACGGTCAAAAGAGGAGCTAGGTTTTGGTGGGGAAGCGCTCGGCCTAAACGATTTCGATGGTGTTGGCGACACTCTAAATGAACTCGTTGCCGCGTTAGAGGCGGCGGAATTTATCGATCGTTGGACAGAGAATGTATTTAGACTATTATTAGTCGTAGTAGATGACGGAGCGGCGGGCCTTGACGGTCCCGATATCAAGAGGGATGGGCTAACTGGTGCACTGATGTTTATGGACCTATGACTAGATATTCGGGAGGTAGGGATAGCAGGTGTACTGACGGTTATGGGACACTTAATAGACACCTGGGAGGCAGGGATAACGGGTGCACTGACGTTAGTGGGTGTATGGCCAGGTATGCGGGAGGGAGGATTAGCGAGTGCATTTACCCTATCGGGACTATGAACAGATTTAGGAATAGTAGGCTGAGAAGTCATTGGTCTATTGGACTGGAGAGCCGTATTTTTTCGCTCCATTGGTGAAAGATCTCGACAGAGGAAACTTTTAGTCATTTCTTAATATCGGGAAATGCGACCTCGTTGAGCAAAGATTGAGTCCACCTCGATCGGTGAAAACAATTTAACTAGGATGGGCGGGTTTTTGCTACGCGATTGGAGGCGTTTGGCTTCTGCAATTTTGTAGTTGAAACCACCCGAACATAGAAAATCTTTTGCAATATCCAAAGGGCGACTTAATATGGAGGCATTTTTTAGTATAAAGTTAAAGCTTCGCTTTTGTCTATCAAAAGCTTCCGTGGTTATAAGATGGACGAGGGAGTCTAACTTTTTACAATCTTGCGACGGCACATCTGATAACTTGCCACCAAACAGATTGCCTAGTATTGACAAAACAGAACCAAACTTCATCATGAAGTCATTACAGTTTTGTAATGCAGATAAATCAATTTGCTTAACTTTGATAATGGGCTGCATGTGGATATCAAGGCATTGACTAATAGGCATGGTCAGGCACCGCTTGGGTCTGGGAGCAGATATCTTACGATGAGCTATAACTTTCGTTCTCATAATTTGATAAAAATCTGCTTTAAATGTAGGATGATTTATAAAAATTCAGCCTATTTAATTTTACCGCAGCTGGTTGTTAAAATCTCTTAAAATTGCTTAACAAACTGTATTAGTTATTACGTTCAGAAAAAAAAACAGTTGATATGATTTTTAGATTATGACTTACGACAAATAATCAGGGGGAAATTAACAAATACTGTAGCTATTTTTAAATAAGCAATTTAAATTTATTTGAAAAAGTGTATTCAATATTGGGAAACGACTCAGCCTTTGAAGGTCTCAAGAATATTCTGATCTTGACGATTTCTTTTACTAGGCCGCGAATTTGTTGGTTTGAAGAGGTTGTGTTCGGTTTAAATAGATTGCGTCTCGGTAGAATTGGTTGGAAAACAAAATCTTCTTAAATTTCGACTTCAAAAGATCGTCCACGCAAGAAAAATAATTCCAGCAGTGTAGAAAAAAATTGTTTACGAACGGTTGCAGCCACAATATCCTAGATCGTAATTGATGGGGGATATCAATGTAGAATTGTCCTAGGAGGAGCGAGGGGAAATATTGACTGTGATCTTGTAGGGTTGCGTTAATGTCAGATTTCAGCCTTTCGTAGATACCATTAATTTTTCTAACTGCTCTCAACTAGTTCGTTCCCTAACAAGACAGAATCATATTCTAGATCTGATTTTTACAACCAGTATTGCTCCCCTCTTCGTTGATTTTAAGCAGGACATCTTCCAAAGTGATCACACATTAATTTACTGTTGTTTTCCGCTTCCTTCTACGGAAAAGGCTAGTGCTGGTCGTACTTATCATGCTTATGACCTCGTAGATATTAGCTTAATCAACAATTGTCTTGACTCATTAGATTGGCAGAATCTCTCCTCCATTAACGACACTGCATATCTTGCTGAACTCATGTCGGTCGTTTCTAAGAAAATGCTGGAATTTGTGCCCACTATAATTTTGAAACCTTACGCACCGGAATCTACCGTCCCTTATTTTCTTTTGCCAGGACTAAAGAAATTGAGAACTCAGCTGAAAGATAGATCTACTAGTTCACTGTCTGTGCATCTAAAGATCGCAGAGATCTTCGAATTAGCGTTCAAGATTCGTCTTGCGCGTGACCAGCTCAGAGAATCTTGCGCCCTGAGCGAGTCAAACTCTGCGAAATCAGTTGCACAACTATATCGTCGTAGGTCCTCCGAAAAATGAGGAATTAAAATAACCCCATTATATAATGAAAATCAAACATTTGTACTCGATGAGTCCGACAAGGCTGAATTGTTCAATGCTTTCTTTAATAATAACTTGCATATTTAAGGCCCAAGGGGCCCTGTCGTTACAAAATTAGTGCTATCGTAAAAATAAAAATAATGATGATAAACAGTGAACACTTATAAAATAATTGTCATCGGCAGTAAAAAACTCCTAAATCGGTGGATGAGTTCAGCGGGCCACCGAGTTCAAAAAAACTTTAGGAGAAAAAACTGCATTAATAGGTAACAGGATTTGATGTGGTTAGTTTGGGACCTGATATTGAGGGTTCGGGACGTTTATGGTCATGGGAAAAAATAATACATCGTTAAGTTAAGAAGGGGTCATCCGGGACAACAGGAGAAGGCAGTAGAAGTCAAGGCAACATCATCGAGTTGTGACCCACCAGATTCCAGAGCCAATCTCGAAGACCACATCGAGACCACAGCAAAAACGGAGAAGAGTTCGCAGCCATTGGAACTGATGTTTGACTCTGCAGAGGAAAATGGTAACATATTTAGAAATCATTTTAGTATCCTGGGAAGAGCTCCAGATGCCAGGAGGACCATTTTCAAAATCTACAACTTGCGTGTTTGGAAAGGAACCAGACATTAACGAGTTAATTTCCTCGAAATTCAAATGCTGCTGTAATTTGCCTTTAAAAATCGATAATGTAGAAGACAGTCCAATAGCAAGTGGGAGGTTGTTCCAAATAAAAGCATATTTGGAGAGAAAAAAGCGAGAACGGTTAGATGTGGAGCTACAGGGTGGTAAAATTATCATGGAAGAGTTAAGAGTGGCGTAAAGTGGGTCTAACGGAAGCAAAGCGTTAATTTGTAAAGCATTGTACGACAGAATCCGAACTGGTCGCGTCGTTTCAACCATACTCAGACAATACTCTTGGGAACATTGGTTTCTCCATTTAATTAATTCGTAAGCATATACTTCGTCTAAAAAGCTCGCACTTTTCGGGAACTGACGGCATTCCCAACTCAATTATCAAAAGTGTGTCAACCTTTCCCAAATTACTAAGCCATATATTTTCAGTCTATCTCCCAAATGTTTTCTTTCCTGATACTTGGAAGACATCCATTACACTTCCAGTCTTTAAGTCAGGATATCATTCGGACATAAATAACTACCGCGGTATTTATAAATCCCCGGCCCTTGCCAAACTTCTGGAAAAAAGATTTTTTAAATGAAATTCTCAATTTTGTATAGAAAATAAACTATAAAGTGCCTCACAGCATGGATTATTACCTGGAAGATCATGAGAAACCTGTCATTTAGCCTCGTTACTTCACTTCGTAATGAGCAGCAATCAGTCATTGTAATTTACTTTGACCTTAGTAAAACTTTCGACAAGGTGCCGCACAGGCACCTTCTTGTGAAACTTAAAGCCCTAGGCATCAGGTCTCCTCTCCTTGATTTCATAGCTTCCTACCTGTCTAACCGCAGCCAGAAGGTCTTAGTAGGCAATAGCTACTCGATGTCTCAGCCGATCACGAGTGGCGTTTTTCAAGGCACGGTTTTAGGTCCCCTCCTTTTTATCCTTTACAAAAAATGAAATTTCAACAGTGCTAAACAACTCGAAAAATTTCATTAAGCTGATGAATAAAACATTTGTACTCGATGAGTCTGACAAGGCTGAATTGTTCAATGATTTCTTTGCAAAGCAATTTACGACAGAATCCGAACCGGTCGCGTCGTTTCAACCTTACTCAGACAATAATCTCGGGAACATTAATTTCTCCATATAATTAATTCGTAAGCATATAATTCGTCTAAAAAGCTCACACTTTTCGGGAACTGATGGTATCCCCAACTCAGTTAACAAAAGAGTGTCGACATTCCCCAAATTACCTAGCAATATATTTTGGAATTTGGAATTTATATTTTTCAGCGCCGGTACGGCGTTATCTATATAAAGTTAATTTCGAAAAAATAAAAATTCAAAAAATAATTTCACAATATGTGCAAGTAGACGTAGAAAATCGGAATAATGTCAGCAGAAATTGTCCTTTTGGGGCAACATTCAGCAAAGTTTTGCAGGTAATTTTGAACTAAAAGCGAAAACTTATGGCAGTTAAAAAAACTCTTACAGTGAAAATGGAGACAGTGTTCAACGGGCCTCCGTGTTCAAAAAGTGTGCAAGAGAAAAAACTGCTTATGAAGATAGTAGTAGGAACATAGTAGTAGAGCAGAAATAGGTGTGGGTGGTTTGATGAAGGTGAGTAGTCAACGAAACTGCAGCATTTAGACTGAGTACTTCCGCATGGTTTCGTTTGATTCAGCGGTGGTTAATGGAAACATCTAGGTTCTCGGGGGACACGAGGCAGAGAGAATCGTTTCAAGCAGATCTCCTAAATTCCCAATGGTCCTTTCTAGGAGTCATGGAGAAAGCTGCTCGGAAATGATGAGGAGAATAGAAGGTTAATAGAATCAATGTTAAGATAAATGTGCAGTCTCAGTTTGAAAGCAGACAGTCTAGTTAACGACCTTGTTTCAATTGGCAAGTTATTCCAAAGAAAGCTATATCTGGAAGCAAAAAACAAAGAACGTTTACATGAGGAAGATGCAGGAGGGGGTATAACAATTGCCGAGTTTCTTGTGTTGTAGGGACGGCTGACGGGGGTAATGATAGAAGTCCTGGGTAAATTTGTGCTAGTATTAAGCCGAAAAAGGAGACAAAAGCCTGCTTCCAATCTCTTGACCCAAAGGAACCTCAGTTTCGTTGATTGACATCTATTTGAGTAACAAGTATTAGAAGCTGTCGGATGCAGCAGTTTTCGTGTGAATTTTTTGAATTTGTTCAATTTTTGAACGGCTACCTTCATTCATGAGACCGGAAAAGGGGCAACAGAATTCGAAGATGGGAAGCACGAACATACGATAAAGTCTTAATTTCATTTCAGGAAGATAGAAATTATAAGCGAAAAAGCCGCAAATCTGTGCGGCTTTGCCTGTAATTCTATCGGCATGAGGAGAAAGGTCTAATTTATTGGTGTAGTTTAATCCTAGGTCCTTGATACTGGAACATTCAGTCATTGGGTTACCTTGAAAAATAACAGGTTGTGGCAGCCTTTCAGGCCCAAAGCACATGTATCGGCACTTAGAAGGTGAGAACTCCATCTGCCATGTTGAGCTCCACGCCGAAAGAGTGTGCAGATCAGAATGAAATTATTCTAGGCATCTCGCGGCCGTAGAGTTAGAGAAGGAGTAAACACACTTGATATAATCTGCATAAATATAAGATTGGAAGTGTTTAACACTCACTGAGATATCATTTATGTAAATCAAGAAGAGCAGAGGACCTAGCACGGTACCTTGAAGGACACCACTCAAAATTGCGGTAGGAGTAGAGTATGAGGATTCCACTAAAAACCTTTTGTTGTCGATTTGAAAAATAAGATCTGATGAAGTCAGTTAGAGGACTACGAAATCTGATAGCCTCTAATTTGGCTAGGAGCCTCCTGTCTATCTCTCAAATGGTTTCTTTCCTGACACTTGGAAAGCATCTATTGTTCTTCCAGTCTTTAAATCATGATCTCGTTCGGACATAAATAAATACCGCGGTGTTCATAAAACCCCGGCCCTAGCTTAACTTCTGAAGAAGATAATTTGTAATCAAATTCTCGATTTTTTGCCTAAAAATAAGCTTTTAAGTTACTTGCAGCATGGTTTTCTACCCGAAAGGTCATGCGAGACGTGAAATGCAGCTATTCTTAACCACGTCGCTTCCCTTCGTAACGAGCGGCAATCCGTGGTTGTTATCTACTTTGACTTGAGCAGAGCCTTCGACGAGGTACCACACAAACGGCTTCTGGTAAAATTGGAAGCCATTGGCATCCGTCCCCCTCTCCTCGACTTCATCGGTTCCTACTTGTCTAACCGCAGCCAGAAGGTCCTAGTAAGTGATAGTTACTCCTCTGTTCAGCTGATCACGAGTGGCATTTTTCAAGGCACTGTCTTGTGTCCTTTACACTTCATTTTATACATGAGCGAAATTTCGACTGTTCTAAAACATTCACACAATCCCATTAATGCAGACGACCTCAAATGCATATACTCACTTTCTAAGGACACGGCTAGTATATGCGTGGATAAAATAAATGCGGACCTTCTCACACTCTCACGTTGGAGTGCCACCTGGCAGATGAAATTCTCTCCATCCAAGTGTAGTTTCATGTGTTTTGGTCCCGCCAAGTTTCCTCGTCCCCTAGTCTTTCAAAATACTCCACTTTCAGGACGATCCACTATAAAAGACTAAGGTCTAAGCTACACAAATAAACTAGCATTGTCGTCTCATGCGGATCGAATATCTGTGAAGGCTGCACAGATATGTGGTTTTATATCACATAATTTCTCCCTGCTGGAAACAAAGTTGAAAGTTTATCGCATGTATGTTCTAACCATTCAAGAATATTGCTGTCCCCTCTTTGGTCTAATGAATGCTTCTGACCGCAGTAAGTTTGAAAATGTACTGAAGGTGTTTACCCGTAAAGTCTTCGCTCTTTCTTGATCCAATATTTCTTATACGGAGAAATGTCAGTTAGTTAATATGACATTTCTTTGGGTCAGAAGACTCGAAGCGGGCCTCTGCTTCATTTTTCGCGTTAACTCTATCCATAAACTCCCACGAATCGACGCTCTTATTCTCGCAGATAGACCTTATGCCACTTGTAATCCCTCCAGAATTATTGGAACCCCCTTGAGCCCCTCATCGAACCATTCTCTCTTCTTTGACTCAAAATATGCCTTCCCCTGGAATAATATATTCCTCGAAATTAGGCTGTCGTCTAAATTAGCAGTTTTTAAAGTTTCATAAGGTAAACACTTAAATTCGGAAGATATAAGGTCCTTGTTATTCGTCTCCTTCCCAAACACAACTTTTGGACTTTGAAAAAGGTCCTCCTGGTATTTCAGGTGGTTGTATGTATATTACGTTTTTTTACATATATGTCTATTTCTTCCTCTTTTGAGTGATATTTGCAACAATATTTCGTCCCCATCTCTGTCTTGTCATCATTGCCAATCTCCGTCTCCCGTTTTAAAATCCTGACGATGGGCTTCATGGTCTCCAATCGTGCTCACGGTGGTTTTGCTATGTTCGCCAGCTCGTCACCGGACTCCGCAGTCCACAAGGTCGCATCTCCGGGGTTTTGTTGATGATCACGTGACTTATGCCGTTCCCTTCTTTTGTCGACCCTGTTGTACGCGATGACCTTCTCCGGTCTCACCTCCCTGATGGTTGATCATGAAGCCAGTCGGGCGGTGTTAGAGTAGTGAACGACAGCCTCTCCTGCTATATGGTTTCTCCAATTGACAAGAATTGTTTCCAACCCTCATACGTCCTCATCTACTGTCCTGTCTCATTGCACTACAATCAATCCTATTAACCAACCTTCTTAATTTTGCAGAAGCACTTTTTCTGCTACGTTTTGCTGTCTTTTTAAGCGGGGTTCCGCTGAACTCTGCCCCCTTTTAATGGTAGGAGTTTTTTTTACTGCTTCCTCCTTAGTTCACCATGCGTTTTAGAGTGTTGACTACCATTTTTAAACCGACGATATGTTGGCGGGTATGCATTTTATCTGCCAACACTACTGAACTCTCGCGCTGCCTGTGTTGTTCTTCACGGTAAGCAGCTTTCATCAACTTTATATTTACTTTTCCACAGCACTAAATTTGCAATGACGAGGCCCTTCGGGCCTTAAATATAAACTTTATTTATATATTTATTAACCAGTCATGGGGACACAAAGGGCAATGGAACGAACACACAATGGGGTGGCACAGCGACAGGCAGGAGACAGACGGACGAAGAGACTGAAGACCAGGTGAGAGACACACAAGGTACCTCAAACATGATTGGTCGAACAAGCACTCTCAAGAAAGGACGGCATAAAGACGAGGACCTCAGGTCAGATTATCCCTTCTCTGAAGATGGGTAGACGAGACCACTACAGGAAACTTCAGGCTTGTAATAAACCTCTCCCAGTGAACGCTGCTCTTTCTTCGGATCTACCACCCGGAAATCGAGTTTTCAGCACTGTGGGATAGGATGTGGTCCAAACAGATAAAAGGCAATCTAACGTATACCAACATGTATAAGCTAGTGGAATAGGATAAGGCGTGAAAGGCCAGAGTAGTAGGAAGAATTTATTGTGTACAAAATGAAAAGGAGAATAGGTGGACAGAGGTTTGACTTGGATAGTTCATGATAAGCAGGAGAGCCAGCCGCGGTCCAAAAGAGGTTTGAGAGCCATAAGCCAGGAGACGGAGAGCGCTTTCATTGGCTAGGTCAACCTGTAATTGGTTTGACACCATGTGGATGGAGAGCGTGTAGGTGGACAGCATGGGTGGCCTGTGTCTCTCATCATGAAGTTTAGTGGCCACAACGACCTTGATCTGCAGATAGATTGAGGCCAAGACCGGAAAGCCGGACAGCGGAACATGCACCTGTTAGAGTACAAGGTCTCTACAGCACTATTACTTATCACACCATTATTGCAAGGCATTTTGTAAGCTTCGCCAATCTTCTGAGCTTTCGAATGAATTTCAAACGTTCATGTGGTCTGCAAACATGACTTTCTCACAAGGGAGGCAATCAAGGCAGTCGGTCAAATGTACCAGATAAACAATGGGACCCAGAAAGCTTCACAGCCGAACCACACTAGAAACGGTATTCCATTCTAACCTTGCGTCTTCAATGCAGACACACTGAGGCTTGCCTGTAAAAATCAAGCCAAACATTTGATTAGATTTCCAGTGGCACCCATTGGGTGCAAGTTTGATATCAGTAGTCTGTGTAGAACCTTGTCGAATGCCTCAATGTATTTTAAGGTCCGTTTTTATTTCGAGTATAACGCTGCTGCTATTAGCATCAATAATTACTGCAACGAAGGCGATATCGGTTGTCTAAGCTAAGCAATATATGCCTGTAAAAAGATCCAGACGTTAAACTCATTTTTCTCTGACATTGGATATTATCACTTAAATGAACTTGAAGTATATTTCAAGGGCATGTTGTCAGACTCGCATAGACAGCCAACCAATCACAAACAAGCGGCGCATTTCGTTTTCTGATTATCGTGAGTGCGCATATTTTATAGTTAATTTAATCACCGTTTTACGCTCTCAAAGTCATTTGAAATTCAGTTGAAAAAATTTATTTCGCTCACCAGTTGAAACCCATGATCAGTGGTGGGGAGTACACCATGTCGTGAATTACCGGTAACCTGTCACCAAATATGGCATAGATGAACGCTACACTTCTGAAGTGAAATTTTTATTTAACATAGTCCAAAATAAGAAGAATTATACAAAATGCAAATCGCAAGCTCTTTGATTGAACATTACGCTAAATGTTCGAAGTTTTTATCAGGCGCATTTTACGATATCTTTCCATATATATCGAAGGAGGAATTGCATAAATGCCTGCAGCTCCTTTTGGAGTCAAAGGTGTTAAAACATGACTAGCACTGATCTGATCACCTGCAGAATCTCTTATCGTACAAAGCGTTTCGTGTTTTAGAGGATTTGCACAGTGTACCAGTGAATTACATTTAGAAGCGTATAGTGCCTAATCGACGCGTTGGACTAACTATGAATTTACGTATTCACTGCATTTTGTTGTCTTTTCAATTAGCATTTACCTCATTTGCAGTGATTATCCTGTGAATTCATCATTGTTGCGAGACGCAACCTCTAAAACGGTTATTATTTCCACTATAATTATACGAATACCTGGTATTTTGACTTCTTATAGAATCCTTGTTCGGTCGGACGGTTGATTTTTACGCATCACTTTCGTATTTTTACTTTTCAAAGGGTAGTCGAATTTTCTTTGTTTGTCTTTATTCTTCGAAACCCATTATACGCCTTTATTTTGTTCATGATTCAGCATGGATGTTTATGAGCTTAGTTTTTTGATTTGAGTGGAACTAGCCTGGACGAATTTAAACACTGTCGAACACTTTATATTCCAGGACATGAGTGAAGATCTATCAAAAAACCATGTAAGGAATCTTATTTTTTTCGCAGTAAGACACGTTCCTTCATCAGGGTATAATGCGATTCCAACTTCGTAGATAGTGCGAACATCTGATTTTCAACATCATCAGGTTACATGTAGAAAGAAAGGGGAAAGAGATTCCTCATATCACGCCAAACAACCAAACCATTTCCTCTTTTTTATTCTCGCTCATTCTGCGCTTTTATCAACTAAAAATGAACAATCAAAATTTGATCAGACAATCATATGCGACAAAGGACTAAGAGTGCTATTGCATTGGGAAGTTGAGGCATTAAACCGTGTCCGCATTTTATAAATTGCCCCATTATGAAATATAAATGTTTGACCTGGAGGATTAATGCGCTAAAATACACTTAAAAATTTATACTTAATACCTCAAAGCAAGTTTTTTATATGTTTGGTAGGAATACTGTTACTGTACCGTCTAGGTAGGCCACATTATCTGCATGCATTGTAGTAATAACGTAGACTGAACTTCTAACAATACAAAATGTTTCACAAATATTTGGGAATCCACGAAACCGGACTTCTCCAACTGCTCAAAGTTTCCGAAATATGTTTCGTTAATTTTTTTCTGGAATCTGCACTAGGTGTTAAAATTACTGACAGTGTCGTTGTCAAAAACACGTTCATATACAGTCCTGCTTGTCCATTAAGAAACATGTTTACCAGTTATTTAAATGCATTACCTTCGAGAACTGCCTGATCGTTTATTATAGTAGACCATGGGCCAAAAGTAGTCGAACGCTGAGAAGAAGACGACCTCCAGGCTATATGAAGCATTCACAAATTCTGCTTACTTTAAATTTCAAAAAGCAGCAGTATACGCAAATATTTAAATATTGCCAAGATGATAAGCACAGTTTATCAATCAGAACAAGTGGTTATGCTATACATGTATATTTCTGACCATCATCAACGCGAACTAAGATCACAATGGGATGAGACCGAAACAAGATCACTGGCTTAAGAACTGACTTGCGTCCTGTTTGCATCCTAACTAGGCGAAAGTTAAGAAGTCAGTACTTTCTCTTAAATATGGTTTTAATGTGAGATTTTTAACAAGACTAAGACCAGGTTAATTAAAAAAAAATGCAAGCGACTCAGTCGGAAACTGGACTTCCTATCTGTTTGCAGATGTCGTGTTAAACTATTCTTTTCACAAAGGGAGGGTGACTTGGATTCAGAGAGCTTGGCTCTTTACTCGCCCCTTATTTACCACACTTGCAAAAAGTTCTGGCTATGCAGACTGGATTACCCTTTCAGTTGGAAATTGGCTGAATCACAGGCATAGATAACAGTAGTAAAGAATTCATACAGAGTGCACGTTCATCATGGCTGGTTTTTACTTCCGTGCTAGACAGCGCAATTTACGATCGGCATTTCTGTTGTACCGTCGTGTGTTCCTGTGTCAACACCGGTTATGGTCCCCCAATGCGTGTTAGGAAGAGAAGACAAAATGGGATAACAACTAGTACTTTACTGTCACTGGTACTAGTACATGCGTTATGGTCCGTCTGTTCATCAGGAGTCTTCTGTGGTCGGACTCGTCTAATCAGCAGTGTCCTGTAGTCAGCAGCGTGTCCACAACAAACTCCCGTTCTGCTGGCAGCCTTGCTATTTAAGGGGTTGTCGTCGTTGCTCCCCATTGGTCATCCCAGTGCGCACGTTCGATAGCATTCCACCTCCAGTGACCACCTGGCTTCTGTGTCCTAGCCTAGTCCGCCCTTTGATGGTCACATGACCAAGACCGTTGTGAATGCGTCGGACTAGCCTCACGTGACCTAGTACTGTCTGACGTCTGGGTGGCGTGCTCGGCCTCTCTAACAGTTTCTATACGAAACCAACAAGGGCCTTTAAATATTTAAATTAGGTCATTGTGACAGTATAAATTATGGAAGTACTCGCCATCTCTGCTAATATTGACACGATACAATACAACTAGTGCGTAGTTTTGCTGTGCTGAATCACCACGAACCGCAATCAATGCTTTCAGAATTTAGGGAAAACAAAAAATCGGAAAGCAAACATCTTCAAGGTGGTTGGATTTAAGTATTAAATATATCTAAATACGCCAGTATTGGTCAGATAGAATATGGGAAGTTAACTGTAGATTGGGTCACAGAGCACTGAGATTGCGTCAGTTCAGGAACGTGGGAATTGGTCAACAACCTCAAAATGCGCACAAAACTCTCCTTTCCATAAGTTGATCAGCAGGACATCTGCTTACATGTTAATGAACTTCCAGCGATCACTTAAGGCTCTCCGTCATCCCGTTCTGCACTGGGCTCACGCTAAAACCCCATCAGCGACTAGAAGTTTAAGCAGAAAAGCATTGTTGGCAAAAAAACGGAGCCTTGAATAGCCATTTATGGCTTATCAACTGTCATCAGCCAGTCATACTCAAATTCAAGTGGTGCACTACCTGAGGTTCGAACCCGCGACTCCTTGGTCTGAAGTTCAATGCTCTAACTATTGAGCCACGGGATCGTTTTCGTACTGGTTTTGATCTGGAATATTGGCATTCATTGATGAACGCTCACCTAGCGTTGGTTCAGTTCTTGGTCGGTGCACCACCTGGGGTTGGCTTTAACTGACTGATGATGGCTAGTGAGCAACAACTAGCCATTCCAGTTTCCTATGCCCTTGCCGGCAGTGTAAATCTGCTTATTATAAAATCCCAAGTCCTTCTTCTTCAAATGTACGCTCAGCATCACAGACTAAATACACCCATTTTTGCTACTCATGTCTCTGATGATGAATCTGTGACGGATGTCGAAACATCAGGCGAATGATCATATTGTCCCAGCGATTGACTCTTCTTCCTCTTCTCTTCTTCTTAATACACGCAGTTGAATCTTAAGGCCACCAGTAAATTTCAGGGATTGTATAGAACATGGGCTGCTACCTTCGTCTACTTGTGATTATTAGTCACCTTTTTAGATAATTTTTCACAAAAATAGGAGGGGATGTAGACTACGTTACACATATAAATTTATGCAACCGCGACTGCAGATTTATATAAAATATGCTTGCCTTGAAGGACGCTTTAAACTCAGGTAGGCTCTCCGTGTCTGTAGATGCAGTTCGGATATATCTGGGATCCAGACTAATGCTTTTCGAGGAGCCGCACATTGTTCTCCCTCAATCTATTTCCTCCAAAACTGAATAATTGGGTTCAAATGGACTTCAATTTTTTATTTTTGTTTTGTTTGATTTTGTTATGCATGTCAGCAGCTTAAGTTTACACTGCTGTGAAAGCTCAAAGTTTGTATCGTCTGTTAGAAAATACAGTTAAATAGTCCCATACAGTTGTCCAAGAATTCCGATCAAATCCCTAGAAGCAGTTTAAAAAGCGTTCTTCTGACAAAGTCAACGCAAAATTACTCAGTCGGAGGGCTTTGAAGTGTTCTCGCGAGAACCAGTAGCGATAGCGAATTGTGGAAAGCCATCTTATGCGTTGAAGCTAATTCTATGAAAAGGCCTGTAAACTGGAAGTATTCTTGGTTGGATGAAGAATCGTCTCGGGCTAGACGTTTACCCTCTGTCACTCTGTCACTTTGCAAAGTGCCGCAGTTGTACCGAAGAAGCATAGGTCGTGTTTTGCTGCCAAGTGAAATTGGCAAAGATCGGAGAGAGCAATATCCGGCTGATATGATTAAAGCCTTTGGAGAAAATACTTCCTCAAAGGCCGTAGACAAAGAGAACTTAATCTGCTAGGCAAAATCAAGAAACTCATAAGGCGTCAGGCAATGAAACAAAAAACCCACTGCTTCGGGAAGAGACCGTTGGAATTGTCAATAGTATCTGATGCAGTTGCGAAAAAAGCAACTACGTTGAAGAAACTGGAAGATTTCTCAGGACGCGGATTGGCGAACAAGTGATAGCAGTGCGGATAAATGACACAAATTCTCAAGTTGCGGTTCATTCGATTAGACTCACGCACACATTAAAATTAATGGGACCGAAATTCTTGCGAAAAAATTACAATCACGTGAGTCAGGAGTTCCTGCAGTCGGGGTTCAGGGGCCTCCGTAAACAAATGCAACGATCTTCCCCATCCATGTTCAGTGCTGAGGTTGAGTTCTGCCAAAGCAAATCGCCAATCCGGAAACGCATGGGCAAAAACGTCATCTTACGTCAGTGCCAGGGAGCCAGGTGGCTCAGCCACCACGGTTGATTGAAGTTCAGCAAGTTTTGAAGCTATTAGCGCAGAAGCGGGAAATCCTCCTCTAGAGGGAGGCCGTTAAATGTCAGAATTATATAGCAGCACAGCGACTGCAGCCCATAATTACTGCAACTTCCTGTGCGTGAATAACCCATTGCTACCACTGTCTCTGATGATAGATCTACGACGAATTTAGAATCGTCAGGTGAATAAAATTATTTCCCAGCTATTACATTTGCCTGTTCTTGAGAGTAGGTCTCTCTTTACTCTGTCGGTTCCATTTCATCTTGTCAGCAAAGCTGCTATGTGACTGCCTGCGCGGCCTTTAGATGTGAGCTCCTGGGCAAAGAGGAAATTAATCGTTCCTCTACTAGATCGGCGAAGCACATATATTCCTCATAGTTCCGATTTCAACCGACAAAGTGAAGAGTTCGTGGTGCAATGGTAGAGTAGTAAACTCAATGACCAAAGGTCCCGCGTTTGAATTTCGGGGGTTTTGACCCTTGATATTGGGTATGACTGACTAATGATGGCTAGCAAGCCAGATATAACCATTCCGGTCTCTATTTCCTTTGTCGGATCCACTTCAGAATAGGCTGTGTTTAGATGCTTCGTGTCATTGGCAAAGATTAGAGAGCACCGTCTCATACTGATATGCTGAAACACTTTAGAGAAAAAACCGATGACCGTGGAACAGAAGGAACTCTATCTGCAAGTAAAAATTAGGATACCCACAAACTGCTTGCATAGTCATCGTTACTCTGTTAGTAATGCTAATCAAACTTACGGTCGTTCTGTGACCAAAGGGCTAAGAAGTGAGACAGTAAGTTCGACACAGAAAAGTTCGTTAGCTGATTGCGTAAGGTTAACAGTAGGTAGGACAAAAATATAAGCCCCTCCATCCAGCGGCGTTTTGGATCCATGCTTGGTGTTATACAGGCGTAACGATTAATTTGTTTAAAAAAGCGCCCTGAAGACGAATAATCGTTGATTTCTTCAGAAACGCTGTCGTTCCCGTGTGCCAAGGTCGACCCACAGACAGGGTTATGAATTAAACAGCAATTTTTTCCAGAACCCAAAAATTGAATGTTGCTGAAGAAGTGAGTTAAAGCTGAATACTATGTTTACCTTCATACGACACTGGGTAACCCAAAGTATCCACTCGTATCTTTTTGGCGAAGGAATCAATTTAAGAGATCAAGGCGTACGGTAGAAAAAAATATGTTTTGGTGGAGCTCTCTGCTCTGGGCTACAGAAGTTTGTTCCTTTGTGTATTATTTTCTGTTTTTATTAGTCCCTACCACTGGGAAAAGAAGAGTTATTATTCAGAGCTGCCTGTCAAGGTCATTAAGTCATTGGTGATGTCTCAAGTCGCCTAGGAGATCGTTCAGGTGAAAAGCCTCGTCGCTGCTCTCGTTTGCTTGCCTTCACCGCCAACGCTGACATCGGACGATAAGGGCCAGCACCTGGTCGTTCCTCCTCTGCTGGATTAAGCGGAAAACAACTATTACAGAAAGCGAATAATTATCCTGGCAAAGTCAAACTTTATAGCAAATAAAAGTTAGAAATTCCTTCGCAGTGGTGATGTCGGAGTTAGGGAGCAGCTGCCAAACGTCCAACTGACAAAGGTTCCCAGATCACAAGTCAAAGAAGACAGCTTAGGATGGAGAAGGTTTAGTGAGGCTAGTGGGCGTACGGGAAGCTCAACGAGCAGTTTCCGCAAACGCTCTCACTAGGTGTGTCCACCGTTGATATTGCCAATACAAGCGAGCATGCGATTCCCAGAGAGTAATTGAGACGAAGATGGCTTGATCCCCGGGACACCGCTCTTTATTCGCCCAATGTTTCGATATTCATCGCGGATTCTTCCTCGGAGACATGAACAGAAAAAAGGAGTAGAAATGGGTGCTACATGCACATGCATCACACGCGGTAGAATTAGATGTGATGAATGCTCAGCCATCTGATTCCCCGGTGTTGGTATAAGACAAAACGGTGGCGTGTGCGTTCAAAAATGGCCACTTGCTCTCGCCAAACTGAGCCTCAGTGCCGAATATGGATTGAGCAGGTCGCTGTACTTTTTATGGACATAGGCCCGTGATTCATAACTCCAGTGATTCTGGGCTCACACGATTGTCACCCCTTGCGAGAATGTTGGTCTCATCAAATTTGAATGCGCGGCCGGGCCTCGTCAAATAAACCGCAAATTCAGAATTGGTGTCATTTCTCCGCACCGCTGCTGCATGTGCAGTAATTCGTGTCTTGAGAAGTCTGCCGGAAGCCGAAGTTCTCGCAAGAGATAATAATCGCGTGAACCGAGCATTACTTTGAGCTGTGGGTCACGGGCCCCTAGCGCATAAACAAATGCAACGACTTGCCCAATCCATATTCGGTGCTGAGGCTGAATTTGGCTAAAGCAAATGGCCACTTGGGGAACGCACAGACCATCAAATCGTCTTACGTCTTGTTTGTGGCCTAGGCAGCTAAAAAGGAATCTCAGACGCACTACTCGATGTTACAGTAAGTCGCTGTTCTTAGCATGTCAACTTTGTTCAGGTCGCTTGTTGCAACTCCGCTCATTGTAAACGCCAAGTCTGTGTCGCCAGTCTTAAGGACACAGACTGAGCCAAACGTAGTTATTTGCAGGAATTTGAGGCCACTCTGACTAGCTTGGACTGCGTCTTTTTTCCTTTTGCTTTGTTTCTACTTCCGAGGTTGAACTTCCGAGTTTGTCGCTGTTTCTTATATCTGACGATGGACTCCTGTAAGAGTTCGAAAGCTCAGAATAAAGAACAAATCGATCTGGTGCTCGTGCATCCTTCTTCGTTACCAATCGGTATCTTCATGCCTTAAAGATGTGCAGGTATATGGTTTTAAGCTCAGTGTCTGTTGGCTACTCTGCTCATGTACTATCAGTAATGGGGGCATTTAGATGACGAGCGCTGTCTAGACAATTGTAAATATCACCCAAGTGACGCCGAAAACAGAGGCAGATCTTCCATAAAAAACGTCTATACAAAAGTGAAATTTTTAATTGGATTCATATTCCAAAAAACCACTACCTCGCAGTTTTAATGGGGCGCTCAAGGAGACGCTTTGGCCAGTGCGTTCTCTGAGCGGCGATCTGCTTTGACCAAACTTAGTCACAGCACCGAATATGGGCTTGGTAGGTCGTTGCACCTGTTTATAGATTGAGTGTCGTAGACCATGACTGACTCGATGAGATCCGACCACACATTAAAAATTGGTGATACGGAAGTTCTCGCTAGAGATCACAATCTTCGGCGTCGCGAGTTACTTGAGTCATGCTACAGGGGCTCCCAGTCTATAAGCAAGTGCAACGACCTGTCTAACCCATGTTCGGAGCCGAGGTTGAATTTGGTCAAAGCAATCGGCCACTCAGGGATCAACCAAGCAAATGCGCCGCCTAACGTCAGCACCTGGGAGCCGGGTAGCCGATCAATTATCACGACCCGCTTGCTGGTCATCAAGCATTTAGCGCGCAAACGGGCAACCATCCCCCGATAGGGCGAAGCCATTTATTGTCATATGTAGTAGAATAGTGACTGTATCCTATGAATACCACAATTCCCTGCGTGCAAATAACCCATTTCTGCTCTTCTTTTTCGTGATTAATCCGCAACGGAATCCGGAACGTCGGACGAATAAAGGTCTTGTCCCGGTGATCACATCTACTTCTTCTCAATTACTTCCTGGGGCTCACATCTTTGCTTGTATTGACTGTCGTATCACAGCACTCCATTCATCTTTGTTCCTGAGCGACGGTCCTTATAATTAACTTGCCTGTTTCCAATGAGGTTATGATTCCATTGGCGGATACTGGAATAAGTAATTGCCCCTCTAAGTTTCGGAGGCGGGTAGGCTCACTGTTAGGTTTAGGGCATGGAAATAAGTGCTACCCTGAAATACGAGGGTGTCTATGCCCGTCTCTATCCCATTGAATGTTGAATCACACCTCCCAATGGCCTGAAAGCGGACAGTATAACCAGTAGCAGATGAATCTTATTGATATTTTAACTTGACATAATAACAGCCTAGGTACTAGCTGAAAGACCCAGACAGGTGCTTCACCGGTATTCTGCGGCTGCTTGACACAGCTGCGAGGGGTCCGGCTCAGCAGTGGGACTACCAGCTGTCCTATCTACTTTCTGCTTGATATACCGGTTTTGAAAGTTTTGCTTTTTATCTCCTGAGAAATTTACTTCTGTTCGCGGTATATATCAGTATATTTAAGGGCTATAGGCGTAGACCAAAATTGCAAGCGTATATTTGGGCTGAAACCCGGCAACCATTGCGAAATATGCACTTGCTGCCAACAGGCAGACTTTAGTAGCATATATTGATGTTGTAACTTACCATACTAACAGCCTAGGTACTAGCTACAAGACCCAGATACGTATTTCGCCGGTGTTCGGCCGCTGCTTGACACACTTAACATTTCGATCTACGCCTATAGACCTTAAATATACTGATGTATACCACGAACAGAAATTAATGTCCCAGGAGATTAAAACGCTGATCACTCTTCTTGTTTACTGAGCCTGATCTAATGCTTCTTCATCGTAAAACTCCGTAGCAAGAACGCCAGTCGCCCGAAAACCCATTGAAATCCCGCGGCTGCGACGGTTTGTTGAGCACGAGGAGGCCGTCATCGTGGTTTCTTTCACTCGCGCCTGCTTTTAGGCCGCCGCCGCCGCCGGCGCGTAGTTGTTGCTCTTCGAAACGGCAAATTGTCCAACTGCTGTCAGTTGGCTGAGTCAGTGTTCGGCGCGATTGTTATTACGTGGCTGTCCCGTGTGTGTTTGGCGCTGATGAGTAAACGCCTCATTGGTCATTTCCAACCAATCAGCGGCACGCCTTGACACCGGCTGACTTCCATTCGCCCACGCGCCCACTCGTACGCCGCGATGCCGTCAGTCGCATCTGCCTAGCAGTTGGAAGGTGTGCCGTCAACATTTCGAGCTTTTCGTCCGCCATGTTTAGGCCAGATTTTGGTGAGAGTTTCGGGGCAACCGAAGACCGTTCAGTGACCGTAAAGAATGTTCTGCCAGCTCTATCGGTTCAGGTACTGGAGTGGTATGTTACAGTGCCGATAGTTGTAGGAAGAAAATAATTGACGAGGACGAGCTCTTCTGTTTTAATGTGTTTACATTTTGCGGGGTAAAAATTACCCTTAAAGCACAACCTACAACTGAAGGAAAAAATGGAGTCGAAGCGGAAAACGCATAAAATCTGTGTTGAGGTTATGTTGACGCGTAAAGATCGGAAGAGGACTGGGATCACGGATTGCCGATACGCTGATTATTAGCAGAAACCATTAGAACACTCAAGATCAGACTTCACGAGTCGACTTAGGGACTATTAGACTAGAATAACTACATTAGGCACGTTTAAGAAAATGACTGGTTCTCTAAACGCGCATACAGGTGTAATTGCGCTAATTTCCAGGTAAAGTAGGATGGGGTTTGCGGTAGAGCAAGTTGGGGGTTACGTTCAAGGTAATGGTAAGTGTTAACTGTATAGGGTTATGATTAAGATTAGGATTACAGTCTTTATATATAGCTTAGGTTTTAGAACCAGGGCTTAGTAATCTTCTTTGGAATTATGCTCCAGGCCGCTTTGAGTACTTGCGCCGGTCAGAGGATCCCCAGGGCCTTCTGCAAAAACAAAGTTCGCTTGGACAGCTGTTTGGCCTCTGCCGTCGCAAGTATCCGCTGACGCAAAAACTTGGCGTGTTTCGGCGGCAATTTATAGATTAATCGGACTGTTTAGTTGACGTTCACCTAGTGACCGTTGTCAAGAGAGTGAGCCACAATTGCGCTAGAAATGAACTTTACCGGGTCTAAGTTTTGTCAGACAGGATTGTGTTCTCGCATCTGATTGGATTGATCCATATAAACTGCCCCAAGGAGCAAGTGAAGGGTAGCTGCACATTGAAGAGGTCTGAAGAAGGAATGGAGTGCTTGAGGAGAGTAGTCTCATCTGGCTACCTGCACGTGATAGTGGAGTTAAACGAAGAGGTAGAAGTTCGCTTGCTGGACTCGACCTCGCCTGGTATTTGCTGCCATGGACCAAAAAGCAACCAAGGCAGCCAACATGCTTTTTGGTAACTGCGGTAGGTCAAACCTGGCACCCTAACCACTAGCGGCACACGTAGAGAAGCCTTTCATGTGTCAGGCCGGGAATTGCGACCGACCTCATTACTGGTCGGCGGAAATGCTCAGGCCGTTCAGCGGTGCCTGGGCGCACGCCGAGGTATGCAAGCACAATTTTGTTCTCAGTACTGTAGGGCGAAAGCAGTGAGAGGAAGGAGGACGAGAAAGTCAACAAAACGACAAGATTGTGTCTTTGATCTACTACAAACAGTACTCCTACTAAAGAGCGATTCGTTATGAACCGACCAGAAAAGATGGCGGACCGCGAACGCACTCAGGAAGTATTTCAGACAGATTTTTGTCGAAACTGCCGAGCTTGGTGACGCAGGACTTGGCAGTGAATGTTCGCGCGGCCCTGCTTACCTGGCAAAAAACACAGTGAATAGTGTTAGTGCTTGTCTCCGGGTTAGCTTGGCTTGGATAGGTAGGTGGGCCTAAAAACTAGCTCACTTAAACGACAACGACGGTGGGAATATGAATCGTTTTTCATTGCCCACGCATTACCGCCCTTTGTAGTTCTTTAAACATGCCTAGCCCATTATTGGCCGCCCCGTATTACACACCTATTTATGCATTTAGCAGTGACGCATTTTTCACCCCACGGAGAAGAAAAAGAAAAAAAAGAGACGGCGAATTCGTGGACCGTATTTTTACTGACTTTTTTGCATCCTCCTTACCTCCGTTATCCCATTATTGTAGTAGCCGCATCTTTTGGTCTTAAGTAGTCAGTCTTGCCTCGTACTATAGCCGGACAGGACGCACGACTTTAGACCTGCGCGTTTGCTGCTGACTACATTTGATCTCCGGCAGGTTGGCCGTTTGTGGGATTGCGTGGCCTTTGGCCCATTTGGGGTCGGCGCAGCTGCAGACAAGAAAACTCGCCTCGTTGGCCTCCCCATTTCAACGGGCGGACTGACTAGTCGTTGCTGTTTGCTCTAGTTTTCCTCAGCTTCACGGGCGCATCGGTAAAGCAGTGTTGGATGTTGGTCACATGACCTCCGACCGCCACCCCCTAGCTTCCGTGGGTGTAGGCTCTCGGTTACGCTTGCTAGTTTGGCTTACTGGCCCTGTCCAAATTTATCCGAGCCCTATAAGAAGCGCTTGATAGGCGGGGTGCAAATCTAAAGCTCGATAGAGTGTGCCAGTCGAGAACCGATTTTCAAGTACTAGTCTAGTCAACTTCTCATTGGCTCTGCCGATCACGCTCGTTTTCTCAGACGTGGAATCATGGTTCAGCTGTTGTACGTGATCATAGACCGAAGACAGCTTTTCACTACGGTTGACTGCAAGTTAGTGTTCATTCAATCTTGCACACAGGCGTTTTCCCGTTTCGCCAATATACCTGACACCGCAATTTTTGTCTGGTAAGCTGTAACCCACTGCTGATTGATCGGTTATCGGCAGGGGATCTTTTAATTGCAGGTGGTCAAACGGAAGCTCAAGAAAATGACAGGTACCGGGAGACATTAGAAATGGGTTTCCAAACAGGTCATCCTTCAGCAAAACAGTCTCATCCTTAGTTGAGGCCACACAAGAGCAGAGCCAATCCTGCAGTCGTTGTCGACATCAAACGGTGCGAAAGCATGGCTTTGCACATGTCCGACATTTCCATGCAGCTAATTAGTGTGCACAGTAGGACTTAATTACTTCTGTGGTGCTTGTGAATGGCGGTGGTACTTACGAGAAGGTTTAGTGTTCCGAAATTGCCAAGCTTCTTGCGTAATAGCTTTCCACTGCAGCGTGGCCTCTGACACATGCATCACACTCGGTCGTGCCGACGCACCAGTCCTCGCAGCAGCGACAAGAAAGTTACACAAATTAGCATACACTTAATGACGACGGTCTGAAGCTTGCCTTTTTTCAGTTTCTCGAATGTAGACTACGCCAACTGAGTTCCGCGGGCGTGCATAATTGAAATACTAGCTAACGTCGGTTCTCAGTGCATAACTAAAGACTTGTCTCGGCAACTCAGTGCGTCTATGAAATGAGCGAATGCATGAAGGAGAAATTCGCGTTCCAGGTGTTTGCATGAATAAGGCTTGTCGAGCGCCGGGGCAACTGGTTTAGGACAGTAAACCAATTTCTTCGGTACTTGATAAGCCTTCTCCCTTATCCACGTCTGCGATGTGTTGTTAACCAGAGTTATTGCAAGCAATGCTCTTTCAAGTTTATCCTTGAGAGGTGTGCGTGTATTTGACTATCGATTTCGATGAAGTCCACCAAGTGCACCAACAGGTTGGTAGAGAAAATGACGGTCTCAGGGGTTAGCTTTAAAAAGATAGAGGACGAGGTTAGCGTCACCGCACTCTTCACCTTGTGCCGGAGTCTCGAAGACTAAACAGTGTCCTGCGTAAGCTGCTTTATCAAACGCAAGCCAAAACACCGCCTAACTTATTTTTGAGTAACAGTAGGCTTTGCGCCTCACTGACCTTTAAGAGGTGTCTAACAAGACTGCAGGAAGCCAGAGCTGCTACTGCTACTCGCCCTACTGATATTTCTAATACTACTAACTAGGGTGCAGCTGAGTGATAGTACTTGCTGGTACTCTTACTGACTATTGTAATTCAGAAGTGACGCTGATGACGCTGGCTCATATTCCCCCAATCTCAACAAGAAGTGGTGCTAGCACTGGAGCTACCATTTGTCGGAGGTGACGCTGATTCAGCCACGCTAGGAGCTGTGAATCTTGGCTTTTACTATTCGAAAGAAGTACACGTTTGGGGTCCTGAGCACAGCAGAACTTGCTTTGGTTTCCATCCTCTCAACTTTATCCATCAGGCTGTAATCGTTTCTACTCGGTGCGGACCACGATGCTGCTGCTTGAATTACGCGCCTATGTTAAAGTGCATAATCTTGTAATCATAGTAATAGTATACTTTAGTACGGCCTGTGTGTGCTTTTTTTAGGAAGTTGCGCCCAGTAGGCACTCCAAATCTGTGTGAGGTAAAGTGATTAGCATTTGGATAGTAAATGAGCGTTTGTAAATAATGCACAAGTCATAACATGCTTGTGATAACCAGTCAAGCATCTCAGCTATCAGACTTTATCTGCGTGTTGTTAGAACACATGTAGACGCCAAATCGGGATCGTAGTTGGTCGGGCCGTGCCTTGACTATCTACAGTATCTAGTTTTGCTCGGAATTTACGGAGCATCATCTGTCTATCAGGAAGCAAACTTCTCCACATTAAACTAGTCATGAAAGCTTAGTAATTCCTACAACAGTGTTAGAGGTTCAGTAATGAGACATGCATCCTACATGCGCTACAAGTACGGAAATAGAGGTCAACAGTGTTGCTGAGACTGCAATAAACTAAAAGCTTAGACTAGACCTGCTACACTATGAAAGCTAAGCAAATATAATTAAGAGACTGAATGGCGTAAACTAAGAGCTACATTTGTGGGTTAAACGGAGTAATGAAGTTGCGGCCAGCTAGATTCTAAGGTGGGGTATATTATAATTATGTGTAGCTAATAATGCAAAGTTGTTGCTACGGCTAGGAAGAATATGTAATAATGAAACAATTAGAAATAAATGAGCTTACGTACGTCCTAGGCTTCATCCAGGCCGATTCGTAAGACACCCAACGAGAGTTCACCTCCGCGAGACAGGTACATAATCTCGGGCTCTCTGTTGTGTATGCCTCTAGCCTGCAGCCCTTTCTTACTCTGCTAAAAATAAAGCTGAATTAGAGATAATCCTGATCAGGCCCGCTGTTAGGCTTGCGGTAGTCTCGGTTCCCACAGGTAGACATCTGTTACTCAACCACCCCTTAATCATTCTACGTAATGCATGATTAATGCAAGCAACTACCTGATATGGTTCTAGTAGTAGGTACTCCGAGCTGACAGCCGTGCAGCACGTGACACTGTTAGTTGCCAGAAGAAGTGCACTTACAGCCCACAAATCATGCGACAGGAGGACGAGGATTGGAGGTAGGGAGGGTCCGAGAGGGGGGAGTGACGGTCAGGTTACGAGGGAAGAGGTTCTGGGATTGTAGGGCTAAAAGTCACTGTGCGTAATCAGCCCGAGGCATGACTAGGGAATGCGTTTGTTGAGTAACGTACGGAGGTCCTGGGATTTCTGAATTACGTAGCTTCCTTCTGAATAGGGCCGGTACTTGGTTCTTCCTCTGCGTCCGCTGTTTTCTGCTTGTGTCCGCGCTTCTCTAATTCCTCTGGCAAAAGTCATGCATATAGATGGGAAACTGGGGTCAATGTTAACACACACACACACACCCATTTATTACGGGTAAACCAGAATAATAATTAAGTGTCATATATAACTAAGGAAGACAATCGGGGAAGGTGAACCTGAAGGCTGCCACCGGGAAAGGAAACATGCTGTGGGGCCCTCGCAGGAAAGGCTCAATTTTCTGCAGGTAAGGTGAGGCTAGAGACCACCACCAGGGAGGGGACAACCAAAACAATCTATAACATCCTTGATCAGCCTCTATATAACCGCACCGACGTATTTAAACAAGGATCAATAATTTTTTCCTACTGGATCCTACAGTTGCGTTAGTTTATGTCATATTCAGACCTTGGTCAGTAATGTCTGATAGAAGCAAACAGGCGGGATCTTAACAGCAATTCAGAGCGAGGGAAGATCATTCGTTCCATAGAACGAAAGGCTTATTGGCCAGACGTTCGAGAATGTCCGCTCCAAACTTTAGCTGTGACCCAGCGCTGATGGTGGGTCCGAACGAGCATCTGAAACGTCAGGCCAATAACTTTTTATGTTTCTGCAATCATATTTTGGCCTTCCTGGAATAGATATAGAATTTTAACGTCAGTAGATAGAGCATTGCATTCTGTGCAGAATAAATCGAGAATTATTTCGATATAACTTTCCCTTTGTTCACAAGCTGCGTCCCTTCGTCCCAAAACATGTGCGCGGGCACAATCGCTAGTAAGCGCTTATCTTCTGAATTCTTAGTCATCACCCCAAACCAAATGGGGAATAGATCAGCTGTCAAGCCCGGTGCTGCTTATTTTTCACCAATGACTCACTTACTACGCACACAAATTGCTGCGCTATTTACGAGGGTAAATACACGAGGCATGTAAGTGATTCAACTGAAACCCTTGATCATAGAGGACAGAAAGAGGGAGAAAAGGGCAAGGATGATCTGTAGGTATCGCCAACGTAAGCCGGTTTACGGGACCGGCAGTGATATGAAAGCTTTCCTTTTCGCATGTAGAGATATCATCTCCATTAAATCACGTATCCCCATAGGGATCAGGCATCAAAAGTAATAAAAAGCTACTTTATACTTACCATACCTCTGTTGTATCTATGCATCTTCTATGCAGATGGTATCACTTTCCTCGGTTTTCAATAGTTGTAGCGACTGGTTCCTAGTATGCTCAATGATTATTTTTATTTGCTATTGCTACATGCAAAAGAATTACTTTCTACACATCTGCTGCTCGTGTACCACAGAATTCTGGAGTGATGCTTCACTATGGTGATAATTAAAAAGTATCCCTATCGAGAAAGACTAGTTAACCGGCTTCTCAGTCGGTGACAGCGATTTGATGAACAAACATGAACTGCCGTGTTGTTACAACTACCTCCCTCTCCTCTACCCCCTAACCATGCACCCACATCTATGACCAATAGCTGCTGCTCTATTGACTTATCAAGTTGCATCCGCCTAGGTTGATACTTGATTGGACAGTTACTTTATCTTATTAATAGAAAATTACCGTTTGCCGTCGAATAAGAGGTCGCGGAATCGTATGACGTTAATTCAATTTTTGTTTATCTTCTGATCCTTGCCTTATTCCAATTGCTTTCGGGAAAACAATATTTCAAAGTAGAGGGATTAGTTTGCAAAATCCAGCCAGCCCTCAGAACACAGCCACGTGTGGTGATTTGACAAGTTAACAATGCTTCTTTCAGAACAGAGCGAGTAGGCGTCAGAACGTCGTGAGTTGGCAGCCGTAAAGTTTATTGGTCAATTTGAAAAGTTGTGGTTGCACTGAATTTTGCACAGAATGAATAAATAATTAGTTGGAGCTGCGAGACAAACTTCTCTTCACAAGTGGCCTCCTTTTTTCCCCGGGTACAATCGGTGGGAAGTTCGTAATCTGAATACGTAGTCATTGTTTCCACCCAGTTGGGGAAGAGATTAGCTGACAAGCCGTGTTCTATTTAGTTTCCACCGATGACTAACCTACGCTGCGCACGCATTGCTGGGCTATTTACGAGGGTAAATAGACGAGGCACGCAAATGATGCAACTGGAAGCCTTCGATGTATGTGAGTCTGACAGTAAAAGAAAGCTAGTTATCAGGCTTTTGACAGCGATGACAGCGGTGGCAGCCATTTGATGGAGAGGGATTAGATTACACATTCCAGCCCGCCGCAGCAACGTGTGGTGATTTGATAAGTTAAGCGCCCTATTTAAAATATGCGAGAAGAATGCAGAACTAAGTTAGTGTTCAAGTGACACGGGCGCCGTGAGCTGGGACATGTCTGCGTCAACCTCAACGTTGATTGGTCGGTTTGAATAGATGTAGTTGTCACTCGTAGGCGCGTGCAAATTCACGCGAGAGGCGAAATGTTGTGGCAGGCGCCTGGCGTAGAGATCAATCACATGTTATCGTGATAAGTCTGTGGAGTAAAGGTGGAGCCGTCCAGCAAGTATGCGTTGATGATG
>JAYGXS010000001.1:8503630-8553949 GCA_036362985.1 Ligula intestinalis | reverse complement strand
AGGTGGCTATTCGGACGATTGAGGAGAATGCGTGCGAAGATTTTACTGGTGATATTAAACAGCGAGATTCCGGGATGATTGTCGCAGACATGACCATTCCCCTGTCGCTTGTAAAGGTTAACAATTGTAGCGTCTTTGAAATCCTGAGGAATTTGTCCTTATCGCCACACCTCTTGGAACAGGGTGGTGAGGTTAGTTATGAGTTGGTGACCACCATATTTTTAGATCTCCGCCGGGATCCCGTCGGCCCCGGGTGCCTTCCCGCTGGACAGCTGCTGCACAGCCTTGATGGTCTCCTTAGGGGTGGGTGGGAGGTCAAGGGCAGCATTAATTTTCATTTCCGGCAGCCGGTCAATGGCAGCCTCAGAGGTGATTGAGGGCCGGTTGAGTACACTTTGAAAGTGCTCCGCCCAGTGGCTCAGAATTTGGGTCTTCTGAGTGATTAGGGTGGTACCGTCAGCACTGAGAAGTGGGGCTGTGCCTTTTACTATGGGGCCGTAAACCTCTTGGAGCGAGGTGAAGAAGTTCTTCCATTCATTGCGGTCTGCATAGCCTTGGATTTCCTCACCCTTACGAGCCATCCAAGCGCCCTGCATTTCCCGCAGCCGCTGCTGTACAAGACGGCGACTTTGGTAGTAGGCTGCTTTAGTGGCGTTGGTGGGGCGATAGACGTATTCCTTGCGTGGCGATTCTTCTCAGAGATGAGAGTATTGATGGCTGCATCGGTTTTATCGAACTAGGCTTGGTGTAGGCGGGGCGCAGGCCCAAGGATGCGTTTGGCAGTGGATTTAACAGCATCTTGTAGTTGAAACCATCGTGTTTCTACGGAGGTATTCGCTTCTGCGACTGGGAGGTTATCCAGCTGTTGGGTCAACTCGCTGGTGAAACGCAAAGGGCTGGCAAGCAAGTTTAACAAAACAGTATTCAACTTACCTGGGGGTCACTTACCTTGAGGTCTCCTGCGTGGTTGGAAACGGATCCGCATCTTGGAGTTGATGAGACGATGATTGGTATCACCGTCGGCACCCGGCATTGCCTTTGTCACCATCACGTCTTGCTGATCGCGCCGCCGCACGTGGACATAATCCAGAAGATGCCACTGAGGAGATCTGGGGTGCATCCAGGTCACCTTGTGCTGCAGCAGTTGGCTGAAGTAGGTTTTGGTCAGTATGAGACGGTACACTGCGCAGGTTCGAAGGAGGAGTAGGCCATTGTCATAGAGTCCGTGGAGGCCGTGGGGTCCGAGCACTCTCCTCAAGGCGGCGTGGTCTGTGCCGACGCGGGCATTGAAGTCACCAAGGACAATGAACGTGTCCGCCTTCGGCATAGAGGCCAAAAGGGCGTGCAGATCCTCGAAGAACTTGTTCTTTGCCTCATTGGTGCTGGTCATCGGAGGAGCGTAGACACTAACGATGGTGGCGAATTTGCCATCCCAGAAAGGCAGGCGGATGCTCATGAGGCGTTCGTTGATGCCCTGCGGCGTACAAGGTAGTCGTCTCACGAGGTCCTTCAGGATGGCAAACGCGACGTCGGCTTCGCTTCGCTCTGCCATTGGATGGCCCTCATAGACGAAGGTGTAGCCGGCGCCCATCTCTTCTATGGAACCTTCGCCGGAGAAGTGGGTTTCACTGAGTGCGGCAATGTCCACCTTGAAGCGCGCTAGTTCCCGGGTGATAAGCGCTGTTCTCTGTTCCGGTCGGATGCTCCTCGGGTTATCTTAAAGGGAACGAACATTCCGAGCGCCGAAGATGATAGGACTGACCTAGGCTCCCTGAGTTGTCCTGCGAGCTCTGGGAGCTGGCCTATGGGAAGGAAACGGTTTGGTTGAAGGGAGGGAAAGAGAGAGGTTTTGATTTGCATTTGTAGTTTTTCGACCGCGTGTATGCAGTCTGACAGCCGTGGTCAGCTGGCAGATGTCGTGACCCAGCGTGTTTGGAACCATCTTTTATAGGACCATCAACCCTCTCGTGAGGGGCGGCAGCGCTACTCCTCAATAGGACTGCCTGTCACAAGTAACTACTGCCAAACAACACCATTAGCTGCGATTAATTTGGTGTCAAATGACCACTTGGTTACGAGCCGCCTACAACTTTGCTGTTGCGCCGCCATAGGACTTTAAGGCCGTTGGTGAAGGTATTTGGGGAGAAGGGGGAGGGAGCAGCAGTACGTATCCTTGTAGCAAAAGTGATGTAGGCGACAGTGCCTCCATTTCTGCTTCTACGCATTCTTGTGCTGCGACATCCGATTGCTGTTAGAGTTACTGCTGCGAGTAGTATCGTCACTGATGTTACTAAGGAGGAAAGCTCTACTAGGACTAAGGATGCTAATCATGATGGTGGAACGACTATATGGGTAGGCATCGTTACAATAAAGGTGACTAAAAGAAATTTAATGGAATAGTATAGGTATGACAGTAGAAACAACATAGGAAAAATAGCAGGTAGAGTAACAGATAACAAATAGCAATTGAGCAAAAAAATAGTGAGATAAAATAGATGTGGAATCAGGAATACATCAGCATAAAAACAATGGACGCAATGTAAAGACTACCGGATATGGAGTAGATTACGCAGATATGGCAACGTTATGAGAGTACTGAAATGTGTAAGCTAGTGAGGTTAGAACTGATTGCGAAAGGTTGTAATAGTGGAAGTAATGATAAAGCAACTGGAGATAGCAAGTGTAGCAAATGGGTAATAAATATACAGGAAAAATAAACGATAAAATATAAACAGACAATGGGACGGTATCAAGAAAGAAGCTTCCTTCCACAAGATATGTCTACTAGGGTACTTACCGCTGCAACCCGGGGCATACTGGGTGTGGGGGCACACACACAGGAGACCCTCACTTAGTTTAGCCCACTGATCGAGGCGGGGAGCCGGGGGGTGGCCACCAGGCAAAGCCTAACTCCTGACAGCCACAAGTGAATGTTGGATGCCAGCCAAGGACGCTAGGCGTAGCCACCACCTGTGCGATGAAGATGTTGCGATCTGCCACGGCCTTTACGTTCAGCCGCCAGCTGAACACCCCATTTCCCCCTACCGGACATTCATACACACATATGTCCAGTTTCTCATGCCTGCCCAAGCGTCACTCAAACGTGTCCCTTTTCCCCACCCGCGACCTAAACACGTCATTTAGGACCACGGCGCTCCAGCGGATTGACGTGTGCTCCAAAGTCCAACTTCTTTTCATCTATTATCCGTTCCTCTGTGTACACAACACTGTTTCTATTCATCTTGCTTCCAACTAACTTCTCATCTTCTAAGTCACCATAGTCTGAAGATCGCAGTTGCTAGTGCTTAGCTTACGTAACCCCCTGCGATATTGGTAACCGTCCTACTTGGTCTGTTCACGCAAATTCAAATGTGGCCTGCTGTCCCTGCATAAACTGTCCTGCTATTTTTCGGAATTTCCGACGTGTCCCTGCGTATTTTTTGATCTGCATTCGTGATTTCTGATATGGTTGATTTCACTCATTTTCAAATTTTCCTAGGCTTAAATTTCGTTATTCCGGTTTCATTTGATGCATCTGCGTTACTGGTTACTTTCCGACATAATATAAACACGCAATTTGTGATGTGGCCTTATATCCCAGCGCATTTTGTGACAAACCGACGTGTCCCTACGTAGTTGGTGACATGCAGTCATGATTTTTGATGCGGTTGATTGCAGTCCTTTTCAAACCTCCATTCACTTATAATTGATCGCTTTTAGGATGGCAAAAGCCCTCAATGTAGTTTCGGAACATTAAGTTGACGCTCTGCGAGTGGACGTAATATATGCAACTACATCCCGTTTTCTCTCCTTTGCTCGAGTTGGTGACCTCTAATCAAGTACTCATACTCAAATCTTATAAGTTTTCTGTAACTGGATCTTAGACTGTTGACTTGGTATCTGTCAAATTTCCGCTGAAATAGGCACTTGTAACACCGCCGCCGCGGCCAACATGCTTATTCCGAGCACCACGGAAAAATACCCTACAAGATTACAGTCGATATTTGCCACGCTCCTCCTAGGACAGTTTTACATCGATATCCCCCGTCAATTACGACCTAGGACATTGTGGCTGAAACCGTACGTGCAGAATTTCTTTCTGCGTCTCTGGAATTATTTTTCTCGCATGGAAGATCCTTTGAAGTTGAAATTTAAGAAGATTTGGTTTTCCAACCAATTTCTACGGAAACGCAACTTCTTCAAACCAACAGCTTCGCAACAAAATCGCGACCTAGTAAAAGACACCGTCAAGATCCGAATATTCTCGAGCCTTCATAGGCTGCGTCGTTTCCCAAATTTGAATAAATTTTAACAAATAAATTATAATGCTTTTTAACAAATAGCTACAATATTTGTTAAGCTTACTCTGATTATTTGTCGTAAGTCATAGTCTGAACAAATTGATATATCTGCATTAAAGAACTGTAATGACTTCATGCTGAAGTTTGGATCTGTCTTGTCAATACTAGGAAACATATTTGAAGGTCAGTTATCTGATGTACATTCCCAAGACTGCAAAAAGCTGGACTTTCTCGTCCATCTAATAACAACCAAGGCTTTTGATAGACAAAAGCGTAATTATAACTTTATACTTAAAACGCCTTTACACTTATTCGCCCTTTGATATTGCAAGATATTATCTGTGCTCGGGCGGGTTCAATTACAAACTTGCGGAAGCAAAGCGCCTCCAATCGTGTAGCAAGAATCCGCCCATCCTAGTTAATTGTTTTCACCGATCGAGGTTGCCTCAATCTTTGCACAACGAGGTCACATTTTTCGATATTTGGAAATGACTAGAAGTTTCCTCTGCCAAGATCTTACACCACTGGAGCAAATAAATGCAGCTCTTCAGTCAAATAGACTAACGGCTTCTCAGCCAACTATTCATAAGTCTGGTCGCAGTCCCGCTAGCGTCAATGCACCCGCTAATCATCTTCACAGGGTATCTGGTCATACTCCCGCTAACGTCATTTCACCTGTTATCTCTGGCCCCGGGATGTCTTGTCAATGTCCCGTAAACGTCAGGAAACCTGCTATCCCTGCCTCCCGAATGTCTAGTCCTAGGCCCATAAACATCAGTGCACCAGTTAGCCCATACCTCTCGATGTCGGGACCCACAAGCCCCGCTGCTCCACCATCTACTGCAATAACAACTAATCTGAATGCATTCTCTGTCCAACGATCGATAAATTCCGTTGCCTTTTAATCTGCAACAAGCTCATAAATAATGTCGCCAACACCGTCGAAAGCGTTGAGGCCGACCACTTTACCACCACAACCTAGCTCCGCCCTTGACCCTGCGGGTTATGTTATGCCCCCGTATAATGCGTTATTGAACATGTCGGGCCCGAACCACGAAAAAATTAATTTGCAAGGCAGCAACCAAAACTGGTTTAGTTTTAAACCTAATCGGAGTTGCCGCATAGGAGAAATACTGATTAGGACCCCTACCGCTATTTTAAGCGGTGTCCTTCAAGGCACCGTTCTGGGCCCCTGTTGTTCTTGCTTTATATAAATGATATTTCAACAATAGTTCAACACTCTCAATCGTATATATATGCAGACGACTTGAAATGTGTATGCTTCTTCTCTAATTCCATGGCTGAGCGATGCCTAGAACACATTCATTCAAATTTGGACGCTCCATCAGCTTGGAGCTCCACGTGGCAGATGGAGTTCTCGCCTTCCAAGTGCCAGTTCATGTGTTTTGGGCCTAAAAAGGCTGCCACAGCCTATCATTTACCAAGGTTGCCCCATGACTGAATTTTCTAACATTAAGGACTTAGGTTTAATTTACACCAATAAATTAGATCTTTCACCTCACGCGGATAGAATTGCAGCAAAAGCTGCTCAGATATGCGGCTTCATCTCTTATAATTTCTGCCTCCCGAAATGAACCTAAGACTTTATCGTAGGTATGTGCTTCCCATTCTCGAACGCTATTGTCCATTCTTTGGTCATATGAATGAATCTAGCCATTCAAAAATGGAAAGTGTCCAAAGAAAATTTTACCAAAAGGGTCCTCTGTCGGGCATTTTCAGATACTTCCTACTCAGATAGATGTAAGATAACGAAACTGAAATTTCTTTGGGTCAGGATACTGGAAGCAGGGTTCGGTCTTCTGTTCCGCTTTAATAATAGTTTAAATCTCCCCAAAATTTCTGCCCTTACTCCCGTTACTCGCCCTTACAACCTAAGAAATTCAACGTTGATTATATCTCCTCCTACTTCTTCCACTTATAAACGATCTCTATTTTTTGCTTCAAAGTATAGCTATCTTTGGAATAATTTGCCAATTAATATTCGGGCGTTAACTAGTCTAGGTGCATTCAAGCGAAGACTGCACATTTACCCTAGTACTGAATCTACTAACCTTTTGTTTTCCTCATCTTTTCCGGGCAGCTTTCTCCACGATCCCAAGAAAAGACCATCAGGAATTTAGGATCCCTTCTTGAAACTACCTTTCTCTGACTCGTGTCCCCTAAAATCAGAACGCAGTCTTGACGGCTCTCGTTTCGCTGGTCATCAATCATCATCATGGCCTTATATTTGGTCACATCTCAGGCATCCCCAACGATGATCTTGTAGATTTGACGGACTTTTGGATCTCATACGGCGGTGCCCATCACGATAATAAACTGGTGGGTTCCCTATGTTCTATTATGCCGCACCGGTTTGGGAAACTGAATGTAGTGCCGGGAACCCGTTTCTACCAGTAATGTTTCGTTAACACCAATTGTTCTGCCCCACGCTCAGCTCGACTGAGTTTGCTTCCAAGCTGCCCCCCTATTAACAGAGGCAGTGGGTATCAGAATAGATAGTCAGAATATAGGTAACGATGTGGCTCATCTGTGTGTGCCCTTGAATTTTACCTTCCACGTGACATTGCTATATTCATTTTTTTCAAATCTAACAGATTCGCTTCTTAACAGTTATACCCATCTTAAAGCTATAGACTACGGAAACTGTTTGTTAAACCAATTATTTCTAGAACTTCGGGATATCGAGATTTGGTTTATTGATAAGCCTATTGGGCCTGAAATATACAACTTATTATTATTGTTTGTCCTTACGCAAACGGCCCCAACACTAATTTTATGTCACCGTCTCTCCTATCAGTTCGTTTACTTACCCTCATCCACCCAAACCCGCAAACTTCTACATGCCTTCTCGCCTCCCCCATTCCTCCCGAATAGCCCAGAAGCTTATTTTGGTCTATCCTCTCCTCATTTTCCCACGCCAGGAAGTGAGCTCCCTAGCTATATCAGACCTTATCGGCCATCCATTATTGGCTACCCATATACAAATAGCTCCATACCCGTCAGTACTTATTCCCCAAATAACACTGGCCTACAGTTTGACTACCCACCTCCAAATTCGTTTTTATGAATAACGATAGCCATAGTCCTGCCACTCAAAACACACTAGATATCATATTGCTTAATGCCAGGTCTGTTATAAATAAAGTGGCTCAACTGCGAGCAATTGCGTTTGAGATGACGCCCGATGTTATATGCATAACAGAATCTTGGAGCCATCCAATCATTTTTGATTCCTCCCTTATCATAGACGAATATGATCTTTATCGTCACGATCACATTGATAAGCGTGGTGGTGGTTGTCTTCTCTATATTAAAACGTCATTTAGGCACTTTTCGTTGTATCTAAATAGCACGTGCTTCTCTGGAAATTAATGTTTTGCTTCTATTATCCTGTCACCCCGGCAAAAGGCAATTATCGGATGTGTATATAATCCTCCTAACTCTTTATCTGAAGAAGACGCAAATCTGTGTGAGATATTCAAATTTATTTAAGAATCCACTTTTGAAGTTAAAATCATTGCTGGAGATTTTAATTTTCCTGAAATCGACTGGATTTAAACTATTGTCCACCTAGATTTCAGCCTTTCCTAGATACCATTAATTTTTCTAACTGGTCTCAACTAGTTCGTTCCCTAACAAGACAGAATCATATTCTAGATCTGATTTTTACAACCAGTATTGCTCACCTCTTCGTTGATTTTAAGCAGGACATCTTCCAAAGTGATCACACATTAATTTACTGTTGTCTTCCGCTTTATTCTACGGAAACGGCTAGTGTGGTCGTATTTATCATGCAGATATTAGCTTAATCAACAATTGTCTTGACTCATTAGATTGGCAGAGTCTTTCCTCCATTAACGACGCTGCATATCTTGCTGAACTCATGTCGGTCGTTTCTAGGAAAATGCTGGCATTTGTGCCCACTAAAATTTTGAAACCTTACGCCACGACTAAAGAAATTGAGGAGTCAGCTGAAAGATCGATCTAGTAGTTCACTGTCTGTGCATCTAAAGATCGCAGAGATCTTCGAATTAGCGTTCAAGTTTCGTTTTGCGCGTGACCAGCTCAGAGAATCTTGCGCCCTGAGCGAGTCAAACTCTGCGAAATAAGTTGCACAACTATATCGTCGTAGGTCCTCCGAAAACGAGGAATTAAAATAACCCCATTATTAAATGAAAATAAAAAATTTGTACTCGATGAGTCCGACAAGGCTGAATTGTTCAATGCTTTCTCTAATAATAACTTGCATATTTAAGGCCCAAGGGGCCCTGTCGTTACAAACTTAGTGCTATCGTTAAAATAAAAATAATGATGATAAACAGTGAACACTTACAAAATAATTGTCATCGGCAGTAAAAAAACTCCTAAATCGGTGGATGAGTTCAGCGGGCCACCGATTTCAAAAAACTTTAGGAGAAAAAACTGCATTAATAGGTAACAGGATTTGACGTGGTTAGTTTGGGACCTGATATTGAGGGTTCGGGACGTTTATGGTCATGGGAAAAAATAATACATAGTTCAGTTAAGAAGGGGTCATCCGGGACAACAGGAGAAGGCAGTAGAAGTCAAGGCAACATCATCGAGTTGTGACCCACCTGATTCCAGAGCCAATCTCGAAGACCACAGCGAGACCACAGCAAAAAAGGAGAAGAGTTCGCAGCCATTGGGACTGATGTTTGACTCTGCAGAGGAAAATGCTAACATATTTAGAAATCATTTTAGTATCCTGGGAAGAGCTCCAGATGCCAGGAGGACCCTTTTCAAAATCTACAACTTGCGTGTTTGGAAAGGAAACAGACATTAACGAGTTTATTTCCTCGAAATTTAAATGCTTATGTAATTTGCCTTTAAAAATCGATAGTGTAGAAAACAGTCCAATAGCAAGTGGAATGTTGTTCCAAATAAAAGCATATTTGGAGAGAAAAAAGCGAGAACGTTTAGATGTGGAGCTACGGGGTGGTAAAATTATCATGGAAGAGTTAAGAGTGGCGTAAAGTCGGTCTAACGGAAGCAGAGCGTTAATTTGTAAAGCATTTTACGACAGAATCCGAACTGGTCGCGTCGTTTCAACCATACTCAGACAATACTCTTGGGAACATTGCTTTCTCCATTTAATTTATTCGCAAGCATATACTTCGTCTAAAAAGCTCGCACTTTTTGGGAACTGACGGCATTCCCAACTCAATTATCAAAAGTGTGTCAACCTTTCCCAAATTACTAAGCCATATATTTTCAGTCTATCTCACAAATGTTTTCTTTCCTGACACTTGGAAGACATCCATTACTCTTCCAGTCTTTGAGTCAGGATACCATTCGGACATAAATAACTACCGCGGTATTCATAAATCCCCGGCCCTTGCCAAACTTCTGGAAAAAAAGATTATTTTTAATGAAATTCTCAATTTTTGTATAGAAAATAAACTATAAAGTGCCTCACAGCATGGATTATTACCTGGAAGATCATGAGAAACCTGTCACTTAGAATTTATTAGCCTCGTTTCTTCACTTCATAATGAGCAGCAATCAGTCATTGTGATTTACTTTGACCTTAGTAAAGCTTTCGACAAGGTGCCGCACAGGCACCTTCTTGTGAAACTAAAAGCCCTAGGCATCAGGTCTCCTTTCCTTGATTTCATAGCTTCCTACCTGTCTAACCGCAGCCAGAAGGTCTTAGTAGGCAATAGCTACTCGATGTCTCAGCCGATCACGCGTGGCGTTTTTCAAAGCACGGTTTTAGGTCCTCTACTTTTCATCCTTTACATAAATGAAATTTCAACAGTGCTAAACAACTCAAAAATTTTCATTAAGCTGATGAATAAAACATTTGTACTCGATGAGCCTGACAAGGCTGAATTGTTCAATGCTTTCTTTGCAAAGCAATTTACGACAGAATCCGAACCGGTCCCGTCGTTTCAACCTTACTCAGACAATACTCTCGGGAACATTGATTTCTCCATAGAATTAATTCGTAAGCATATAATTTGTCTAAAAGCTCACACTTTTCGGGAACTGATGGTATCCCCAATTCAGTTAACAAAAGAGTGTCGACATTCCCCAAATTACTTAGCAATATATTTTGGAATTTGGAATTTATATTTTTCAGCGCCGGTACGGCACTATCTATACAAAGTTTATTTCGAAAAAATAAAAATTCAAAAAATAATTTGACGATATGTGCAAGTAGACGTAGAAAATCGGAATAATGTCAGCAGAATTTGACTTTTGGGACAACATTTAGCAAAGTTTTGCAGGTAATTTTGAACTAAAAACGAAAACTTATGGCAGTAAAAAAAAACTCTTAAAGTGAAAATGGAGACAGCGTTCAACGGGCCTCTATGTTCAAAAAGTGTGCAAGAGAAAAAAACTGCTTATGAAGATAGAAGTAGGAACATAGTAGTAGAGCAGAAATAGGTGTGGGTGGTCCGATGAAGGTGAGTAGTCAACGAAACTGCAGCATTTTAGACTGAGTACTTCCGCGTGGTTTCGTTTGATTCAGCGGTGGTTAATGGAAACATCTAGGTTCTCGGGGGACACGAGGCAGAGAGAATCGTTTCAAGCAGATCTCCTAAATTCCCAATGGTCCTTTCTCGGAGTCATGGAGAAAGCTGCTCGGCAAAGATGAGGAGAATAGAAGGTTAAAAGAATCAATGTTAAGATAAATGTGCAGTCTCAGTTTGAAAGCAGACAGTCTAGTTAACGACCTAATTTTGATTGGCACGTTATTCCAAAGAAAGCTATATCTGGAAGCAAAAACAAAGAACGTTTACATGAGGAAGATGCAGGAGGAGGTATAAAAAGTGCCGAGTTTCTTGGGTTGTAGGGGCGGCTGACCCGGGTAATGACAGAAGTCCTGGGTATATTTGTGCTATTATTAAGCCGAAAAAGGAGACAAAAGCCTGCTTCCAATCTCCTGACCCAAAGGAACCTTAGTTTCGTTAATAAACATCCATTTGAGTAACAAGTATTAGAAGCTGTCGGATACAGCAGTTATCGTGTGAATTTTTTTGAATTTGTTCAATTTTTGAACGGCTTTCTTCATTCATGAGACCGAAAAAGGGGCAACAGAATTCGAAGATGGGAAGCACGAACATACGATAAAGTCTTAATTTCATTTCAGGAAGATAGAAATTATAAGAGAAAAATTCGCATATCTGTGCGGCTTTGGCTGTTATTCTATCGGCATGAGGAGAAAGGTCTAATTTATTGGTGTAGCTTAATCCTAGGTCCTTGATACTGGAACATTCAGTCATTGGGTAACCTTGAAAAATAACAGGTTGTGGCAGCCTTTCAGGCCCAAAGCACATGTATCGGCACTTAGAAGGTGAGAACTCCATCTGCCATGTTGAGCTCCACGCCAAAAGAGTGTGCAGATCAGAATGAATTTGTTCTAGGCATCTCGCGGCCGTAAAGTTAGAGAAGGAGTAAACACACTTGAGATCATCTGCATCAATATAAGATTGGGAGTGTTTAACACTCCCTGAGATATCATTTATGAAAATCAAGAAGAGCAGAGGACCTAGCACGGTACCTTGAAGGACACCACTCAAAATTGCGGTAGGAGTAGAGTATGAGGATTCCCCTAAAAACCTTTTGTTGTCGATTTGAACGATAAGATCTGATGAAGTCAGTAAGAGGACTACAAAATCCGATAGCCTCTAATTTGGCTAGGAGCCTCCTGTCTATCTCTCAAATGGTTTCTTTCCTGACACTTGGAAGACATCTATTGTTCTTCCAGTCTTTAAATCATGATCTCGTTCGGACATAAATAAATACCGCGGTGTTCATAAACCCCGGCCCTAGCTTAACTTCTGAAGATGATAATTTGTAATCAAATTCTCGATTTTTTGCCTCAAAAATAAGCTTTTAAGTTACTTGCAGCATGGTTTTCTACCCGAAAGGTCATACGAGACGTGGAATTTAGCTATTCTTAACCACGTCACTTCCCTTCGTAACGAGCGGCAATCCGTGGTTGTTATCTACTTTGACCTGAGCAGAGCCTTCGACAAGGTACCACACAAACGGCTTCTGGTAAAATTGGAAGCCATTGGCATCCGTCCCCCTCTCCTTGACTTCATCGGTTCCTACTTGTCTAACCGCAGCCAAAAGGTCCTAGTAGGTGATAGTTACTCCACTGTTCAGCTGATCAAGAGTGGCATTTTTCAAGGCACTGTCTTGTGTTTTTTACTCTTCATTTTATACATGAGCGAAATTTCGACTGTTCTAAAACATTCACACAATCCCATTAATGCAGACGACCTCAAATGCATCTACTCACTTTCTAAGGACACGGCTAGTATATGCGTTGATAAAATAAATGCGGACCTTCTTACACTCTCACGTTGGAGTGCTACCTGGCAGATGGAATTCTCTCCATCCAAGTGTAGTTTCATTTGTTTCGGTCCCGCCAAACTTACTCGTCCACTAGTCGTTCAAAATACTCCACTTTCAGAGCGATCCACTATAAAAACTTAGGTCTCAGCTACACAAATAAACTAGCATTGTCGTCTCATGCGCATCGAATATCTGCGAAGGCTGCACGGATATGTGGTTTTATATCACATAATTTCTCCCTGCTGGAAACAAAGTTGAATGTTTATCGCATGTATGTTCTAACCATTCAAGAATATTGCTGTCCCCACTTTGGTCTAATGAATGCTTCTGACCGCGGTAAGTTTGAAAATGTACAGAAGGTGTTTACCCGCAAAGTCTTCGCTCTTCCTTGATCCAATATTTCTTATACGGAGAAATGTCAGTTAGCTAATAAGACATTTCTTTGGGTCAAAAGACTCGAAGCGGACCTCTGCTTCATTTTTCGCGTTAAATCTACACCTAACCTCCCAGGAATCGACGCTCTTATTCTCGCAGATAGACCTAATGCCACTAGTAATTCCTCCAGAATTATTGGAACCCCTTTGAGCCCCAAATCGAACCATTCTCTCTTCTTTGACTCAAAATATGCATTCCCCTGGAATAATATATTCCTCAAAATTAGACTGTCGTCTAACTTAGCATTTTTTAAAGTTTAATAAGGTAAACACTTAACTTCGAAAGATATAAGGTCCTTGTTATTCGTCTCCTTCCCAAACACACAACTTCTGGACTTTGCAAAAGGTCCTCCTGGTATTTCAGCTGGTTGTATGCATAGTACGTTGTTTTCCATATGTGTCTATTTCTTCCTCTTTTGAGTGATATTTAAAACGATATTTCGTCCCCATCTCTGTCTTGTCATCATTGCCAATCTCCGTCTCCCGTTTTAAAATCCTGACGATGGGCTTCATGGTCTCCAATCGTGCTCACGGCGGTTTTGCTATGTTCGCCAGCTCGTCACCGGACTCCGCAGTCCACAAGGTCGCATCTCCGGGGTTTCGGTGATGATCACGTGACTTCTGCCGTTCCCTTATTTTGTCGACCCTGTTGTACGCGATGACCTTCTCCGGTCTCACCTCCCTTGTGGTTGATCATGAAGCCAGTCGGGCGGTGTTAGAGTGGTGAACGACAGCCTCTGCTGCTATATGGTTTCTCCGATTGACAAGAATTGTTTCCAACCCTCATACGTCCTCATCAACTGTCCTGTCTCATTGCACTACAATCAATCCTATTAACCAACCTTCTTAATTTTGCAAAAGCACTTTTTTCTGCTACGTTTTGCTGTCTTTTTAAGCGGGGTTCCGCTGAACTCTGCCCCCTTTTAATGGTAGGAGTTTTTTTTCACTGGTTCCTCCTTAGTTCACCATGCGTTTCAGAGTGTTGACTATTATTTTAAACCGACGATATGCTGGCGGGTATGCATTTTAACTGCCAACACTACTAAACGCTCTCGCTGCCTGTGTAGTTCTTCACGGTAAGAAGCATTCATCAACTTTATATTTACTTTTCCACAGCATTAAATTTGCAATGACGAGGCCCTTCGGGCCTTAGATATAAACTTTATTTATTTATTTATTTACCAGTCATGGGGACACAAAGGGCAATGGAACGAACACACAATGGGGTAGCACAGCGACAGGCAGGAGACAGACGGACGAGGAGACTGAAGACCAGGTGAGAGACACACAAGGTACCTCAAACATGATTGGTCGAACAGGCACTCCCAAGAAAGGATGGCATAAAGACGAGGAACTCAGGTCAGATTATCCCTTCTCTGAAGATGGGTAGACGAGACGACTACACGAAACGTCAGGCTTGTAATAAACCTCTCCCAGTGAACGCTGCTCTTTCTTCGGATCTACCACCCGGAAATCGAGTGTTCAGTACTGTGGGATAGGATGTGGTCTAAACAGATAAAAGACAATCTAACGTATCCCAACATGTATAAGCTAGTGGAATAGGATAAGGCGTGAAAGGCCAGAGTAGTAGGAAGAATTTATTGTATACAAAATGAAAAGTAGAATAGGTGGACAGAGATTTGACTTCGATAGTTCATGATAAGCAGGAGGGCCAGCCGCGGTCTAAAACAGGTTTGAGAGCCATTAGGCCAGGAGACGGAGAGCGCTTTCATTGGCTAGGTCAGCCTGTAATTGGTTGGACACCGTGCGGATGCAGAGCGTGTAGGTGGACAGCATGGGTGGCCTGTGTCTCGCATCATAAAGTTAAGTCGCCACAACGACCTTGAGCTGCTGATAGATTGAGGCCAAGACCGGAAAGCCGGACATCGGTACATGCACCTATTAGAGTACAAGGTCTCTACAGCAGTATTGCTTATCACACCATTATTGCAAGGCATTTTGTAAGCTCCGCCAATCTTCCGAGTTTTCGAATGAATTCCAAACGTTCATGTGGTCTACAAACATGACTTTCTCACAGGAGAGGCAATCAAGGCAGTCGGTCACATGTACCAGATAAACAATGAGACCCAGAAAGCTTCACAGCCGAACCACACTAGAAACGGTATTCCATTCTGACTTTGCGTCTTCAATGCAGACACACTGACGCTTGCCTGTAAAAATCAAGCCAACCATTTGATTAGATTTCCAGTGGCACCCATTGGGTGCAAGTTTGATATCAGTAGTCTGTGTCGAACCCTGTCGAATGCCGCAATGTATTTTAAGGTCCGTTTTTATTTCGAGTATAACGCTGCTGCTATTAGCATCACTAACTACTGCAACGAAGGCGATATCGGTTGACTAAGCTAAGCAATATATGCCTGTGAAAAGATCCAAACATTAAATTCATTTTTCTCTGACATTGGATATTATCATTTAAATGAACTTGAAGTATATTTCAAGGGCATGTTGTCAGACTCGCATAGAGAGCCAACCAATCACAAACTAGCGGCGCATTTCGTTTTCTGATTATCGTGAGTGCGCATATTTTATAGTTAATTTAATCACCATTTTACGCTCTCAAAGTCATTTTAAATTCAGTTGAAAAAATTTATTTCGCTCACCAGTTGAAACCCATGATCAGTGGTGGGGAGTACACCATGTCGTGAATTTCCGGTTTCCTGTCACCAAATATGGCATAGATGAACGCTACATTTCTGAAGTGAAATTTTTATTTAACATAGTCCAAAATAAGAAGAATTATACAAAATGCATATCGCAAGCTCTTTGAGTGAACATTATGCTAAATGTTCGAAGTTTTTATCAGACGCATTTTACGATATCTTTCCATATATATCGAAGGAGGAATTGCATAAATGCCTGCAGCTCTTTTTGGAGTCAGAGGTGTTAAAACATGACTAGCACTGATCTGATCACCTGCAGAATCTGTTATCGTACAAACCGTTTCGTGTTTTTGAGGATTTGCACAGTGTACGAGTGAATTACATTTAGAAGCGTATAGTGCCCATTCGACGCGTTGGACTAACTATGAATTTACGTATTCACTGAATTTTATTGTCTTTTCAATTAGCATTTATCTCAGTTGCAGTGATTATTCTGTCAATTTATCATTTTTGCGAGACTTAACCTCTAAAACGGTTATTTTTTCCACTATAATTATACGAAACCTGGTATTTTGACTACTTATAGAATCCTTGTTCGGTCGGACGGTTAATTTTTACGCATAACTTTCGTATTTTTACTTTTCAAAGGGTATTCTGACTTGCTTTGTTTGTCTTTATTCTTCGAAACCCATTATACGCCTTTATTTTGTTCATGATTCAGCATGAATGTTTATGAGCTTAGTTTTTTGATTTGAGTGGAACTAGCCTGGACGAATTTAAACACTGCCGAACACTTTATATTCAAGGACTTGAGTGAAGATCTATCAAAAAACCATGTAAGGAATCTTATTTTTTTCGCAGTAATACATGTTCCTTCATCAGGGTATAATGCGATTCCAACTTCGTAGATAGTGCGAACATCTGATTTTCAACCTCATCAGGTTACATGTAAAAAGAAAGAAGAAAGAGATTCCTCATATCGTGCCAAACAACCAAACCATTTTGCTACTAGTATTCTCTTTTTTATTTTCGCTCGTTCTGCGCTTTTATCAACTAAAAATGTACAATCAAAATTTGATCAGACGATCATATGCGACAAAGGACTAAGAGTGCTATTGCATTGGGTAGTTGAGGCATTAAACCGTGTCCGCATTTTATAAATTGCCCCATTATGAAATATAACTGTTTGACCTGGAGGATTTATGTGCTAAAATTCACTTGGAAAATTTATGCTTAATACCTCAAAACAAGTGTTTTATATGTTTGGTAGGAATACTGTTAATGTACTGTCTAGGTAGACCACATTATCTGCATGCATTGTAGTAATAACGTAGACTGAACTTCTCACAATACAAAACGTTTGACAAATATTTGGGAATCTACGAAACTGGACTTCTCCAACTGCTAAAAGTTTCCGAAATATGTTTCGTTAATTTTTTTCTGGAATCTGCACTAGGTGTTAAAATTACTGACAGCGTCGTCGTCAAAAACACGTTCATATACCTTCCTGCTTGTCCATTAAGGAACATGTTTACCAGTTATTTAAATGCATTACCTTCGAGAACTACCTGATCGTTTATTACAGTAGACCTTGGGCCAAAAGTAGTCGAACGCTGAGAAGAAGGCGACCTCCAGGCTATATGAAGCATGCACAAATTCTGCTTACTTTAAATTTCAAAAAGCAGCAGTATACGCAAATATTTAAATATTGCCAAGATGATAAGCACAGTTTATTAATCAGAACAAGTGGTTATGATATACATGTATGTTTCTGACCATCATCAACGCGAACTAAGAGGTCAATGGGAAAAGACCGAAACAAGATCACTGGCTTAAGAACTGACTTGCGTCCTGTTTGCATCCTAACTAGGCGAAAGCTAAGAAGTCAGTACTTTCTCTTAAATATGGTTTAAATGTGAGATTTTCAACAAGACTAAGACCAGGTTAATTAAAATAAACAAAATGCAAGCGACTCAGTCAGAAACTGGACTTCCTATCTGTTCGCAGATGTCGTGCTGAACTTTTCTTTTCACAAATGGAGGGTGACTTGGATTCATAGAGCTTGGCTCTTTACTCGCCCCTAATTTACCACACTTGCACATAGTTCTGGCTATGCAGACTGGATTACCCTTTCAGTTGGAAATTGGCTGAATCACATGCATAGATAACAGTAGTTAAGAATTTATATAGAGTGCACGTTCATCATGGCTGGTTTTTACTTCCGTGCTAGACAGCGCAAGTTATGATCGGCATTTTTGTTGTACCGTCGTGTGTTCCTGTGTCAACACTGGTTATGTTCCCCCAATGCGTGTTAGGAAGAGAAGGTTAAATGGGATAACAACTAGTTCTTTACTGTCACTGGTACTAGTACATGCGATATGGTCCGTCTGTTCATCAGGAGTCTTCTGTGGTCGGACTCGTCTAAGCAGCAGTGTCCTGTAGTCAGCAGCGTGTCCACAACAAAGTCCTGTTCTGCTGGCAGCCTTGCTATTTAAGGGGTTGTCTTTGTTGCTCCCCATTGGTCATCCCAGTGCGCACGTTCGGTAGCAGTCCACCTCCAGTGACCACCTGGCTTCTTTGTCCTAGCCTAGTCCGCCCTTTGATGTTCACATGACCAAGACCGTTGTGCATGCGTCGGACTAGCGTCACGTGACCTAGTACTGTCTGACGTCTGGGTGACGTGCTCGGCCTCTCTAACAGTTTCTATACAAAACCAAAAAGGACCTTTAAATATTTAAATAAGGTCATTGTGACAGTATAAATTTTGGAAGTACTCGCCATCTCTGCTAATATTGACACGATACAATACAACTAGTGCCGAGTTTTGCTGTGCTTAATCACCACGAACCGCAATCAATGTTTTCAGAATTTAGGGAAAATAAAAAATCAGAAAGCGTACATCTTCGTGGCGGTTGGATTAAAGTATAAAATATATCTAAACACGCCAGTATTGGTCAGATAAAATATGGGAAGTTAACTGTAGATTGGGTCACAGAGCACTGAGATTGCGTCAGTTCAGGAACGTGGTCAACAACCTCGTCATCCCGTTCTGCACTGGGCTCACGCTTAAACCCCATCAGCGACTAGAAGTTTAAGCAGACAAGCATTGTGGGCAAAAAAACGGAGCCTTGAATAGCCATTTATGGCTTACCAACTGTCATCAGCCAGTCATACTCAACTTCAAGTGGTGCACTACCTGAGGTTCGAACCCGCGACTCCTTGGTCTGAAGTTCAATGCTCTAACTATTGAGCCACGGGATCGTTTTCTTGCTGGTTTTGATCTGGAATATTGGCATTCGTTGATGAACGCTCACCTAGTGTTGGTTCAGTTCTTGGCCGGTGCACCACCTGGGGTTGGCTTTAACTGACTGATGATGGCTAGTGAGCAACAACTGGCCATTCCAGTCTCCTATGCCCTTGCCGGCAGTGTAAATCTGCTTATTATAAATCCCAAGTCCTTCTACTTCAAATGTACGCTCAGCATCACCGACTAAATACACCCGTTTTTGCTACTCATGTCTCTGATGATGAATCCGCGACAAATGTCGAAACGTCAGGCGAATGAACATATTGTCTCAGCAATCGACTCTTCTTCTTCTTCTCTTCTTCTTAATACACGCAGTCGAATCTTAAGGCCACCAGTAAATTTCAGGGATTGTATTGAGCATGGGCTGCTACCTTCGTCTACTTGTCATTGCTAGTCACCTTTTTAGATAATTTTTCACGTAAATAGGAGGAGGTGTAGACTACTTTACACATATACGTTTATGCAACCGCGACTGCAGATTTATAAAAAATATGCTTGCCTTGAAGGACGCTTTAAACTCAGGTAGGCTCTCCATGTCTGTAGATGCAGTTAGGATATATCTGGGATCCAGACTTATGCTTTTCGAGGAGCCGCACATTGTTCTCACTCAATCTTTTCCCTCAAACACTGAATAATTGGGTTCAAATGGACTTCAATTTTTTATTTTTGCTTTGTTTGATTTTGTTATGGATGTCAGCAGCTTTAGTCTACACTGCTGTGATTTTCGATAAGTTATGAAAGCTCAAAGTTTGTATCGTCTGTTAGAAAATACAGTTAAATAGTCCCATACAGTTGTCCAAGAATTCCTACCAAATCCCTAGAAGCAGTTTAAGAAGCGTTCTTCTGTCAGAGTCAATACAGGGTTACCCAGTCGGAGGGCTTTGAAGTGTTCTCGCGAGAACGAGTAACGATAGCGAATTGTTGAAAGCCATCTTATACGTTGAAGTAAATTCTATGAAAAGGCCTGTAAGCTGGAAGTATTCTTGGTTGGATGAAGAATCGTCTCGGGCTAGATGTTTACCCTCTGTCACTTTGCAAAGTGCCGCAGTTGTACCGAAGAAGCATAGTCATCGTTACCCTGTTAGTAATGCTAATCACACTAACGGTCGTTCTGTGACCAAAGGGCTAAGAAGTGAGACAGTAAGTTTGACACAGAAAAGTTCGTTAGCTGATTGCGTAGGGTTTACAGTAGGTAGAACAAAAATATAAGCCCCTCCTTCCATCGGCGTTTTGGCTCCATGCTTGGTGTTATACAGGCGTAACGATTAATTTTTTTAAAAAAGCACCCTGAAGACGCGTAATCGTTGATTACCTCAGAAACGCCGTCGTTCCCGTGTGCCAAGGTCGACCCAAAGACAAGGTTATTAATTAAACAGCTATTTTTTTCGGAACCCAAAAATTGAATGTTGTTGAAGAAGTGAGTTAAAGCTGAATACTATGTTTACCTTAATCCGACACTGGGTAACCCAAAGTATCCATTCATATCTTTTTGGCGAAGGAATCGATTTAGGAGATCAAGGCGTACGGTAGGAATAAACATGTTTTGGTGGAGCTCTCTGCTCTGGGCTACAGAAGTTTGTTCCTTTGCGTATTATTTTCTGTTTTTATTGGTCCTGACCACTGGGAAAAGAAGAGTTATTATTCAGAGCTGCCTGTCAAGGTCATTAAGTCATTGGTGATGTCTCAAGTGGCCTAGGAGACCGTTCAGGTTAAAAGCCTCGTCGCTGCTCTCGTTTGTCTGCCTTCACGGCCATCGCCGACGTCGGATGATAAGGGCCAACACCTGGTCGCTCCTCCTCTGCTGGATTAAGCGGAAAACAACTATTACAGAAAGTGAATAATTATCCGTGCAAAGTCAAACTTTTAGGCAAATAAAGTGAGTGATGTCGGAGTTGGGGAGCAGCTGCCACACGTCCAACTGACAGAGGTTCCCAGATCACAAGTCAAAGAAGACAGCTTAGGATGGAGAAGGTTTAGTGAGGCTAGCGGGCGTACGGGAAGCTCAACGAGCAGTTTCCGCAAACGCTGTCACTAGGTGTGTCCACCGTTGATATTGCCAATACAAGCGAGCATGCGATTCCCAGAAAGTAATTGAGAAGAAGATGGCTTGATTCCCGGGACACCGCTTTTTATTCGCCCAATGTTTCGATATTCATCGCGGATTCTTCCTCGGAGACATGAGCAGAAAAAAGGAGTAGAAATGGGTGCTACATGCACATGCATCACACGCGGTAGAATTAGATGTGATGAATGCTCAGCCATCTGATTCCCCGGTGTCGGTATAAGACAAAACGGTGGCGTGTGCGTTCCAAAATGGCCACTTGCTCTCGCCAAATTGAGCCTCAGTGCCGAATATGGATTGAGCAGGTCACTGTACTTTTTATGGACATAGGCCCGTGATTCATAACTCCAGTGATTCTCGGCTCACACGATTGTCACCCCTTGCGAGAATGTTGGTCTCATCAAATTTGAATGTGTGTCCGGGCCTCGTCAAATGAACCGCAAATTCAGAATTGGTGTCATTTCTCCGCACCGCTGCTGCATGTGCAGTAATTTGTGTCTTGAGAAGTCTGCCGGAAGCCGAACTTCTTGCAAGAGATAATAATCGTGTGAGCCGAGCATTACTTTGAGCTGTGGGTCATGGGCCCCCAGCGCATAAACAAGTGCAACGACTTGCCCAATCCATATTCGTTGCTGAGGCTGAATTTGGTTAAGGCAAATGGCCACTTGGGGAACGCACAGACCATCAAATCGTCTTACGTCTTGTTTGTGGCCTAGGCAGCTAAAAAGGAATCTCAGACGCACTACTCGATGTTACAGTAAGTCGCTATTCTTAGCATGTCAACTTTGTTCAGGTCGCTTGTTGCAACTCCGCTCATTGTAAACGCCAAGTCTGTGTCGCCAGTCTTAAGGACACAGACTGAGCCAAACGTAGTTATTTGCGGGAATTTGAGGCCACTCTGACTAGCTTGGACTGCGTCTTTTTTCCTTTTGCTTCGTTTCTACTTCCGAGGTTGAACTTCTGAGTTTGTCGCTGTTTCTTATATCTTACGATGGACTCCTGTAAGAGTTCGAAAGCTCAGAATAAAGAACAAATCGATCTGGTGCTCGTACATCCTCCTTCTTTACCAATTGGTATCTTCATGCCTTAAAGATGTGCAGGTCTATGGTTTTAAGCTCAGTGTCTGTTGGCTACTCTGCTCATGTACTATCAGTAATGGGGGCATTTAGATGACGAGCGCTGTCTAGACAATTGTAAATATCACCCAAGTGACGCCGAAAACAGAGGCAGATCTTCCATTAAAAACATCTATACAAAAGTGAAATTTTTAATTGGATTCATATTCCAAAAAAACCACTACCTCGCAGTTTTAATGGGGCGCTCAAGGAGACGCTTTGGCCAGTGCGTTCTCTGAGCGGCGATCTGCTTTGACCAAACTTAGTCACAGCAACGAATATGGGCTTGGTAGGTCGTTGCACCTGTTTATAGATTGAGTGTCGTAGACCATGACTCACCAGATGAGATCCGATCACACATTAAAAATGGGTGATACGGAAGTTCTCGCTAGAGATCACAATCTTGGGCGTCGCGAGTTACTCGAGTCATGCTACAGGGGCTCCCAGTCTATAAGCAAGTGCAACGACCTGTCTAACCCATGTTCGGAGCTGAGGTTGAGTTTGGTCAAAGCAATCGGCCACTCAGGGATCAACCAGGCAAATGCGCCGTCTAACTTCAGCACCTGGGAGCCGGGTAGCCGATCAATTATCACACCCAAATCCAACACGTGTGATGAAATTTTAGCAGGTCAGGACCCGCTTGCTGGTCATCAAGCATTTAGCGCGCAAGCGGGCAACTTTCCCCCGATAGGGCGAAGCCATTTATTGTCATATGTAGTAGAATAGTGACTGTATCCTATGAAAACCACAATTCCCTGCGCACAAATAACCCATTTCTGCTCTTCTTTTTCGTGATTAATCCGCAACGGAATCCGGAACGTCTGACGAATAAAGTTCTTGTCCCGGTGATCACATCTACTTCTTCTCAATAACTTCCTGGGGCGCACAACTTTGCTTGTATTGACTGTCGTATCACAGCACCCCATTTATCTTTGTTCCTGAGCGACGGTCCTTATAATTAAGTTGCCTGTTTCCAATGAGGTTATGATTCCATTGGCGGATACTGGAATAAGTAATTGCCCCTCTAAGTTTCCGAGGTGGGTAGGCTCACTGTTAGGTTTAGGGCATGGAAATAAGTGCTACCCTGAAATACGAGGGTGTCTATGCCCGTCTCTATCCCATTGAATGTTGAATCACACCTCCCAATGGCCTGAAAGTGGACAGTATAACCAGTTGCAGATGACTCTTATTGATATTTTAACTTGACATAATAACAGCCTAGGTACTAGCTGAAAGACCCAGACAGGTGCTTCACCGGTATTCTGCGGCTGCTTGACACAGCTGCGAGGGGTCCGGCTCAGCAGTGGGAATACCAGCTGTCCTATCTACTTTCTGCTTGATATACTGGTTTTGAAAGTTTTGCTTTTTATCTCCTGAGAAATTTACTTCTGTTCGCGGTATATATCAGTATATTTAAGGGCTATAGGCGTAGACCGAAATTGCAAGTGTATATTTGGGCTGAAACCCGGCAACCATTGCGAAATATGCACTTGCTGCCAACAGGCAGACTTAAGTAGCATATATTGATGTTGTAACTTACCATACTAACAGCCTAGGTACTAGCTACAATACCCAGATACGTATTTCGCCGGTGTTCGGCCGCTGCTTGACACACGTAACATTTCGATCTACGCCTATAGACCTTAAATATACGAACAGAAATTAATGTCCCAGGAGATTAAAACGCTGTTCACTCTTCTTGTTTACTGAGACTGATCTAATGCTTCTTCATCGTAAAACTCTGTAGCAAGGACGCCAGTCGCCCGAAAACCCATTGAAATCCCGCGGCTGCGATGGTTTGTTGAGCACGAGGAGGCCGTCATCGTGGTTTCTGTCACTCGCGCCTGCTTTTAGGCCGCCGCCGCCGGCGCGTAGTTGTTGCTCTTCGAAACGGCAAATTGTCCAACTGCTGTCAGTTGGCTGAGTCAGTGTTCGGCGCGATTGTTATTACGTGGCTGTCCCGTGTGTGTTTGGCGCTGATGAGTAAACGCCTCATTGGTCATTTCCAACCAATCAGCGGCACGCCTTGACACCGGCTGACTTCCATTCGCCCACGCGCCCACTCGTACGCCGCGATGCCGTCAGTCGCATCTGCCTAGCAGTTGGAAGGTGTGCCGTCAACATTTCGAGCTTTTCGTCCGCCATGTTTAGGCCAGATTGTGGTGAGAGTTTCGGGGCAACCGAAGACCGTTCAGTGACCGTAAACAATGTTCTGCCAGCTCTATCGGTTCAGGTACTGGAGTGGTATGTTACAGTGCCGATAGCTGTAGGAAGAAAATAATTGACGAGGACGAGCTCTTCTGTTTTAAGGTGTTTACATTTTGCGGGGTAAAAATTACCCCGAAAGTACAACCTACAACTGAAGGAAAAAATGGAGTCGAAGCGGAAAACGCATAAAATCTGTGTTGAGGTTATGTTAACGCGAAAAGATCGGAAGAGGACTGGGATCACGGATTGCCGATACGCTGATTATTAGCAGAAACCCTTAGAAAACTGAAGATCAGACTTCACGAGTCGACTTAGTGACTATTAGACTAGAAAAACTACATTAGGCACGTTTAAGAAAATGACTGGTTCTCTAAACGCGCATACAGGTGTAATTGCGCTAATTTCCAGGTAAAGTAGGATGGGGTTTGCGGTAGAGCAAGTTGGGGGTTACGTTCAAGGTAATGGTAAGTGTTAACTGTATAGGGTTATGATTAAGATTAGGATTACAGTCTTTATATATAGCTTAGGTTTTAGAACCAGGGCTTAGTAATCTTCTTCGGAATTATGCTCCAGGCCACTTTGAGTAATTGCGCCGGGCGCTCCTATTTCCCATATAAGCAGAAGGTGTGATTGAATTCTTCTTTGGTCCGAGGATCCCCAGGGCCTTCTGCAAAAACAAAGTTCGCTTGGACAGCTGTTTGGCCTCTGCCGTCGCAAGTATCCGCTGACGCAAAAACTTGGCGTGTTTCGTCGGCAATTTATAGATTAATCGGACTGTTTAGTTGACGTTCACCTAGTGACCGTTGTCAAGAGAGTGAGCCACAATTGCGCTAGAAATGAACTTTACCGGGTCTAAGTTTTGTCAGACAGGATTGTGTTCTCGCATCTGATTGGATCGATCCATATAAACTGCCCCAAGGAGCAAGTGAAGGCGTAGCTGCACATTGAAGAGGTCTGAATAAGGAATGGAGTGCTTGAGGAGAGTAGTCTCATCTGGCTACCTGCACGTGATAGTGGAGTTAAACGAAGAGGTAGAAGTTCGCTTGCTGGACTCTACCTCGCCTGGTATTTGTTGCCGTGGGCCAAAAAGCAACCAAGGCAGCCAAAATGCTTTTTGGTAACTGCGGTAGGTCAAACCTGGTACCCTAACCACTAGCGGCACACGTAGAGAAGCCTTTCATGTGTCAGGCCGGGAATTGCGACCGACCTCATTACTGGTCGGCGGAAATGCTCAGGCCGTTCAGCGGTGCCTGGGCGCACGCCGAGGTATGCAAGCACAATTTTGTTCTCAGTACTGTAGGGCGAAAGCAGTGAGAGGTAGGAGGACGAGAAAGTCAACAAAACGACAAGATTGTGTCTTTGATCTACTACAAACAGTACTCCTTCTAAAGAGCGATTCGCTATGAACCGACCAGAAAAGATGGCGGACCGCGAACGCAGTCAGGAAGCCTTTCAGACAGATTTTTGTCGAAACTGCCGAGCTTGGTGACGCAGGACTTGGCAGTGAATGTTCGCGCGGCCCTGCTTACCTGGCAAAAAACACAGTGAATAGTGTTAGTGTTTGGCTCCGGGTTAGCTTGGCTTGGATAGGTAGGCGGGCCTAAAAAACTAGCTCACTTAAACGACAATGACGGTGGGAATATGAATCGTTTTTCATTGCCCACGCATTACCGCCCTTTGTAGTTCTTTAAACATGCCTAGCCCATTATTGGCCGTCCCCGTATTACACACCTATTTATGCATATAGCAGTGTCACATTTTTCACCCCATCGAGAAGAAAAAGAAAAAAAAGAGAGGGCGAATTCGTGGACCATATTTTTACTCACTTTTTGGCGTCCTCTTTACTCCCGTTATCCAATTATTGTAGTAGCCGCGTCTTTTGGTCTTAAGTAGTCAGTCTTGCCTCGTACTATAGCCGGACAGGACGCACGACGTTTGACCTGCGCGTTTGCTGCTGACTACATTTTATCTCCGGCGGGTTGGCCGTTTGTGGGATTGCGTGGCCTTTGGCCCATTTGGGGTTGGCGCAGCTGCAGGCAAGAAAATTTGCCTCGCTGGCCTCCCCACTTCAACGGGCGGACTGACTAGTCGTTGCTGTTCGCTTGAGTTTTCCTCGGCTTCACTGGGGCATCGGTAAGGCAGTGTTGGATGTTGGTCACATGACCTCCGACCGCCACCCTCTAGCTTCCGTGGGTGTAGGCTCTCGGTTACGTGTGCTAGTTTGGCTTACTGGCCCTGTCCAAATTTATCCGAGCCCTATACGAAGCGCTTGATAGGCGGGGTGCACATCTAAAGCTCGATAGAGTGTGCAAGTCAAGGACCGATTTTCAAGTACTAGTCTATTCAACTTCTCATTGGCTCTGCCGATCACCCTCGGTTTCTCAGACGTGAAATCATGGTTCAACTGTTGTACGTGATCATAGACCGAAGACAGCTTTTCACTACGGTTGACTGCAAGTTAGTGTTCATGAAATCTTGCACACATTCGTTTTCCCGTTTCGCCAATATACCTGACACCGCAATTTTTGTCTAGTACGCTGTAGCCCACTGCTGATTGATCGGTTATCGGCAGGGGATCTTTTACTTGCAGGTGACCAAACGGAAGCTCGAGAAAATGACAGGTACCGGGAGATATTAGAAATGGGTTTCCAAACAGGTCATCCTTCAGCAAAACAGTCTCATCCTTAGTTGAGGCCACACAAGAGCAGAGCCAATCTTGCAGTCGTTGTTGACATCAAATGGTGCGAAAGTATGGCTTTGCACTTGTCCGACATTTCCATGCAGCTAATTAGTGTGCACAGTAGGACTTAATTACTTCTGTGGTGCTTGTGAATGGCGGTGGTACTTACGAGGTGGTTTAGTGTACCAAAATTGCCAAGGTTCTTGCGTAATAGCTTCCCACTGCAGCATGGCCTCTGACACATGCATCACACTCGGTCGTGCCGACGCACCAGTCCTCGCAGCAGCGACAAGAAAGTTACACAACTTAGCATACACTTAATGACGACGGTCTGAAGCTTGCCTTTTTTCAGCTTCTCGAATGTAGACCACGCCAACTGAGTTCCGCGGGCGTGCATAATTGAAATACTAACTGACGTCGGTTCTCTGCATAACTAAATACTTGTCTCGGCAACTCAGTGCGTCTATGAAATGAGCGAATGCATGAAGGAGAAATTCGCGTTCCAGGTGTTTGCATGAATAAGGCTTGTCGAGCGCCGGGGCAACTGGTTTAGGACAGTAAACCAATTTGTTCGGTACTTGATAAGCCTTCTCCCTTATCCACGTCTGCGATGTGTTGTTAACCAGAGTTATTGCAAGCAATGCTCTTTCAAGTTTATCCTTGAGAGGTGTGCGTGTATTTGACTATCAATTTCGATGAAGTCCACCAAGTGCACCAACAGGTTGGTACAGAAAATGACGGTCTCAGGGGTTAGCCTTAAAAAGATAGAGGACGAGGTTAGCGTCACCGCACTCTTCACCTTGTGCCGGAGTCTCGAAGACTAAACAGTGTCCGGCGTAAGCTGCTTTATCAAATGCAAGCCAAAACACCGCCTAACTTATTTTTGAGTGACAGTAGGCTTTGCGCGGATCTTACTGCACTGTCTACCCTCACTGACCTTTAAGAGGTGTCTAACAAGACTGCAGGAAGCCAGAGCTGCTACTGCTACTCGCACTACTGATATTTCTAATACTACTAACTAGGGTGCAGCTGAGTGATAGTACTTGCTGGTACTCTTACTGACTGTATTGTAATTCAGAAGTGACGCTGATGACGCTGGCTCATATTCCCCCAATCTCAACAAGAAGTGGTGCTAGCACTGGAGCTACCATTTGTCGGAGGTGACGCTGATTCACCCACGCTAGGAGCTGTGAATCTTGGCTTTTACTATTCGAAGGAAGTACACGTTTGGGGTCCTGAGCACAGCAGAACTTGCTTTGGTTTCCATCCTCTCAACTTTATCCATCAGGCTGTAATCGTTTCTACTCGGTGCGGACCACGATGCTGCTGCTTGAAGTACGCGCCTATGTTAAAGTGCATAATCTTGTAATCATAGTAATAGTATACTTTAGTACGGCCTGTGTGTGCTTTTTTTAGGAAGTCGCACCCAGTAGGCACTCCAAATCTGTGTGAGGTAAAGTGATTAGCATTTGGATAGTAATAGAGCGTTTGTAAATAATGCACAAATCATAACATGCTTGTGATAACCAGTCAAGCATCTCAGCTATCAGACTTTATCTGCGTGTTGTTAGAACACATGTAGACGCCAAATCGGGATCGTAGTTTGTCGGGCCGTGCCTTGACTATCTACAGTATCTAGTTTTGCTCATAATTTACGGAGCATCATCTGTCTATCAGGAAGCAAACTTCTCCACATTAAACTAGTCATGAAAGCTTAGTAATTCCTTCAACAGTGTTAGAGGTTCAGTAATGAGACATGCATCCTACATGCGCTACAAGTACGGAAATGGAGGTCAACAGTGTTGCTGAGACTGCTATAAACTTAAAGCTTAGATTAGACCTGCTACACTATGAAAGCTAAGCAAATATAATTAAGAGACTGAATGGCGTAAACTAAGAGCTACATTTGTGGGTTAAACGGAGTAATGAAGTTGCGGCCAGCTAGATTCTAAGGTGGGGTATATTATAATTATGTGTAGCTAATAATGCAAAGTTGTTGCTGCGGCTAGGAAGAATATGTAATAATAAAACAATTAGAAATAAATGAGCTAACGTACGTCCTAGGCTTCATCCAGGCCGATTTGTAAGACATCCAACGAGAGTTCACGTCTGCGAGACAGGTACGGCTGTCATTGAGAGAGGTACATATTCTCGGGCTCTCTGTTGTGTATGCCTCTAGCCTGCAGCCCTTTCTTACTCTGCTAAAAATAAAGCTGAATTAGAGATAATCCTGATCAGGCCCGCTGTTAGGCTTGCGGTAGTCTCGGTTCCCGCAGGTAGACATCTTTTACTCAACCACTCCTTAATCATTCTACTTAATGCATAATTAATGCAAGCAACTACCTGATATGGTTCTAGTAGTAGGTACTCCGAGCTGACAGCCGTGCAGCACGTGACACTGTTAGTCGCCAGAAGAAGTGCACTTACAGCCCACAAACCATGCGACAGGAGGACGAGGATTGGAGGTAGGGAGGGTCAGAGAGGGGGGAGTGACGGTCAGGTTACGAGGGAAGAGGTTCTGGGATTGTAGGGCTAAAAGTCACTGTGCGTAATCAGCCCGAGGCAAGACTAGGGAATGCGTTTGTTGAGTAACGTACGGAGGTCCTGGGATTTCTGAATTACGTAGCTTCCTTCTGAATAGGGCTGGTACTTGGTTCTTCCTCTGCGTCCGCTGTTTTCTGGTTGTGTCCGCGCTTCTCTAATTCCTCTGGCAGCAGTCATTCATATAGATGGGAAACTGGGGTCAATGTTAACACACACACACACCCATTTATTACGGGTAAACCAGAATAATAATAAAGTGTCATATATAACTAAAGAAGACAATCGGGGAAGGTGAACCTGAAGGCTGCCACCGGGAAAGGAAACATGCTGTGGGGCCCTCGCAGGAAAGGCTCAATTTTCTGCAGGTAAGGTGAGGCTAGAGACCACCACCAGGGAGGGGACAACCAATACAATCTATAACATCCTTGATCAGCCTCTATATAACCGCGCCGACGTATTTAAACAAGGATCAATAATTTTTTCCTACTGGATCCTACAGTTGCGTCAGTTTATGTCATATTCAGACCTTGGTCAGTAATGTCTGATAGAAGCAAACAGGCGGGATCTTAACAGCAATTCAGAGCGAGGGTAGATCATTCGTTCCATAGAACAAAAGGCTTATTGGCCAGACGTTCGAGAATGTCCGCTCCAAACTTTAGCTGTGACCCAGCGCTGATGGTGGGTCCGAACGAGCATCTGAAACGTCTGGCCAATAACTTTTTTGTTTTTGCAATCATATTTTGGCCTTCCTGGAATAGAGATAGAAGTTGTACGTCGGTAGATAGAGCATTGCATTCTGTACAGAATAAATCGAGAATTATTTTGATATAACTTTCCCTTTGTTCACAAGCTGCGTCCCTTCCTCCCAAAACATGCGCGCGGGCGCAGTCGCTAGTAAGCGCTTGTCTTCTGAATTCTTAGTCATCGCCCCAAACCAGTTTGGGAATAGATCAGCTGTCAAACCCGGTGCTGCTTATTTTTCACCAATGACTCACTTACTACGCACACAAATTGCTGCGCTATTTACGAGGGTAAATACACGAGGCATGTAAGTGATTCAACTGAAACCCTTGATCATAAAGGACAGAAAGAGGGAGAAAAGAACAAGGATGATATATAGGTATCGCCAACGTAAGCCGGTTTACGGGACCGGCAGTGATATGAAAGCTTTCCTTTTCGCATGTAGAGATATCATCTCCATTAAATCACGTATCCCCATAGGGATCAGGCATCAAAAGTAATAAAAAGCTACTTTATACTTACCATACCTCTGTTGTATCTATGCATCTACTATGCAGATGGTATCACTTTCCTCGGTTTTCAATAGTTGTAGCGACTGGTTCCTAGTATGCTAAATGCTTATTGTTATTTGCTATTGCTACATGCAAAAGAATTATTTTCTACACATCTGTTGTTCGTGTACCACAGAATTCTGGAGTGATGCTTCACTATGGTGATAATTAAAAAGTATCCCTATCGAGAAAGACTAGTTAACCGGCTTCTCAGACGGTGACAGCGATTTGATGAACAAACATGAACTGCCGTGTTGTTACAACTACCTCCCTCTCCTCTACCCCCTAACCATGTACCCACATCTATGACCAATAGCTGCTGCTCTATTGACTTATCAAGTTGCATCCGCCTAGGTTGATACTTGATTGGACAGTTACTTTATCTTATTAATAGAAAATGACCTTTTGCCGTCGAATAAGAGGTCGCGGAATCGTATGACGTTAATCAAATTTTTGTTTATCTTATGATCCTCGCCTTATTCATATTGCTTTCGGGAAAACAATATTTCAAAGTAGAGGGATTAGTTTGCCAAATCCAGCCAGCCCTCAGAACACAGCCACGTGTGGTGATTTGACAAGTTAACAGTGCTTCTTTCAGAACAGAGCGAGTAGGCGTCAGAACGTCGTGAGTTGGCAGCCGTGAAGTTTATTGATCAATTTGAAAAGTTGTGGTTGCACTGCATTTTGCACAAAATGAATAAATAATTAGTTGGAGCTGCGAGACAAACTTCTCTTCACAAGTGGCCTCCTTTTTTCCCCGGGTACAATCGGTGGGAAGTTCGTAATCTGAATACGTAGTCATTGTTTCCACCCAGTTGGGGAAGAGATTAGCCGACAAGCCGTGTTCTATTTAGTTTCCACCGATGACTAACCTACGCTGCGCACACATTGCTGGGCTATTTACGAGGGTAAATACACGAGGCACGCAAATGATGCAACTGGAAGCCTTCGATGTATGTGAGTCTGACAGTTAAAGAAAGCTAGTTATCAGGCTTTTGACAGCGATGACAGCGGTGGCAGCCATTTGATGGAGAGGGATTAGATTACACATTCCAGCCCGCCGCAGCAACGTGTGGTGATTTGATAAGTTAAGCGCCCTATTTAAAATATGCGAGAAGAATTCAGAACTAAGTTAGTGTTCAAGTGACACGGGCGCCGTGAGCTGGGACATGTCTGCGTCAACCTCAACGTTGATTGGTCGGTTTGAATAGATGTGGTTGGCCGAACGTCAAGTTGTCACTCGTAGGTGCAAATTCACGCGAGAGGCGAAATGTTTTGGCAGGCGCCTGGCGTAGAGATCCATCACATGTTATCGTGATAACTCTGTGGAGTAAAGGTGGAGCCGTCCAGCAAGTATGCGTTGATGATGTCAACCGAGGTCAAAATGTCGGCGGATTCCGTTCGAATAGTTGTACCAGACTGCGGTCAGTTTGCGTGAATGTTTACCGATGACCAGGTTTGTGACTTAGCGGCCCTCCGTAAAGCGCGAGAAAAAGTGTGCTGATATTTTTTACGCACCTATTCCAACAGACATTGCACAACGGTTTTACCTACGAGTACTACACGGGGACAGGCACAATTTCTAAACGGAACTTAATAAGTGAGCGTTCACCGATCGTGAACGCGACTTGCTTGTCCCTTTGAGTCTTGGCGCTCACGCTCGAGCCCCGCCAGTAGTCACAGAGCGGCTAGGAGCTTAGGCAGAGGGACATTGCCAGAAAAAACAAGCGGGAGATTGGAATGGCCAATATTCATAAATGAATATGAATATTGCCAATATAATTGAATATGCGCGTTCCAGGAAGGAGTTCAGAAGAAGAAGATGGCAACACCGGAACAAGATTTTTATTCTCCTGACGTTTCGCATTCCGTCGAGATTCCTTAATCAAAGGTTATCGTAGAAAAGTCTGAGACATGCGCAGACAGGGGTGATACATGCACAGATTGCACGGTACTTATAGTTCGTAGCGATTACCCGCTATTGTCAGTTCCTGCAGCCACCGCTTGAGGTCTTAATTGGTGCGGCAATAGCCCATTAATTGCCACAGTGTACGTGTCCGCATCGGATGCGGGCTTGATAATTGCGTGACAGTTATGCCCACTATCGTCAGAGTTGTTGCACCCGGCCCTTCCCATGTGACTGATTCTCTTGCTTAAGAAACTTCTCAGTACACCGTATGGGAACGCCAAATCGTTGCGCTTGTTGATAGACTGGGGGCCTGACACCGATGCTCGAGCAGCTCGCAGTTCACGCGGTTGTCACCTCTTGTAAGGATTTCGGCCGCGTCAAACTTAAAAATATGGCCAGGCCCCGTCCAGTGAGCTGCAACCTAGGAGTTGGCGTCTTTCTTCCTCACCGCCGCTGCATGCTCGGCCATTCGCGTTCAGAGTAATTTCTCGGTTTTTCCAACGTAGTTGCTTTGTTCACAACTGCGCCAGATCTGGTAAACGACTCCAGCCGTTTCCTGCCGTGGCAGTGGGTCTTTTGGCCTCATGATCCGGCACCTGATGGTTGCTTTTGCCTTGTGCGCAACGCCAATTCAAAGTTGGGTGAGTAGACGGCTGACCGCTTCCGATGCATTCTTTCGTACGGAAGAGCTTGCCAAATGTAAGGGCCAGTTAGATGTGTTTTTTTTCTCTTGTTTGCGTATACATTGATTGAAAAAATTGCGTGGGTAAACATTCGCTGTACGTACCCGTCGAACGTGTTTTAATTCAGAAACTTTGTCTTCAGCTTCGGTGCAATGCGTCTCAGCGCACCGGAAAAGCGCTCTTATGCTATAAATATTCCTGATTTAAATCGGCAATGCAGCGAGCCACTGTCTCAATGGCTACAGCATGGGACATCTGATCGACTGGTTGTGGGTTCGAGCCTCGGGTGATGCAACGTCAGGGATTGGGTATGACTGACTGAGGCCGACTAACAAGCCAGGAATTGCCATTCCACTCTCCCGCGTTTTTGCGGGCGATGCTCATAATTGAGACGAAGAACACGGAATTCTTACTTCCGATCCCCAAACTTAACCTCTTACTCTAAGACCTTTCAGACTAATTCATGAGGAGGGCTCGTGAAAATGTAAAATATGTGCACGTATGACTTTGTTTCTGTGCAATTTACCGTAAAATGGATCTGCTTCGCAGCTAAGCTATGAAAATTCATGGAAGCGCTAATGGCTACCCTTTCTGTTCGGCCAAAGGACAGCAGACAAATGCATGTCAACAACACGCAGTGTAGAAAACTGGATTTTTTACACTGCGTGGCACGGACACTGATCTTTCTACGCAGCTCCAAACCCTGATTACTCATCACTTCCCCTCCCCCTAGCAATAGCATTTGGGGAAAAAGACCCAGTCGAAAAATTCGCAAAAAATCCAGATGATCGCAGAGTATTTTCGGTGTGAACGAGATAACCACGTCAGACTGCTAAAGGAAACACAAAGTTGCGTTTGGCGATCCTCACCAACCGATCAGCATGCAGTTTTCTTCTTATCCACTCTACTGGTCTGATTAAATTTCGTTGGAGAAATGATGCGAAGTGAGCGGCAAAGCACGGTTCAGAAATATGTGTGCCAAGCGAAATCGGGAAATTTCAAGTAATTTTTAATGGTGGACCTTCAGGCTTAATGACATATCGTGCGTCCTAATTAAAGGCGTCTCTCGAACTCTAACTGGCTTCCCATAAATGCGATCGTCACCTCCTGTCACATCTTATTACGGCAAACTTGAAAAGCATTGGATATCTTGTAGATTTTCTAGCTCATGAAATGTCAATCGAAACTCTAAATTGTGTTCGTGATTCGAAATAATTACATAAGCAGTGTCGGTAATTATCGTACAGTTTGATCCAAAAATATTTTAATCGTGTCAGGATGAAGGCTTTTGAAGATGCTTCTTTTCGATTGTCTGCAAAAAACATGCTCTCTAAATATCTCAATTTAAGTAGTGTCAATGGTTCTCATATAGTTTAGATGAGCTTATAGATCCAGGCATATTAAATACGAAAAAAATGTCCTAATAATGAACATTTTTGCATAGAAAACCTCCCTTTCCTCAAGCATGAAATAAGAAAATACGTTATTAGTCACCAAGCGAGCACAAAAATAATATTTCTGCGCATATTCTCTATAGGATACATCTGCATTTATAATGGCATCATAAATCAAGGAGGAATAATATATACTAATGAGTTATTTTTGACGGAGTATGCCAATTTCAGGCAATCAAGAAGCAGGTCTTTCAAATTCAGCATTCTTACCTGACTAACACAACTTAAAATTAAACTCAATGAGAATCCATATTACAATCCTGGTTGTTTGAATTGAAAATATATTGAAGAATTTTCGTTGAGATTTCAGGAGATAGGGGATCTACCGTACGATTTCATGATGAAAAATTTGCTACAGAAAGAGCATTGACACTGAATGGCAGCGTGACTTTCTCCCGCTCAAATTTCTGCTGGAACTTAGACGCACTTTTGATGAAGTACTATTCGTGAGAACAGTACTTCCTCCGGCTTTTGTTTGGTAAACCAAACAACTGGATTGATTTAGTATTCTAGGCACTTTTATACAGACACAAGCAGTGCTTTGCCTTAACCATCTCAAATCAGACTTTTTGTGTAATGCAAGTTTCTTCTTTTGCTCAAAGAATCATCCTGATGTTATCCTAGCTTCTGCTGACACAATCGTGAGGAAGTTGGTCTTCTGTCTACCTAGTCATTATCTCGACCTAGTCGGTAAAGAGGTCATCTGTCAAACCCGATTCCATTTAGTTTCCAGCCATGACTCACCAAATGCGCACGCTCATCTGCGCCATTTAAGAGTGTAAATACGTGGGGCAGCTAAATGCTGCGGCTCGAGGTCTTCTTCGTGTACGAAGGAGCAAGAACGACTAATTATCATGCTTCCGTCACCCCAGGAAGTCACGAAAATTCCGCGAAGGCCGCTTTCAGAACGCAATAACATGTGGCAATTTGGCAAGTCAGGAACGTTTCTCCCGACCTCAAACACCCATTGCCTTACATATACGCTAGAAAGTTTCAGAAAAAGTTTTTATGCTTCAATTTACTGAGAAATTCGTATGCCAAGGAAACGTTCCTTTAAAAAATAATTCAAAATAAAGCCTTCCTTCCAACTGGGTTTTGGTTGTTTGGACATTCTTGCGGGCTGAAGTTTTACTCTTAGCGTAAGATAAATTACTCGAAATCTTTTTGACCACACACAAATGCACAGACTTCCTCTGCTAGGGACGGAAGTAAGGGCGGACATAATCAGGAATATGCTGGTATGCCGAACAGACTTGATGCATTTTGCAGATTCAAGTGCTAAATTATCTCTTAGTGTGGACAATGCGAATTCGGAGCTGTTGAAAGAGTGTTGACAACGAGGAAGTAGATTAGAATAACCCTTATTGTTTTATAAGCGAATGACTGCGAGCTCTCGAGACCGCAGCTACAGAGACTTGCTACCTTAGAGAACTAACAACCTGCTGCGTATTTCTGCTGCTGTATTTTCTTTAAATAATACGTCATCCCCAAGCCTGCTGAGATTTCGGGTGCAGTCAGGACTGGGATTCAGGAGAATAGTATACTGAAGAATAACAGTGACCCCTGTTTGAACGGAGTTTAATCAAAGTGAACTGTCAAGAAAAAGTAGTGATTGCGTTTTGGACGCTCACTCGAATCACACCATCAGAGACACTTGCAGAAAAGATTTATTGGGGCATAAGGTGCACAGTATCCATAGGGCACCCTTTCCCAGGCAACTAAATGCAGTGAGTCATTCGGCCACGACAGAGAACGTTCGGAGTCGTTAACCGGATCTGATGCAGTTGTGGTCACAGCAACTGTCGGAGAAACTGGGAGACTACCTCAGCGCAAATGACCGAGCCTGCAGCTACAATGAGGGGAAATCACACTAATTCTTAGATCGCAGCACATTTGTCAGCGTCCGGCCGCAGCTTTAAATTTGATATGGTTGATATTCTCATCACAACGGAGACGAAATCGTGCGCGGGCTGACAATTAGTGCGCCAATTACCTACAACTGCTAGCGCTGAACACGAATATTGCTATATATAGTAGGCAAGTTGTTGCCTGGCAGTGATGTTATATAAATAATTCGTACCTGTTGCCTGATGATGGGTTCAAGTGAGAATCAAAACGACCAGGTCAGAAAGTACTGGTTTCAGAGATCACACCTCCTTCTTCTGAACTGCTCCCTAGAACTATTATCTTCGCCTCTATCAGCAAAGTACCCCGACTTTTTTCAAGAAACGCAGAAAATGCATCACATTTCTTGTCGCCTATTTGTTCTCCACGAAACTGGAAATTCGGCCAGTAATCCTCAAGGAAAATATGTGACAACAGCTGCTCCAGGCAAATGTTTGTGTACTGTAGTCTCCTTGAAGAATATTCACCGGACCGCTAGCGGACTCATGTGTCCTACTCTGCATTCGGTCTTGTTAGAGGTCGTGGCAGCCGTAATAGTTTGTAGTATAGGCACTCCAGTCTCCCTTTCCTTTGTCGACACTACTACCAAACTGCAGTTTGCCATGTAACTGGTCAGCGTCTATGACCGAAGACACATAGCTACCGTTCCTTCGAAATGGACGGGATGTACTGCTGTCAGAGAAGGAGGCATTTATCTGCTTGCACTTTTTTTAAAAAAACAGCGTCTTACACCGGTCGTCGTTCAGTCTATGCGTTTTTCACGTGTACATGGTTTTGAGGTATCTTTTTGTAGAAATTATGACTGTGGTTAAGGTCTTGTATAGGTTTAAACTTTGAGTCGAGCGGATATTGGCGGAGCTCGAGAGTAAGCCCCTAGGCAGAATGAGATGGATGAGTTTTGTTAGCGAACGGTGAGAGGTCATCAGCGAATGCCAATATCTTCCGATCTATATCGACAAGACAACGAGTCCATGGTTCAACGGTTATAGCTTTGGACTTCTGATCAAAAGGTTACGGGTCTGAGCCTCGGATGGGGCACGCCATGCGGCATGCGGATATAACTAGCTTATGATGGCCAACGAGTCAGAAATTACGTTTCCAGTCTTCCTTGCCTTTGCCGGCAATGTTCTTCTTCGGGTTCGAGTTTTCATTAGGGTTACGACACGGGAAAATGTATTCTTCCTGAAATTAAACATAGGGGAGGCTTTCCAGTCTTCTGATGGTGGCCGAAAAAGTAGATAAAAGGAATTCCGACTGGCATTTCAGTTCCTCTTTTACGTTTCCATACAACCCGCATCAAAACTCGTAAGGTGCACTGGATAAGCCTCGTTCATGCCCTTAAAGCATAGATTAAATTGAGCAGATTCTCCATACTGAGGAGCATAGAGTAGAATATCGTGTTAATCTATACAAAACGACGCATTGTCTCCGAAATAATAGTCATCACGGCCCTGGCTTGTCGACCCAATTTTGTTGCACAGTAAGCCTGGTTTGGAGACTACATGACACGTCTAATTTTTTTAGGACATTTGTTTTACCTGGAACGAACGAGACAGAGTCAGTTGTTTGCACTGAGGGAGGAGGAGTCACCACCGCAAGGACGCACCGAAAAGTCGTCAGCGAATTCGGCTCGTAAAATAAATGTTCAGCGGGGATCACACTTATCGTCTAAGTAGTTTTGTCCATTGGGGCCCATGTGCAGCAATCTGGTTGGCCGGCTAGATGAAGGGCTTGGCTAGAACGGTCGTCTGATGACATGCACACCCTACAGGCAGACTAGCCAATCACAAACTGCTGCCGCCGCACGAGAATTCGCGCACATACGCACGCACGCCCATGCATGCACGAAGCAGCGGAGTTCGCACAAAAATCTGTACACACGAGAGGGAAGTGTGTGTGTGTGACTCTTATCTTGATGCAGCCGGTAGGCGAACGTTGTTTGAATAAATCATGTGCAAAACCTACTCCGTCAGATTCAGTCAACAGTTGGAATGTTTGAGACCGTGAATAAGTGGTCTGAACAGGGGAAATAAATTGGCTTTCGGTGTCTGTCGATGCGTCATCGGAAATAAAAAAACTGGCAAATGACCTTTTTAGAGGAATCTTGTCCTTAACGTTTCGGCAGGTAGTGTGATTGCTTGGGCAGAAAACAAGTTTGAATTTGAATTTCTACCTTCTACAAATGCAGCGTAATTTCACTGCATTCGTAAGTTTAACATGTCTTAAACCAACAGAAACTGAAGATAATTGTAATCGGTCTGAGTCAGAAATACTGATGATAACGTCAAGGAAATAAGTTTTTGGGGGCGTAAAGCAACCTTATTCAGTAAATTTTCGACGCTGGTTTGTTCGTTGCACATCTTCTCAAGTCCGACGACGACCAGGGGTTACAGCGTCGAAAATTTACTGAATAACGTTACCTTATGTTCCCAAAACGCCTTCCCTTGAAATTACCTTTGTTGGGATGCCTATCTTCCAATTTATAATAAAAAAAGTTTTTCTTATTAAAAGTGGCACATAGATATTTTGAACTGGGTTTCATCGTGCCTGAGTTGACTCCAAGTGGTTCTATCAACTTATCCACGCAATAGTCAGTGAACAAAAATAATAAGACATCATCCCTTGTGTTTGTCGACAATGCTATCTTTCCAGACTACTGGCTGCTCTTTGGCCCGTGGTGGACCCCAAGGCAGAGCAATACGCGTGCGTTCCGCTAGCGATCAGTGAGCGTTAATAATCGAGTGTAAAATAACTTTTGTTGGAACAGTTCAGCAGGTTAAATACGCGGCAGATTAGGTCAAGCGGTCTTTTGCAGGTTCGACGCAGAGCATAATTGTAATCCATCTTGTGAAACTCCTACGGAATTTATAAGTAGCTCAATGACATTCTGTAACCTTTGAAAATGGCAATTGAGCTGCCTGCCTGTTTGAATAAATTTCTCTGACTCCTCGTAGTAAATTTAAACATCATCACAGTCATACCCCCTAGAAAACGAAAGTTTTATCTCAAAGGCAACCATAAGATCCCTTTGCATGACATTCTGTTCCGCCACCACAAAATGAGTTGTGTTTTAACCCAGCCGCTACCCTTGCCTTCCCCGTTTACTCTATTCCCATGCAGCGCTTGCTCATTAATGTATGTAGGTAAAAAGACCTGCACGTTTATTAATGTACCACAAAGCAAAAACGGATATTAGCAGGTCGGATATAAAGCACACGGATAACGCTGCCTCGTCAACCACTCCGCAGCTGTTTGATCTAACCGCAGGCCTCAAGTTTGCATCTACGTCGGGAGTGTGGTTACTGACAAGTCGTGCCTCCAGATATTGGAAATAACTGGTAGTTAGCCATAAATTATGGTTGATTTTTGTCTGTTCCCACATGTTCATGTGGATGTGAGGCATACAACAGCCTACACCACAGATCCGCTAAGCTCATATACGATCAGATTGGTTCACGGAACGTGTTTATCGTGCTGCGCAGAGAGCACTCGAGCCCACATATACGGCCGCACATAAAGGAGAGAGGGTGAGAGTGATACGCTTTATTTTGAAAATATCATTCCAAAAATTTCAGCAGAAAACTTCATTCTTTCTTAAAGCAAAAAATGAAGCACACAAACTGACAACACCGAGATATCAAAAGTATTCCATAACCGCTAATCACTGCAATTTTCGACATTATGTCCAAGTAAGATTCGTCGAATATAGGGCTAAATAGGACTGCTTTAAAAACAGCGCTAGCATTGTGACCTTGTGCCCTCATGACCTCATTATATTTCAAGCAAACAAAGGGGGTAAAAATCGGTTTAAAATGGGCAAAGTAGGCTAACCGACGTATCTCTAGGAAAATTTACTTGCGATTAGATGGAGGGAAAAATGGTGGCTCAAATTTCAAAGACCGCACAATGGCGTGAAGGCTTGTAGACGTGCAGACCACAATGTCACGTCAGCCCAATCTCACCACTGATGGGCGCGGAGGGTCAACTGGCGAATGACGGAGGGAAGATAAAATTTGGAGCTTTACGTGAGAGTCACGTTATGGCTCAGGACTGCGAGTCAAGCTGCAGTGACTTCTTCGCACGGTGGCTTAAATGGCACCCTCAGTGATGTGCGATCCGAACCGAATTTATGAAAGGCTGGTATTTAGAAGTTTTGGCAGATTTGCTTAGTTTAGTTGACCAAATTGTGAAAAAAACCGGCGGCATTCCGTGAGATTTGAACCCGCATAGTAGGGAAGACATTTACGCGAAGCCGATGTTCTACAAGTTGAGCTACAAATGTCACGCCTAGCACCATGAGCTTTATCACATTTGGATCGATTTTACCTGCTCAACTTTACTGCTCCTATGAAATCCACCAATACTGAAGAACAAGCTGGCTGCCCAAGCAAAATTTCCTAAGCAATCATCAAGAATCCACCAGAATTACCAGTACGCTAACGATATAATTTAAGAAGTCTGGCAAATTTACTGAATTTAGTTAATACGATTGTGAAAAACTCGTGGCATTCAGCGAGTTTAGTGGATTTCATACGAGCGATAAAGTTGAGCAGGTAACAGCGATCCAAGTGTGACTAAACTGACTGTGCTAGGCGTGGAATTTGTAGCACAACTGGTAGAGCATTAGATTTTCGTAAAGGCCTTCCCTGCTATACGGGTTCGAATCCTACTGAATGCGACGAGTTTTTTTTCACAATTGGGTCAATTTATAATAAAAAGCTTTTGGCATGCGCAGACCGGTTGCTTAGTTTTGTCAGCAACTGGGTCCAAGCCCACCTCCGGTCGTCTGTACACTGTCGCTCCATCGGAGCAGAATGGGTTGGGAAGAGCGAGCTAGCGAGCGCGATAGATGCTGCGTAAGTCGACTTCATTATACCATTATTCGCTTAAAATTAACCGGTAATGTGCCCAATACAGGAGGTCTTATGAAGGACGTCGTTGCTTGGGATAGCCCAACTGACGTAGTTCGTACAGAAGGAACGGCTGCGGTCACTGGAACAAGACATATTGTCCTGCCGTTTCGGATTTCTGCACGAGACTATCATCAGAGACAATCGCAGATAAGGGCGATAGGGCACAAGGAATGCAGTATTTAGAGTGCATGTTGGTCACGGGACCAAATACGTACTATAATCAGCAGCTCACCTGAGCAATGGGGGGGAGGGGGTCGTAAGGCATGCGATGGTGGACTATAAACACTGCGCACCTTGTGCCTCCCTGAGGATGAGCTGGAACAAAACTCTGAAACATTAAACAATAAACTGGTTGTCCCAGTTAGCATATCTTCTCCTTCTTGCTGGAACTCAACCGTTTGCTTTTATCAGTAGTTGGATACGAAATCAAAGGGGGTCATCTCATAAATTGAACGCGTGACTGGCTTCTTTATGTTTAGAAGTCAGTTTTTGGCAAACAATTGTTTTCAGCAACTCTTCATCAGGCCAAACATTTGCAAGGGAAATTGACGCTGGACATAACAATAAAAGTTTAAATAGGTAGAAAAATCAATAACTTTCTAACTCGGGCGCTAATTGGCCAACGCGGACTATGTCAGTTTGCGCATGTAGGCCATGTCAGCGTGTTAGTTGAAGGATTGTCACTTGTTGGGAGGGGCAAAATCCTATCGCCACCTGGTGTCAGTTTAGGCCATGGAAGTGACAGAGCTTGTGACAGAGTCTTCTGACAACACAGCACTGGATTTGCTAGCCTTATAGCTACTGCTTCGGCTGTAGCAAGCATCCGTTGGCGTAGGCCTTTGGAAAAATTAGATGGTGTCCTGTAGACCACCTTAAAGGCTTCGTTAGTATCGACTCGATGGTTCGTATCGACTAGATGTGCGAGAATAGCACTCGAGATCGATCTAGTTTCACCTTTACTTAGCCAGGTCGGTATGTGCTCACGTACCCTCTTTTCGAGACGCCTCGTTGTACGGCCGATGTATCCCGCTCCACAGGAGCAAGTGAAAGAGTAAATGCACATTGATTTGGCCTTCAAAGGGAGTCTGTTTACCTCCCAATCGTAGGAGGGGAGAGTTCGTGAAGAGCACCCGTAAGTTTGCCGCTGGGAAAGTGTTTGTTATTGCAGTCCTCAAGCGTCGTCTGACCAGCTTGCTGGTTGCATCGCCTAAGAAAGGCAGTCTTATGAACACGTCTTACTTTTCTGCAATTAAGGTGACAGGCTTTTTGGCGCGTTCACCAATATTTCTGCTGATGAACCTTTCCGGGTATCCATTTTCAATTAGTGTATGCTGCAGCTGTTGGAGTTCTGCTTCGACAGTTTCAGGAGAACAGATCTGTCGTATTCTAGCTGCTAATCCTTGGACCCGATTTCATTTTATATTGAGGGGGAAAAACTCTGGAAGTAAGTGTATTGTCCTGTCCATGTTTTCTATCGGAAAACCCTGCGGAGGATAGATCCATCCTCTTGCCTTCGCAGAAGGACGTCATGGAACGCAATTTAATCGTCCACTTCAGTCTCAGCAAAAAACTTGAGCGATGGGTGAGCGCTGTTAAACTTCGCGACCAAGGCGTCAATGTCAGTGTTATAGTCAGTCAAACAGAAGATATCATCTACATATCGACCGTAGAATGCAAGGTCATTGATGGTGTTCCCTAGACTCGTTTTTTCGATCTTGCCCATAAAGACATTTGCAAGAAACGGTCTAAGTGGTGAGACCATCGGCACACCATCAATCTGTCTGCAAAACTGACCATTGCAGAGAAATTGGACATTTTGTGTGCATCGCGTGAGGAGATCTTTGAGGGTTTTCATGGGCATACCAATCTGGTAGTTCGTGTTCGGAATAACGTCGCCGAGGTAGTTTATGGTTTCTGCCACGGGTACATCGGTGAATAGTGACGATACATCCAATGAGAGCATCTTACTTCTTGCAACGTTCATATTCTTTATAGCTTTGACAAATTCAAGCGTGTCTTTCAGGCTTCTAGGATACATGTAACTTCCAAGAGGTTTCAACTTTTCTACCAGCCATTTAGCAATGGTGTGGTAAGGGGAGTTTCTCATATCCAGGATAGGATGTAAGGGTAGCCCCTGTTTGTAAATTTTCGGAAGTCCATACATTCTAGGTATCGTCGTTCCTACAGGTCTTAGTGTTTCAAGCTCTTTGTCAGTCAAAAGACCTTCTTTATGGAGGTCTTTGAGAATTGTAGTCAGCTGACCTTCAACAGTATCTGTGCGATATTTGTCCTTCTCAGCTTTTGAGAACTTTGTATGGTCTGCTAAAATTGCTTCTAGTTTTGCGACGTAATCATTTTTATCCATCAGTACTATTCCAGATCCTTTGTATGGTCTGGTTAGCACGATATTTTCATTTCTTCGTAGCTGTTTTAGGCTATCAAGGTGGGCTTTTTTAAGGGGCCTTTCTTCATTGAAGTCTTTCTTAAGTACTGTTGGCAACAGTTAACCAGGGTTGACTTTAGATAATCAACTTCTTTAGGCATGGAAGATTTTAGATCGGAGGTTTGGTTAAAGAGGCTCTCAAATTCAGTTTCTAATTCTATTTGTCTCAGACTTTTTCGTGCAATACAGAATCTAGGGCCTAGGGATAGTACTTCTTGGAGGGTTTTGTCAAGACGGATTGAGGAATAGTTATGCACGTACCTCTCCGGATTGTTTGGGGGGGTGGTCGGTGCTTTTACTGGTTGGACACTTCGAAGAAGTTTAGTTCACCTGACCTCGATTCTTCTGTTTCTTATTGTTTGTACATAGTCTTCAAACGCGACTCTCTCAAGAGTTTCAAGACGGTCGAGAACCGCTGCTCTCTGACTTCAGTTTCTTTGAAATTCCAGAATTCCGGCGTTAACAGTCTCCAGGTAACTTTCTGCATGTCTTCTTAGTGCAGCCATAGAAACGGCTATATGGTTTCTTCGTAAACTTTTCCAGTACTGTCTTGGGTATTCACCTCGGTCTATACATTCTGATAGGAATTTGGCTGTTCCGTTTGCCTCAGCAAGCCTGGTGTCAAACTTGAGGTATCCATTGAGTTCCTTTAACACCGCGGCATCTTTGGATTGTCTTAGTTCCGAAAATATTCCCACGGTTAATATAAGAAGTCAGTTTTTGGCAAACAATTGTTTTCAGCAACTCTTCATCAGACCAAACATTTGCAAGGGAAATCGACGCTGTACATAACAATAAAAGTTTGAATAGGTAGAAAAATCAATAACAATCTAAATTGGGGCGCTAATTGGCCAACGCGGACTATGTCAGTTTGCGCATGTAGGCCATGTCAGCGTGTTGGTTGAGGGATTGTCGCTTGTTGGGAGGGGCGAAATCCTATCGCCACCTGGTGTCAGTCTAGGCCATGGAAGTGACAGAGCTTGTGTCAGAGTCTTCTGACAACACAGCACTGGATTTGCTAGCCTTATAGCTACTGCTTCGGCTGTAGCATGCATCCGTTGGCGTAGGCCTTTGGAAAAATTAGATGTTGTCCTGTAGACCACCTTAAAGGCTTCGTTAGTATCGACTTGATGGTTCGTATCGACTAGATTGCCTGTTACTTCCACAGTTTTTTCCCCCTCAATATAAAACAAAATCTGGTTTAAGGATAAGTAGCTAGAATACGACAGATCTGTTCTCCTGAAACTGTCGAAGCAGAAGTCCAACAGCTGCAGCCTACACTTATTAAAAATTGATACCCAGAAAGGTTCATCCGCAGAAATATTGGTGAACGCGCCAAAAAGCCTGTCACCTTAACCGCAGAAAAGAAAGACGTGTTCATAAGACTGCCTTTCTTAGGCGATGCAACCAGCGAGCTTGTCAGACGACGCTTGAGGACTACGCCATCGGATGCTTACTACAGCCGAAGCAGTGGCTATAAGGCTAGCAAATCCAGTGTTGTGTTGTCAGAAGACACTGACACAGGCTCTGTCACTTCTATGGCCTAAATCGACAGCAGGTGGCGATAGGATTTCGCCCCTCCCAACAAGCGACAATCCCTCAACCAACACGCTGACATAGCCCACATGCGCAAACTGATATAGTCCGCGTTGGCTAATTAGCGCCCCAATTTATATTGTTATTGATTTTTATACCTATTCAAACTTTTATTGTTATGTCCAGTGTCAATTTCCCTTGCAAATATTTGGTCTGATGAAGAGTTGCTGAAAACAATTGTTTGCCAAAAACTGACTTCTTTATTTTTCTCAGTCATTGCTTACACCGCTACCTCTGAACGTATTTATGTTGTCACGCCATCGAAGTCAGGTGAGTAAGAGAAGTGAGAGAGTACGATGGATGTATTGAAAGTCTCTGTGGCTTGGGTGATATCGTGAAGTAATGGTGGGGGCCTGAACTGCTATGTGTTTTTTTTCCTATTAATCTATCATGACATCTAGAACGAGGCTGACAGACTTCAATATGCAAATCTACAGGAGCTAGTTAAGTTGCCAAGAAAAAAAACACCTTTTTGTGCCCCTATAAGACGCAAATACCTCTTCGGTCACTCTGATCTTTCCCCATTTCTTGAAGAAGAAACGGTGATGGTGGGGGCGGGAAAGAAGAAGGCGTGTGTGAAGCCCTTTTTACACTGATTCAAGTCCTCTTCACATCGGTACATGCGTGTTAAAACGGTGCCGGCTTGTACAGCCTTCTTTGTTTGATTGAACTTTAATGCCAGAAATATTAACTTTTGGGCGAGCCTGAAGTGTGAGAGAACTTAATTTTTTAAGCTGTTATTCGACACCGAACGTATCGCCGAAGAGAATCTGAACAAAGTATGCTGGGGGTGGCAAAGCTTTTGCAACATGGCTGAAACAGCAACACATATGTCCTGACTGCGCTCACAGAGCGGCTTAGATTGATATATTTTCTTTACCCATTTGCCGGCCCTGTTCATATTTGCGTGCAATTTAAGAACCCAGAGAGTCCCTGCGGTAAAACACAAGAATAGGAACCTGCCCCATGCCAGGGTCCTTATGTTTAACCCCAGGTCCATTGCATTTGGGGCTAGGATTAAGCGTACAGTTACGGTCGCTGCTTGGGTCAGGGTTAGGGTTAAGGCTAAGACGCCTGTACTACGGCAGCTCAAGTCCCCTTGCCGTATTACCTCTCCCTACCTTCAAGAATAACATCTCAAGAGGGCGTACTTTTGTGTCGAGGTACCAGACTACCTTGCCTTCAATAATCTTGTCATTCTTATTCAACCGTGCTGATTGTTTCGCTGTAACGGATACAGCCCTGCTGAGGTTTTCCGCTTGGCAGGTGTGCTGCATGATAAGGTCGTTGGATATTTGCTTATTGATTTTACATAACTGCCGATCTGTTGCTGTCAGTCATAATCAGACTGGTGGAGACAGTTTGTGGTGTGGACTCGTCATATGTAAGCCACTGACCGCTTACTGTTGTGGTGACCTTGACCTTATTCAAAAAAATGCTAGAGAAATGTAAATATCGTTCACACTATCTGGTAGGCATGAATACATCCACATTTCTACCGTAAAGAGGCGAAAAAATATAATACCTGCTTTAGGTTGTTCGCTTTCCTGCGGAATTTAGACAAGGGTCTGAAAAGCACCTCAATGAAAAACTAAAATGTCACTGTGCATTAGGCAGCTTAATTTTAAATTCCATCGACCGTAAACTCGCTTGAAACATCTTCCAAGCTCTAAGTATTTAGCTCGTTAATCTGTTGGCTTGGTGGCAAATAAGGTAGGTGGCCAAACTTATGCAATCCTACGATTTTTACAAGTAACTCCCTCTTTCTTAAACGCAGCCCAAGCTGTGGTCCCCAAAGTCAAAAAATAGGGCATATTATGATTTATGAAGAAATATTACGTTTTGTAGAAACATCAGCTTTTTTAACGAAGTGGAAATTTCCGAAAAAGTGGAAATTGGACGTATTAGGTAAACTTAAGTTTTACATGTAGAGGAAGCCCGTTTATGCAAAACCACCGAGACAGTAAAGCAGCATAAGCAAAATGACGTTGGAAAATAATTGATTTGTCAAGTTTTCGAATAAATATGCTTCCATATTGAGTGCAATATAGTGCTTGGCTGTTGCAGAAGAGCCTAAATTTCGAGTATGTATTCTAGCACGTTTTTACGAGAACTGGTAGTTGTTCCTTTCGTTTATGCATCGCTTGACTTATGTTGGATTAAGGCAACCACGTTTTTGCTTGATATGCCCCATTGGGAAATCACAAGAGAAATATATTGCACAAGCTCACTTGCGGGCATGCCGGTCAATGACTTATAAATTTAAATTGAATCGTCGGGAACAATTGTAAACGTACCATTTTTTGTAAACTACGAGTATTGCCTTCCACCATATATTTTGTAATTATTTCGATATTTCTATTACGAAGAGGTTCAGATCTTCCATGAAATTCTAATACAGACTTTACAGTTTTCACTGGTTTAAGTCAATTGACCATAACTAATGAGTATATTCTATGTGCTTATCAAAACCTTCAAAATAAGCTATATCTTTAAGGGTTTTACACAAATATCCAGCTTTTATACATTTTTTCTCATGCAGCTGTCTTTGTGTGTCATAGTTTCAGAACCACCCAATCATGTGAACTCATTGCCAAGAAAAATGAACGTCTGCTACAAAATCGCGAATTAGTATGCTCAAAATTTATTTAGAAAAATTCTAAAAAAGTTAACTGTTGAAAAAATGCATTTCTTATGTATTTTGGCGCCTGATGTCTGCGTACTTTAATTTTTTTGATGATAACGTCAAGGTGAGAATGTGAAATTTTGGCCAGTGAATTGATTTTCCTAACAATTAGGAATATCTCTATTGTTATAAATGGAAGAGCTACTTGTTTTATCTAAAACGGAACAATTTGCAGCATATTTGGTAACTTCTAAGCTAAGTTCTACAATAACAAATACAATGTAGAGTGACAATAATATCAACGGCGATTTTTGGGAAAAACTGTTTCACAATGTCCCGTGAAAACCCTGTCAAATGTTTATTATGTTACCTGCCTCCAACTTCATATAGATTGTACAATAATTTTGGTTGCCATATACTAAAAAGTTCTCAAACGCATTCCTTGCCTTTTACCCCTCAAATATACAAAATAAACTTAATCTGGAGTAATTCAAAGAACAACTTCAAAAGTTTATAACTCAATTTTTATGGCACGAAACTGGACAGATTTGCGAAATATAAATTTTAAAATTTATTTCGCTATTCTATTCCCAAAAGTAATGCACAATCTCCTGATTACACTCACCTCAATTTCATGGATGCAAAAAAATTTTCCGTTTTGTGAAACGATATAATTAAAAAGTTTCTGCTCTTCATGAACGTCCTTTTATAGTGCAACATGCACACGCAAGAAGTTCTTTTCCGCAGCGTTTAATATCATAGAAAATTCCTCGGATATCATCAAACGCTGGATTACCTCCATTTTGCCTCTATTTTCTCCCAGTTTTCTGGTCTAAACGAAATTAAATTCTGGGTAACAAAATTTTGCGACCCAATTCAATCTAATGAACTAACTAAACAACCTCAAATTTGCGTTAAATCCTCCAATCTCCAACCTTACATTAGATATACAATCTACTGTATTAACGATGGAACATGGACTCAGTCATCATGTCAGTGTGCTTTTGAGGCTTGATATAGAGCCCTGCAAACAGTTGCAAATGGAACAGCATTATATTCAGAATAAGTTTGCTGAAAAAGGCAAACGATACTTCAATAGTCATTGATAGCCTATTTACCATAATCAACCATTCACAACAACCCAGGTTTTTGCAATGACTTAAGACTGGAACTCGCGAACCGTTGGTTAGCAGTCCATTTCCCTAAACAGCGAGTCACGCGCTCGTTACTTCTGTTTTGAATATTTAACTGGGGATTTAGTGCAGGGTAACATTTTAAAAAAACATTGTTTCCTCTGATTAAGCAAAAAAGTGCTCTTCCATTTCCGAATTCAGTCTGAAAAATGGAAGTTAGGCATTTGTTCTCTGTAGGTGGTTTTTAAAAAATTAAAAATAGGTAGTTACGAGGTTTTTATCGTGGAAACTTACCTTAATGTGGGTGTGCTTTTTCGTTCCGTGGTCCAGCGTAATCTCACGCACTATTCACGCCCTATTACAAGACCTCAAAGCCTGCCTCCTCTGTAGGAAGGACAAACATTTTGGCATGTGAGACACCATGTTAACTCCCACAAAGTAAACAAATTCGCCACATCAAATTATGCGCTCTCAACATCAGGGTTCCTTTGTTGCCAAATTGCAATACTGTTAGTAAAATAAGAAGTTTGCTGCTGCTACTGTAATGTTTGATCCAGTTAATGCCATACAAATAGAAATTTTCAAGTTAATTTGTCTTCTGCAGATGGATATTCGACAATATTGGCTGTTAAGAAGAACAAGAAGACTCGATCGCTGGGACAATATGTTTATTCGCCTGACGTTTCGATATCCGTCGCGGATTCGTCATCAGAGACATGAGTAGCTACTCATGTCTCTGAT
>JAYGXS010000001.1:8442720-8499988 GCA_036362985.1 Ligula intestinalis | reverse complement strand
CGGTGACTTGCATGTAAATGAGATTACAGGGAGAGTAGACTTATACTGCATCTAACACACTCTATTCACCTTCCCCACCTGGATCCGATGTCATGGGGAATGAAGAAGACAGGAGGCAAGAGAGGGGGAGAAAGTGTGTGGGTGTTCGGTACAGGCCAGTTCCACCCCTAAGCACTGATCCCACCAACTGGGAGTGTCATAATGGCCACCTAAGGATCCATTGCAGTCAACTGTCAGCCAATCCACACACGAGAACTGTACTAACTCGTTGAATGACCGTTTCTGGTTTGTTTACCGCCTCAACAAGTGGACCTGAGATTAAGGTCAATTTCTAGTTGAGCTGGCAGAAAGCCCCATCGGTGACAGCATATATGTTGTGCCTCGGCATAGGATGCAGTGGTGAAATGGATGGGGATTTGCTGAGGGTTTGTGCACTGCAGGTCGCTCTCCCCCTCCATATTCCTATAAATTTTCAAAAGTAGGGCTGAATCATGAGGTCCGCGGAGGAGGTTGGGCGTGGTGCTTGACCAAAAGTTTGTTCCCATCTTACGTGCGTAGCATACATCCTGGTAAAATATTCGGGCAATTCTCGACTCCGCATACTCCGATACATCACACACCTGACCTCAAAGCAACCTTGAGGAGTGCTAATCACTGATTGGCTGTCAGTCCAGGGGACAAATATGTCTTACTCATTTAAGAATCTGCAATTCATAATTGTTAAGGAATGGAAATTCTAATCCCAGGTGGTAAGTCAGAGGGAGAAATGGCGTTCACCGGGAAAGGTTTATTTTGTATCTGACGTTTCGGATAGTTGTCTCGTCTATTCATCTTCAGCGAATGAATATTCTGGCTCCTTGCTTCCGCTTGCGTAGTCTCCAATCCACTTTGAGCCCCTCGCGTCTCTAGTTAGTCACCACAGGCCACCTCAACCACCTGAAAACTGTCACCCGCACTCTGCCTCGCGTTGACACTGGTTTTAACTGGGGTGTCAGTGTTTATTTGGTCCCTGCACGCTGGCCATCTGTGTCGCCGCGCCCACCGTTTCGTCTCCCCACGTCTCACCGTAGCCTGTCGCATAGATACGCAGGAATAGAAGCAGGACCCAAGCTTTATTGTCTGTAATTTGGAATATGTAAAGTCCAATAGGGAAAATTCACGTATTCTGCATTACTTGCGAGAGAAAATACGACGGCCTGGAATAGAATTAGCGCAACCAGTGGGCGATCAATGGAGGAAAGCTGAACAACAAAACGCAAGGGAGCGAGAAAAAATTAATGCCCTGCTGTTTGCTGCCAGTAGCTTGCCTGTCAAATTCACTCCAAAAAAAATAAACAAAAAACCTTTCTGCATCTGACTAAGCTATGTCGAGCGGAAATTTTAGAGAAAAATACACTACGTCTGCACATAAAAGATGACATCCAGTGCAAAAGCTATTTGAACCACCTAGTCATGGTATTTACGACTATAGTAAAGAAAGTCAATTGTATAATTTTGCCCTCCTCTTCGACACGTCGACTGCAAGAATCTCGCACAACCGGGACCAGGACCGCTGATTATTTTTATTTTCTGCATGCTCCATTTCGATAATTCCCCAAAAATTCAAAGACTGTATTGAAAAGGTAGTCATTTCGCAAGTTCAAGACCTATAATTACGGTTATATCATTGCACAGGTGACTAAAAGAGGACGATATCCGAAAAAAGTCAGGGAAACGTATAAAATATCTTAAAAAATACAGGGTGACCTTAAAGTCACTGATAGCTGTTCAGCGCAATTATAGGCACTCATACAGCCAGCTTCGCCTTGAGAAGATGTTCGCATCTATTACTAGCTGGTGACTTAATTTACGGCCAAAAGAACTCAATAATAGGCTTTTATCAACAAAACGGTATAAAAGATCGACCTTATTTTGATGAAACACCCATAACTCTGCTTCTATGTTTGGAGAGACCTCTGATATTCAGCATGCTTAAGGGCAATCTTTAGTCTCTTGAGACACAGGAATTCTAAGTTAAAAGGAAAAGTAACATTCTGGAACCATCTACTTCAAATAATCAAACTGGTAAAAAATAAATATAGCAGTTCATGTGTTTCTTTGGTAGATTTGCGTAAGTAATTTGCCTTTATTGTGCAAAAATGTACGGTTTCAGTAGTATTCGAACCGAAGACAGCCAACACTAACCACCTGGATTAAGAGACCCCATCGGGTGCCCTGAGTTAAGCTATCCACCCAACCTACAAGAACGCATTGAGTCCATAAATTCTGATACAGTAAGCTGAATGCTCAAACAGAATTTGTTAAGCAACCAGTTTACAATCCGAAAAAAATAAACAAAAACCTTTCTGCATCTGACTAAGCTATGTCGAGCGGATATTTTAGAGAAAAATACACTACGTCTGCCTATAAAAGATGACATCCAGTGCAAAAGGTCTTTGAACCACCTAATCATGGTATTTACGGCTATAGTAATGGAAGTCCATTGTATCATTCTGCCCTCCTCTTTGACACGTCGACTGCAAGAACCTCGCACAACCGGGACCAGGACCGCAGATTATTTTTATTTTCTGCATGCTCCATTTAGATAATTCCCCAAAAATTCGAAGACTGTATTGAAAAGGCAGTCATTTCGCAAGTTTAAGACCTAGAATTACGGTTATATCATTGCACATCCGCAAAAAGTCAAGCAAACGTATAAAATATCTTAAAAAATACAGGGTGACCTTAAAGTCACTGATAGCTGTTTAGCGCAATTATAGGCACTCATACAGCCAGCTTCGCCTTGAGAAGATGTTCGCATCTATTACTAGCTGGTGACTTAATTAACGGCCAAAAGAACTCAATAATAGGCTTTTATTAACAAAACGGTAAAAAAGATCGATCTTATTTTGATGAAATACCCATAACTCTGCTTCTATGTTTCGAGTAACCTCTGATATTCTGCATGCTTAAGGGCAATCTTTAGTCTCTTGAGACACAGGAATTCTAAGTTCAAAGGAAAAGTAACATTCTAGAACCATCTACTTAAAATAATCAAACTGGTAAAAAAAGGTAAGTAATTTGCCTTTATTGGGCAAAAATGTACGGTTTCAGTAGTATTCGAACCGAAGACAGCCAACACTAACCACCTGGATTAAGAGACCCCATCGGGTGCCCCGAGTTAAGCTATCCGCCCAACCTACGAGAACGCATTGAGTTCGGAAATTCTGATACAGTAAGCTGAATGCTCAACCAGAATTTTTTAAGCAACCAGTTTACAATCAGCAGGATGAATACGAGACTTACTCAATTACTCAGCGATAAGTTTAGTGGATAACTTGACTCACATGTGATTAACCTTAACTGCTACCGGTGGCGCCTCGTAGAGCCGGTGGCTAGAACGTTGAGCCTCCTAGCTCTTGCTTTCATGGGGTCGAATTTCACAAATGCCGTCAAATTTTTTACGGTTGGGTCTCACGAAAAGTAACTTGTAGTGGCTCTTTCTGTCTTATTGTTCGTCATCAGCCGCCCAGGTTACGAAACTGAGCCTCTGGTTGTACATCACCTGGGGTCGTGTATGGCTGGCTGATGATGGCTAATTGATGGCGAGGATTGGCGATTACAGTCTCCCTTCACTTTACTTTTGTCGGCAGTTTTCTTGTCCCCATAATACTAGCCGCTGTGCGGCTGCTGGTGGCGATCGAGAATGAGCTCCGAAACCGATTGGTGAGCGTCCATCTATCAAACCAAAACGATTTAAAAATAACTGACTCTTATCTTCATCTTACTGAAGCTGATTTTTTAAAAAGAACAGAGTATTTTAGTTCTAAGAAAAGTGGTTCATTTTTGAACTTTAGGTTGGAAGTTAATAAAGCTCGAAAACTAAATGTATCATTTTTCAGGCTGCCTTTCGAAGTTTTTCAGAGTAAACTCAGAGACTTCAAAGACTTTTAAAGACTCTGATCAGTTTTCGGCATCAAAAAATTTTCGGGAAGGCGTAGCTTTTCTACAAAACGACCGAAGGTATAAAATTATTACCCCCCCCCAATAGGAACACTTAAGGCTTTGGAAAAATTCTTATTACTTTTCGTGATGCTGATGTCATCTTGAGTGCGTTTGAATGGTGTATGTCGATAATCAAGATGCTGTAGTGTGCGGACTTCCTGAAGTGTGCATTCCACGTTTTCTCATTCAAATAGCTTTTTTGTTCATTCTTTGTCAGTAACTGCCATATTTGGGACTGACACGCACGTTTTTGTTTACGCTTAATCGCTATGCTGACAATTAACTTTCAGTTGTAAACACATTGCTCCCCTAGATATTTGAAAAACGTATCAAAATTATGCCGTCAAACCTTACTGAAGCGACCGGGTTTTGTTTGTATGCGTGCAGAAGATTTTAAGGAGCATACTCTAACACTACTTTGACGAAGACTTTGGCGATTGAAGTTATTTGGATGATCACTTAGCAGGCTAAGCTACATAGGACATTTCTGAGTCTCTTAAGAGGTATTAAAGGACGACAGTAATCGTCTTGCCAATTGCATGCCTCGAAACGCTAATTATGGTTGAAGTATTGATTATCGCACGACTTTATGTCAAGATATTCCAACCATATCGGGATGCTGGTTTTTAAACGAGCTTCTTCCTAACCAGCTAATTAATTATATTTCCTTTAAAAAGAATAATTAAGTAGTATGCATTATTCTCATTTTCTAAAATTTACCTATAAATTTCGATAGGTTTTATGGAAGAAATAGACAAGATATTCTTCCTTGTAATTATTGGGTAGTTAACTACGCCTTTTAATTTTATACCTGGAGCAAGGGTACCTTTGGGGTTTACAAAATTCACCAAAGGGTTCACGAAATCAAACCACAATTTACAAAATTTACAAATTGCCGAATAATTTGAAACCCAACTGGCCGTTTTACTTTAATTTAGCATTTCAAAATTACACACTGTATTGCATTCCGCTGGCAACAGTAATAAATTGACAGAAACGATGTATTATGAATGCAGACGTCAATATCTTAAAAAAACATACACAGAAATTTATTTACAACCAAAAGATACCATTCCCTCAAGTATCAGCCTTAAAGAAGATTGAATTTGTTACCCAACGAATACAAGAAATATTTGTGACTAAGTTTTGCATATAGTTTATTTTTATCTCAATGCGAAGATGCATGCTAATTAAGAAGGATTTTTTTACAGAAGATTTATTAATGAAAGAATAAGGAGAATTTGTTTCAAAAACCAGGATGCTGATGGAATGGAAATATCCTGAGAGAAGGCTCCAAAATAATTAATATTACAACTCTACTTAGGTAATTCGTTCAAACTCAACACATTTACTAGGTGGTTTTTGCATATTTGAATAAGTAATTTGACTCCATTGTGCAAACCTCGGTGACTTTGGTGGGATTTGAACCCACGTCAACAAAACGAAGGTTTGATTACAGTCAACGCTCTAGCCAACTTAGCTACGAGGTCCCCACCGGGAGCCGTAGTCATCTGGTGCATTCTAGATTGATATTGCTTAAGAAATCCTGCTTGGACAGTCGGCTTACTGTATCAGAATAGGTGTATTGCATACACGTTACAGTAGGCTGACCGGGTGAATTGGCCCACGTGTAATTAAGCTCACAACTAGCAGTGAAGACCTCGTGGGTCAGTTGGGTAGAGCGTTGGCTGTACTCGAGGCTTCCTCCTGCTGGCGTGGGTAAGAATTCCACCGAGATCGCTGGGGTTTTCACAATTAGGTCAAACGAAGGACAGACATATTTTACTTCAGGAAATAGGATGTCTACTATGGGTGTCTAGGAAGGCCCAGTTAGGATGTTCAAATACTGCGTTGGACCATTCTGTGACAGTCCAGCTACTAAAATGGCCTTACAGAGCACATCGGAGGCTTCTAGGCAGTGGTACAGTGCATTCAAGTACGTTCACTGGAAGGCCAATTTAGAACGCAGAATGAGTGTGTTGAGCTGTTGTAATGAGGGTGCTGTACGAGACTACCAGCTGCTCTTCAGAGTTAACGCGAGGTCGGCTCAAGGCATTGGCCAGCATCTCACAAGTCTTCCTTATTTAATCTGCCCCGCCTTCTTAACTACTTTCCATTTATTTTTCCAGCTCTGCTTAAAAAGAACTGGTCATTTTTAAACGTATCCTCCGAATGCCCTCTTCAACTGCCGGTGTTTCTCGTGTTTTGATTAGTTGATATCATAATACAGCGATACTTGAAAACGGTCAAGCAACCTAATGATCCTATCCTTAGCGAGGTCACTCGTCCTCTTCACTCTGAACTAACAGCTGCGAAGCATTTTCGTACCATGCGCCAAAGCTTCCGTCATGTATCTTGCCATACATTGGCGTATCAGCACTCCATACTTCCATTCTTAATACGCTACCTTAGGTTTAAAGAAACGACAAATTTAGAAGCTTAAATCCAACCTGTCTCCATAACAGATGAGGATATCATGTAAACGGTTAGACTTTGACCTTTAAACTTACCATATGCCGTGCCTTATGTGAATTGAGCCATCTTCTGTTGAAAATTTTGACTTTTTACCTTAAAAATAAAGCATATCTCTCTCTCAGGCCTCCCGCACTAGGGATGCGTCCACGTGATCAGGGGCCCCCCGGGGAACTGACCTGTGGGGAGCGTCAGGCCCGGCAGAACACCCCCCACGCGCAGGTCGTCAGCCGCAGAACGGCCTCGCTGGATACCTATGGCAACGGTTGCGCTCGCCGTTCCCCCCGCTTGAGTTCCTCTCGCAGTCTGGGCGAAGAGGCGGAGGACAGTGACAGCAACCGTTGTCCCAGCCCCCTACCCTGCGATGTCGGCTGTACAGGACCGGATTTCTTTAATCTGCCGCCTGCTGCCTTCTCCGTGAAACTGAATGTATCCTCCTCGCGCGCATTCGACTCCGAGGACTCTGAGGACTCGCCTCCCCACCAGGCTACTGCAGACCCCCGTTGTCGTCGCCCGACTGACATCAGTCCTGCGGTGAACGGCGTGAAGCCGGCGGCGGCTGTTGATGCGGCGACTGATGGTGCGCCGGTTGTTGGTGCGGCGACTATTGGTTCTGCAGCTGTTGGTTCGACGGCTGTTGGTGCGTCAGCTGTTGGTGCGGCAGCTGTTAGTGCGGCAGCTGCTGCTGTTTCGGAGGACGCAAAGCAAGTGATGCAGCGGGCAGCCCAGCTAGAGGCATTAAGCCCAGGCAGCCAAACTGCTGTGATGGGTTCGCGTTATGAGGAACGGGAAAAGGAGGCGGAAGTGGAGGCAAAAACCACTTCAGCAAATGCAGCCATCTGGAAACCGAGTCTAGAGTCTGGAGATACACAACAGCAACAGCAACAGATGGATTCCAGAACGGCCTTTATGGCACAGCGAAAAAGCGTAAAAGGTAAAAGCAGCAGCATATTCGCTAAATTCTGTTTTGTTATGATGGTGTGCAATGAAATGCGTAGGCCATTCGCGTGCTGATGAGCAAAGTACACCTAGTCTAACAACTGCTAACGTAGAAGGAGCTGATGCAATCGATAGAGCAAGAAGTTTGTTTGTCTGACGTTTCGGTTTGTCGCTCAAAAACATCCTCAGAGGCAATCGCAGATAAGAGCTGTTCTATCCCCAGTTGTATGTTAGGAAGAAAAGACAGAGAGAATACCAGAGGACAATTTACTGACCCAGTTTCTGCGTGAGCTTGAAACTCTGCGTATGTCTCTCAAATTGTCCCTTGTCCGTCAGCAAGTCATGTTGTCTGCCACTTCTTCTGTTTATCGCCAGCACGCTCTTGTGTGGGCAACAGAATGCCACCTTCCGTGTGTGCTGTCACATTTAAGGAAAATTGGTACTTTCCCGCTTTGTCTCTTCTTATTGGTTCGTTCTGGTAGCCATCGGTGCTGGTGGACTTCTCAGGGCCATACAGAAGCCCGCGGCGTTTGTATGGGTGTGCACGGGTATTCGAGATTGCGCGCTAACGTCTGTTCGTGGCCCTTTATCGGGCGCGACCTCAGGATGGCAAGGGCGATGACTCATGTGCTGGGCCGTCCTAACAAGGATAATGGAGGCACAAAATGCGGAGTATTTATAGTCCGTAGTGGTTACACGACCCTAGACCTCTCATGATCACCACTAAGGATCATAATTTATTCGATGCTAGGTTGGCAGTCCACATATTCGCATGGAGACAGTTTTGGAGGTGGGACGAAGACAACTCCATCGCTGAGACAATACTTTTATTCCCCTGATCTTTCAAGATCCATCGCGGGTTCAACCTCAGAGACATAATCAGATAGCAAACGCAGAGTTAAGAGGCCTTCAGTGCCTTCCCACTCCCGTTTGCGTTGGAGTTACAAACCAGCAACCATCAAGCATCGAAAGTTCCACTGCAAGCGCAGGAAAGCTGTGGAGTTATTTACCGAACCTGATGCATTTGTATACAACGCAACTTTTATGGACAAACAGGGCGAGTACTCCAGACGCCAATAGGAACGACACTGGTTCTAAGCTTGCAGTTCACTTGACGGGACCCAGCCATTTTTTGAGTTTTCCAAAGCTGAACTCCTCGGAATAGGTGACAACAGCTTGAGCTGCGACCTACTTAAGACATGGTTCTCAGACCTATAGTCCATCAATAGTGCAATGACCTTCTGTGCCAGTACAAGCGAACATCCATGTCCCAGGAAGCAATTGAGAAGAAGAAGACTCGATCGATGGGACAATATGTTTAGTCGGCGAATAAACACATTGTGCCAGCGATCGAGTCTTCTTCTTCCCAATGACCTTCTGTTCCCATATTAGGCTCTGAAAAATTAGTTGAGCATGGAAGTCATTCAGGCGGGGAGGGCACGGGCTGCCAAAATGTCTAATGATAGTGGTTCTAGTCGCCGCGTCATTCTCACGCCAATATTCAACACATATGATATAAGCGTTGCAATTAACGACTCAGACGCAGCCTGCCAAGCCATTATCGTACTCATTTGACCCAATTACGAAACAACTCGTGCCGTCGGTGGATTCCATACGAGCGGTAGAGTTGGACGGGTAAAATTGATCCAGTTATGATATCCTTCATGGCGCACAGCGTGACGTCGTAGCTCAAGTGGTAAGCTTTGGCTGCGTAAGGACTTTCCCTGCTGTATGGGTTCGACTCTCGCCAACATTGCCAGTTTTTTTTCAGAAAAGTGTCATTTAAATTAAACCCCCTAAATTATCCTTATCGCATTTATTACGGCCCACAGCGTGATCATGGGAGCTGTTAATTGCAACACGCATAGAGTCACGTGGCCACTATGGAATATACATACTCTTCACCTTGTGCCTGTAACATCCTTTCCGTCACTGTAGTTAGTTATGGGTTCAAGTGAGAATCTGAAAGGTCACGCCGAATCAATGTCGTGTTTCAGCGATTTCATTCTCGCCTTCTTAACTGCTTCCTCAAGTTCGCCCGTTTGCTTCTATCGAAAACTGCTAACCCCCTTTTTATAACCTTATGCATGCCTGTGTCAACATCGGTTATATTCCCCAGTTACTTGTAAGGAAGAAAAGGCAGATAAGGATAGCAGATAGTACTTTATTGTCATTACTGCTGCTTTTACGTCAACCCTGTCTTCTTTGTGCCCGACAGCTTTTTCCTGTGTCTATCAGCAGCGTGTGTTATGTCGTCCGTCTCGCCTCGGTAGCAGTCTCTCGTCTAGGGCAACAGAGTCCCGTGTCACCAGCAGCTGAGTACCTCCTCGTGTCGGTGACAGCGTATTTAAAGACCAACGTCTTCTGGTACCAATTGGCATCTCTGCAGGCAGCCATCATGGGGATGACACTTCACCCCCTCAGTGACGTGCGCATGTGCATGCGTCCTTTTGTGGTCCCTCAGAACCCGGCCGCTGGGTGTCCTTGCATCCGCGCGTGTCGGCCCTTGAAGGTTGCGCATCTTGGCCCATTCTGCATCCACCAGCTGGCCTGTGTTTCCCTTTGTTCTCGTTCCCTCAGGACGGTCAAAGTGATGACTCGCGTGTTGGGCCGTCAAAACAGCCCTGTAGATAAGAAATACGCCACGGGACAGTGCATGTAAAGCTCAAAAGTTTCGCGCTCCTTCATTTGTCCCTTCGTTGTTTTTTTTGAGTGCAAGGGCCTGTGTCTACACATCAGACTATTATGGACGTTCAGAAGAGCATTTGGCGAGTTAAGACAGGCTTTCGATAAATTCTCATCGGGGCAGTACATTTATATGGGAACGCGCTACAAATTAAAACTTAGTTGTCTTTCCCTACAGTGGAATCGTGGGGAAGGGGTCGACATTAGGAGGCTGCTAACGCGACGGAGAGCGTGTAGCAGAGCCAGTCTAGGGGAAGGGGGGGAAGGGGGAGGGAGACAAATAAAGCACCGACGATTGCATACGGTTAAGTGACTGTGGGCCATGCTAGGCACGGTGCTTGTGGGAAGCTATTTGGTGCACACAATGTCGGCTACCTTAGCTTCTGTTGTTGCTATTTGGCGTTGACACAGGGCCTTACGTGGGACCTTATCAATCACTCGAAAAGTATTGGTGGGTCTACCCGACAATGCGTGCATGAATAGCGCTGCTTATGCGCCAAGCTTCTCCATTTCTCCGCTATGCCCGGAGGTGCTCTCGTATTTTTTGGATAAGCGCCGACTCGGGTGAAGGCTATAGCCTGCTCCACAAAAGCAAGTAAATTAATAGACGCACATAGAGGCGGTCTGAGCTTTTAACCTACACTTACCTTCCCCGCGCATAACCGGGCTACTGGGAAGGTTCGTGACACAGCTTGGTCAAGGCGTCTTCTTAGGAGTTCACTTGCTGCGTTCCCTTGAAATGGGAGTGTTAAAGCAAAGTGTCCCGCATGTAAATTTGTAGATTGCACAAACAGCAGGATTTATTGGACCCAGGAGATTTCGGGAAAGCTCATTAGTTGCGTCCATTCCAATGCATGGTGCGAGTATGAAAAGAGAAATATACAAAATTGAATTGGTACAGAAAGGCCAAAAAGGGTCATAGGGCAAGTTACAAAGGCTAATTTGTGAATTTAGCGAGGTAAAAGAGGTAGAAAGATGAAAGAGTCCCCTACCCACCTTTTCGCCCTAACTCCTTTTCATCTGTTGATCTTCCTACCTCGTTTAAACTCGCTAAATTCACTAATTTACCTTCGAAATCTGCCCTATGACCTTTGTTGACTTTTCTGTACCAACTCAATTTTGTGTTTTTCTTATTCAGTACTCTTACCATACAATGGAATGGACGCAACTGATGAGCTTTCCGCAACTTTCATGGATCCAATTAAGCTTGCTGTTTTGGCAGTGTTTTCTTTTCCACAGTGGGTATGGTGGACCCTTTTCTTTGTGGTGAATCTCCCAGGGTAACCGTTCTCACGAAGCTGGTCCTGCATATGCTTAAGTTCCAGCTCTCGATAGTCTCTGCCCAGTAAATTATTTTCGCCCTTTGGTTTAAGAAGTGGGCTAGAAGGCGTTTCTGTTGGAGGGGTATGAAAGTGTGCAGCTTTGCATACTGTCCGGATCAGCTTTTATTTTGATGCCCGCTTCTTCGGATGCTACCGCCAAGTCTTCAAAGTAGGAGGAAGTATGAACGTTTTAACAAAGTTTGGAGAGCATCTGAGTACTTTCATGTACAATTATAAGCATATGCATCTATCACGGGAGGGAACCACATTTTTGCGGTAGGTTGATACAGAACTCTTTCGGTTTTATTTACCTTCATTCAGTCACTAATAACCCTGGTCACAAACAGCGATCGGAGACACAAACATATACGCATATACATGAAGCATATTTCCAACGGACAGGGATGTAGCAAATGGCTGGTAAACATTTCATCGAAACGAAGTTCATCAGTGCCTGACCATCTGCTACCCTCTGTCGCTGAAGGCAAGGTATTAATTAGGACATGACTACGCGCACATTAATTTATTGGCTTCCCGAAGCAAGCAAGCAAGCAAGCTTCGCATGGATGGTAGGGCTGACGAACAGACAACCAACTGAAAAGAGGAATATTCGATCGCTGGGAAAACACTTTTATTTGCCTGAAGTTCCGTTGCGGATTCTTCATCATACAGGCAACCAGTTGCCTGGCCAAAGCCAGCTGAACTATAATAACAAAGGTGAACGGTAATACTTATTGCTTGTCTTATATGAAAATACTGAGGAGCTCTTCAAACCTTATCAAGAGATTGACCGTATTTCGTTAGACTGTGCTCTGGAGTTGCAGCCCAGGCCATAAAAGAACTTATTATATTGCCTATCAACCGTGAGTTTGGAAGAAGAAGAAGAATGAGATGCGACCACTGGAAGGACAGTTTTATTTTCCGGTAACCGACTCCAGCTGGATCTGGTGCAGCTGTGGGCAAAGCAACTACGTCGGAGAAACCGGGAGATTACTCTGGACGCGAATGGCCGAGCATGCAGCGGCGGTGAGGAAGAAAGACACCAACTCCTAGGTTGCAGCTCACTTGACAGGACCCGGCCATATTTCCAATTTTGACGAGGCCGGAATTTTCGCAAGAGGTGACAACCCCGTGAGCCGCGATTTGCTCAAGCCATGGTTATCTGGCCCCCAGTCCATCAAAAAGCGCAACGATTTGGCGTACCCATACTGCGTACTGAGAAATTGCCCGAGTAAGAGAATCAGTCAGGTGGGAAGGACTGAGTTCAGCAACAACTCTGACGGCAGAGAGCATAATTGTCACGCAATTACCAGGCACGCATCCGACACAGACAAAGAAATCGCGGCATTTACTGAGTCGAACCCAAAATGTCGAGCCTTCAACGCACCAATTAAGACCCAAGCGGTGGCTTCAGGCGAGGATAATTAGAGTACGAACGCTGATGATGGCTAAGAACTGTAAATACCGTGCAATCCTATATGTTTTACCCTTATCTGCGCATGGCTCCGACTAACCTGCCATTACCTATGTTGGCTTAAAGAAGTTCACTAGAGCCTGTGGGAGGTCTTCTAAGCAGTCAGTTTACTGCTTCGGTAACGAATAATGGCAAAATAACTTCCTGCTTTCTGGTTGGTAATAACCTTTTACGTTTTTCGAAATAAAATTCCCTCTGGAAGATGGGTTGGTCCAAATTTTTTTTAGTTGGAAGTATCCAGCAAAAGCATTTAGCCAATAAAAACATAATATAAGTATATGGAATGTGGCCTTCTCAACAACCGTGTCAACTTTTTTAAGCACTCACTGGACCACTGGCTTCAGAAGCGGGCCCCCGCAGAGACGAACAACTCTCACTGATTGTTAATAATTTCACAATATTTTGATGAGCAAAACATTTTTCTTCCAGAATTATATGGCCAACCCAGTTGGTGGGGCGATGATGACGTCGAGACCGCACAACCATCTCATCCGGGTGCCCGATTGGTAGTCGAAAAAACAAACAGTGCAGACAACATCGAGCAGGATAAAGGTAAATAATTATATAAATTGTAAAGTATTCTCAGTTTTCAGGCCATGATTGTCTGAGGTCGATTAGTCAGGCGTATTTTTTTCATCTTATTGCACTAAATATAACATTACTACTAGTGGATAAGCAGTACGTCTTTTGTAGCAAAGAATGTTATATCACAGCTTCTAAAATTAACCAAATCTTATACATGCTTATGAATGTACGTAATATCTCTCTCCCACCGCTTCTAAAAACAGTTAAAATCGTTAAATATTGTGCCCAGACAAATTTTTCTTCCAAAACTCAATCACGCGCAAAAACACGACAATTGTACGAATTATTCAAGGCAAAAATAACGTCCAACAGCAGAAATGTGGATTGACACTGCACGAGTGGCAAACGATACCAACTTTCTTTGTATTTCATCAAAAAAATTAAACCTTCAATCTGAAACGAAGGATATCAACCCCTTTTCCGGGTATCCTTCGTAAATAATGTTGATCGAATGGTTCTCCACGTAGAAAGCGGCTTACACAACAACCACGTAACACAACTAAATCATTTGTCTTATTCCAAGGACATCAGTAGTTTTCAGAGTGCCCTTCTGGAGAAACTGACGCCTTAGTTTAATGAATTCACTTCTGGAAACTTTGTAATGTAACGCCTTCATTTTAGGCAAAGGTTTACGGAATCTGTCGATGTTCTTTCGCTTACAGCCAGCGAGCTCTCAGACTCCTGAACAATTACCATTCCAAATGGGACAATCGTTTTTATTTGCTTCTTGTGGTACGAAATCAGTTAAGGCCTAGAGCACCTCATTGGGTAATATCCAAAATATTGCAGATGCCATACATCGGAAGTAAAAATAATCATTTGATTTGAACTGACGAAACATTTTTGCGCCAAATAACTCATTCAGAAGGATTAGGGACAAAAACTTAAAAAGTCGAAGGAGAGGGATGTTGCGAATCTCTTCAAATAAAAATCCACGAAAAAATATTAGGACACTAGTGTGACAAGCTTCCGCTTCATTTTCGGTAAGGAAGGCTCATACGCTTTCTTTTGAAAAAAAATCGTTCCGAAATTTTCGGAAAAATAGCTTACATTCAATAGAAATAAAACTTTGCGCACAGACTAAAACTACCGGGAAATTAAACGTGATCCATAATCGTCAATGACTGCAATTTTCGACTTCGTGTAGAAATTTCCTTGGAAATTTCGTCAAATGTAAGCAAAATGGACTGCTTTCAAAACGGTGCTAACGTCGTGAACTCATGCACTTATGATCTCATTGTAGTTCATTTAAACAAAGATGGATAAAAATCACTATGTAATGGTCAAGGTTGGGCAGCCGACGTATATATAAGAAAGTAACCATGCGAGTGGAGTGAGGAAACAAGGCAGCTCAACATGAAAAACTGAGATAAGAATAGGAATCACCTGCAGAGCAGGGGTTTTTTCGCAAAATGCTGCGGAAAATAGACTTAAGTTTACCGTGAAGTTAACATATGGTTAAGTTTAGGCTGAAGTTTGGTTTAAGGCTTAAACTTGGAGTTTTGCCAATGCAAGCGCACATGCAAATCCCAGGCAGTAATTGAGAAGAAGACGACTCGATCGCTCAGACAATACTTTTATTTGCCTGAAGTTAGGCGAATAAAAGTATTGGCACAGCGATAAAGTCGTTTTTTTTCACATAGTGTTTTGTTTGCTTCGGAGTAGTACTATAATTTTGGTTAATGCTAGAGTTACTGTTGTGATGAGCATTGCTATCAAAGGACATTATTGGGCGGGAGGTGAGTTCTGCTGGCGCATTATGTAAGCAGTAGAGATTGTCATCTGCAATTTTATGAGAAATAGTGCATCCTCACTTACTGCAGTGAGAACTCTGATAGATGCGAAGAAGCGGGTTCCAGAAAGCACTTCAAAAATAGTCGATGTGATCGCTAGAACAGGAAGTTTGTTTGCCCGACGTTTCGGATTCTGGCTCGAAAGCGTCAGCTGATATAACCGAAGAATGTGGTCATACATGTGCAGATTACACAGTAGTTGTAGTCCATAGCGGCCACGTGATCGCATGCCTATAGCAATTATCAGCTCCCGTAATCATCGCTTGGAGTCGCGAGAAGGCTGACTAAAAATAACACCTTTTTTAAAATTTGAGTAGGCTAAAGTTGTTTAGCCTAAGCTCAGCTTGTAACTAACTGTAGGCGGACAAGCCACATCGCTTAGAATCCTTGCAAAATCTGTTCAGTTGTCAGTGAAAGGTGATGCTCTGGAGTCTAGCACTGTAAAGTTTAGGCAGAGAGTATTGCCAATAAAGACAAGAAAGACTGAAATAGCCATTTCTGGCTTATTAGCCGTCAGCAGCCAGTCATATTCAGACCCACGTGTTGCCTCACTGGAACCTCGAACTCGCGATCTTTTGATCAGAATCAAACACTCTAACCATTGAGCCACGAGCTCGTTGTCTAGCCGGTTTAAGTCAAGGGGCTACTGGCACACGTTGACCTAACCGCTACCGGGACTCATCTTCCCCCGCTCCGTCCTGCGCCCCGCCAGAAGCCCTGTCAGCCGTAACAACTGAAATACTATCTGCATATACTGCCAATTTTTGGCCAGCTGGCTGTTGACGACTAATAAGCCAGAAATTGAAATTCCAGTCTCATTTTTTTTGCCAGCAATACTATCTCCCTATATACCAGCTGTAACGGCTGTCACGGCCTTTGTCGGAGTCCAATACCGATTGAAACAGATGAGTCTCGTTAGCGGTCAGTTGAACGTTCATCGACGACTGTAAGGTCTCTACGTCCTTGGACTGATTGACCTATTTTATTCATTTGCCCTGGCGTAACGCTTGGGAGCTGCGAGGCAGGTTATCCGCAATATATTGGGAAGAGACGAGGGGAGGCTTACTGCGACTTAAGCGCTCTCCACAAGCACCCATTTTCCTGTTGCCATCAGACCGACTTCTCAGAAATCTTATTTGTGCCATTTTCTGATTATCTAAAGGAAAGCTGTCCATCTTCTGCGTAGTCAGGGTCAGTTTTGCGATAACCGCATAATACTTATTAAGATGAGCTTGCATGTTGTCTGCGTCTTTTTCTTCATCACTCACCTTGCTGCTGCAGACTTGTCTTTATTTTTCTACTCTGAAAATGATCCGACCTGAAGTTGACCCTCCTCGATGTCAGTTGGAGTGAAAAGTTTTTTTGGTCCTTCTAGCACCTCCTTCGCCACGGTCAACTGTGGCGGCAACGCCGAGACGTCCGGCTGAGGCATTCACAGTGGACTTTGGCGAGCATTCTGTCTCTGCCAATGATCGCCGAGGAAAGCGACCACCACCCCCGTCAGCCCCAGCAAAACCCCCACCCCTTCGCTTAGTCTCCAGGCTGAAGACAGAAAACACAGTAAGTACTTCGGCTGTCAGCGAAGTTGTGATGGTCTCGCTGGGTGGTGTGCTGGATAGGCTGGGGGGAAAAGGTTCCCCTGCTACCACTGAAGGCAGTTAAACCAATTTTCAAAGACTGTGAACTGCATTCTTCGGCTTCACTTGTCGACTGCGGACCTTTGTTTCTGACGTTGGCTGTTGTACAAAAAGTCGCTCTTTTGCGTTAAAGGACTCGTAAAAGTATATCCCCCAAGAGCTATTTAACGAGTTTTCTGGGGCTACTGAAAACAGCTATTCATGGGGGCTAGAGTAACGTTTTAAACGATGTACGAACCAGGTGCTTCAGCAAGCTGAAAGCGAATGCGATGCCTCGCGCGTGAGTTAGGTGACAGTAGAATTGCGCTGAATCTATCGCACCGTCTTTTCTTTATCTGCGCGCACCTGGTGTCATGAAAGAGTCAAGAAAACCTGGGTTGACGCAGAGGACGCAACTACACCCAAGATTATGCTTTGCCTTGCCCTGATTGGGCCAGGATTAGGCACTGCCGGTTGGCGTGTCGTGCACCTGCATCTACGCATGCTACGACGCCCCCCAAGGTACAGCGATTGGTAAAGGAGCTGTGGTCCTGCTGTGGCCTGATATACCTGCCAAATTGTTCCAGAGCATTTATCATGCGGTCCGTTTAGAGCGCAGTATGTACAACATCGTTGATGAACGTTCACCTGACCTCTAACGGGACTCATCTGTCCCGCGCTGCGTTGGGCCCCTTCAGAGGCTGCGTTAGCCAAAACAGCTGGTAGTATAGGCAGATGGTATTGCTGACAAAGAAGAGGGAGACAAGAATGGTCATTTCTGGCTTATAAGCCGTCGTTAGCCAGTCTTACGCCGACCCAAATGGTGCTTCACTGGAGCTTTGAACTTGCGACCTTTTGATCAGAGTCAAATGCCTTAACCATTGAGTCACGAACTCGTTATCAAGCCGCTTTTGGTCATGGGATATTAACGATCTTTGATGAACGTAAACCTGACCCCTGACCTAAACCAGATAAATACCGAGCTTGTGGCTCAAGGTTTACAGCGTTTGACTCTGATAAAAATGTTGCAAGTTCAAGGCTCCAGTGGAGCACCGTTTATGTCTGCGTAAGACTGGCTAAAGACAGCTCATAAGCCAGAAAGTTCCTTCCAGTCTCTCTTGTCTTTGCCGGCAATAATATCTGAGTATACACAATATCGAAAGCACAGGCACTAGCTTAAATCTCAGACACGCGTTTCAGAAATATCCTGCCGCTGTATGGCACATTTGCAAGGGGTTTGGCATATCATTGAGTGTCCCGGAGTTCGCTGCGTACGTTCTGGTGGATACTACGGTTTATAAATGCGAAACTTTCAATCTCCCTAGAAAGCAATTGCTCACTTGGAGTAAATTATCATATGCAAAAGTTTGGAGGCAATTAAGCGAATATATCATAGTTGTCTCACTGTAGCTGATATAAGTCAGCCCAAATATACATATGAACTTTCAGTTTACGCATATAAATCTTGCTTTCATCATCCCCAGAAGAGGAAGAAGAAGATGGGGCAATTCCTGAGACCAAATTGTAGGAAGGCTGACGTTTTGAAAACATTATCGCTTTCATCGTCAGACCGTAGTGTCGATTCTCCAGTTGGTGTCTAATAAGTGTCTTACAGCTAGCCCTGTGTTATATCCCTGCCTTATGCACGCGCGTCCATCGATTGCTGGTGGCGTTTTGATTTGTTCTCGCTCTCGCACGCGCCCCCATGAGGTGTGTCCGTCGTTCTTGTGCCTCCTGAGCATTTTCGCCTTCTTCGCTCGTGGCAGCCGGCTGTCAGCCCTGCGTATCTTCCTTCACCCGGCCTATTGTTCTTTCCTGAGCAGATTTTAGCCTTGTTCGGAGTGCTTGTTAAGAGGGATGAAGGTACAGTAGACGCCGTAGATCATGCAATATTTCGACATACGCGAAAGACTAATACTCTTTCGCTTATCGGAATTGACTCCAGTTGTGATATTGATTATCGTGTAGTGTATTCTGAAGTATTTTCAGTCAGGATAGGAAGCCGGCTTTTTAATGAGCTTCATTCGGACTCCTAGCAAAACGCATCTATTGTACAAACTAATTACTTAAGTAGTATGTCTTTTTATCATTGATTTTGACTGCCTTTATAAAATCAAATATATTTTATGGAAACCATGCACGAAAAAATCATTTTTTTAACTTGTTTGATAGCAAATTACGCGTTCTTTAAATGTTATACTCAAAAAGAGGGTAGGTTTTGGTTTTAAAAAGTTGTCCAATTGCCGAACAATTTTCTAAACGAGTGAATGCTACACTCGAATTCAAAGTTTAAAATCTGCGCCCTGTGTGCATCTTGTTTAAGGAAATGTACAGTTTTGCCTACAAGCTGAGGAAGCCATCACCTAGCAGTCATAAAATACTGAAATAGATTTGGAATATGAATTTGAAAATAGGCATCCCGAGAAATATAATTTGATGGAGAAATTCTTCGGGAAAGGGTAACAAACTTTATTCGTAAATTTTCGACCCTAGCACGCTAGGTCGTCTTCTAACGTGAGGAAATTGCGTAAGGAACATTTCAAATTTTTAAACGTGTCAAAAAAATCGATAATGCTGTGTCAGCTGTGGTCATTAGCCTGCTTTTGCGGTTGGTCGTTTATCCAGGCCTTTTTAACGTTGGTGTATATTGGATCCAATTCAACGTGCCTGCTGATGTAGGATTCGTCGGAATTCATAGCTTCTAAAAATTCGCGACCCTTCTTGTATGGGCAAGAGCCGACAATGCATTTTTTGTCCCATGCAAATTGGTGCTCAGTTTCTACTGTGTGCATGGTGGCCTCGGATAACGGATATCGTCCCTTTGCCGCTTGCTGATGTTCACGTAAGCGTGTGGAGGTCGATCGTCCTGTTTGTCCGCAATAAACTGCATTGCAACAGGTACAAGAAATTTTGTAAACGACCTCTTTTCTGTCTAAATAGCCAACCCTATCCTTAGGGTGTGCAAGCTGGTTTTGTAGAGTATGTGTTGCTTTGTGCGCTACTTGGATTCGATACTTCTTCAGGTGTCTTTCAACGAGTTCAGACACGTTTTTAATATATGGAAGTGTTCGCCTATTTCTTGGATTGGGCGCTTCATCTGAACATTCTAGTTCCTTTTTGTTTTGTTTAAACTTTTGCCGTCGCATGCATCGACGCACGAACTCTCTGGAGTAGCCGTTTTTTGAAAATAGTGTGAATAGGTAATTGAGTTCGGCTTGGTAGAGGTCGGGGTTAGAACAATGCCTTTTTGCTCGATTCATTAGAGTGATAACAGTACTTCGCTTGTGAGCAATAGGGTGGTTGCTCTTGTAATGAAGGATAACATCAGCATAGATCTTTCTGAGGTAAACCGATGTTTGAAACGTTCCATCAGTATTACGATATACGAGGACGTAAAGAAAGGGGAGTTTGTTGTCAATTTCTTTTTCGAGCGTAAATGTGATTCCAGGTATTTTTGAATTGATAATGTTGTGTAGTATTTCCAGTTGGTCCTTTTTAACAATGAAAAACGTTTCATCGACATAGCATTCCCACAACTTGGGGTTAACTAGTGGTAGGGCCATGGTTTCTAATTTTTGCATAGAAGCCAAGAAGCCTGAAATTGAAAATTACATGGGTGCTCCTTTTATTTGTTTATAGTATTGTTGAGCAAACGAGAAATTCGTTTCCAAACATAGATCTAAGAGTTCCAGCAGGGCAGACGAAGGTACGTCCATTTCGTATGAATTAAGTAATTCTTCTGTTTATTGTCTTGCTAAATTTAATGATATTGATGTGCAGGGAGAGACAACATCAAATGATACCATTATTTCATCCGCTGTTATTTCAAGCCCTTTTAATTTGTTTAAAAACTCCATGGAGTTGTTGATTGTTTTTTTACAATCTTTTGTCAATGGGTGAAGTTTTTTAAATAGCCACTGTGCGATTTTGTAATTTGGTGCGCCGATTAATGATACTATCGGTCTTTGTGGTACTTAGGGCTTGTGTATTTTAGGTAATCCGTAGATTTTAGCTATGTTTGGTTCGGTTTGTCTTATGGACTTCACAATATCTCCTGATATTTCTTTCTTCCCTGTAAGACGTTTAAATACCTTTTAAATATTTGCATTTTGTGTTTTAGTGGGGTCCGTACTAAGGGTTTCGTATTTGGACATGTCCTCTAATAGGGATTGCATTTTTGCATCGTAATCTGTCTTGTCCAAGATGGTGGTTGAGCCTCCTTTATCTGCAGGAAAGATGACAATGTCTTTGTTTGTTTTGAGAGATATATATCTTATGCAGTATAGGCAGCACTAATAAATTGACGGATACGATTTATTATGGATGAAGACCTAACAATCGTAAAGAATTCATAATTAGAAACTAATTTAAAACCGAAAGCTACCCTTTCTTTGAGCATAAAATTTAAAGAACGCGTAATTTGCTATCAAACAAGTACAAAAAGTAATTTTCTCGTGCATGGTTTCCATTAAATATATTGGAATTTATAAAGGCAGTCAACATCAATGATAAAAAGGCAAACTACTTAAGCAGTCAGTTTTTAAAATAGATACGTTTTGCTAGGAGTCCAAACGAAGTTTCTTAAAAAGCCGGCTTCCTATCCTGACTGAAATGACTTCAGAAAACAGTATAACTGGAGTCAAATCCGATAAGCGAAAGAGTATTAGTCGTTCGCATATGTCGAAATATTGCATGATCAACGGGCTCTACTGTATATGTCTCTGCTAAGTGTGTCAGTCGAGGACCATTCTTCTAGAAGCAATCGTCCTGATAAACAATAATTACTGTATATCATTTTGTTCAATCGGTTGAATTATTGACGATAGAGAATCTACCCCGTATATATGTGCCTACGGTTGCCATGGGCATTCGAGTTAGTTCACATTTTGTAGCTCAAGTTCCTAGCAAAGACCGTGAATTCTGGTCTAAGACGTCTCTTACATTGCCCAACATAAAGGCATATAATTGTTCTCCTTTGGCTGACAACACCTTGGCTTTTTTCCGTCTGCGGTAACTGCTCACGTGACCTAAACAAAAAAGGGCCAGACATCCTCAGCCCTGGTACGTTTTAGGTCATCCACTAACATTTAAGGGCGCTTGCAGGAGTCTCAGCCAATAGTAATTCAAAGTCATGAATTACCTAGGCCTCATAAAATCAGATGCGGCGCGCCAGTTTAAAAAGCATGCAAAATGCACGATTAGGAAGGCACCTGACGCGCGAATGGGCTGCGCGGTCGACTTACCGGTGCAAAACACGTGCTTGCGGAACTGCTCCTTATCGCATCCCCAGTCTGTTTGACGCCGACTTGAAGTTGGTATAACCGGAGCGAGAGAGTGAGAGAGAAAGAGAGTAGGACTGATCCAACCGCACACTTTGCTCGTTAGGGCAGAGGGTTTAAAAGCCGTGTCTTGGAAGTTTGCCGACCAATGGGACGGCTCAGTTTTTTGCCGGGGCTGTGTCAGGCCGCAAGTCTCTTACGACATCTGTTGTCGAAATTAAGTGCAAGGCTCCTCCGCCCAGTTTTTGAACGTCAATCGGTAGCAACTGCTTCTGAGTGTCGAATGCCAGAATCACAACAAAAAATGACAAACTGAATTATGGTGCTGAAAGCTTTTAGCGGCTAGAAACGTGGCCATCTACCTGAAGAGCCATAAGTCATTTAGGGTCGTAAAAAGTCCGTGCTTTGCCTTGCGGTAATTGACTTTTTGGCACTGCAAGCTCATACCTTCAGAGGTGGTGAATTTGAGCCACAAGCAATGTATTTCTGAACACACTGTGCTACTAAGCTAGTTAGTTGTTGTCCCAGGACTTAACAACGTAATTTACGAAGTAGAAATGTCTCGATTTTGATATTAGAGTTCGGTATAATGGCTGAAATCCAAATCGCTGGAATTTAAGCAAGACTTTCGAAGAATGAATGTTGACTACAAGAGAGCACATAATTTGTTAAAAAGGATACTTTGAAGCAGGTAATCATAACATTTGTTTGACAAGCTCCCTCAGGCTTAGTGCTTTGCTGTAAGACGTAGAAAGCGCATACTGCGTCAAAAAGTGTTGGAAACTCTAAAGCATGTAGCCCCTTCCATGCAACAAAGAACATATACGCTTCTAATGATAACAACGTGAGCTTTATTGGTCGACCATATAAAACCGGTGGACGGCATTCTTGGCGTAGAAGAAATGCAGAAAAATTACATTTACGTCGTTATCCCGTTTAAATATACCAACAGCAAATGAAATTAAAGCGTTTATATAGAGATAAGACGAAGCTGGAGGAGTTGTCTAGTGGAAGACAGTCGGCAAAACGAAACCCAAAACACTAAACGATGCAAAGGACATACCGATTTAAAAAAGAGGTAAAAAGATGATTTAAAGAAGCAGCAGGTACAATAATAAAAACGGAGGAAGGAGGAAAGGAAAAAAAGTCATTGGGTTTTGTATTCGGCGAATCAGTTCACCGGTCTTAGCGCAGTCCCTGATGATGACGTTGTATGCAAATCTAAAAATTCACATGAACGAAACTGTTATCGTAAAGATCGCGTTCCTTCATTTCCAGCATTTAGTTTTTTGTGCTTATTAACGTCATTATCAGCCTTCCAATTTCAAAACTTTACCATGCTAGTAAATAAATATATTTCTGAAGCTGTCCTATACTATTCCATTAATCTTATTTGTTTTCTTAAATATGAGATGCATTATAAAGTTCAGAAATTTTTCGACTTCCTCGGTGAAATAAAGAAAACTGCTGATAGTAGAGCACACCTATCATTGACAAAAGATGCAGAAAATTATAAATAGGAATTGCTACAGGAAGTAAGAAACTGTCGGAACCGGTCTTTTCATGTCTTGGTATACGCTCCTTTTCAAGTGTTCGTTTGGAATTCCATGACTCTAAACAGCAAATTACGGGCTTATCCATGCAACATTATCTAGTTTACTTTTGTGCATGTTCACTCTGTTTTTGCATGCCATACTTAAAAGGGAAACACTAAGAGAAAGGACATCTCGTTGTCTGCTTACTGGAAAAAAAATTAATGGCAAGGACGATTCGTATGATCGCCTAAGTAAGACATGGGAATAGGAACGCCCCGTCAACTTAAAATAAGCGACCTTACGATACATTGCAGGAAGGGTAGATATTTCCTTGTCTTAGTCATAACAAGGACTCTAACGCAAAACAGAAATGTAACCGTAAAGTAGAAGATTAAATCGCTGTTCCATCGATCGAATCTTCGGCAAAATTGTCTTGTAAAGTCGCCTAAATATATATTCCCCCGCCCATCTGCCTTGTGTAAGTTGTGGTTAGACTTTAGTTGTTGGGTAGTGAGTGTAACTGTGTAATTGTAATTGCGTAATATTTAATTGTGTTGGAAGTGATCAAATATTTAATTAATATTTAATTAATAAAATAAAATAATAATAATAATATAGAAATATTAATAATATTAATATTTAATATTTTTGAATGTACCAAATAGAATCAACTCCATCAAGGAAGCTCATGTTGGTCAAGCAACTGATGCTTATTGGGAGAAATTCAACCTTATATTGACGGAAATTAAGGACAACAAGTAAAGCCGGGTTACTGAAAAATGTAAAAGTATTTTATTGTTATATGTCAAAGGCAAATTGGACCTGTAGACAGTCCTACCGAATTTCTTTCCCAATTAATTCTGGGGACTCGTATAATTGGTTGTGTTAACAGTGTAATGTTGATTTTAACCCTAGTTCCTACGGAAACCTAAAGTCTACAGTTGACACGAAGCCAAACCTTAATCCTTAACATCCTCCTGTTGATAACTCCAACTGTACTCTTAATCCCAACATTTAACATAAGCTTACCCTTAAACCTACCATTCACCTTAATCTAATTTAACTTGAAATTTTCTTCAAATCTGCATGTTTTCTGGACGATTCATATTTTTGTGTCCAGGTTGTGCGGCAATCCACATTATCCTTACCGAAATAGCTTACCTTCATTGAGCACAGATATGTAATAAGCCTAGTTTCACCGAAAGTGACCACTAGCGGTGGCTGAGTCAAGAGTTAGCAGCATACGTTTGCCATACCTGCGCATGACCATGACTATGTTACCATCTCCTATGATTAAGGATTCCCGACGGAATCCGAAACGTCAGGAAAATAAAACTTTTTTTCCAATAATCGCATCCTCTTCTGCTTATATGTTATTATAAGCAGCACTGCTGTACTAATTATATGTCATATTATGTTGGACAAAACGCTCTGACATTTCAGAGTCCCTTTTATACTACGCGGTACGTGCCAAATTTTCGCTCAATGCAGCTCAGTTTTCCGTTAAATCGAAAAAGTGCAGAACACTGATGCTCCAATTCCAGGTTGAGACGGTTGGTAACGTCAGAATTCGCTTGGTAGCTCACGTGTAGCGTAATTTAATTAAAACAACATCCATTGGTTTGGACGGCTTCGTTCAATTGTCTCATCGGAGGAGCTCAGCCTACTTGCTGATGAAATTTCCATTAGGCCAGCGGCTGACCTTGTATAGGCAAAATAGCATTAAAAGATGGCCTAACAGGTAGTCTGCCTATCGCTCGGTTTGTGTACGGGTCTCTTTTCACTATTTTTGTCGCCTCGTTACTGCACTTTCAGCCACATCATCTGTGAATCAAAGTATATCGACCCGTAGAGCGTCGGATAAGGTAGATTTTCTTAGGGTCAAACGAAGAGCCAAAAAGGGAAAGAGATACAGAGAACGTTCACATCTGCACTTTCAAAACCCTGCCTTGGTAGGAGGAGGCCAGGGGAAAACAAATGTGTTCCGAACGGGGGTTAAAAAAGAGCAGCACATTGCTAAAACTGTGTGAGAAGTTTTCTGGAGCTTGGAGTAGTCCAGAAACGGTAGAAGACATGTCAAGAGCCACACCCCCTGTCACACAACGCCTTCGGAGTGTTTGCGGTGACGGAAATAGTTAAAGCCGCAATGCGTATTGAATATGCAGATAGAGGAAATTTTGGGCGAAAGAGGGCGCGCAATTGTTTTGGTTAAGTTTGCCTTACTTGCAGGTGCCTTGGCCCAACAGCGTGCCTGTCTGCTTTACTGGATTCACAGAAAATTGCCTATTTACTACCGAGTACTCCACAAAAAGTTACTGCTTCACTAAACAAGCTCTGCAAGGAGTGTCGTATCTCATGAAATGTTAGCTCAACCTCTGATTTATAAAATCGATAAGAAGGAATTAGTTAGAAGGCGGTTTGTGTTTACCAATTTTGAACCCACGTAATTGAGAGAATGTTAGTCTCGCTTGAATGCTCAATGTTGATTGCAGGCCCTCTCAGCTGTGTGAAAATGTCATGCACGACAATAAGACTACTGCAGAAATATACCTTTTCAGTCGATTTTTGATGTATTTATATGTCACACATTGTAGAGTAAACATGACCCAACATTTCACATTTCGTACGACTTTCTTGGAATTGATGCCTAATGTGGGTGTAGTTTGCAACTTCAAAAGACGGCTTTTTCAAACCCCTAAGAGTTTTCACTCCAATCTATCGTTAAGCTTACGTGAAGGGCTTCAAAACTACCAGTTATGAACTTTCTATAAGAAAACACTGACATATTACTTTATAGTACTCTTTGCATGACACCTTAAGACATATTTTGCAATAGATACTTCCTAAGGAGCATTAACTCAATGCATATTTTTTTTAAATCGAAACATTCTTTTATCACGAGTATAAAATGTAAAACACAGGTATTAGTGAACACGCATTAAAAGTTCCTATGTTCTGTATTGTGTTTAAATTTATACTTTCGTCGATAATGAATGAAAAACATGCGTATGAATTTCGTATTCGTCAGTTGAAAATGAAGTGCATTCAGTCAGTCAGTCGGCCGCCTGGTGTGACTGAATGATTTTGGCATTACGCTGAAGCAAATACCATATCACAAACCCATCTGGGTAATTTTTCTAAGCGAAAATAAAATTCAAAATTTTTATTTAACTTGTTTTGGTATACATTATCAACTGTGTGCTGGAAATACAGCTGAACAGCGTTTCGCGCTAGGCGTAGAAATGAGTCTGAACAATTAAAATTTCCCCAGTGTTATTGTTCATTATTTTTCTTCGCACCCCACGGACTAACTGAATCTTCATTTACGAAATAACCAAGTACTGTTAATCGTACGCGCAAAATTAACCCAGTTTATTAGTTTCGATTGATGGAAACTTAAGCGGATGTTTTCGTATTCTATCCAATAGTTCACAGTTTATAACAGCACGTTATAAAGCCAATATTTTGGCTGGGAAAAATGTGCACCTTTTTGTCAAAAATGTTCGGTGCGAAAGAATGCACAGGCGATACACCTTATACCGGCAAAAATGCATGTCTAGTTTCTGTAAACAGACTTCTAGTCCAGATAGCTGGGGCTTCCCCTTTCGAATCCTGCCAGCGGCCTTATTCTTTCAGTCTTGGCTGTACCAGTTATCCCAATTGACATACTACTTTCGAGGCTTTAATGTAGGCGTGTTCATAAATAGTGTCAGAAATCCTTATATGCAATACAATGCTCGAGCATCTTTAAATTGTTAATTTTCGCATGCTCTGATCACCGGCCTGCCTGGCTGAAGCTGACAAGCGACTTTGCCCCAATTACCAACAGCATATATTATCGACATGTTCTAAAAGGCTACCTTCTATTTCTCACCTTCCCTTTTCTTTCCCAATAGACACGACAGCCCCGCACCCCGATAACTGGCGTTTCGACCCCACGCCGTGGGCTTTGCTACTCAGCCCGGACGACACCCCAGCGGGAGCTGCAGCCAACCCGACCAGCTACTGCAAGTGCCGCGACTCGCGGGCGACCCGCGTGGGGCAGGGCGCAGCAGCAGCCGCAGTCAGATCAGCAAATAACCAATCAGCGTCGACCAGTGTCAGCCCGGCCTGCGCCCGCGGCAGCCGCGAGCAAATCCAGCTTCCCCGCGCCTGTCCTCAAGCGAGGACTAGCAGGCTCCGCTTCTGCCACCAGAGGTCAGTTTAGCCCGGGTCAGAGACGAGGCTCTTCTGATTAGATGAGAATATGTTTTAGTAAACTGTCATATCTACCACCATTATGGCCCGGGTCCAGGACATTTTCCATTGCGAAAGAATTCGAACATTTTACGCTAAAGGTATTTAAATGGCTTAGACGAGCGTCCAGTAGATGTGCAAATGCTCTTCTACCAATACAAGCGAATATGCGAGTCCCAGGAATTAACTGAGAAGAAGACAGCTCGATCGCTGGAGCAATATTTTATTCGCCTGACGTTTCGACATCCGTCACGGATTCATCATCAGAGACATTAGCAGATAAAAGGTAGCAGAAACGGGTAATACATGCACAGGAGTTTTGCAGTATTTTATAGGATACATTCATTACTGCAAACATACAGTGACAATTAACGTTAATTGACTTCTTGCGCGTGGATAGTTTGTTGGACGGCATGCGGGCTCTGACCGTATGAACTTTCATCACGCGTGGTGGACTCGGGCGTGATGATTGCTCGGCCATCTGGCCCTCCGATGTTGGCGCAGTAATGACTGCATCCTATACATATTGGAAATTCCTGTTTCTGCTACCTTTTTCTCCTAATATCTCTGCTGATGAATCTGCGATAGCTGTCGAGACGTCTGGCGAATAAAAGTATTGTCACAGCGATCGAGTCGTCTTCTTCTCAATCTTCTCTTAATTTACGGCTGGATATTTGCTTGCTGTCTGTTTTATGCTTACTTAACACACGTTGCTTTTCAAAAGAAGTTGTTTGTTTCTTAAATCACCTGGAAATGTGGGATCGAATAGCCCTGCAGTGTTTACTTCAGTTGATGATACCCACGTAAGCATTCAAGAGGTCATGTCTGGTGATTGTACGTTTTCGATTATTCATCATCAGGCCATCACAAATGTATAAAAGAGGGTAGCCTGGCAAAGGAGGAGTGGTGGGGGGTAAGGCAATGAAGATGACAATGAATCTAAGTCATTGCGTCCAGACGGTAGGTGTGAAGACGCCTGCTGCGTCAGTCTTTGGTTGTTACAGCGACGACGTGGTGACTTGAACTCGTCGCCAGACCCCATCCTCGCTCTCTGCCCCCTTGATATGACTAGAATCGGACACCTTGACCTTGGAACCCCCGCTCTCCCCTTATTTACGATTAACGGGATGCTTCAACTTTTGTCCCTCCATTATTTATCCTACAACAGGGTGTCCCAGAAGTAAGTGACCCTTTTGATTTGCCAATCTAACGAAAACTATGAACGCTAGGATATTAAAACTTGTTTTATTCGATAGAAGAACCTTTTTATTTTTTATTAAAACTAGGTTTTGCATATAATGTCTTTTAAATGAAGGCCATGGTTGTTTTAACAACTAAGGGTTCGTTTTTTCGTCCTTTCCATAACGCTTCTTATTGTATCAGGCGATAGTTGTCTTATGTCAGAGCAAATGTTGTTTTTAAGTTTTTGCAGATTTGTTGGATTTGTTAGAGAAAACCCTTGACTTCAGGTAGCGTTATAAACAAAAATCGCATGGGGTCGAATCTGGAGATCGAGGGGGCCAAGTAATGTTACCAAATCGTGAAAACAAATGATTTGGAAACCACTAATTTAACAATGTCATCGTTTCTCTTGCTGTATAGGCCGTGGCTCCATTCTGTTGAAAACACGTATTGCGTAGGCCATGCCTCTCAATTTCAGGAATTAGAAATTTGCTAATCATAGTTCGGTATCTTTCACCATTAACTGTTACTGTTGTGCCATCATCATTTGCAAAAAAATTACGGGCCAATCACATTGGAAGCAGTTATTCCGCACCACACCGTCACACGAAGAGAAGGCAGTGGCCTTTCTTGAATTTATCTTGGATTTTCATCGCACCAAATTCTAGAATTATGTCTTTGGAGTAAAACAATTATCAATATCCTAGCGTTAAAAGTTTTCGTTTTATTAGTAAATCAAAAGGGTCAGTTTCTTCTGGGAAACCCTATATAATGGCCTGAAGATGAATAATCGGAAACGTAAGTCCACAAAGGTGGGCTTCTTGAAATTAGCTTCTTTTCTCCGAAATCGATGCGCGAACGTCGGGAGAATACTCCACATAAACCGTTTTGGGCTTAACCCCGAAGTTGACATGAATATTTCAGCCGAAATGCGTCAGTCTTAGCGGATTACGCCATTTTATTAAAAGGCGCTCAGCAGGCCATCAGTAGTAGGCCATCTTTGCTGACATGTCTCCAAAGTAGATGTGGATATTGTGTTGAACTTTAATTTTGCATATAATATGACCTTCTACCTTGACCCACTTTCTCTCCTTGAATGGAGCCATTTTTGCTGAAAATTTATGATTTTTCATCTTAAATAAAGAAAGCATTCTTCTTCTCTCTTCGCGTAATTTACTCTCCTGAGAGTACTGTTACTAACGAAGAGGCCAGCCATGTGTTGTCATCGCGCTGTGATACATACAAGTACGTCAGGTTCATAATAACAGGAAGTATCTTGATGTTCCGTTGATGAGCATATTTTGTAGTGACGTCAGGGCTAAATAATGCAGACAAAAAGAACCTGATATACTTTTTCCAGCTTGCGTTATTTTTACTTTCTAGATTTCCCAAAATAATGCACTGTCTCTCTCGCTCTTCCTCCTTGCCTGTCGCCAAATGTTCTGCTTGAAAAATATTCCAAATAAGGCCTCTTAATGTCAAACGTCAACACACAATGAGACGGTCTCCCTTCCAATGTCAGCGTGTGCGGGCGAAGACGCATTGGATTGCTCTCAGCCCGATACAACGCTTTTAAAAAACCCTTACCTCTTCCATCTGTCGCTCTTCTCTCCGTTGATGCGAAAACAAAACCTACCCACACTGCCTGATAGAGCAAAAACATTTTTGCTTTCGTTTCAGTACAAATAGTTGTGATAAGGATGATTTTTATGGCCGCCTAAACGGTGAATTAAGAATCTTGACAGAATGGGTCAAGGATAAATTGAGTTTTCGTAATGAGGAAGGACTTGGTGACGGTGAATGTTCTGGAGAGGGATATTGCAACCAAGAGTCCTTCACTGCGTTACGTTGGAACATTCGATCCCTTACGTAGAATGGGGACTGTGAGTATCATTAGAAACTTGAGAGGAAGGCAGTAATTTTTCAGCAACTGATCAGTTCAAGGGTAAAGTGAATGAATATTTAGTTCGCTTTAGGGCTCAAACAGAAGAAGAAAGCTACCAACAAAGAATTTCATCAGCAAGAACGATAAACTACACGAATTGAACAAACAAACGGTGTGAGAATGGTTCAGAATTCATGCAAACGATTCATCTGCATACGTTTTAAACATTCCTAAATAGAATTAATGAAGGTGAACAGGTTGCGCCTTAACGGGCAGGTACAGGGCTGATTATTTGCAAAATCGATAAGAAAGTTTCGGTCAATCTCCAATTGACAGAACTTTAATTTCCACTTTAAAAACTGCCGAGTTTTGAAATCGAACTACATGGGCACTTTTCCTGAGTTTAACGCTGTTCTTCGAACAGCTATGTAACCTTTCCAGTGGAATTTTATTAATAAATGCGTGCCCGCGTCACGACCTCAAATGTCCGCTGCCCATTTGTTTGGGGCAGGGTGGGGGTCGTTAAAAAGACCGTGCGTGGCTTATCTGTTTGCCATTTGATGCCACTTCGTTTGATGGCCTGGCTCATGTAGCCTGTTGGGGTCTACATAGAAAAACTTTTGAGTGGTTGGTAACTGTCGGAAAGGGTCTCAGCACTCCCAATACGGAACAAAGCATAATATGGACAAAAAGTGGGGTAAATGCCCTACTGATATTACTTTTACTGCTCTTTGAGCACCACTAGTATCAGTACCACTTTTGGTGGCCGAGGACGTTGAGGTTGTAATAAACCTGTAAGGTTTTCGCGTGTAACATCGAATGGGGTTGTTAATCACCGTCGGCGCACACGTATAGGGTCCAAGAAGAATAGCAGGACCACCAACACCACCACCATCAACACCACCACCACCACCACCATCATCATCACCATCAGCAGCAGTAGCAGAAGTAGCTCGAAAATTGTTAAAAATGACATCATTGCTCTGTCGCATGGCTGCTTTAATGAAAATTAGCCCATAATAACGTGCACTAAGGATGCCGAACTATGACCTTATTACAAGCAACTTAAAATACATTAACCGATGTAGGGTTGAACAGAAGTTATATACGTAAAAAGGCGCACCCCCAAATACTGCATAAAGCCCTAAACTGTGTTCTTGCATAGAAAGAGCCGCATGGCGTAGCTTGCATTTGCGATCTAACTGGAGCACAGTGCACATTTAATGCATATACATCAGTAGGCGGTCTTAGGACGACGGCGTTTCCTGCTGCTTAGCAAAAATCCGAAGCTCATTTAACTTAATTTCCCGTTTTTCACGTAACGTGGACATAAACATACCCTCTTAAATGACATAATAAGTAGAATTTAAAAAGTTAAACCTTTTCATTTTTATTTTGAAAACAACGTTTTGTTATGTTTTTTCACTTTTCCTGACTGCCTCAAACCATCTTTCTCGATGGTAACCTTTTATATATATTTGGTTGCTGCTTTAAACCTGGAACTGGGGCATTTTACCTAGGAGTCTTTATTTGTACGAAAGGTCAGCTGAAAGTTTTTAAAAAAGTTTCTTATGTCTTCGGTTCTGTAAGATATAAAAAGCCTTGGCGAAGACCAGTTAAAAGCAGGCCCATGTTCGTACCTATCACGAACAATGCAATTCCTCATCCATTTATCCAAAAATTTGATCTGTACGATCAGAAACTGAGCTAGTGAGTCTTTATGTGTTCCATCAACACGCCTGGGCCTCAAGCAAACGCCGGAAGGCCTTTTGGGGATCAATTTCCGCCTGCTCGTTTTTGTGGCCCCACTTCTTCTGGCGGAAAGCAAATCTTTCGAGGCTTCATGGTTTGGTAACCGTATATTATAGGCAACACCACAGATAAGTCCTTTGGTTGTGGTGACAGTGTATGGACATTTAAAGGTTTCAATTCCCAAATTTCTTGCTTTTTATTGCGTGTATATTCAATTGTATACTGAACTGCTCTCATTTACTCATCAGCGGTTTATTCAATTACCTCTGATTTTTCGCAACTTGCTTTTTGGTTATTTTCCGTTCTCGCGCGCTTGTTCGCTGTCATACATTAGCTTATTTGAACAATTTTTATCTAATATTCCCCCATTTTTGTGTGCTACTTTTTATTTATTTTCTCGCCTGTGCCCTCTTAATGCCCCGTTCACATACGCCATAGAACAACCCATCCAGTGTGAAAGAATTCTGGAGTTGAGAATATGAATTGATTGCTGGGACAAAACTTTAATTCGCTTGAAGTTTCGATATCCATCGCGGATTCATCATCAGAGAAATAGTCAGAGATTAATAGCAGATAGTCCACCACATGCATAGCAGCTTGCAGCATTTAAAGGATACAGTAATTACTGCAAACAAACAACGAAAATTAACTTTAATCGCCTTCATTACTTCTGGTGGTCTGTTGAACGGCATGTGGGCTCTGACGTGCTGACCTTTCGTCACATCGTAGTGGACTCGGACGTGATGAATGTCCAATCATCTGGCCCTCCGGTACTGGCGTAGGCTGACATGGTGGCCTGTCCGTTCCGCAAGTGGCAACTTGCCTTGGCCAAATTGAGTCTTGGCACAAAAGATGGATTGGTAAATCGTCGCACTTGTTGATGGATTGGGGGCCCGTGAACCACGAATCAAGTAATTGTCGGCTCACCCGATTGTAACCACTTGCGAGAGTTTCGGCGTTATCAAATTTGAATGTGTGGCCAGGTCTCGTCGACTGAGCTGCAACTTGAGAATTGGCATCATTTTACCGCATTGCTGCCACGTGTTCGACAATTCGCGTCTTGAGAAGTCTGCCATTTTCTCCGAAATAGTTGCTTTGACCGCAACTGCGCCAGATCCTGTAGCCAAATCCAGATGTTTCCTGCCTTGGCAGTGGGTTCTTCGGTTTCATTATCTGGCGCCTTGTGGTTGCTTCCGGCCTGCTTGCAACTGCAACTCCAAGTGGTGCGAGTAGTAGCAGCTAGTTGAATATGTCTCTGATGACGACTCCGCGACGGATCTCGAAACGTCAGGTGAATAAACATATGGTCCCAGCAATCGAGTTCGCTTGTATTGACAATTCTGGAGATTTGGTTACCCTGGATTTGAGTATAAATGTTGTAAACCGAGACTTGTCGTCTCTGTCCCGCGCAGGTGCCAAAGGAGGCTCGACAAGGACGGCTATCAGCAGCAGGAAGGCTCCAGAGTCCCTCCCAAGAACCGGCAGTCCCGCACCCAGTTCTACCACCCCAAGCTCACGCCTGTTGCAGCGCAACCGTATCCCCTTGAGGCGCAGTTCGACGAACTCCGCCTTCATCTCCAATGTCAAGCCAACAGCCACCGTCCAGCCACCAGCCGCAGTCTACTCACGCTTCACCTCGGCGTCCTCTGGGCGAGGTCAGTCCGTTGGCCAGCGTGCTGGCATACGCGGGGCCGCCGCGTTGACACCCACAATCCGGCGTCTCCCTCAGTCGGTGGGGGCCGCCGAAAGACAGACAAAACCGGGAGGTAAGTGTTGTAACGGGGACTTCTGGCTGTTTCAACGTCCAATAAAGCCCTTTGGAATCCCCAAGGAATTACTAAGCATGAAGGGGATAGCAGTGGAAGCCAAAATTATGAGAAATTACTGTGTAAAAAACCCAGAGTTCATGTCTGGGCTGGCAGTTGTGCCCTGGCGTTGTCCAGGGCTGAATGTCCCGCTATAAGTGATAGCTTATAAGTGATAATCAAGCACGTTCGCTTGAAGCATGATTGGGTACCCTGAAATAAGGCAACCTGCCTTGTGATGCGCCTAAGTGGCTCTTCAGGAACTCTGACTAGCCTGGTAGGTGCATGGGTTTGCGTGCGTGTGCGAATTGGTGTGTACGGTCCAGCGTTTTAAGGTCATCGCGTGGGGACAGTCCCAGCGAAGACAAAATACGTTGCGGCAGTCCGCATTGACAAAGGACTTCTTGTGGCAGTCGGGTACAGACTCGACACCTTAAAACAGTCTGCAATGCAATGCTGGCATTCGGTTAGGCTAGGATCCTAACAGTAGCAATCCGTGTTTTGGGGCTTCTTCCCAAACCACACCAGTGAACTTCGGTTATCCGTTTCGGTACCGAGCTCGTCAGGTGAAACGTTCGTTTCGCAAAACGTAGCCAATAAAACTGCATAATTTCACTGATCACTTGCAGACTGCGACCGAGCACCCACGCCCTGGGAGCAAGACTTGACGGCTAACACCCGCGCTTGCAACTCGCTTACTGAACGTCAACTCGTAAATCCACACAAACGTTCTGCTCGTGACTCGCTCATTACCTGACATGCTCGTAGATGAGGCTGTGCGTCACCCTAAAACTTCACCGTACACCCGAAAGGGTGGAAGGTTGAATAAATTACTTCACACACTGATTGCCTGTGTTTGATCTATTACGTCAGGGAAGATAATTTTCTTTTGCGTTTAAGCAACCAACTCTGTTATATCTCTGAAGTTTTACTCATCTCATCAACGGGTTAACTGATGATGTAAGAATTATAAATTTTCATATTTATTATAAAAAAGGTTTAATTCAGGTGACTGAATTGTGAAAAATTCGCGGCGTCGGTGGGAGTCGAACTCATACAACACGGAAGGCTTTTTCGTAGCCATCGATCTACCATTGAGCTACGAGGCTCACCATGAGCCGTGAATTAAATCACACTTGGGTCGATTTTACCCGTTAATCAATATATTCAATTATCCATATGCGCAGTACAAAAAATAACATAAATACTTCAGTCAAGGTCTATCAGCTACAGAATTTCGGCATTATACTAATTAAAATCCCAAAAGGTCAGCTAGCAGTAAATATTGGGTATGCGCCTACAGACTGTTGATTTTACTGATCAACTCCAAGTTAGAAACTTATTTCTGAGGAAAAAAAAGCTGCAATTTACAACGTAAAGTATACATCAGAAAGCACACAGGCCATGCTGTGGCACCCACTGATGAGCCAGATCCCTCGCAACTGTGTCAAGCAGCAGCAGAATACCGGTGAAACATGCGTGTATGGACTTTTAACTAGTACCTGAGCTATGAGTATGATGTGCCTTGCATCCTCAATGAAGGGAAGAATTGTATGCAGGGTAAATATGCCCACTTTTATTTTGAGGTGTTGTTTTTTAAGGGAGCACCTTTTTTAACTACCCAGCTTAATCACGACTCAAAAGATCGATTATACAAGTGTTAAAGATTTTTTAATTGACCCTTGGTCACTGCATAGATGTAGATTTTCGCTCACGTTCGCTTTATGTAAAGTTTAACCCAGGGAAGGGTACGTTTCGGTTCGGGGATCACGTTTAACCTATCGTCAACTCCAATCATGTGTTCGCGAATTGCAATGGTCTGATTTTTCGTAAAATAATCTTGAGTTTTTTTTTAAAATCGTGCGAATAGTTCCGGATTGGTTAAATATTTAAGAAAACTGTACAACAAGTATATAATAAATAAAAATAAAAATAAAATGAATAAAAATGATAATAATGATGATAGAATAATAAAATAAAATAAAAAAAACGACTTAATAAGGTAAGTATTATAGATTTTAAATATATAGTTACTATTTGCGATTTTTTTTAAATTATTGCCAACCATACAGTGCAGAAAAATCGGGGAAATATTACAGGATAAATACATGTGATGTACTTTTTCAATTTTGTGAATTTGTGGGTAAGTGGATGTTGTTTCAACAAAGATTTTGAGACTCCAACCTTTCTCCTCAATTGTCTTCATATCTTTTACATGCAATTTTATAACAAGAACCTGTTCAATTAGTGCACCTCAGAACGCTCTACTTTTTTTCTTTGTAATGTTTAATTTCATTATAATACAGTGGACTTCTGCAGAAACAGGTTTCTGCCACTGTTTTCTGCTAATGTCTCTCATGAAGAATCCGCGACGGATCTCGAAAAGTCTGGAAAATTAAAGTGTTTTCCAAGTGATCGAGTCATCATTTTCACAGTATATTTTTTTCAACAAACATTTACAGCCAGCATGCTTGTCATTTGACGCCAATTAAGTTTCCCGAGCGTATTTCTATCGCTGCACAAAGTATGTTACCTTTATCTACTTAAATGAATACTCTAAGCTGTCAGACAATAATGCACAGTTTGTTTTTTGCAATTCAGAAGTAGATGATCGCTTCGGCCCTGTTCAGTTTTTAGGACTTCAAACTCTCCCGTTTGATAAATTCTTTCCTATGCGAGGAGGTTCTGAGATTGCACAGAATATAAATGATTAAATTTCCAACCTTCTCCTACGATATTTGAATACAATAATAGGGACTGCTTGAAGACTACTTGAATACTTTTATCAGTTTGATGAGCTCCGTTTGCTGTCAAGTGAACGTCAGTCAACGAGTGTTAATATTTTTTTTTTGACCTAATTGACAAGAGAACGAGCTGTTGACACAATTGTTAGGGCTTTTGACTCTGATAAAAGGGTCGCGAGTTCAAGGCTCAGGTGTGATACCACTTGGCTCTGGGTATGACTGGCTGACGACGACTAATAAGGAATGTCATTCAAGTCTCCTTGTCTTTACCGACAATACCGTCTTCTTCGAGATTTCTTTACCTTATATCATTTTCTGTTCTCAAACTGCAGGTAAGGAAAATTCCAAGTTTCCCTTTGCCTAAGGTGCGCAGTCATAGTATTTTCATTCTAGAATGGAGGTGTTTTTCGTTTGTTTAATTTAACACGTAGTGTGCTCTTTACCCGTGTTTTCAATGAATGAGGGAAACGAAGGTATTCTACAGTGAGTCATGATTTTATGGACCCTATGTATCACAAATGGCCTCTGAATAACGTTTTGGGAGGTGAGGGGTTTGTGTTTGCCGGCAACGAAAAGGGAGACTGAAATAGCCGTTTCTGTCTCAGAAGCCGTCAGTGAAATTTGTTGAACCGACTCTTACGCCCCAACTATTGAGCCACGAACTCTGTTAAGGTCGGGCGATAGTGACCCTAGTTGATGAATTTTCACCGATCGCTAGTGAAGCCAATTTTTCTGCTCCGAATTTACTTTGGGAGCAGCCGGAGCGGGACAGGTGGGTTTTGTTACCGGTTGGTAAACGTTCATCAACTAGTTTCAGTGTTCGCATTAAGATATGGATAAGATGTGCGACACGGGAATAGGTACTCCGTTGGAATTAAGCAGAAAGCCACCCGCAGCGCAAGGTGTTCTTTTCCCCGTGTCACCGGCCCTACTTATTGTTCTGCTCATCTTTTTACACTTTAGTTGCCGTGTCGGGGATTTGGGTTTAAGCTCTTTTCCATGAGCTTACGTTGGTCTTGACCATAACAAGTTGAATAATGACGTACACTGAGCTGGGCACCAAATTATACGGAGTGTAACTGTACAGAGCTGGAAAAAATGGCCTCTATGGTTGCGAAGTATTGGCTGTCATACTTCTTGATGAGAATATCACCAGAAGTGACGTCAAAGCTCGCGAGCGTATTTCTTTATTTTCGGCAACCCTATAGCCTATCGCCCCGTTTGCTTCCATCTTTCCTACTTCACCTCTTTTCCTACATCGTATCCCAAAAAATCCTTACGTCAAGTGCATGCTTTTCACGTTTCAAATCAGCTGATCATGCGAAATTTAGAACTTGGCTTACGTAACGCTCTATTTAAGCAAAAGTTGTGACAAAAAACAAGCGAGACTTAAATTGCAATTGCTGGCTTGCGAGTCGTCGCCAGCCATAAATATATAATCTCAGATTTGAGTCCGCCCTTTGTGCCCATTTAATGCTAAGATAACGCTGAACCGTCAGGGACCAGTTGTCCTCTCTAACGTGATTTGGAATATATACAGTGCACGCCAGAATTTCTGCAAGATGCCGAAATATGTGAAAACTTGATACTCCTTCGCTAATCGGCATTAACTCAGGTTTTGATACTGATTATCGTGTAATCTATTATGAAGTTATTTCAGTCATGATAGAATACAGGCTTATACCAATCTTTGTTCTGACCACCATGAAAACGTATGATTTTTGAAATGTTACTACTTAACAAGTTTGCCTTTATATCACTAATTTTGACTGTCTTTATAAATTTAAATATATTTTGTGGAAAACGTGCACGAAAACATTATTTCTTGCACTCGTTTGGTCGAAAATTATGCCTTCTTTAAATTTTATTCCTCAAGAAAGGGTATCCCTCTATTTAAAAGGTTTTTTTTTAATTGCTAAATAATTTTGAAACCTTCTGAATGCTGCATTCGAGTCCACGGTTTACAAACTGCGCACTGTGTACACCCTGTTTAAGGAAAACAACGTTCCCGCCTACAGTTTAAGGAAGAAGTCACATAGTTCTCATAATGTGCTGCAATAGATGTGGAGCATGCTTTATACAGTTTATTTTAGTTTCACATGGAGTGTGTTCTTCACGCTTTGAGTGATCGAACGAGGGAGAAGAAGTAATTTACAGTGAGTCGTGAGTGTTTGGATTCCTTGTACCACAGCCCGTAACTAGAAATTGTTATAAAACCGAAGAATATCCTTTTCTTCAAGTATAAAGTTTAGAAAAACCGTAGTTTTCTACCAAACGAGTACAAGAAATAATTTTTGCATGCACGTTTTCCATAAAATATATTTGGCTGCATAAAGGCAGACAAAATGAATGAAAATATGCATCCTATTTAAGTAGCTACTTTTTAAAGCTCATACGTTTTGCTAGTGAGCAGAACGAAGGTCGTTAAAAAGCCTGCATCCAATCATCACTGAAATAACTTCACAATAGACTACACGGTAATCAGTATCACAACCTGAGTTAATGCCCATTAGCGAAAGAGTATCAGTCTCTCGCATATATTGGAATATTGGACGAATTAAGGACCATATACACGCAAGACCTGCTTCGAGGAAAACGCATCAAGCCACACACGCACACTAGCACCACCAGAGACCTTGCCTACTCGCAATTTCTGGATTCTTCTCCCGGCAGGCCGTCGTCCACTCAGAATATCTCTCTGTCCTTCAGGAACGGGTTCTTGATGTTAAGACACCTTCTCTTTCAAAAGAAAAGGGAACACTACCTTAATCATAGAGTCGGTATAATAAAGGATGAGGAAATTTAGTGTACATTCACTTAAGCCAAAAGTATTACCTTTTTCTTTGAAGGATACGCACTTTAAGCAAGTGTGAGGCTTAAAGTCAGTTGTCTTTTTTAATTCCTGTCTTTATGGCCTAATGAAGTGCTTAAAAATAAGTAGTTACCAATGTAAGCCTAAACGAATTTCAACTGATTTTCTAAAGCGGAACTTAAATGAACTCACAGACTGTTTGACTCAGTGACGAAAATGAGGAATAACCCACTGATTTATTGTACCAAATTGGCCAGCGCACGCCAACCGCACGAAACCTCTGATAATAAGTAACGTTTGCTCTAGGCGAACCACCAAAGTTACTCCGTCTGCCATACTTACTGTTGTATGCTTTGGATAGCCTAAAGCATGCACCTTACGGTTTTTTAGGTATTGAATCCGAAACCTAGCCAGCAGCACTCTTAATGCCTTTCCGCAAAGTCACCTGTACGCAAACTTTGAAATTGAGCCGTCATTATCGCTCGCGCTTTTTGATCCTCCGTTAAAGTCGTTTTTTCTGCTCTGCTCTGACGCAGGAAACTGCGTATTTTGCCAACGGAAGTTGAATGCACACTTCCTTGCTAACTTGCGCTAATGAATGCTACGTCAACCAAGTACGCCCATCCTAATTTAAAAAGGGTAGTTTTTTCTCGCTAACTGTCCCTTTCGGCAGAAATGAAGCTGCATATTTTCCTCCAGTAGGATCATAATTTACGAAGAGTGCAGATGTGTTTTAAAACCTGGTGCATGTCAACATTAAGATGGGTTCTCTCTCACGTTCTTCTGTTGTCTAGTAGCAGATTATCTTGGAGGAGAGAAGTGGCGTAGGCTTATACGAGATCAAAAAATGGTTTGGGGGTTTGCTTTTTCACACACGAGAGGCCTCGCATATAGATTTTAATGGTAAGTAGATTATTTGTTGAATGAAAATAGCTTCTCTGTAGGAAAAGAAAGTAAAGGAGACATATGGTCGAACACTGGAACAAAATTAATTTTTTTCCTGAGCTTTCGAGCTCTTACAAGAGCCCATCCTCAGAGGTGGAGAAACAGCAACAAATGTGGAAGCTACTTGGGGCAGCAATTACACGTGCTACAGCACGAGGCCTGTTTTAATACTGCCGATGCCGACCCAATTGACTTCATGGCTACAGTGGAAGCGATGTTGGTGAGAACGGAGGCAACTGACGACACTAAACATTCAATGCGACAACGTGTGACCTCCTTGCTTATGGCTCAAAAACCAGCCAGCTACATCTCGCAAAGTGAGTCAAAAGCCTTAAGAGAACTGAAGAAAGATGATCGCATTATCATTTTACCTGCTGATAAGGGACGGTCGACTGTCGTGATGAACCGACAAGATTATAACGACAAAGCTAAGACTCTTCTTGACGACAGAGCATTTTACCAACCAACACTCAATTCGCAAGCCAAAGCATTATCCAACTGATTGACTAAACTTCTCAGAGAATACAGGCGCAAGAATGTGACCACTATGAATGAGTGGCGCCAAATGAACGTAAAGAATACAGCTCTGGCGTGATTTTATGGACTACCATAAATCCACAAACCGAATGTCCCACTTCGGCCAATCGTTGCCCTTAAAGGCAGCCCAACCTATAACTTGGCAAAGTGGATGTATAGAAAACTTAAATTCCTCAAAGGCAACTCGATTATCTCAATTAAATCAGCCTCTCGATTCCTCGAGGACCTCCGAGGTCGGACGATTCAATCAGACGAAATCATGGTCTCTTTCGACGTGATTTCATTGTTCACATACAAACTGCCAAAACTGGCGCACGATATCTTACACAAGAGACTTGAAGAGGCATATGATGAGGCCCAAAGCCCATTAAAAATTGAACACCTTATGAGGTTATTCGAATTCTGCCAGAAAACTTACTTTATCTTTGCTAAAGAAACGTACGAACAGATCAAAGGAACTCCAATGGGCTCCCCGATCACTGGCTTAGTGTCAGAACTGGCTCTACAGGAACTAGAAAACATCGCCTTTGCCCAACAGGAGCCTGTATTCTGGCGCCGCTACGTCGACGACACGTTTGTCATCATCAAGAGAAACATGCTGCAAAACTTCCAAGACTTGCTCAATGGAATAGTTCCTGACATACAATTTACATGGGAAGAAGAAAAAGAGCAGCACCTGCCTTTCCTTGATGTCCTTGTCAAGAGAACACCCAATGGTGAATTCGAGACGACGGTTAACAGGAAGGTGACGAACACAACACAACTCCTTAGTTTTCATAGTAACCATCCAGTTACTCACAAACGGAGCTGTGTAAAAGCACTCTTCAAACGGATCCAGACCCACTGCAGTTAACCAGAGGAAAAGGCACGCGAGGCCAGATATCTCCGTGACCAGTTCATGCGGAACGGTTATCCAAAAGCATTTATAAACCGATGCCTACGCGTTCGGCCCCGAAAGACCCAAACAGAAGAAACACCGAAGATATGGCACGCTTTGCCATACATAAAAGACGTCTCAGAAGCGACTGAGCGCATCGCTGCGGGGCTAGGTGTTGGAATTGCACACAGACCCAAAGCTAAAATGCGCAGCAGAGTGATAAAAATAAAAGATCGGCTTACGCAGAATGAACAATCTGGTGTAGTATATCGCATCCCATGCCTAAACTGTCCCTGTAATTATACAGGTCAAACGGAACGCATTATCGGATCGCGTATACGTGAACACAAGCAGGCCGTGCGACTAGGCGACTAATCATCAAAAGTTGCAACTCACACCTTCGAAACAGGCCATGAGTTCAACTTCGCTGCCGTCAAGGTACTCGCCCACGCGGGAATCAAGGCGAGCAGAGAATTTATCGAAGCCTGGTCCACGGATGAGAATTCGGTCAACAGATGTGTCGAATTGGCGCCAGCGTACAGGGCCTTACGCTATTGCAAACGATCACATCCAGACGCCCGCCGTAATCAATTGGCCCGAAATCCTCCATAATCATCCCACTTTCGATGCTGACATGGCCATTTGGCGCCCAAGCCTACATAATCCCTCGCTTCTCACCCTCATTCCCTTCTTCTATGACTTTGTTAATTGTCCATCCCTCCCGCCATAATTATTATTTGTTTTGTTGACGATTCTATTTCTGTTAATATTTCCACACAACTTGTTTATCTTGCCTACTGGCACTGGCTAGCACAGCCCTCAGTGGCAAGGCAGCAGCACACAATTATTGATTTTCTGCACGTTCAAAATTTTAGTTATTGTACATATGCCTCAAGTAGCTTCCACATTTGTTGCTGTTTCTCCACCTCTGACGATGGGCTCTTGTAAGAGCTCGAAAGCTCAGGAAAAAATAAATTTTGTTCCAGTGTTCGACCATATGTCTCCTTTATCAATAGAAATTCCTGGAATGCGAGTATTCTCTCGCATTCGAAAACAAAGTAACGTTGTTGGGTAAAGGTTCGACGTTATTTTTCCAGGTGGTCGTCCATCCTCAGATGTGAGTTATTGTGTACAACACCAGTGTCCAAAATTTGCTCGATAAAGTAACCTTGCATTTTATTAGAATGTATTTGTCTTCAAATTATATGTTTTCAAGATGCCTGCCTTCCAATTCATAAGTGGAGAACCTCACAAAATGTTGAGGGAAATTTTTAAATATTTTATCGATAAGCAAGGATTAGATAGGAACTGAACACCAGCATCCTTACCTATATTCCTGGTAAAGATTCGAAGAAGAATTGGCCGACCTTAAGGCCTCATAAATGTGGATGAATAAGTTCATGTCACTCAGTGAAGATTTGGAAAGAATCGCACGATATGAAACAGGGCTGGAAAGCATGCACATATGGACAGAAACTTAAAAACACTTCAACCGAAGGCCAGCTGATAATCAAAACTGAAAACACGCTTCCCGTCCTACACAACGCACTGCAGTGTATGAGTATTGATGTATTAAGCTTTTTGGGATTTACCTATGCATGTGAGTAGTCATTTTCACATCTTAAATATATCAAATCCACCCTACGATCGCATCTAATGGATAAAAAGCCTCAACACTTCTATGACGCTAAACCTCACCAAGTACCCACCAGACTCAAAAGCCATCAGCAAATCCATGCAGCATCAGAAGTCACGTTAACAATAAGCATTACAAAAACATTATTTAAAAGAATATATCCAAAGTCTTATTACACTCACATTTAATTGAATTTACTATGAAAATATATTATATGTATCTCACTGAAATATAGTGCCAAATATTTTCTTTCTTGGCTCTTTGAGTCAAAAAAGTTGCTGACCCCTGATTTTGGTGGAGATGTACAGCTGATTATCGTGTAGCATACTTATATAGCATTTCAGGCAAAACAAGATGGCGATTTTTGGAGTAATTTATCTCGGCCGCCTGCAAAACGGCACTACTTAAAAAAACATTTTTTTGTCTTAAATAATTGCGCAAGTGTCAAATAAGGCTCATGCGAATGTTCATTTGACGTAGAGAGTGTTTTTTACGTCAAAACCAGCATCACTAAGCGTACTTAGAGGGAACTGTATGGGGAACATTCCATTCCATCATAAAACGAGAATCCTTTGCAAAACAAAAGATAACTTCCATGGAGTAGAACATTTGAGGGAGATGTAAGTATTTAGAAAATGGGTATAATAAATAGCTGTTTGCGGAAGTTTTCGGTAAAATATATTTAAATTGTGGGGAAACATAAAAATCACCCTTTGGACCGCATGCAGAAGATAACTTGAGCAAAAATGCCAGGAAATTAGAATGGTATTTTCGCACTGCCATTCTATGTTTCCCCAAATTCAAATATATTTTACCGAAAACTTTCGTTTAAATGCTATTTATAATGCCCATTTTGTAAATAGTAACATCTGCCTAAAATTTTCTACTTAATGGAGGGTAAACTTTATTGTTAAAATAACAATATTTGATACAGTGTATTTGAATTTACGGTAGCATCAATAAACGATGTGAAAATGCCATACTACTTGCCTGGCATTTTTGATTATCTCCTGCAAGCGGTCCAGAAGGTGCTAATTCAAAACTGGCAGCTTCGAATGACTTAAATAATTCAAGATTATGCTGCACGCCAGTTAATATTACAGCTGAACTTTCGTAACTGAGGACTTGCTGAAAAATACCTGCTGTCAATAAATCCTTCTGCAACATTTGGATTCGCTTATCTGAGTGCAATTTACGAGCGTTTTTCGGAGAAATATGTCATTCGCACGGTTTTTTATCTTCTGTTGGCCTACTAATCGACTTAAAAGCCATGACTTATTGCAGCCTTATCGAGTGGATCTTGGACGAATGATTACAGCAACACACAACCAGAATGCTAATTTATCGTAGCCATCAGGGACTGCCCCGATATGCTAGAGCCATCTGATAAGTCATTTGGCATCATTTGGTGAGGTGAGCACGGATCCAAAGTCACACAAATGCGCACTTAAAAGGACTGCAAATTGGCAGTCATGTTGACAGAGCGCAAACCAAAAGTTATTTGCTCCATCTGGCGTATTAAAAGCACAATCTGTCCTTTAAATTTACTCGTGGCAGTCTTTGAACAGGAAGCCGTTTTCCACGCAATCAATGCCGTTCAGCTCTCTTGACTTCTGATATCAGTGAAGGGGAGGGGTCCGCATTAAAGATCGAAAACATGCCCTTGGATACGCGGAAAACATAAAATACTCGGCACTGCGGATGAAAAAGCATTAAAAATTATCAAAGGGGAGTAGAGGCAACTTCAGCCTTCCAACTGACAGAAATTGCATCACTTGCGGTGCTCATTAGGTTTCATTGCTGACTGCCAATCCTACCTTCATACCTACCATCAGTGATCGACGTCATAAAGTATAAATTGCCAAGATGAAATTGATTTTTTATTAGAAATTATTGTTAAGTTGACCCAATTGCAAAAAAAATCGCGGCATTCGGTGGGGTCAACCAAATTAACTAAACCTGTCAAACCAACTTAATAATAAAGTCAGCCTAGTTGTCATTCTGTTGGATCTAGATGACTACTTAGGAAATCCTGCTTGGGAAGTCAACTTGCTGTTCCGCATTGGTGGACTCCATGTGAGCGGCAAAGTTGGGTGGGTAATATCGATCCAAGTGTGAGTAAACTCACGATGTGAAGCGCGACATTCGTAGTTCAAGTGGGTAGAGCGTTGGCTTGCGTAAAAGGCCTCTCTCCTATGCGGGTTGGCATCCCGCCGAATGCCACGGGTTTTTCAAAATCGGGTCAACTTAATTAACTGAACCTGCCAACCCAACTTAATAAGTAAGTCAGCCTTGTATTCATTCTGGTAGATTCTAGATGATTGCTTAGGAAATCCTGCTTGGGAAGTCAACTTGCTGTCCGGCATTGGTGCATTTCATCTTTTGAATGTACATCATTTTAGCCGCCATACTTGAGGCAATTTGAATGGTTTTAAATTTATTTGAGATGCCGTGGCTGCATGCAAAACGTACTTGAAGATATGGTCTTTGTCAACGTATCTCCCGACGAAATTCGGAAAGAAAAACAGCTCGTAGCCAGTGTTTAGGGCGTTAGACTCTGCTCAAGAGGTCGCGAGCTTAAGGCTCAGATGGTGCGCCATTTGGGTCAAAGTATGACTGGCTGATGATGGCTAATAAGTCAGAAATGACCACTCCAAACTCCTGTTTCTTTGTCGGTAATACTATCTGCCTACAAAACTAGCTTATATAGCTGCCGCAAAGGCCCGAGAAATGGAGCTAAAGGCAGCGCAGAGGAAGGGAAAAGGGCGTTTCGTTAACGGTCAGTGAATGCTCATTAATGAATGTTGATATACTGTTTTATTAAGTTGATAAAACTCATACATTTCCAATTTAATACCCGACTTAGAAACCATTTAATGCCAATTGAGAAGAATAAACGAGTTCCAGGAATCCGAAACGTCAGGACAATAAAACTCTTACTCCAGCGATCGCTTCTTCTTCTTCTTCTTCTTCTTCTTCTTTTTCTTCTTCTTCTTCGTTTTCTGAATACTATTTAATTGAAAAGAAGACAACTCAATCGCTCGGACAATGCTGTTATTTACCTGACGTTTAGACATCCATCGTGGATTCATCATCAGAAACATTAACCGAAAATGGTAGCAGATACGGGTAACATATGCACTGGAGTTTGCAGTATTTATAGGATACAGTCATTACTGCAAACAAACAACGACAATTAACGCTTATTGTTTTCTCGTGTGTTGATAGTTTATGGAACAGCATGGGGCTCTGACTTGCAGCCCTTTCACCATGCGTGGTGGACTCGGGCGTGATGATTGCTCGGCCATCTGGCACTCGAGTGCTGGCGTAGGATGACGCGGTGGCCTATCCGTTCCCCAAATGGTGACTTGCTTTGGCCAAATTGAGTCTCACCTCTGAATATGGATTGGGCAAATCATTGCATTTTTTTATGGATTGGGGGCCCATTAATCATGCCTCCAGTAATTTTCGGCTCACTCTATTGTCACCTCTTGCAAAAATGTCGGCTTCATCAAATTTGAATGTGTGATCGGGTCTCGTCGAATGAGCCGCAACTTGAGAATTGGCATCATTTCGCCGCACTGCCGCCGCGTTTTCGGCAATTCGCATCTTAAAAGTCTACCAGTTTCCGTTACTTAGTTGTTTTGCCCGGAACTGCACCAAATCCTGTAGATGACTCCAGATGTTTCTTGCAATGGCAGTGGGTCCTTCTGTTTCATTACCTAACGCCTCATGGTTGCTTTCGGCCTGTGTGCGACTCTGACTCCAAGTGGTGCGAGAAGGCGGCCGACAGTCTACGAGACGTTTTTTGACGTTCGGGATCACTTTCCAAATTTTGGGGTCAGGGCGATTTCCTTTACCATCTCGTTTGTGCCAGCCCCTACTGACGAAGTTGCAGGGATACGCATTTTCCCTGAACACCCATCGAAGGTATTGTACCTATACAACCTTATCTCCTGGTTTGCTGCAGTGCGTTTCAACACGTCAATAGAACGTCCTTACGCAACTTCGGTTTGTGTGCATTTCTACAAAAAACGCCAAAACAGGAACTTTTTATTGTACCTTTTTTACTTTGTTAAAAATTAATATGTAAGTTGGAGTAAATCAGTATATTTGAGAGTCTATAGGCACAGACAGAATGCTCATATGCATATCCGGATGAAAGTTGATCAACCACCGTGTTTTAAGCTCGTACACATGTTTCGTCGACATTTTGCCGTTGCATGACACAGCTGCAAGGGATTCGGCTCATCAGGGTGTCCACAAATAAGGCCCACTTAAAAGACTTATGGATGCACGCTTGCAGATCCAGGGCACAACTGTTTCGCGAAACGTAAAAAAAGGCCAGTCGAGCCAACAGGCGCAGATAATGGTTCAGTTGTTATAACACATTCAGGTATAAAAATGAAATAAAAGGGCAGCTGGAGTCCCAACACACAGAGCAGTTTAGCGATTTGACGACCTAACCACTCGAATCGGCCTGTACGTGTTTGAGGTAGGCCGTTTTTTGAACTTACTCGACCTCATAGGTCACTTCCCGAGAAGGCTGCATAGGACGTCGGGGGCTGCTTGTCCTTTGCAGCCCCTCTCCGAGTTCAGCTAACCGGCTGACTAACACACCACCCGCGTACAGGATCCCATTAAACACCTGTCGTCTTCTAGTGCTGTCCTTTCGGTTTTTTATATTAACCTCTTAAATGCTGCCGGAAACTTAGTTCTGACTATGGACTTCTGTGCGCACCTGAAAAGTCAATCGGGTGAACACCAAAATAGATAACCGTGCTTTACAGGTGCTCTTGTGCCCAATCTCAGCAGTTACCAATTCCTGCATGTTACCCCTAAACCTAGACACAGCCGTAGACCAAAGGCTAAGTTTTCATGCCCTAGACTTTAGTTCCCTGTCTTCCGTAATACAGGAGTGCGTAGTCCGCGTTGTATTGGTCAAACAGGTACGTGTTTAATTCCCCATTTTTTTGCTAAGGGGAGACTCTGACTTGCGTCTCTGCTCCTTTCCATCAGCTAGGTTTTGTCTTCCATTCAGATTATCCATATCGTAATCCACCTCAGTTTCACACACTCCATCATGCTACATGGTCTGTGCGTGAACTGATTGTGCAAAAATTCTGTTAAAAACTGCGTAGCGGTGACTGTGATTAAGCAGGACAAGACAATGGCCTCGTGATAATTTACAGATAGGATAAATATTATCGTTTTTTCACTCGAATCATAAGCCTCACACGAAACAAGGCAATAACTTCAATTGTACCTCACTCCACCCTAACTCTGAACGCCATAATTAACAGGAGGTCAAGCCCCCAACGTTTTGCATAATCCTGAACCTGACCCTAACCTCAAACCCAACTATTAACATGAATCTTACCTCAATCTCAATCATAAAAACAGTTCCCTTGGAATTAAGCACCAATCCACGTGTATTGTTTACGGTTTCTGTTGCCATATCCCCGTCAGGCGCCCATACCATCCTTGCTATACTTCTGTCCATCCCCAAGGAATTCATATTTGTATGATTTCCATTTACTATTGTCAGGTAGATGTCTGGAGTTCATAAACAATCTCGGAAATGGTATTGTGGATGGTGTGGTCACTCAACTTATTTCCCTGAACAGCGTTGGTTCAGCCGACCTATGACCGTTTCATCCAAAAAAGGCTGCATTTGAAGATATTTTCGGCTTTCTTATTTGCTTGACGGCGATTTATGCCAAAAACAGACTGAAAGGAAAGCCTGATATCTTTTTGCGTCAGCATAGTGAAGATTCATCTAAACGGATACGATATAATATTTAACCATAATGGCGTTAAGTTGCAGGGAATGGTGAAGGTAAACGATTTAGAATATAGCGGAGAATGCGCGGTTTCTAAATACATCTGGCAGCAGTAGTTTAAGTAGTGCACTACATATACCCCTAGTTCCAGTCTTTTGTCCTATGTAAACGATAGTTATAGGGGTTTCGTTGGATGATAATTATGATAGGCAGTCGAAAATACTGCAGTAAGTGCTAAATTCATTTCCATTTTGTTGTATTTAGAAGTTTTGTTGATCTATATCTGTGGATTTTCCTTATCTGTATTATCGTTTAACGTATGGTAGAAAAACCTGATTATCAAAATGCAAGTAACCTATAATTTCTCAACAAATAGAAGTTCTGGCTTGGAGGTTGTCTATTTCAACTTACCTGAGGTCAAACTTACTCCCAGTGGCAGCAGGAAACAAATCATATTGCATTTTTTTCAATTTGCACTTACTCCTTCGAATGTACTTCACTGCTTATCCTATTTGTCTGCCTACATTTCTTAGAACGGCAAATTTCTTGGGACAAAAGGCTGGGTTAAAGGACATATGAGGTGTACTGCTTAAACAACATTTGCCTTTAGCTATTGATATGGGATTAAATTACTGGTGGTGATTTATGTCATAAACTGACTAAAGATAAAGCCTGGTCACGCTATGCGTCAGAATAGTGAGGATTCATCTAAACGGATACAATATAATATTAATCATAATGGCATACATTTGTAAGGGAAAGGTGAAGTTCAACAATTTAGAATATAGCGGAAGATGTGCAGTTTCGAAATATATGGGCTAATATACAGTAGACGCCGTTGATCATGCAATATTTTGACATATTCGAAATACTTATACTCTTTCACTTATCGGAATTGACTCCAGTTGTAATACTGATTATCGTGTAGTGTATTCTTAAGTCATTTTTTAGTCAAGATAGGAAGCTGGCTTTTAACAGGCTTCGTTCCGACTCAGCAAAACGTATCTACTGTACAAACTGACTACATAAGTGTATGCCTTTTTATCATTGATTTCGACTGTCTTTATAAATTAAAATAAACTTTATGGAAAACATGCACGAAAATTTTTTTTAACTTGTTTGATAGTGAATTACGCGTTCTTTAAAATTTATACTCAAAGAAAGGGAAGGTTTTGGTTTTAGAAAGGTTGCCAAATTGCAGAACAATTTTCTAAACGAAAGAATGCTACACTCGAATTCACGAGTTAAAAACTGCGCCCTGTTTACATCCTGTTGTGGGAAATGCACAGTTTCGGCTACAGACTGAGGACAACGTTAACTATTAGTTATCAAATACTGAAATTGATTTGGAATCTATTTTATGCAATATCGGCAGCACTAATGAATTGACGAATACGATTTATTATGGATGAAGACCTAACAATCGTAAAAAAGCTCATAATTAGCAGCTACTTCAAAACCGAAAGCTTCCCTTTCTTTGAGTATTTAATTTAAAGAACGCGTGATATGCTATCAAACAAGTACAAAAAATAATTCTTTCGTGCATGTTTTCTATGAAATATATTTGAATTTATAAAGGCAGACAAAATCAATGATAAAAATGCAGGCTACTGAAGTAGTCCGTTTTTACAATAGTAACGTTTTGCTAGGAGTCGAAACGAAGCTTGGTAAAAAGCCAGCTTCCTATCCTGACAAAAAATGTCATAAGCATACATTACACGATAATCAGTAATATACCTGGAATTAACTCCGATAAGCGAAAGAGTATTAGTCTTTCGCACATGTCGAAATATTGCATGGTCATCGGCGTCTACTGTAGGATGAAATAACTGGGCAGGTTGGTCCTTCTGGAAAACTTCACACAGGCATTATGAGGAGCATTCAGAAATGACATCAAATGAGTACTAGCCTTTACCGCATTCACGGGAAATAGTACTGTCTGGGAGGGGGGGGGGGAGTCTAAAATTTCAATCTCACCAGCCCAGGTACAACCCACTCCCCATATCAACTGCTAGCTCCTCTTGACCAGTCAAACCATAGAATCCTAATAGCTGCACAGGTGCTAGCGTCTCACTACTCCGGAGAGTGATCATAGTTGCGGTTGCATAAAACCAGCGACTGAAAAGTACGGAAAAAAGAAGGGGTTCTTCTACGCACCAACCGCTCAACGTGCCCTATCTTCATTTCTTTGGACTGTTGTGGTTTAACCGTGGCAATAGCCCAGGTTTGCCCTCGATTGAAACAAAAAGCCAAGTTCCAGGGAGCGGTTCAGGAGAAGAAATGTTGATCGATGGAAGCTACCAGTGGTTACATTTCCTGTATCACAATACTTTCCGTGAGTGCTCAGCTCGAATGGCTGCCCGCTCGAAATTGTCAGTTGGCGCATGTGCACAGGCAGCAAGAGAAAAGATTAAACCAGCTCTAAATTTTGACGAGCGCTCATATGTGTCAATTATGTCGCGGAAGCTATTTGTCACCCTCCAACAGTCCTTTCAGTTGGAGGCAACACCGGAGACAACCACCAAGCACCAGATCATGAGGCAAAAAGAGCCGCTGCTGCCACGGCAGCAAACGTCTAGGGCTGTTTACCAGACTTGGTGTCCTTACGGATAAACCAACTACGTTGGAGAAGCTGTGAAGTTACTTCAACTTCGAATGACCGATCAGGTCACAGCAGCGAAGCAGAACAACGAAAACTCCCAGATGGCAGCTTTTTCATGGTCACTCCTTCTAAAGTGGATGAGCTTGAAATTCCCGCAAGATGGTGCAACCACTTTAGCTACCTGAGTCATTGTTGTGTCCTGTCCGCATTCAATTAACAGGTTCAATGACATCCCACCTCCCCATAAAGTGCTGCGATTTTACCTAGGCAAAATACTTAGCCATTTGGAGAGAACGCGGATAACCAACAGTCTCGGTGCCAGAAAACTGATCTGCTGACTCATCGTCCCATGAGGTATAAACAAAGGCAATTACATTACGGCCATTTATGACTAGCTGCAGATCGAAAAACGATCGTCGCATTAAGTATGACACTCGTTAACGAACCTTCAATGATCGTTTGCGGAACTCACCCGCCTTGCTCTGCCTTGGGGCTTATTCTCCAGCCCCGAAAATAGCTGCAGAGTGGCTAGTGGCTAAGACAGAAAGTATTTACGGCAAAGACAAGTGAGAGACTAAAATGGCAATTTCTGGCTTATTAGCCATCATCAGCCAGTCACACCCAACCTGAAATAGTGCACAACCCGGTGTTCAGTGGTTAGAACGTAAGAATTCGGTTCAAAAGGTTGCTTGGGATGACTGGCTGTAATGACGGCTTATGCGCCAGAAATGGCTATTCCAGCCTCTCTTGTCTTTCTTAACGAGGGTATCTGCATTACCTATGCCCTTGAGCGCACTACTACACTACTCCCTTAGCGTCTTGTACGCCTTTTCTGCTCAGCTTGCGCCATTGCTTTGATGGCAGCATACACCCTGAAGTGGCAGTAAATAAAAACCACGATTTCCTTTTTCGGCAATATACCGGGAAGCCAATTCTATTGGTGTGATTCACAATGCAATCGCAATGACGTTTGATTTTATGGATAATAACAAATACTTGAATGCCTCAGGACTTCGGAGAAAGTTCTCTACCGATAGAAGTCCGAGGTTGCTTGTCCTTCAGCTTAATCTTGCTGGCCGAATGCTTGCCCGAAGGAAAACGCTGGCATTTGGAGGGTGTGGTATCAAGGCATGAAAATGCCAGAGTACACTGTCAGGCAGAATAGCCTCTGTGTGAACTATAGGCGGGTTGTCAGCGTACCAACCGGAAGTGGCGTTATGGATGTTTCCAAGGCGTTGCTGCTGATTGGGATCACCTTGACACCCACGCACCAGCCTACGACTGATTTTCGCTCAGCGGTGCAGGCTCGTCGTTTTTAGTCCGCTTGATTAGGGGAAAATGGGAGATTCAAATTATAACTTTGAATGCAATGACTGGACAGAGTGCGGAGGTAAACCATCACGGCCTTACAAATGGCACCCCGCTAGGAGTGAAGGGGATATAGAGATCTGCCTAAAGTAATATGGTGTTTTAGGGTGAGCAGGCGATAACTGACGAACCAAAAGGACCAAGGTGAGTATTACAGACTAATTGAACATCCTCAGTCAGCCACAGCACTTGGCGAACACTTGAGGTTGGAATCCGCAGATTCTTGCTTACAGAGTGTTCGGATATCCTACGCGGTACCCATTTAGCCACAGGATCACTTTTCTGTCAAATGCAATCGGAAACATCAACCCTGTTTTGCGTGCTATAACATGCTCTGTTGATCCCACTCTCCTCTAGGACTTAATCTAATAAACAAGACATGACCATCTCGTGCTTTGCCGCCTTTTACGAGAATCCTCTTCTGAATGTGTGCTGAGGGATCATCAATTGGTTAAAGGACTGCCTCGGGGCTCACTTTGGAGTCTATCCAGCAGTTGCACAACAGCTACTGTCCTAAATAGGACTACATTATCAATCGAGGCAAAAGAGACGGGAATGGCCATTTCGGCTTATAAGTCGTCACCAACTAGCCATACCTAAGAACAGGTGTTGCGCCTTTTCTACTCAATTTATGCCTTTGCCTTGATGGCAGCGTACACCATGAGACAGCACGATAAAGATTTAATTCTTTCGGTTTAATTCACAATGTAATCATCATGATGTATTCTTCTATGCACAAGAACCAATACTTGAATGCCTCAGGACTTATTACATAATGCTCTACGGATAGGAAATCCGACGTTGCTTTTCCCTAAGCTGGCTGGCCAAAGGCTTGCACGAAGGAAAATGCTGATATTTGGAGGGTGTAGTATCAAGGCGTGAAAATGGCAAAGTACACAGTGGGACGGAATCGTCTCCTTTTTTGTGTTTGAAATGCAGGCGGGTTGTCATCGTATCGGCCAGAAGTGGCGTCACGGGTATTTCCACGACGTTGGCGCTGAATGGGACCGCCGTGACACCCACACACAGGCTTACGACTGATTTTCGCTTAGTCTATTGACCATTAGGGCTTAATCTAATAAACTAGACATGACCATCGCCGGCTCCATCGTCTTTTCGGAGAACTTCCCTCTGAATTCGTGCACAAGAATTTGCCGATCGTTTATGCGACTCACTTATCGTGTTCTGCCTCGGTGCTTACTCTGAAGTTTGGCCAACCGTTGCACAGCAGCTATTATCCTAGGCAGAAGGGCATTACCGATCGGGGGAGGGGACATTTGAAGGGTCATTTATGACTTATAAGCTATCATCAGCCAACCATATTCCAACATAGGTGTTGCGCCTACCAGGGCTCCAATCCGCAACCTGATGACTTGAAGCTCAATGGTCTTACCATTGCGGGTAATGTTACTCTGCCTCCTTTGTGGCTACTTGCGGGTCTCAAAAGTGAGACTCGAAACAAACAGGACAAAGTAGTCCGGTAACCGCTTGTTCAGCACCTATAAACGAATTTGAAAACACTACCCGATCTAAAACCGGCAAAAGCATCAGCTCATAGTTCAGCGGTTAGAGTGTCGGACTTCTAGCTAGCTGGCTGGTGATTTCTAATAAATCAGAAGTAGCCACCCCAGTTGCCATCCTTTACGATGGTAGCGTTCTCTATCATCCGTTTGACTACTGTACTTGTCACTGTGAGATTGCCTACATGACTCTAGATCGAAGCCCTGTCGGTCAAAATACTGCCGATATGTCTCGGGGCTACCACGTTCACAGCTGCGCTCATTTGCAACTGGACGTCACTGCAACCGCCTCTTATCGGGGTAAAATATCGAAGGAGAATTGCCGCTAGCGAGAAAGAAAAGCTTGAGCAGTTGCCGCGTTTTGAAAATACTGGGGAACCAACTAACTGAGCAAAGTGCACTTCCCAAAGTCTTGCCTGCCTACCGCCGTCCGCCACTTCCTACCGGGGCATAATTAAGTTCCCGGAGCCTCGAAGGAATCCACCGAAAAGTTTTTTTCTGCATTTGAATTCACTGTCTCAGATTTAGAAGGTACGATTGGAGCTGAGCGGCCGCAGGGCAACGTCTTGTGCCCGGGGGGTGGGAGAAAAACAGCTTTAATAGCGTCCTAACAGTACGCGGCTACATAATGCAAGTTTTTGGAGTAAGCAGCAAGTAGGAAAGTGGTATCGAAGGGGAGGTTGGAAGGACAACAAGTCCCCTTTCGTGCACAATGATGTTGGCGTAGACAAAATATCCGTCTGCGCCTCACGCAGGTACTAGCAGGGCATATCCGTTTTCTCTTACGCCTGGCTGCAGTAACATAGGACTGTAATTGCTTTTCATTGCAGAGTTCTTGCAGGGAAAGGGGTAGGGGAAGTTGAAGTTCACCAGGCACGCTGACTGAAAGATAAAATTGCGTGTGTGTATGGAGTGGGAGCAAAAATAAAAATTTTGATGCGCATAAAACAGTACGAGAGAGAGAGGGTGACGATTAGCTAGGAAATAGTGTGAATAAAAAATGGAAAACAAGTATCTTGTGTGATGCCGGTTTAAAAAAATGTAAATATCAATGATTTTGGATACAGCGCAGCTCAAATCAGGGGTAAGCTGGGAGGAGAATCCATGCACTTTAAATGCTTTAACAGGCTTCACATAACGAGGAACCACACTTCTGTGATTAAAATTAAAATTATTTTTTTTGCGAAGCTTGGCAGATTTGAATAATTCAATTGGACCAAATGTGAATCCCACCGAGGCCACATAATCTTTTCACAGTTGGTTCAATTGAGTAACATTTAAATTATCTAGCAAACACTACCTTTGACCAACTGTTTTAATTATTTTTGCAATCTAGCCCCATCCAACGGGCTAATTGATTTAAATTGACGCTCTTTCTAGTTAGGGTTCATGGTACAAATAGATAGTAGCAAACTGGAATAAAAGTATACGGTAAGTTAGCTAACCACCTACAAGAAAGTTCAAAAATTCGAAAAGACGCGCACAAACCGTACCGCAGATATGGCCAAGTAAGACGCATTTCGTCGGCTTTTTGTATCGAAATAGTTAAAAAATTTAACACTGTGAAAGTGATTGGCTAATCTGATAAGAATGTCCTGTAGTAAATACGGTCGATGAGGTTATCAATGAAATTTAAGCCGAATTTTGTAAATAAATCTTCGCTTATAACAGATTAGTTACCCCTCCCTAAATTAAATCCTTAGATATGTTAGTCCCATAAAATTGGTGGAATTCGAGTGAGCTTCTTACCGGCTGTGTGCATAAAGTTCATTCTTAAAAAAATTGTTACTTAAGCAGAAAGCATTCTCTCATCGATGTTGCGTCCCCTAATAAAATAAACCATATTTTACAGGAAACATAAGCATAAATATTTGTTAAGTTGGTTTGGCAGATTTGCTTA
>JAYGXS010000001.1:8399036-8442320 GCA_036362985.1 Ligula intestinalis | reverse complement strand
TAAGCAAATCTGCCAAACCAACTTAATAATTAAGTCATCCTTATAGTCATTCTGGTGAATTCTAGATGATTGCTTAGGAAATACTGCTTGGGCAGTCAACTTGGTCCCGTATTGGTGGATTCCATATCAGCGAAAAGTTGAGCGGGTAATATCGATCCAAGTGTGATAAAACTCATGGCGTGAAGCGGGCGTTTGTAGCTTAGCGGTAGAGCATTAGCCTCCGGCAATGGCTTTCCCTGATGCGCGAGTTCAAATCCCGCCAAACGCCTAGCTTTTTTCACACTTGGGTCAACTAAAAATAAATAATTTTCTTACTCTCCTCTGGAAGATAATCACGTTACCTTCATATTTCACACTAAAGGAAGGGGGATCTTCCGACTTGAATGTTTTTTTCTACTTATGAGTGTTTTAAGGCCATAAGGTGTGTTTGCTCGAATCATCCTATCCCTTTGTTCGGGAATCCTGCTTATAAGGAACTTCATACTGTCCACATCCACTGCACACATTTATAAGTCCTACATAACCATTTTATTGTTATGTAGAAATGCCACATGTTCCTTTCATGGAATAAGTACAGCTTGTCGTCCGGAAATCCGAAATTCACGTTTTTATAATCAGCTGGACTCACAATTGTTTGAAAGAAATCTTTCTTAACATAAAGGTTACCCTTTCCTCACGTACAAACTGGTTGGTTACATAGTGAAGCGAGGTTAGTCAGCAGAACAGAGTTGGCGTTTTTAAGTTGTTTCGCAGAACTTAGTCTGGTAGCCACTGTCATAGCGTTAAGTATCAAATATCTGACAGAATTATTAGCAGAGTCTGGCAGATTATGTAATTCAATTTGTCGAGTTGTGAAAAATTCGCGGCCTCGTCGGGATTCAAACCCACATCAGCAGGGAAGGCTTCAGTGCAGCAAAAACTCTACCAATTGAGCTACAAAAGCACGCTGCAACTTTTGAGTTTAATCACGCTTGGGTTGATTTACCCCGCACCCCTTATTCTAGCTTACTGCTTGTACGGAAGCAATTAATACGCATACAGTAAGCTGGTTGCCCAGAGTAGATCTATAGTCCACCAGAATGAGTACTAGGCTAAATTAATTATGAGGAGAGTTTGGAATATTGGAATAATTCAATTGACTTAATTCTAAAACATTCGTGGCCTTGGTGTGGGACCAAAACCCACATCAACCCTCATCGACCCCGAGTTTGATAAAATTCAAGGTTTACGTGTCCCTTCGTAGCTCAAATGGTGCAGCGTTAGCTGTACTAAAGTTTTCTTTGCTTATGTGGGCTCGCATCCCAGCGTAACCATGCATTTTTCACAATTGGTTCAACTGAATCTATCAGAATTGTAAATAACTAGCCGCCAACCCAAAAATATCTGCCAAAAATATGAGACAGGAAATGAGGAAAATGATGGATCGCTTCGAGCTTGACTTGTCCGGCCAGACATTTGCATTAATGGGCAATTTTTGACTAAACGGTTTAACAGCGGAGAGCCAAACAAATTTTACGAAACGTTAGCAACATGACAAAATTCTTCTGCTTAGAAACTTATTTTTCTCGGATTATCTCCCAGCTCACAAATGTCACCTCTACAAAACTGATGGTTTGGCTGGTTCAGGAGTTCCAGGTCTCACAAACCAATTTACATGAGGTGTGAATTTTGATAAAAGTTTTGGCCATGTTATTATGAGACTCTAGTCCGTAAACCAAAGGCAACGGATACAGCCCTGACAAATTTTATACGATCGTGTACATTGCAGGCAAAAATGGGAGTCTCAGGTAAGTAATGAGAAGAAACAGATGTTATCGCTGGGACAAGAACTTTAGCTGCCTGAAATTTCGGACTCCATCTCGGAGGCATCATCAGAGACAAGAACAGAAACAGGTAGTTCATACACAGGGATTGGCAGTCGCTATGCTACTGCATACCTAAGACAATAAGCGGCTTCCCCTATTGAGTATAGTTGCCCGTTTGAGCGCTAATTGCTTGATCATCATGCCCATCACGGCTGATGACAGTTCAGCAGGTGACAATAAAAATCCAGGGCCCCGGACATTTGGCGAACAAGCAAGCAACTATCCTCGATAGGGCGGGGGCTGTTTATTGTTATAACTAGCATAGCAACTGTATCCTGTAGGTACTGAAACTCCCTGTGTATGAATGACCATCTCTGTTTTTGCCTCTGATGGTGAGTCCACAACGTCAGACGAACGTAGTTCTTGAACCGCCTACTTCTAATCCGCCGTTGGCCTCTGGCCGTTGCACAGGCAATGACTACGGTTACCTAACCTCCTCATAAAGCACAACTTGATATTTCCCGTCTCCTAGGAGTTGCAAATAATACCGAAGCTATGCAAGACTATGAAATTCGAATAGATGGTTATCAGGTGCTAAGACGTGACCGAAAAATAAGAAGAGGTGGTGGTGTTGCCCTGTATATATGTAGTACAGTTGACTTTATCCTCACAGACGAATGTGCGAGTGACAATGACCTGGAGATGCTGCAATGCCACTTATTGGTACCCAAAGTTGTAAATGTGACTTTTACCGTTGTATACAGACCTCCAAATCAACCTGCGAAAAAGATCACCTGTTGCTCAACCGACTTCGTGAGGAGTGTCAGAAGCAAGACAGCATTATTGTAGGCAATTTCAACGCCCCGTCGATTAACTGGTATCTTGCGAACAGTAAGGGCCCTAGACAGGGATTCGATCAAATGCTATTTAACATGACACTTGACGAATTCCTGTTTCAAAATGTACGAACAACGACTCGAATGCGTGAAAGTCAGAGATCTAGTTGTCTGGATCTCCTTTTTACCAAAAGCAAGCAAAGTGTTGATGAAATAAATGTAGGTACACCCCTAGGTTCCTCTGATCATATGACATTGATGTGGGAATAAACGCTGGTAGCTATCCCCGAAAGAAGCTCCAAGCCATTTTTAAATGTCTGGCGGGGAAACTTTGAGGCAATAAAGTTGACGATTTTGCCTACAAGATGGACGGAATGTTTCCAAAGGGGTATAAAGGAATGTTGGAATATATTTGAATCAAGAATGAAAAACTTGATCGAATTGTACTGTCCTCTCAAGAAATGTTCGACGGGCAACAGACAAAGATGGCTGACAAAAGCGGTAAAAATGGAGAACCGTAAGAAACGCAAGCTGTGGAAGATATTTCAACCGACGAAGGATCAAAACAAGCTCCAGGAGTATAGACAACAACGCAATTTTTGCAAGAAAATCATCAGAGCAACACGAACTTCGTATGAACTGTTACTCCTGGAAGAAGCGCCGCAAAAACCCAAAGCCTTCTAATCCTACATCAGTAGTTCTACAAAGAACCGTGACCATCTCGCAACTTTAAAAGACAAAAACAACGAAACTGTGAGTAGTGGCCCTCAAAAAGCCGAATTTTTTTCAGAATTCTTCCAAGGTGTCTATAACACGGAGCCATCTCTGCAGCCACACCCTTTGTCACGAGCCGTCAACAACTCGATTATAAACACTGTATTATTTACACGGCAGACAGTTTTGGCAGAGTCAAATAAGTTAGATCCGGCAAAGTCACCTGGACCGGATGAGCTCCCACGGGTACTTCTACGCGAACTATCAGAGGAATTAGCGGAACCACACAGTATAATTTTTCGAAAATTGCTCGAAGCTGGTAAACTGCCTGAAAAATGGAAGTTGTCAAATATCGTACCCATCCATAAGGTAGGATCATGACTCTATCCCACCAACTAACACCGGTTAGTTTGACGTGCATCTGTTGTAAGCTGATGGAAAGCATAATCAAAAATTGATTAAATCACTCGATTGATTTTGCCGCCAAATCAGCTCAGTCCAGCATGGTTTCTATGAGAAGAGGTCTTGTATTACAAATCTTATTACAACGCTAGAACCTTGGACAAAATCCATGGATGAAGGACACCCAGTAGCTGTTATTTATTTTGAATTCACCAAGGCATTTGATCGAGTTCCACATCAGCGTCTCATCCGAAAACTGACCGAATTTGGAATAGCATGGAATCTCCTGAAGTGGATTAAAGACTTCCTTGAAGACCGTAGTCAAAAAGTTACTGCAGGTGGCTACTGTTCAGAGTGGGCACCTGTCAAAAGTGGAGTCCACAAGGATCAGTTCTTGGGCCGCTCCTTTTCATTATCTACGTAAATGAAAGTGTGCGAGAAATTAAATCTGACATAGAACTCTTTGCTGATGATTTCAAACTGTGGAGGGAGATAAAAGACGAAAGGGTCTTCCAAATATTACAAGGGGATATAGACCGATTGCACTGTTGGAGCGACAGTTGGTGTATGAACTTCAACCCCAAAAAAAATGTGCAGTCATGCACATTCTATCAGCAAGATGACGCAGAGGTGCACTCTCGCGATATTATATCTTGGGAGGCCAACAACTTGAAACCGTAAGTGTGCAAAGAGACCTAGATGTTCTTATTAAAGACGATCTAAATGTCACCGCACAGAGTTCCAAAGCCGCAGCGAGGCAATGCCGGACATGGGCACCATACGAAGAACGTTCGTTAACCTGAATACCGAAGTCTTCGAAAAAGTATATGGAAAGTTCGTGCGGCTACATCTGGAATATGCGATACAGTCTTGGTGGCCATGGCTTAAAAAAACACGAGGATTCTCCAAGGTATTCAACGATGTTCTACCAAGGCGGTCCCTGAGCTTAAGCAGTCCACCTATGAACAGCCCATGACTGCTTTAAACCTCTTTCCCCTCCATTATAGACAAGACAGAGGGGACCTTCTAGCAACTTTTCAGTTACTAAGGGGAACTGGTCTGGATGTTTAATGGGAGGATCTCTTTTAAATGGCCCCAAGACGGAATCTCCGAAAACATGACTGCCAGTTAAAGAAGGAACTAAGCCGAACAAACCAACGTTCATCCTTATTCTCTAAAAGGGTCATTCAATAGTGAAACTCCTTGCCCGAGTCCATTGTGCATGCACCCAAGGTTGACGTCTCCAACAGACGTTTGGATAACCATATGTTAACACCTTACACCTATTTGACATAACATTACATGCAATCACACTACTCGATTGATTTCAATAGCGTATTTATTTACACTAGAAGATCACAGAGACTGGATATTCAGTGAAATTTTTTACGCTGCCATTCCGGAAACGCCTCATCTCTGAAACAATTAATTTTTCCAAATTATTTCTGTGCACTCTTGCACAACAAAAGCGATTTGTAAAAATGTTTGCATATTTCACAAAAAACTTATGCATTCCTGTACCATTTCAATGGAGTTTTTAAGGGCTTCGGTCATTTATTCCAAATATACTGACTGATACTGACTGAATGCTCTTTTCTTCCCACCTTTTCCATTTCTTCACCCACAGCCCCCGAACAGCAAGACATCAAAGCAAAGGCTGCGGCGACTGGTGCTACACCTATCACGAGGCCGACTCGCACGCTATTTAACAGCTTGAAAAAGCCGACTACCGTGTTCCCGGTTGCGTCAGCTCCCTCTGCCGCTAGCGGTCGGCACCGGGAATCACTCACAGCACAGGTCTCCGAGGCTTCCACGGCCATACCCGGCGCCGCGGACTCAGTCGCTGCGTACATAATGTCCTTCGAGGACCCCAAGGACTACCTGTTTGACCAGATGTTCAGTGGCATCAACCTGACCCACCAGTGCAGCACGAACAATGTTTTCCAAGCCTTCGACCGCGGAGCTGCTGCATCGAAGACTGCGCCTAATCTGGTGATGATGGCGACGAAGACAGAGGAATTAAACGGTGGCAGCGGCAATGGCGGTGGTGTCCAGCCACCTTCCGAACAGAGGACGGGCCCAGTGGTGATGCCATCTCCACCGCCACAGCCGTCGCAGCCGCCACCCGATGAAGCGCCTGCTGAAGTAATCATCCTTTGGTTCAATCTCACGCCAACACTGCAGCGTCTCTGCTTGGGAAGGCTTCGCATAATCTCGTGGTCACAAGGGGGGGGGGGGAAGAACGGCAGGTGCCGCATAGCAGGACAAAGTACACGAAGTCACCTTGTTGCTTGGGTCTGAATATCTGAAAGCAGTAGAGGGCGGCAGCAGGGCAACTACCAATCAAAAATAATGAACTGCTGCTGATTGAGTCAGCCAGTGGTGACTTCGCAATAACCAGTTCTGTCTTCTAGTCGATCTTGAATAGTCTTTTGTATCCTTCCCTAGGGCCACCACGGCGCTAAAACGGAAGGCGCGGAGTACCGATTAATTATCATGCCAATCGTGGTCAATATCAACTCCGATGCACGGAAAAAGGAACCTCAGGAGCTGTCAATTTAAAGAGGGGGGGGGAGAGTTTAATGACGTAGAACGTGCGTACTAGGAGAATTGTGACACTTTCTTTTCATCAGTCAGTCTTATATCCTCCTATTGTGGTCCTAAGGCAATTTGGAGACGTTGGCAGTAGAAGCTCCCTTTTCCAGTAATCAGGTCATCTTCCCAGATTTCTCCTAGGCATGGGTTTGGTAAGGCATGACAACACAAACATTCCTTCCCCAATTCTGGGCGTCTGATATTAATTTCTAATGAGATTAGTGTTAGTTTTTAGTTAAAAGTTAGAGTTTACGATTATATTATTTTTTCTGATCATGCCATGGGAATATGTACATTTCCTGGGATTTTTCGCTAGGAAATCTGTATAACCTGGATTGTCTTATTCTTGTTTCTGTTGCTCATCACGTTTTCAGACATTCGTCTTAAGTGTCTGTGGAAATATCCATACACGTGTTGTCTCTATGTGCTAATACTGGCGAATCTGACCCCACAGTAGTCTTTCTGTTTGGATTTTAAATCTCACTGGTGCTGTCAGCCCGTGGTTTAGGTGGTGGAGCCTTCCACTGAGCATCTACTTATACAAATTTTCCTACCTCTGGCGTCCTCGACCTGGAGACAGGGCACGGCTGACTGAAAAGGGGGTGTAAGTAAAAAATAGCTACCACAGGCGGTGTCCAAAGAAACACCTGCTGACGTTATCGCCCTCTGTTTTAATCTCGCGCTGCTTGGGCGGCTTATTGAAAAAGAAAAACAACAGGGAAGGGTATAAGCGGTCGCAACTACCGGGGGAAGAGGCAGGGGCATGATGATTCAGCAGTCGTGGCAGCGCCTCTGCTTGGAAGGGATCGCATAAGCGGAGGAGCGGCAGGTTGAGGGTAGCGGGAAAAAGTACACAAAATCACCTTGCTGTTTGGGCCCGAAAATTTGGAAGCCACAGGGGGTGACAGCATAGCAACTACCAATCAATAATTCAGAACTGTCGCTGATTAAGCCAGGCGCTGGTGACTTAGTGGTGACCATTTTTAGCTTTTAGCCGACACCAACTAGTTTGTTTAGGCATCATGTATGACCGCCAGGCCTGAGATGGCGGGTGAGCGCTGGAATACCGATAAGTTATCATGTCAATCGCGGTCATTATCGACTCCGATGCACGGAAAACAAATGTCAGGGCGGAGGCTGTCAATTTAATTGTGTGTGCATGATGAGGTAGAAAGTTCAGACGACAAAATATTTATTTGCCTGACGTTTCAGATTCTGTCGAGAATCCTTAATCATAGGTAATCGTAGAAATGTCTGAGACATGCGCAGATAAGGTCGCATCTTCTTCTACTGAACTGCTTCTTAGAACTCGCATATTCATTGGCGTAGAAAGTGCGTCCTAGGAGAGTACAGAAGCCAACCTTTATTAGGCCAGCTTAATGTGCCCCATATTGTGGTCCCAAAGCAATTCGGGCACGTTGGCAGAAAAGGCTTCCTGTGCCACATTTCTCCTGGACATCGACTTGGTTAGGCTAGATAATAGGAACTGCCGCTCATCCAATTCTGGCCCCTGATATTAATTGCCATAGAGATAAGGTTTAGTTAGAAGGTAAGGTTACAGATTTATGGTTAAAGCTAGAATAGGGTTATATTTAGGCTCGTGGTTAAGCCACGGAAATGTATGTACATTTCCTGGAATTTAGCCCTAGGCTATCCGTATTACATTAGTCGCCGGTTATTAAGCCCACGGTTAATAGGCCTAGCCGCGTATTACGCCCAAATCAGTTTGGGACGGAAGTTTACATAGCAAAATCCGCCGGCTAATAAGCCCAGTTTGCCAACAGAATAGAGTGAGATTCTCATCTATCTGCGTGCGCAACTGGTTCCATAATTTTGGCTAGACATCAGAATTCAAAAAACTCGACGATTTCTGGTGCCTGGAGAAGGAAATCAAAGAGCACTTGCGAGTGAAGCTTCCTCCAAAACGACTTACACTAGACCGCTTTTTTAAACGTGTCGCAAATCATTTTTTTCTTTTGTTATTACGTAGAATACAGACAAACAGCATTCTTTTCTTGTACATTACCAAGCTCTACGCATAAAAGGGTGTGCATGTAATGAATAACCCCTATCCAGCGTTTGCTAATCAAGAACTAGGACTCTCCGGTTAGTGCGCCCGCCGCTTATTAAGCCCAATTTGGTCTGGGCCCGAGGAGGGCTTAATAGCCGGTGACTATTATACCTGGATGTGCTTATTATTTTGTCTGCCACTCACCGTGTTTCTATGCATGCGGCTTAAGATTCAGTCGAAGAATTCATGCTAATAAGGCCTCTATGTGCCAATACTCACCAACCTGACCACTCAGTATTTTTGTAAAATACGGTCATTTCACGTAGATTCTTCACTCTCACTTTTCCCGTCAGCCAATAGCTTAGGTGGTAAGACCTTCCGTTAAGCGTCCACTCGGACTCACTTACCTATCTCCTGCCCCTTCCATTTGGAACCAGGGCCCGACTGGTTGAAAAGGGAATGCAAGTTAAAAGAAGTCACTGCAGCTCCCCTGTTGTTGACTAGAAGCTAAACGTTCTAACAATTAAACCATGGGAGTATTTAAAACATTTCCTCCTTGGTGAAAATTTGAAGATTTCATCGTCAGCAAAATTTAATGAAATCACTTGATTTCGCAAGTGTTCTTCAGCTGCGGCCTCTAGCTGCATAATATGAGTAACGTATGGGAGAATAGAAACATCGAATTCTTACAGAAAAATCGATGCAAACAACAAGGTCATTGTGTTTGAACCTGCTTTCATTATTCGATTAGCCTTCGTGGCCATTTTCTATAAATTTGCTGTAAAGAGTGACTTTTCTTTACAAATTCGGTTTTTTTGTTCGTCCATACTTCATTCATGTTATGCAGCGAGATGCTACAGCTCCCAAACTTGAGTGGTTCCGCAAAATATTTCTGTCTATGCAATCTTCAAACATGGCACGGTTTTCTTGCCGGTTTAAATCGGAGATATTTTACCAATGAATGGGTGCTACCTGGTCGGTTACCGGACGCACCACCTGGGCTTTGGTCTAGCTGGCTAATGACGGCTAATAAGCTGCCTTTTTCTTTGCCAGAGACGTTATTCTGTCCGTACCCACCGTGCGACTGTCAACGGGACTGGAAATTGAGCTTCGAGGTAGGACAAGGCGAGCGAGTCCTGTAACTGACCGGCAAACGTTCATCCACTCCTTAGTTACGTGTAATGTTTGGATTGAGGCACAGGACTATTTAATTTTCCGAAACTTTGCCAGAGAATCAGTCGCATAACCTGGAGGAATGGAAGGAGGAGGCATTCATATTCCGCTTTCCTGCCGGGAGATGGGGCTTATAAGTAATTCCAACCGGGAGGTCTACCCATGCGCTCTAGTAACTGTCCATCTGAAGTCCAGCATGCACAGTCACGTATCTAGCCGGAGGGCATTTTCTCAACTCATCTCCATCGCAATTACTGGCCTAAAAGCTGTTTATCTACGTGACACACACACGCTCCTATCCAATGCAATTATCAGACAAAAAATAAACGTTGAGTAGTATTCCATTTATGCTCCATCTTAATTTTTGAGAATGTATACCAACCCGTTTCTGCTACTACGTTATGCTCACGTCTCGGATGAAGAATCCGCGACGAATGTTCAAGCCTCAGGCGAATTAAAGCGTTCTTCCAGCGACCGAATCTTCGTCTCAAATATATACTGATGTTGTAACTTATCATACTAAAAGAAGACTGGTGAAACACGTGTCCAATTTCTAAGGAATTTAAAAGCTGAATTTCTTAAATTGGTATTTCAACCAGAAATCAAGTAGGGCAAACCAGGAGCCCCACTGATGAACCGGACGCTCGCAGCTGTGTCAAGCATATGTAGAATACTGACAAAACACGTGTTTAGGCCTTTTAGTAAATACTTGGGCTAAGTTAAAAAATCAATATTTTCTTCTACACTTTGTCCGGTGGTAGCAGGTGTATATTACGCCGTGGTGGACGGCTTTCAGTCGAAATATGTATTTTCAATTTCGGTTTATGCCCACAGACCTTAAACATTCTGATATATACCGCTAACAGAAATTAATTTCCAATTTAATGAAAGAGCCGGATGTATACGCAAACGCCTAACCACTTGCTGTTTAAACTATCATTTTTTGAACAAAATTATGGCAAATAGTTCGTAAGGACAAAATTTTTCACCTTAATTCCCGAGGTCATTAACAGTGCAAGACTGCAGTTAGAGATTTGACACCACACACAACATTTTGAGGAATATGCGTGAATTGGGGAATGCCAATGGAAGTGAATATGCAAGTGCCAGGAAGCGGTTCAGACGAAGAAAGATCGACCACTGGAACAACAATTATATTTTCCTGAATTTTCTGATTCTGTCGAGAATCCCTAATCATAGGGGTGATACATGCACAGATTAGTGAGAGACCCCTTTATGAGTCGAAACACCGCTGCTTGCGTCCTGAAGTTGCGCCAAATAAACAAAACACGTTTGTCTGTGACCCTGTTTCTGCCGGATGCTTAGTCGCATGTAGCCTGTTAGAGCGTTGGCTGCGCAGAAGCCTGCCCTGCTGTGTAGGTTCGACTCCCAACGAGGCCGCAAGTTTTTTTTGCAATTTGTTCACCTGAATTAAACAACTCTGCCAAAAACCCGTAACCAAATCCACTCTTACTATAAAATAAGTCAAGAGCAAGTTAGCGTTCCTGCGTCTGCCTTTTTTGTGGGCATACGGAAATAGTCTGAATCGTAGCTCAAATTGTCGTCAACTTACAGTAGCTGACTCACCGTTCATAATCCACTTAAAAGAACCTTATTTCTCGAAGGGTTTACTTCAGTTTCCTGCAATACTTACAAAGGCATTTAAAAAGCGTAACATTTCCCTCTTTTTCAAGAGAGTTTGAAATTTATATAAAAGAGCCTTAAGTTAAAACTTAGTCGTTGCATTCAATCGCGGGGTTTTTGTGCAAAAAAGTCCTTTTAGTTTTGACAGTCAGCCTTAAGAGCAATTGAGTTACTAAGACGGCGCAGCTCTGTCAAACAATTTAATTTGGAATCCGAAATGTTTCCGTTCGCTTAGGTCCCTTTTTCTCATAACTTATCAGACAAACTTATATTTCACCTTCTTCTAACCGCCCTAATTTTCCAGGAGGCCAACAACATTGCCTCAAACTTGGTGAATTTTGGACGAACATTTACGCGCAAAAAACTGCCCTCCCATCAGTTAGCTGACTACTGGCAGAACAATCTTGAACTGCACACTGCTCAACCTGAGCTCAAACCCGCCGTTGATGCAGATGTCAACGCGTACGCCACCCGACCCTCCAATGATACCACTTGTCCCGAAGCAGCAGCTTCCACTGAGACAAAACCCCGGACAACCTCGCCTACGCTGGATGCTAATCTCACTCAAGCGGTTTCCGTTGACAGTCTTGCGCCCAGCTGTACGGGAACCTACATTCTTGACGTGAACGACACTCTAGCTGCCGAAGGCATTCCACCAGTGGTCATTGACCAGAAAGCTGAGGAGGCGTCTGGCATCGCGAATATTATGATTACATCCAACACCTGCACCCTGCCCTACAGACGATCTCGGACGGTCAGTGCCGGTTCGCGGGACTCTTTAGACAGGGGGACCGTGGACGACCCCGAGGAGGCATGGAAGGAGGAGGAGGGGGATAGGAACGGGGGGAACATCGGAGTGAACGAGGACCAGCTGAAGCAAGCCTTTCCTGTAAATAGTGAGGAAGTGAAGGAATGTACGAACGCACCGATGGAAAAACGGGTGTTTGCGACTTCTTCTGAGGTAAATGTCCTTCATGATCTTATGAATGCCAAAATATCGATTTGCAGCAGGGATGAACATGTACCTAGATACGTATGTGCCACAGTATGGCAGGATTTTCCAACGAGATTTTAAGCCGAATTAAAAGCCAATCAGGTTCAAGACCTTATGATATTGACACGCGATCTTATAGATATTGATGCATCGAAACTTGTGATTCCATGGTTGAAAGTCGTCTCAAAAACTTATGGCGAAATGACTTAGCAGAGTGTTACTACTAGAAGAAAATTCGATCGCTCGGAAAACACTTTTATTCTGCGACAGATTTCAAAACTACAGGCGAATAAAAGTGTTACCACAGCAATCGAATCTTCTTTCCAATTACTTCCTGGGACTCGTATCTTCGCTTGTATTGACAGAGATTAACTACGTCATTAATGTGCATTAACCTGTTTTTACTACTCCAGCAAAGGAACTGCCAGGCAAGATTGACAAAAAAGTAAGCTAACGTGGCCACTTTGGAAGACCTTGTCTCTTTTTAGAACGGAAATAATGAAAAGAGCAGCCAAATGTTTGGTATGAAACAAATTTTCTCTACTGACAATTGGTGATAGCAACCACTTGCAAGACTGGGTCGTTTAAAGTTTTGAGGTGAACTTTGTCTGCTCACATACCGAATGAGCCCTCAATTATCTGCTTACTCAACCTCTTAAATAATTAGAATTTATTATTTGTTTAGCTATAAAAAAGTCGGTTGCCTCGGTGGGATTCAAAAACACATTAATAAGCGTATCCCAACAAGGTCACTGCATATTTCAAAATTGGGTCAAATGATGTATCAAATCTGACAAATAAATAATTAAAGTAAACGAGCTTGGTGGTCATAAGACGGTTTCTAGATTGATTGTTTTGTACATTTTGCGTGAGCCGGCTCCCGTCGGAGCCGTTGTATTATTTGACAGTAAAATGTGATTTTAATACACAGGGATATTATGTAATAGAACATAGCAGGATCATGCCCTGGATGTAATAGACCGTTGTCAAAATGACATTGTCAAAAATGCGTAAAATGAACGCACATTATTAATGAACAGACACTAACATATCGGCTTCGAAACGACTTTCTTTCTAGCCGCTCGAATAAACTACAGCCACGAAGGCGTTACTACTTTAGTAATATAAATTTTAACCACTGATTTTGATGCCCTTTCATATTTAGATATCATTTGTAGGAGAAATGCACACCAATATTCCCTGAGAGAAATTCTCATGATTTATTTTAAACTCGCAGAAAGCGTATTTTTTGGTTTCTAACAGCTTTTATTTGCTCGATATTTAAAACTATGCAATTTCAATTCATAAAGTATTGCGCATCGCCAGTTATATATGCTCCATGTGAAGCAAAAAACAGTCTACATTTACTTTAAAAATCAAACGATCCGTTAAGGAAATATATCCAATGCGACAGAGAAAGTATACAACGTGCAGTTTGAAAACCCTAGACTAAATAGATATTCACGTTGAATTTAAAATTATTCAGAAATTGAAAAGCCTTCTTGAAACCGAAAAAAATGATCCTGTTCGAGTATGAACTCCCAAATAGACGTAAGCTGGTACCAACTGAGAACAGATTTTTTTTTATAATTTACTATAAAATGCAGGCGGTTGGATTGAAGGTCATTGAAAATCCGGCATGCTGGCGTGACTAGATAAATGTGGGCTTATGTTGCAGGAAAATAAATAATGCAACCCACGTTGGAATTGAAAACCCATTTTAGTGTATCGATAATCACTTCAGGGGTGGGCCGACCTAACCGGTAGTAAATAGTGGAAACACTGCCGTCTGCTCACAGTCTTAAAATGTTGTAGCGCGTCTACAGTCATCTTTTTGAGGTATTGCAGAAGGTAACAACAGATCGATTACTACGGAGGAAGTGGAACAAGCATAACGTATTATGGATATGGCCGGCTCTGTTGCGATTTTATTGCCCAGTTTCTCTCGTTTCCTCATGTAAACCTCAAAGTTTTTCTCATTTTTTCTGGTTTTTTTATTGATTTTTTTGATACATTTTTGCATTCTTCTATGCACATTCATAACACTATTGCCCGTTTGCTGACGGGCCTTTGCCCCAAATTTGCATAATTTCTGTCTATTAAAAGGCTTTATTGGTTGATTGGAAAACCTGGCTGCAATTTTATTCCCATAAATGTATTCTTCGTTAATGAAAAAAGACGCTCAGCTATCTAGCTGCGCAAATGTGCACAGAATTAAAGTTTGCTCTTTGTATAATAAGCAAATAAAATCTTTTATCTTTCGTATTCTTGGCTTTACGAGATAAGACATTTCTAAACAAGGTTATTAAAATAAAATATGCGATTTTGTGTCACAGGCAAGCCTGAGTTAGAACCTTTAACTGGCAGTTGAAAGAGAGGTCACTATATTCCGTATAATTTTGGCATGACCGTTCTGTTAAGTTCGAGGAAAAGTAAAGGACGGTCATAGTTTCACATTTATAATATGAAACATTTGTTTTTGTCTTGTTAAACCCTAATTCGGTTTGGCGATTTTTAAGGCTTTTGTCGTTTTTTTAGCATTAATAACGTACGAGCTTCCTTGAGGGCATAGATATAAATACAAAAATGTTTATTGAATTGAGGTTGGACTGTGCATCCACTTGTTCCTGCCACGACCCTATGACCTAACGTAGACCTAGCTAAAATATGCGTCCACGTCAAATTAAAAAAAACGCCATAAAATCTGAGGAAAGATCACAGGATAAAAGTCCAATCTGCGTCATAACAAGAATAAGGTGCATGGTTGCATATACGCACAGGTATAAAATTCTAGAACCAAAAATTTATTTTTGAAAAATAGCTATATGTATTTTAAAATTATTCAAATAACGATCCCTCAGCACGTATACATTTGCGTAATGCATGATTAATCTCATTGATGCTCCGTAGAGATCAAACCATCCTTATGATGACCAGCAATGCGTGATTTATTTTCTGTTATAGTTTTATACTTGAAAATCGTTGGATTAAAGAAGGTTAAAGATTCCTTAAAAATGGTAATCAGTTGATGATATGCCTGAAATCATTCTGGTAAAATGCTGTCGCGTATTGTGATGGAGAGGCATTTTGCCACATCGATTTTCTAGTTCAGGCGAAATTTTGCTCAGGTGAACAAGTATCTGTTCGATGCTGAAACTAGTTGTCTCAGACAGTTCCCTGGCAGATTTCTATAGCTTTTCTGCAAAAAAACGCTCAAAAGTTCATCAGCAAAAGTGTATGGGCGTCCATTTCGTCATTTCTTTTCAAGACTCATGGCCACCAGGAATTTTTTAAACTGCCTTCGTAATTTTAATCATTTGTACGCTTTTTCTCATGGTTTGTTGATATTGCTCATCGTTTGGGAAGCAGTATGGCCGCATTTGAATTCATGCTAGAAACGTAGAAACGTAGTTCTTCCCTTTCCTATTATGTCTTAAAAATTATACTTGAAAAGAGCACATCAATTATTCAGCATGTAAACTTTTTGCATGAAATACTCAACAATAGCACTTACTTTTATTTTCTTAAAACGAGATTAAAATTAGGCCCGTATTTTCCAACCAACCTAATATTTTAATACAGTGATTAAGTTTTTATCGTCAATTTTTAAGTTTATCTGAGCAATAGTGAGCGATAATGCCTATTCGTCGCCTAACACTGAAGCCCTACTTATATCATCATCTTATAGGTTTCTGCCTGGTATAGGAGATTTTGCAACGATAAGGAGAACCAAAAATGAGGCTATGCATGTGTGTCTCAATGCGCGTGATCCAAGCGCTGCATTTCAACACACAGTCGCTTTAAGGGGTGGTTCGTTGCCCGGAGAAGACAGTGGTGTATCTCGTCCCGTCAATCTTATTACTGCAGCGTGGCATGATGAGACTGTTTTGGCACACAAAAAAACAACTTTTAATTGTGCTTTTACAACGACCTTGTCAACAATGCATAAATGCCGAGTGCGCGACCACCCACGCACCAGCAATTCATGGGCACAGCTCATTTTACTGCAATTTAACTTCCCCAACCCAAGCTAACTTGATGCTTGCAATCCCAGCCAATCTGACTGCTGCAATTGAGGCAATTTTTGGGCAGTGTCTAACACAGCATGATCTGTAGATTTGTTTGATAGCATGGATTATTTTTTCCTATGTCCTTACCTTTGACTGTGTTCAGGAAATATTTTTCACACAACTATCTATGGCTACTGCCAGAAGCGGAACCGGTAAATATGAAATTTATTTTGATTTATTGGTTACTATTTTGGGAAGATTGGGATGAATTTTATTATCGTGAGAGCTCTTCATATAATTATTGACCATACTGACGGTGCAGGTACTAGCTAAATGCTCAGACGCATGTTTTTTGATTATTCTACTGTAAGGGCTGGTGGTATCAAAACTTCGGATTCATATAAACCTCCTTAGAGAATTCTGTGTTTTGTAGATAAATCCAATGCCAGAAGTTTTTGGGCAATTTTATTAAGGCACAAATTCGATCGTTGATAATTAGGCCAGGAGTGAATACTCCACCTTTCATGACGTGCAATTCAAAAGAACAAAAACTCAAAACAGAATTTTTTTTAAACGTTGGAAAGGGTATTTGCCGATAAGGTTTACTTCCTATTAACCTGTGCAGCAATTGTTCATCGTTTGACTATGGCCGTCTGGTCTTTCTCTCAGGTATTGTATGGCTGATGGATGAAAAGTAGTAAGTCGGAAATGGACACCTAATTCTTTAGTTTCTTGGTTGGCATGGTTATACAATAAGCTTTGATACCGACTTTAGCACGCCATTCCTTATTTTTCCTATTCTCTTACCGTAAAGTGCATTTAAAGCATATTTTTCATACAATTATATTTGGTGACTGCCGAAAGCAGAAGCGGTAACTATGACATCTATCTTGATTTGTTATTTATTCTTTGGGGCCTTTGCTTTAAACTGGCAGTATCGCAAGTATATTTGCGAGTTTATGCCCCAGATAGGAAACGTGCATAATCCTTTCTTCCATAAATACTTAGTTTTTTTCGGCAGCTTGCGTTTTCCGGACTTATGTGTACACTTCCTGACCTTGAGCTGCCAAGGTGACCGTTATAATAGAATCTCAGTTGTTTGTTTATCCTGCCGTTCCAAAGCCTTAATCCAATCGCATTAAACAAGACTTTCTGAAATGGTAGCCACTAAAGAGAAAATGAATTAAATGGAAATTATTACCCTAGGGTAATAAAATGGTTTATCATTCAGCGCAGCCCAAAATATTTAAGGTGCACTAGAATGGTGGCATGGGAAGTAAATTATACGCAACTACCTGCACAAAGAACACTCACTAAAAATAACAAATTTGGTAACATGATATTTTTTGAAGTAATTTTTAATGACTTCAAAGGGATTTTATACGGAAAATGCGGGAAAACATTGTTGAGCGCACTCATTTTGTGGGCCTTTAAGGTACATACATACAAAAAGCGAAACTTCTAGTTGAGAAAAGGCCCAAAGGAATCGGGTTTTTGGGGCAGGGAAATTTCCATTTATACCGCTTCCCGTCTGCTCATTTGTTAAAGTTTCCTATAACGTATGCAGCATGGTTTAAATCCATTGCAAGATATCATGGGTACTATATGACGCACTCTAAATAGTGAAGATAAATATATTGTTTCAAGACACGGAAATTAGATATATATATATATATATATGCATATTTATATAAAGCTTGCCAGATGGAAGACTCTGGCTAAGTATGCTGACCCCGAGCCACCAAACATTGTGGCAGAACTACAAAATAGACTAATCCAGTTTCCCGTGTCGTTTTAGGTAAATCATCCGATGATTGACTTCAGGCAGGTTTGCCATCTCTCGTACACCCCAGCACCTGGGCTCCAAGTCACTTACTGCTGTGTGGCTGATAGCGGGCCTAGGGAGTGAGGCTAAAGGCACAATGAGATGAGGATGTCAAGTATCGTGATCCGTAAGCACGCCTTTAAAACTCTTAAGATACCAAATCGCGACCAATAGGATAATGCGCCCGTGGCAAAATGTCTGGAGCATTGGACTTCTGATAAACAAGTGTTGCAAAACCTGGGCATGGATGTGGTTAGCTGATGACGGCTAGTAGACTAGAATGAGCTACTTCAGTCACCCTTGTCCTTGTCAGTAATTGCATTCTGTCTTTATCGTTAAGTGTTGCACGGTTGTTATGCAGGCCTAAGAGTGACTCAAAAGGCACAATGGAACAAGAATGATACAAAACACGATCCAGGCGTGTCCCTCTAAAGTGGAGGCTGGATATTTGTCTCTGTTATTCGTTTAGTCAAACTCGGTTATTCCACGTTAGTTTGTGCCTATGCTCGCCGGCAGGACCTTAACCAATTGCCTTAATCGAATTTCAATAAAAAATCCGCGAACTAGGTTAGGTCCCTTCCACAGCTAGAACTAAAGTGTGATGTGCTCTCGCACCTTCCGTTATTCGAAGTTACAGCCTCATTCACCCCTTTATTAAGACCAATTTTTTGCTCGTGTTCCCTGCTTTATTCTTAATTTTGACCGGTAAATCGTCCACCTAGATATTTTCTAATTTAAATCGGTCAAAGACCTTTGCGACAGTGGTCCAGTCAAGGTGGTTTAGGCGCATTAACTGCCCACGTATGAGGTAGCCTTCGTTTTTCTCCAATTATTCCACCGAGCGTAAATGCCGTAAACAGAAGATTGCCTCTTAAACCTACTTGTTAGCCGAGCAATTGTGAATGGACATAAATTAAATTTTTACTTCAATGGCAACAGGTAGTCAAGAGTAGGTTAAATTTCACTACTTAAGGCTACTATTGAATAACCCAAAGATAGAATTTACTTGTAGTCTATTGGCTGAGGGCTAAGAGGGTCATTTTATCCAGAGTAGACCGTTTCCCCTGGCCGTGTCCTTGATTGGCTCTCTAGTACATGCATCGCCCAATCAAATTAAAGTCTTCAAGGCGCAAGTTACTTGCGTGCTCTTCTGCAGCTACCGTGTGTTCCATCAAGGGTTCGAATTTCGTGGACTTGCTTCCTTTCTCTAAATAATTCAAACTGACTTCTTCTCGGAACTTAACGGACGTAAAAAAGTCGCTTCTAGTCACCAAAAGGAGAACTCCCGTCCCTGCTAGCAATGTTAGGTCCTGCAGATTTCCATTGGAATATGTAGTCGACTGGGAAGCCCTGGGAAACCCTGGGATTTGCAAAAAATCAGAAAAAACACGAAAATGCATCTACTTAAACCATTCTTTCGGCTTAAAAAGGTTTGTTACGTTCAGAATCACTAAAATTGAAGAATTTTAACCATTTATATTTCGCGCTACTTTTGACATTGTGGCGAAATATCCTCTAGCGACTCCCTTTAAATGCCTTAAGCTTGCGTTTTTACTAGTCAATGTTTGCAGCCCAAAATTATTTTTTTGAAAACAGAGAGCGTTACGAAGGACACCGTCTCAAGATAAAGTGAGCAGTACAATTGATCGATTAAGGTTATTAACCAAGGTAGATGCTTTTTCCTTGCTCGACTATATCCTTCATGCTAGTCGAGTTTGCATCCAAGGGTGTGAGACTCAATCACAACCGGTAAGACATTGTCCCCGATGACAAACTCGATTACCCTTTTCTAAACAGTGAAGCTCGACTTCAGTTCGGAATCACCATGAGAGGGTTTGGCCGATTTGCTTAATTTAACTTGACCCAATTGTGAAAAAAAACTTGCGGCGTTCAGCAGGATTTGAAACCGCATGGTAGAAAAGGCCTTTACTCGAAGCCAATGCTCTAACAGTTGAGCTAAAAACTTTAGTTCCAGTGATCGTATCTTCTTCTGAACTGCTTACCGGAACTCGCATATTCTCTACTACTGACTGTTATACTTGTCGCTGTGCGGTGAGCCCCAAGGAAGAAAGAGGCAAGTAAATCACGCTACCGTTCGATGAGTGCATATCAATTGATATCAATATCACGAATCAAATCGCCAAGATAACGAGCCACCTGGCACAATGTTTTAGAGCGTTAGACTTATAATCAACAGTTCGCGGGTTCCAGCTTCAGGTATTTGACCACACGCCATTGCGTATAACTGGCTGAGTACGGTAACTGAGCCAGATATGATCATTCCTCTGTCTCTTGTCTTTATTTGCAATGTTCATTTACTTTGAAAGTTTCAAAAAAGCAACAAGGATCATTTGTAACTAACTGACTGACTGACTGCCTGCACAGTGGTGTTCACTGTATGAGTACGTCAAAGCGCTCTCCAGTATTTGTTTGGGTATTCGTTCCTTTCCATATAGTCCTCAATAAACTTGGTCAGTACTTTCGCCTCAGTAAGTTTGGTGTTAAAACATTGAATGCCTTTAACACCGCGGGATCCTAGGATTATTTTAAAGTTGCGCAAATTCCCATCAGAGAGTTCAGAAATCCAGTTTAGCGAGTATACGTGACTTTCGACAAATTCTCGTCAGGCCTAACGTTTATATGGAAACTGGGTGCGAATTTAAACGTGTTCGTCTTTTCGGTTAAGTGAGTAGTGGGAATGGGGTGGGGGTCGATAAGCAAAGGCTGATTTTAAAGGTAGGGTTTGATGGAGCATTCTAGGGGAGGGGGTGACGGGGGGGAGCGGGGACGTGGTAAGAGAGACAGACAGCGTGGATGATGCCACTTTGTGACTGTGGGCCATGCTAACTGTGGGGCTTGTAGGGACTTCTTTTGTGCACACAAAACGGGCTTCATCAGCCTGATAGCGGTCGCTTCTGCTGTTTCCAGCAATAAAAACACTAATTTGGAGTAAATCGTCTTATTCCAGAGCCTGTAGACGTCGAAAAAAAGTTGAGGTAAATAGTTGGGCCAAAGTCCCTCAGCCACCGCACACTACCCACCTGATATTAAAAAAAACTGTTAACAGGCACCTAGTAGTGCATTGATGAGACTCGGGTGCACAGCGGCCCCACTTACGAGCATCTAAAGTAACGAGGGAGTCACTCGCAGAAAATTCTTTTTGCTTGACGCGCTTCCGCTCAGTAAGCGAGCTGTCAGTTCGCGTGCCCGCCGTTGGGTCTTGCTCCCAGGACGTGGGTCTTCAGTCTTCTGCAATCAACCAGTGAACTGATACAGTTTGATTGGTAATGTTTCGCAAGAGGAGTGTTTCACATAATGAAGTTGGTGTCGAAACGGAGCAAACTCGTTACTGTACACAGAATTGGCCTTTATGTTGACAAGAAACGTTAACTGATTGCATGAATTATACCCGTGCCGCCAATGACTTAACATGAAACTCTGTTCTTTAAAAATGAACATCGTAGTCTAATTTTTACAGTCTGTCATAGGATGAAAGCACTGCTAAGGGAGTTCTGACATGGCTTGTTTAATCTTCAACTGAGGTTTTTACTTGCAGAATGCAGTTATCTGATGAAACGAAGTACCTTTCAGTTTTTTTATGACCCCTATATGCACTTTTGTCGTTCGCTATCTCAAGACCAACGTTTTAAGTTCAGCGATCATACTTATGTAAGCATTCAAGACATCAAGTTTGGTGAACGCACGTTTTATGGTATTAATCATCAGGCAGGGTAGCGTGAAAAATATTTAAGCAGTCAGTCAACAGTAAGTAAGGGGCGGAGGTTTTCAGAGGTTAAGGAGTCAGATTCAAGTCATGACAAGGAATCCGATAGTAAGTTCATGTCGCCGCGTCATCGCTGTCTCGCGAGGTGGTGGGATACGTGAATACGCATGCTGAATTGGTCTTCAGCCAAGCGAGCCTTAGTGCCTTCGAAAGTAAAGGTTGTACGACACAAAACCAGGCATCACAAGTACTAAGTAGAAGCGGAGACACGTGTCTCACCGAGGGCACGGCTGCATTGGTCTCCCAGCATTGTGAATTTTTCCAGTTGGAGAGGAATCTAGAAAGCTGCAGTTTTAAAACAAAGTACTTACCAGAGAAAAACCGCGCGGATAATGATGGAAGATCCACGGATGAACCGAAACCTTCACATCTGTACCATGCAGCCGCAGACTTTCCATGAAACTCCTGTCTGGGCTTTAAGCCACTACTTGCTTTGCCAGTAAGGTGTTGCCTGCAACCCCAGGCAAATTTCCCAGATCTAACCTCTAGTTAAACTTCACCAATGCTGGCGGTTTTAAGACTTAGCCGCACAATTTTGCTCAAGGTTCTGGGTGTCTGCTTTTTATGTACTAGGCCATTTTCCCATAAACGTACTCATGTCTCTGATGACGAATCCGCGAAGGATATCGAAACGTCAGGCGAATAAACATATTGTCCCAGCGATCGAGTTTTCTTCTTCTTCTCAACCACTGGATTATTTAAAATTAAAATCGGTGGAATGCTTATGTTATTGAGTTGTTGCGGCTATCGTTGGCACACACCATCAAGACGTTTTTTTCCATCAAAACCGTTAAATCGTGTGATTAGGAGAAGGAGCTTCAATTTTATCGATTTTATTACTCCTGCATCCTGTACGTTACGGTTTCGTATTAACTGCTCAATTAGTAAGGGGAAAATGATGGTTAAATCCCACTTTTTAAGTCGAAAATATTACCGAACCAAGGGGTGCCAACTTCCTATAGTCCTTAAAAGAAAACAGTCACGTAGGTGTGGGTTGGATCGGTGTCTACGCAGGTGCAGAGGGTACCTTATTAAAGTCTTCACAGTCGATCGCAAAACGTCTGACCATCAATGATCGACAAGTATGTTTGGTAAAACAGGCCGACTCAGGTTTAAGAAGATAAAAGAAATGTGTATATTACCTTATGTTATAAGGAGCATCTATCTCAAAAATTATTTCTGAAGTGGCAATGTACCACTTTTGAAGAGTCTTAAATTTGCTCAAAACAAAAAACCTCTCCTCAATCAAAGTTCGTAGCAAATTTATTAGATAACACTAAGTGCTACTTTTCAATAGAATGTGCTGCGGAATAAAACAGCCTAAAAGTGGCGAAGCTATTCTAGAGTAGGTCCCGGCGCCGCAGCATAGTATCCAAATCTGCTAAGCTTTGGCCTTCTATTCACTGAACGGATTTAGAGATGCCGAACCAGATGCAGGTTTCACAGTGGGAGAAGTAATAAAGCAGAAAGTCAGATGAATTTTCATGGTTAGCGTTAAGACTAGTAGTATAGGCAAGGAAAATGGAAATTTGAATGACCAGTTGTGTCTCAGTAGCCATCTTCATCCAGTCATACACAGATCCAATTAGTGCCCTAACCGAGCCTCGAACTTGCAACCATTTTGATCAGAATCATAAGCCCTAACCTTTGAGCCACAAGCTCGTTCTCTTGCTCGTTAATGAGCGTTCACCAATCCCTGATGGGACTTGCTTTTCCAGCTCTCCTTTACCTTGAGCCTGACTTCTCGATTTTGTGGCTCAATAGAGAGGGCATCAAGGTCCGATCGAAAGGTCACGAGATCGAGGCTTGAGTGGTAAACCACTTACGGTTGGGTAGGATTGGCTGACAACGCTTTGACTTTGGCAGGAATGTCCTTCTTCTGATACTACTAATAGCTATGCTTCCAGTCAGGGTCCATGAAATGAGTCCGTGGTCAGTATAAACCTGGACAAGCGGACTCCATTAGCGGTCAGTGAACGGTCCTCACTGAGTGTTAAGTTGGCGCATACGTGAGCATGTACTACAGTCTAATTTAATGTTAAAATCCCAGCTCTTCTGAGCCATGACCGTGGGCTTATAAAAATATGTTAATCGTTAACGTGATCCGAACATTTTCGGTTCTTTAAACCATCCGAGCTTCATTGCGACCATTTAGTGATGCATACCTACCCACCGAGTTAATTCCTAAGTAGTGTTGTACAAACATTTTTCGCCGCTTAGTGGAGTTGCACGGTCACTCCTTGTTTTAAAACCACTCAACGACGCCGCCAGAGCGCCGGAGAAGGCGATGAATGGCAGCTTCCTGTCCAAAACTTCCTTGCTGACAGGGGTTTCTACAGAGTACGCAACGACGCTGCAAAGCGTTTTTGTTTTTCGCAAAACAAAGAGGCTTAGTCCTGCGGTAACCAGTACTTAAGATTTTTCGTTATTTCTCTCGGGCGCACCAGAAAGAACTCTTGAACAAACGCCTCAAAGAAGGAATCTTTTTTGCCAAGAAATTCTCCGCACGATTTCTGCTGCTGCGATTACCTCTACAGGTTGGTTTTTTGAACTTGTTTTCACAGTACGTGGTCCACCTCGGGCACTTTATAAAATATGCAATAAACCTCCGTCAACGTTTCTCCGCAACTAGTCCGTTCGTAAATTAATAAGAAAAACTCAGAGGGAATGAGTAATAAATTACCAATCTTCAAGTTTTTGAAGCAGGTAGATTACGTGCTCTATTTATATGACTTCTTATGTATTGAAAGTCACCGAAGAAGATAATAACCAAACGTTGTGAGAAATAAACAATTAACCTGTCTTTTGAAGTGTGTTTTTTAGGCACCTGTGTGATTATTTCCTATTGAGGACGTTTTTTATTGTTGGTATGGTCAACTCCAGCTAGTAGTGCATTGAATGTTTATTTACTGTCGTGTGCTGGTCTATTTTACTCGACGCAAAAATGACTCCGATAGAGGCAAGAAAAAGACAATTTGCTGCAATCCTAAAGTCAGTTAGTTGATCTCTGAAAGTCATATTTTATTGAAACATATTATTCTGGCTGTTGCTTTTTGAAGCAGTGATCCGGAAGCTTATCTTAAGAAGTCAATGCGCTATCTCGATAGAGGTTGCCATTTTTTTAGTAGAAAGCTGCACTGATGACTTCGTACAGTACTTTATCATTTAAAGTGGCCCTTATTTGACTCAAAATGGACCGCTTCGCAAATTGCGAAACCGTAAAAACACTATAACCTGTGTCGATTTTATATGTTCCTAGTTGATAAATTGGGCCTAAAGTGCGCCGTCCAACGGCATATCGGAGGTTTTATTCTTCAGTTTATCTTAAAATAAGACCGCACCATTTTATTAAATGTTTACGTGCATACAACTTAAGTAACAATTTTTACAGAGTATGCTTTTTGTAGTTTGTGGAAAAAGATGTCCCTTACAGAGCCAGCATCATAATATATCTGCGGCAACACGATACTCAATATGACAACCAACTTAACGTATTCGTCTGAATTCAAAATAAAACATTTCAGGTGTTCGGTTAAATTATCCTGAGATCAATAATATATTGTACCTGTTTTGCTATCTGAAATATAAAAAAACATTCCCTTGGTAACATATAAAGGTGTGGCACAGTTAAAAGCGCGGCAAATTAGCTTATGTAGGCCCTCTCATATACCCCTAGTCCCAGTATTTTGGCCTGCAAGAACGGTGGTTATAGAATTTTGGGCACTGATAAATAAAATAGGCAGAGAAAAAAATTTAGTTGTAAGAGTAAAGTAAAAATATTTTTGTCGAAAATGCTTCTTGCGGCCGCTGGGAGTAAGTTGTTCTGCAAGTAAATTGAAGTTGTTCGCGGCGCTTCGCGCCACGGACTTTACTAATCTAACTCCAGAAGGGAAAACTGGACCTCAGCTAAGTTCAAGTAGACGAGTGCTAACTAACGTTTCATTTTTTTGGGAAATTCAAGAAACCTGCAATTGAGTAATCGGGGTTTTCAGCAATACGTTAAACGTTTATACAGATAAGGAAAAGCTACATATATAAATCAGAAACCCTTCAAAATACAATAAAATTAAAATAAACATAACATTTTTTGAAGTATATTCCGCTGCGCGTCCTAACTCCGCACCCATAAAACCTTATACCCACCGTTTTTGGAGGAAAACATGTAAGGAGTAGGTATTGATGAGTGGGCTACATGAGTTACTGTTGCAAATATATATTTCACACGCAAGGAAAGATGATTTTTAAGATAAATCCAAAAAGAGTTAATATTATTGAATAAATGTCCAAACCCGAACATCAGTCGTAATGCCATCCTTAACTCTCACCCTTGACTTACTGCTAAGCCAAATTACAAATGTTTTAATAAAACTTGTCTTAAGCTCCCGGAAATTACCACATAACCCCCACGCCATCCAGGAATAAGAGGCGGTTCCTCTTCCGGCTTTTTGCACTAAAAAGCCTTTTGCAGTCCGGTTTCCTTTAGCAGACTTATTTCTAAGCAGGCTTCTAACAGCAAAAACTCGCAGTAGAGCGGCTTGTTTGATGTTAGTCAATTTTCTGAGGATTCTCGAGCCAGATCTTTACCCGTAAAATGCTCTACCCTCATCAACTTCTGACGCGAACGATTTCCCCTAATGGCGATATGGAGAGCAGCAGTGATTTACATTCTTTTTGCTGCGGTAAAACGACGCAACGTCTAGGGCCACTCACCAGGGCATATTGTATGAAACCATTTATTTCTTTTAGAATAAAATTATTCTGATTTACTTACCGGGTATCATCTTCCTACCACTGACACGAAATGCATTTTACAGTCCAAAAAGGCTTGCGGTGCATTGCCTTCTGTCTCGTTTGCTCATGCGAGAACGCCCAAATGCACTGGGCTTTAGCCAGTTATTAGTAATATTATATTAAATAATTTGGGGAAGATGAAACAACAGCAAACCCTCCGTCATCTACAAACTATGCGGTTAGTAGTTACCGTGTTTTATCAGTTTTAGTAACCGATATGTAAACCTTCACTTCGACGAGTCGCAATGTCTTTCATAAATTGAGAAGAAGTAAGTTCGATCACCGAAATCGTAGGTTTGTCTGAGCTTTCGAACTCTTGCGGGAATCCATCGTCAAAGATTAAACCGTCAACGAGATCAAGAAATACTTATAGGGCAGACGGAACAATTAACCATCCACGAAAACAGCCACAATTTACAGGGAAAGGTGCCAAGTAACCGCCAAAGAAAGAAAGCAACATATAAAGGGGGAAAGGGGTGAGCAATTAACCGTCACCTTAACAAGAAAAATGTTTTTCAGGGTTGTCAGATATCATTAACTTGCTGAAATAGTCGCAGGTTTTTGACAAAAATCACGATTTACTCTCCATCACTACAAATACTTAAATTAATTCAGCAAGGTAGTTTTTGCGCGAAATTACGTGGTACGGGCAATTCACATCTGGTTTCCTGGCATCATGTATTCATTGGGCAGGTAACATACTTTGACTCATTGAAAATGCATCTCGAAGCTATTTTCTGTCACAAAATTAATAGTAAAACACGAGACTTCAAACCGCCCGTAATATAATTAACCTTGCATTGGATTCCAGGAAGAGAAGGCTTTGGATTTGAATTTGGATGGGGTTAAGGTAATTGCGACCGTTAGTTTTGGAACAAAGGGAAAGTTACCCTCCTCCAAATGTTGCCTTTTATTGGATTCTTTCAACCTGTCGTAGAGGTAAAATCCTTTATTAACTATCTGTCTTTCATGGGTTCTGACCGCTTATGCTCCAACTTTTTATTTTCTAAATTATGTAATAGCAGAAACTGGAGCGCACGGGAAGTCTCTTGTTTTTTGATCATTACATTTTGGGACAGAAGTCTGCACGGACTTATCAAGCTTTATCCATTCTATTTTTTCTATAGTTTTGCGTAGTGCTATGTTAGCCTCGTTACTAGCGCAATTGCCTGGCAATCTATATCTTGGCTTTAACGTTTTTAGTTGCCTCCCGTGTGCATTAGTTAACCAAAATAACTATCCATATCTCCTAATAATTCATGTACCAAAATGTTTGATATATGTGGTTAACAGAATTGGTCCTGTGCCGTTTTCATAGGATTGCACTTATTCGTTGGCATTTTAGTGACCACAGATCTCTAGCGCTTTTATTTGTCATAGGACTGAGGATTTCTGTCTTCAACAAAACACAGAATCTCTAAATATCTAGAACATGGAGAGTCAGAAGTAAGGTTTACTAAAAGTCTGTCGCGGCTCTAAATTTGTGATAATGGTTATTTGGGGTCTTTTTGGAAATGCAGTTCTGCTCTGTATGCAAGCCTACTATGTGTCTTGGACATGTATTTGTTTGCAACTATGGACTCCAGGGTCGTTCATTAATTTTTTGGCTATAAAACAACGTTGCAGTAAACATTGTCTTGGAAACGAAGGTGCCGGAGCAATGACTCCCTCTGAATATTCACATGAGGTTTGCGTGCTTTGGACGTTTAGACTGTTTTGATGAGAATGTTTGCGTGCTACACATTCAGTCGTTTTAGGAATTGTCCTCTTTTTCAGTAGAATATTAACGACAATGTGATACTAAAAACGCTAATAGATGGTGCTCATTGTCAAGAAGCAGACTGTTCAAGGATTGCAGGGCGAACTGTCAAGATATGTTTTTGTTGCTGCTCCTGTTCGGTAACGCCCTTTTGCTTTTATAGGCAAATCAAAAAACTAGCTGCTTGCTTGGCTTACACCCTAACGGGGGCCACACACATATTCGGAGAAAGTTAGGCCTGGGTTTTTTGCGTTACCTTTTCCCATGTACCCAGCACCCGCTTCGGTCCAATTGCTCCAATATGTTTGCCCCCTCATTGTGAGACGGAGATCGAGCATCAAGAGACCACCCCCCGCGACAAGACCTACCCGATGTATTTACTCTGCCGCCGCAGCTAACTCCGAGTCAGGAAGAGGCCTCAGCGCATGGAGTTGCTCGGTTCTTAATTGCAGGTTGAGGGTTTGACTGCAATGCGTCTATTATTTTAATTTAAAAAAATTGAACCTCCGGTACAGTTCATTCAGTGTGTGTAGGTTATTGGAGCAGTACAGACGTGGCCTTTATGCAACCCCCACGCAACTGGGATCCAAGCCAGGTGTGGCGAGACGTATACGGGCGATTTCAGCCGTGCCATCTGCCATCACTTGATCCAACCTTCGGACATTTTGAATCCTGTCTGGCGCTGGAGAGTGTGAAGATGGAGGAGGAGGGTACGGTAGATGCAACGCAAGTCTACTACAACTTAAAACTAGTCGATCTATCGCACGGGGTTAAGTAAATGAAACCCTAGCAACTTCTGTTTTTAGGCCAGGTTCTTTAGAAGAGGAGAGGTCCGGGCAAGACCAGGGTGGTAGGAATTGTATATTCTGTACAGAAGGATACAGAGAATATGCAAGAGGAAATTTACTGTCAAACAATCGTACAACCGCAAGCCAGCGGATGGCGTCTGAAACGATGTCTTTTCGGCAGTCGTCAGCGATTGGCTGTTCCAGGGGCTGGAAGCAGCAAGCGTTCTCAAAATGCACCTTGCGTTGAGCTAGCCACGACAGGCGTTCACAAGTGCACTTCGTGTGAAGCTAGTCACTGCACATGCGCTAGTTACGATATTTACAACATGTGGTTTTCTAGCATACGTTTGGTATAATCGGAACTGATGGCCTATCTGTCACACACAACGAACGTGTAGAGGAGGTTTCGCTAGTCAGTCACAAAATTCAGGCTTTTTTCAGGCGTCCCACTGGAATTTGATGGAACTGCAACGTAATACTGGAAGAAACACTGCCGAAATTAAGTTTAATTAGAAAATTGGCACAAATGTTTATACAGTGCGATGGGGAGTAGTGGTGGAGCTACCCGTTATATTAAGAGCGGACATAATCAGTCGGTGGGCCAGAATAAGCCATGGAGCCCACGTTTTTTCTTTTTAGTTCGGGGGCTGCCATATCCGCTCTTATGGTTATGAGTTTGCCTCTTCTAAGTTTCAGCACTGCCCATATTAAGACATCTGCATCTTTATTATCCTTGCGAAAGCGGTCATGTAATGTATCATTTAATTTAGATACCATAGAACGCGTGTCAAGCCGTCCAACTGCCCCAGCCTAGAAGTTTGTTCCCCTGGGAATCCAAGCAAATACCTAGTCTTAGGTCTTGCTCTGACGGCTCCAATTTCGTCCCGACGTGAACATGCATAGTCTATGAGATGTGTTCAGTCTTCCCGACATGCTTTGGGTGATGCGATCGGTGGGGACAATAAGTTTAGCTTGCGTAGTCAAACCCACCCCCAGGAAGAGTCGTAGAAAATGGAATCAAAATGAATGCAGCATCCGCAGTACGTAGGGTTCACATGACCACTTGCGTTCCATAATCAACAGCTCTTAAAGTCGCCACTGATGGTCCTTCTTTATGCAAGGATGGCTCGGACGTCCAAAACCGAGTCTTTATCGGCTGCGGTTTTATGATCCGCTTTGGAAGTTGGTGTGATCATCACTGAGCACTTTGGTTCGCTCTCATTGGAGGGGTTGGTCAGCCACGTTATCCCCGCGTGAGTGTATCCCTGCACAGGATATCTTTTAGTGCGAAATTGCATGAGAATGACTGCTACTTATGCTTATTGATGAACTGCTAGCCTAAGGAACACGACACGAGGACTCTGGTCCCCTGAATCTTAAAAATATGACGAGGTCCCGTTAAATGAGACACAACCTGAGAGCCAGCGTCCCTTCTCCTCCTCTTCACCACTGCTGGATGCTCGGCTATGCATGATTGGAATAATCTGCCGGTTTCACTGAGGTAGTTGCTATCTCCATAACTGCACCAGATCCAATAAATGCATTGAGGCTCCAGAAGCCGAAGTGTCAGGCCAATACACTTACAACGATTGTTGAACCAGCACTGCGGAGGTTCTTGTAAGCGTTGCAAAACTACAAATTGTAACCAATCTCCAGAAATCGTAGCCATTTATGCTAAAACTTTCGCCCTCTCCTGCCGCAGGATATTGGTGTCCAGAGACGACGTGGCTGCCACTGTGACGAAAGTGTTTCCATATTGGTTGCTCCTGAAACTTCTGCGGAGTTTTTTCTGAGTATTTACATTCCGATGGTCACCTGACGCACAAAGCACTTTTTCCCAGTTGCGGGTTTTATCATAATCGACTCTGTTTGCTGTGACTAGAAAATGCAGAAACAAAAGCAATCAACGGAAAAGCCCGTCTGTCGGGATGTCAAGCTCAATCTCTCTCGCGTTTTTTTCAATTTGACTGACAGGCAGAATCTCGCAATGAGAATTGAATGCGACAAGCACGATAGGCTGACACTCGGCAGGCAATATTAAGCGAATTGCACCGAGTTGGACGGGTAAAATTGGCAGTTTACTGGTTTCGAATGACGGCTGTCCAAGAGGGTGGGGGGGTTGGATTTAAGACATCAGTTGTCAGTCTGATACTGGACACGATTTTGGTAAGAGCAACGAATTTACGACCGAGGTCACTGCTGTCAAAGGGAACTATTAAAATGCTGTTGGAGTTGCCTTAAGGAAGTCCAGATTATTAAATAACAAAAATAATTAACAAAGGATACTGGGAAAGCAACAGGCAAAGAAAATTACAGTCGTTAATTCAAAGCATTAAATCAAAACGGAAATTCATTTTTTGGCAACAGTAATTTAAGTAGTGCACCTCATATACCCTAATCCCAGCATTTTGTCCTGGGGAAACGGTGGTTATAGGTTTTTTATGGATGAGGGATCAAGATAGGCAACGGAATATAATTTAAAAATTGCTATATGCAGTATTATTTTATTGCAATTAGAACAGTTGTTGTTTTATATCTGTAGACTTTCCTAATCTGTACTATCAGTTATCGTATTGCGGTCATTAGGGGGTTGTATATTTTCCCATCAATTGAGCTCCAACTTACTTTTGATTTAATTCACACTTCTATTAGTGTCCTTCGCTGCCTATCATATTCCCCTATCCCCAAAATCTCTATAACCACTGTTTCAGTATATAAAATAGACTGGGACTAACGGTATATGAGGTGCAAAGCTCAAACTACCTCTGCCGCCTTTTCAAGTAGGAGGGAAGTTGTGACACTGATTATCACGCAGTTTTTACGCTTAGGTATTTCAAACAGGTCAGGATTACGGCGTTGTAATGCGATTCCCTTCAACCGTCTGCAAAGCCGGTAAATCATAAATTTCTTTATTTCATTAGGGATCTTCTATAGAAGACACATAACAATTTGTGTGGGTAGACACTATGTTCTATGTTCAATGAAGAGCATAAAAGTGGCTAGTGGGATAGGAGTGGAATAGATATTGCAAACTCTTAAAATGGCATACTTTTGCATTAATTACAATCCAAAATAAAACCTTCTTTAATTATACAGTTAAAAGAAAAAACAGATTGCCATAAAATAAATGCGTATAATTTCCATAAAAAGGTCTTTTCTTTAATCACTGGCAAAATACATATTACGTCGGTACTCGTTTTTTTAATGGGTGCTTATCCGTTAGGGATAGCGAAGGATTATTTTCAAAAAGCGACCTCATAAACAGTCTGAAATATTATGGTAATTAATATTGCAGACTATTGTTAGCAATATTTGCTAATCAAAAAATTGAGTAGCATTTTATGAGGTCGGCCACTGCCTGTAGTTCCGCATTTTTAGCTTCTTCATTTACTTGATTTTTGATTATGACTTGGTAATTTTCAATTTTCTGCCCGGGACACTGCTTTTGTTCTTTCTAACTTCCTCAGCTGGGAATCATATTCTTCCGTGCACTCGTGTGTATCGCACCAACATAAAGGCGGTATATCCTTTTCATATTCGTCAACCCTGTTTACGAATTCAGCTAAGATTACGTTCATGTAGTCTCGGAGGTGATTTTTTATCCTCGATTCAATGAACCGTTTTACTCAGCTTGCCGGTTGCATGAGGAACTTAAAAGGAAACACTTAGATATTCTTTGCGATAGAAGGCTTTCTGCAGAGCAAAAGGAGGAATAAATTAAGCCAAATGGGACTGCGCACCTTTGCCTCGGTCTCAACTTGGGAATAAGTGCTTTTATAGGCATTAAATCAATTGCCTAGGACATAAAATAGTAAGCAAATTAACGACGGAAAATTTCGCAGCTTGGAGAGGAGATACGTGTGGCGGGCTAAATCTAAATTATGGAATATTTGAAAGTTTCGAAAGTATTATGTTTGTTTCGATCGCATTTTAATCCTTCTAAACAGAGATCTCAATGGTTTTCTTTGATAAAAACAGGTAACGGAATATTTAGTAATGAGGTACAGGTCAAATTTCGGCGACACTCCAATCCTAGCTAAAAGCGACGTGCACCGTCGTCCCCACGGAGAGGACGCAGCACCAATGGTCAGCGTGTGAACTTGTTTGTACTGAGGCAGACTTGCAAGTTCACTCCTACTCGCACAAATTGCAGTCCGGTCGCCAGATAGTATGACGAGAAGGAGGCAGGTGCGCAGTTGCTCACGCGTGTAAGCAGACCCTCTACGCGTGCCGCACACGACCTAAATTTTGCTGAATTTTCAGGTTTTCACAAGTATGAGACTGCCATAGGGGCCCGGTGCAGACTGGCTCTTAGATCTGGGGAGGACTGCGTTTTTTTTCTCAGTTTTCAAACACCCACGTCAGGAGTCTTAGGGCCTCCTGACAAATCCAAACACCTCTGATTTACTTCAGTGAAAAACAAATATGTTGATGTGCCAGAAGGCGTAAGCCTTCACTGCCTGTGTCCATCTGTTTGGTCTCTAATATACTCATAGCCGACTGTCGAAGACTGTTGATATTGGGTATGGTGGCCGACCCGGGGTTAGACCTACGTCGTTGCGTACGTCTATGTACCACCAAAATCCTCTCTCGATGTGACAATAATTATGAGCTTGCGTGTGAACTGTGCCATTCATATGGCAGTTCGACCGTCGATTCTCCCGATTTCCATCATGTGCTGCACTGGGAAATAATGCGGGGATGCCGACTTGCGCGTGGAATAAGTTTAAGCGATAGCAGACTTGCCTTACCTCTTCGCACCACTGCCCGAGCCCGTTATCAAGGTGGAGTCAGAGGAGACGCCGTGAGAACCCGCGGCCAGAGCTGCCACCATGCCCGGCTCAGATTCCTTACCCAACTTCTGTTCCAACGGCGGCACTTCTCCGCATGACTGTCAGCGTCTGTTCGCAGGTAGTTCCCGACCAGGCACCCACCTCACCACCGTGGAGCTTTGGCTCAAGTCGGTCCAGGTCTCGGATTTTCTCCGCCTTCCAACTATTACCAGTTTGAATTCCGGTAAAGATTCCAGATCCAAAAATGGGCTATGACACACACACACATTTAGATCCCACGGAGTGGGACTGCCATGAAGACCACGTAATGGTGGATGGCTGAATCTGCACTTGCATGTGCCATTATGTGAGCCATTTACTAGGGTAGCGCATCCCCAAAAAGTCTAGCCATGCTCCAATGTAGTCCCCCAGGATGTTTCAGCGTATGAACTGTGCAACACAATCAGGGAGTTCATCACACAGACCTAGAAGCCAAATTCATGCATCTGCATCCATCCTGTTATAGGCAAAGACTTGTATCATTCATTGATCCTTTTGACTTACATTAGAGCGGTAATCATCAGAGAGACTAGGGGTTAAGAAGAGTTGATGTTTTTTTATTTTGCGTCGGAACTATCTTCGAGGTTGTTTGGCTAACGACAAGCTGCCTGTTATGCCAGAAATAGTTCTAAATTATAGAATAGTACAAACCCGATATTCCTGCAAACGCTTTGCTTGTTCAATATGATTGAAAATACACCGCATTCAATTACAGTTGGTGGATTTGGCTGTTACACGCTAGTTTTTGCTATTTTCTTTTCAGGAATTAGAGTTGAAAACCTACGGCAGTGGTCACAACCATAACAGCTCCTTATCACACCGGCAATCACACTCGGATTACCCGGACACAACAACCTCCACTACCCACCAATTGCCTCAGTCCTCGAAGCAGCGGACCGAATCCGATCGACAGTCGAAAAGGCATCAGGCGCGCGCTGATAAGTCCACCAAAAGTGGCGTTTCTGCATTTGGAAAACTCAGTAAGCTGAGGATCTTAGTATGCCGCTCTGTCACTTAGCCACCACACAAAGGAAAATTCGGAGTTTCGGTCCTGTTGGTAGGAAGGAAAGATCAATCCTTAGCGCCATTGGCCTTTTGTGGTCAGCCGCAGCGTACAGATCATTATGCATGCATTTTCCTGAATGTTCCATGAGACTGCATCACATCACAAAAGTATGTGCCTCTGCCGTCGTTTTCAGTCGATAGAGGTGGCATAATTTTTATTTCTTATGGTGAAGTCGGTGTAAGTTTATCACATCTGAAAACAGTTGGTAGTCTGCTGGCTAGTAGGACGTTTACTAAGCAACACAAGAATTTCGGAAGTTAACGAGCCCCTGCAGAGCACTGCATGTGACATTATCAAAGAATGCAGATGTTTCGCTCCAGGGCTGTTTACCCTATCTTGTGCGCAATCAGTGCCAGTGCATCAGTTGACATGAATATACAATTTATTATACAACCTGTTGTTTTGATTGAAGTTTGCTGTCCATGCTCCTAGTCTATGTTAGGAAACTTTTCAATGATCAGAAAAACTGACAAAATAAACTCCGAAATATTTGCCGTACCTGAAACTAAATCAACTGGCGTTGAGGATGGTTGGTTGCTAACAGATATTAAACCAGAAATGACAATGTAAGTCGTCGATGTATTTGTCAGTTATACCTTATTATCATGTTCCAGAAAGCGATATGCGATTACCTGCGAGAGTTTTTGAATGAGCTCAAGAGCATAGATGGAACATACATATTCCTTTACCAAACTAGTGCGTCCCATACTACTATTATATTCTGAGAGGTCGAAAATATATGAGGTCCAGGTAATTGAAAATAAGGCGGGAAGGCTTTCTTCCTATCTTCTGTACTTTCATATATATGTTAAATAACTGAGGAAGTATGCATGCCAAGAGGATAAATGACGAAAGAAGGCTCACTGGAAAAGTGGGTTTAACTCACGCATTTTCAAGCAGATAACACCGGCTCAAGGTCAGACTAGAGGGTTTTATAACAGAGGTTACATTGAACCGGTATGGCGGTGGGGGTGTCAGGGTCACGTTATTCGTGCTACAATAGGTGCTGCATGCGAGAGGAAGTGTGAACTTTTAGAATGTGGGCAACGTGTCGGGTGTTCGAGAATCGATGAAGTTTTACTTGGCCAAGCACAGATAGACTGTTGTTGTTTCACGCTAGGCACACGTTACTTAGCCATTTGCGCAACCCTTCATAATAGGAATCAAGATCCACGTGCTGTTGATGTTGTTTGTGCAGGAGTGCTAGGCTCCGAGAAATTCTCGTGCCTGGTTTTTGTTATTAAAGGCGACCTCTTCAGTTCCATCCCAATTAAAGCAATGGTCACAATAACTAGTATTCGTAAAGGCGAGAGACAATTGATCACGTCAAAGGATGGCCTTTGTAAACAGATGGACAATGAGCACGCAGAATGCGGTAAATGACGTTAGTTTGGGTGCTTCTTAGATGTGTTATATCTAACGAGAGATAGAGCTGTTCTCAGGGATAGGGCCGGCTTGTGAGATATGCTGATCCCTGCAACATTTTCATTACAGTTTGCCTGGCTTAGCCATTTCATGTGTTTTTTTCATAACTAATTTAAGCATAATTTGCATTGATTTATTCATAATTTTCAACAGGAAACGATAGGTGAGAGATTAATAACAGCCCTGCGTCGCCAGAGAATGTCAGCTATAGTTTCCAAAATAACAGTATGTTCTTGGGAGCTGTTTGTTTATCGTCCTTCCAGTTGCCGGCTTCTAATACTTCTTGTCCAGGATCGCTATTTCTTGCGTTAATCCCCTCTTGTTGGATATTTACGCCGAATTCCTTCTGCAGTTTTTTCGGCGTAAAAAAAGTAAAATTCAAAAACCATACCCAAACTTTTACAGTCTCCAGCACCAGGAATGCATCCTAGAGTCCCTTTGGTATACCACCGTGTTTTTTAAACAAATCTAATCTACGCGAGCGAGCGACGGGTTTTTTTATTCTGAATATGTATCATCATGTTATTCTTGGGTTGTCTCAAAGAAAGTGTTTTTGTTGAGTTTCAGATAAGACCATCTCACAAGTGGACTCAATGGAAGGTGCTAAACACGTAGAAATAATCGGGCATGGATAAATGGTTATTATGTAGCGGTTTTTTGTGTAGTTGCTTGAACCAGTATAGAGTACGTAACAAAGCACAAACGTGGAACGTTGAGCTGTATTTAATGAACTTCAGCAAAGTATGATTAGTAAATGCGCATGATAGCTAGCAGCAGTTTTTATCGATCCTTCCTTTCTTCACAAAAATTGAATCATCACCTGTGATGTTCATATTTTCCTGAAATTACATATTTTCTCAGACCTGAAATGTGAACTTTTAAGGTCTACTAATAATTCCTGTACAGAATCACTGTTTCCTGCATAAAAAAGGAAACCACTAAAGTGACACCCAATTTTCTATAATCCCAGCACCAGAGATGGGTACTGCAGTCCTTTTGCTGCCCCGTTGTGTTTTCACCAGATAGAATGCATACACAGCAGTTATTTTTTTGAAAAAAATTTTCCGCGCTTCGAACGACAGTGTCTGATTGTGATAATGTCCCAGTTCGCACTTTTTTCAGGTTTTTTCAACCCCAGCATTGTTGTCTGAGTTTTATATTAGACACTCTCCCACGTGGAATTACAAACAGGCGGCAGGCAAGTAGAACTACTCAGGTTTAGGTAATTGATTATTATGCGAGACGATTCCAGGTTCAGACGTCATATCGTGTGCATCATCTCCCAAAGAGGAAGAAGAAGAGAGGACAATTTCACGGACCGAAGTTTATTATGACTGACGTTTCGAGAGCAGACTCACGTCCATCATCAGAGTACTGTGTTTACTCTTCTGTGGGTCTTGCATGAATCCGTCTTGCCGCTAGTGTCGTGGTTTATCCGTGTTTACTGCACGTGTGTTCGCCTGCCTGGCAGCCACTGGTAGGCTCTGACGGTTTTACTGCTGACCAATGACGGATCGGCGTCCCTTTTATATGAACGCCACTATCGTTGTAACCCTTGGTTATATTTAAGCTATTCTTTGTATAGCTATTGCTGTGTCACGTCGCGCAACTATGGAAACCTGGGCTATACTTCATAAACCCAAAAAATATGATTAGTAAATGCGTATGTTTATATTTTTCTACCATTTCATGTTTGCTCAGACCTGAAATTTGTACTGGTAAGGTATGCTTATAACTCCTGTCCAAAATCACTGTTTCTTACGTTGAGCCTGCCCTAGTGGATATTTACACCGAATTTTTTCTGCATATATTCCGGTAAAACATGGAAACACTACAGCCAAAACCAACCTTCTATGACCGCAGTACCAAGAATGCATCCGAGCGTCCTATTGGCGCGCTTTCACCGTTTTAACAACTCTGCTCCATACACAACAGTTGTATACTCTCAAAAATGGTTTTTATGCTGTCATTTTTGTCAGCTCTGATTCTGGCAAAACTGACGGAAAGTTGGCGAGCCATGTGGAGATGTAAAATTGCTCCAAACTCTGGTGGATAAATTGTTGCCGTCCCCTTCCCTCATTCTCTCCGCTCCTTGACTGTTCTTCGCTACTTTATCTCAAGACAGCAGTTTTCCTCCATCCCAGTTTATTAAAACTATTTTTCTTTTCTGAATTCCGTCATCATCTGGAACGAGAACGCGTAAATATGAAGGCGACTGTATGCTATCTGTCTCGCTTAAGTCCACATAGCGCGGCAGTAGTCACTCGGTTCGCCGGGAACCGCCCATGTGAACGACAGGTGTTTTATGATGGCAGTGTGTCTCAGTGTGTACTTCTTGGATTGTTCCATACGCAGACTCAATAAAAGGCGGTAAGCACGTAGAAATCCCCATAGAGAGACAATTGGTTGTTACCTAAATATGTGCTGTAAAGCTGCTGGAGTTAATATTAGGTAATTCTTATCGTGCAGGCTTGAACTTTATTTGTTCAACAGCAAGCAAAGCATCATTATTAAATGCTTATAATAGCTGGCAGCTGTCATGGTACCACCATTCGTTTCTTAATAGAAATGTAATCATCCGTAAGGGTTTTCATATTTTTATGTTTGCTGAGCCGTGAACGTTTTGGCTGGAAGTAGCGATTTCTTTCAATTTCTTTTGTAACGTAAACTATTTTCGATATAAAGAAGGGGAGAACGCAATCTCTGAAAAGATAGTTTTCGATATGCACGTTTGGAAAAGAATAAGGTAATGCGCGCAAATCTATTTTCAAAGTAACTGCATATTTTCTAAAAGTAACTGGTCTATATGAGTGAATGAATGAGGAGACACCAGTGTTATTAGTACGTCGCTTTAATAAGTGATACAGTGGAGCCTCGAGGGACAAGTAGCGCCCCATCTACGAGCACTTCAGGTCAAGAATGAACCACAAGCTAAAAATGCACTTTGATTGAGGAGCTTACGCTTAGTGAATGAGTTTTTGAGGCGTTGGTATGCCTGTGTTCACAATAGTACTTATTTCTCGATCGCCTGTAGCCAAGTATTGAGCGGGTGTAGTTTGATTGGCTACGTTTCGTAAGACGAACGTTTAAGAGGAAGTGTTCGTTGCCGGAACGGGTTTAAATCGTCAAACGAGGTTCCACTGTACTCGACAACAAAAAGACACCAAAACACATTAGAAGGCCACAATATTTGCTTCCAAATGTCCGATTTCTGTTAATTTAACTAAAGCATTTTATAGCAAAACTTTCTGTTATTTTAAAAACTAGAATCATTTTGCAAAGAGAACGATTCTTATTTTTGAAATAAAATTATAAACAGTGGTCGCCGTTGAACACGTAATTTTCCTTAATTTGTTTAAGTTTGATCATTACTCCAATACCAGTGTGAATATATTTTAGAAAATATAAAAATAAAAATGAATGGCATAAGGCCTCTTAAGTACTTAAAATAACTAAAGCAATTGTTAAGTGTTCGTAAGGTGATATTAAATTTTCTCGATAATGCCGTGGTTCTAGAGCGGTAAAAAAGAGCTCTACATACGAACAATAAATTTATATATTGTGTTAAGTTGAAAGCTTGAAGCAACAACTTTCTATTTAATTAAAAAATTGTTCTTGAGTCAAAATATTCTGTAGAATTTGTTCTTACTGGTTACGTATTTGTGGCATGTCATTGAAAAAGTGTGTCATCAAATTGCTTTTTTTTACTTTTTTCACTGATCAATTCATAATTTGCGCATTTGTTCGACGTTTACACCAAAACCTTTAAATTAAGGTATATATAAAGAGTATTTACCGAGAGAACGTGTTTTTGGATATAAGTTCTTAGAATGATGACCATGTTGCTTCTTTGTAGAAATTCCTTGAAACAGCAAACCACATTGTCAAGAGTAAATCATGTCAGCAGTATAACTCTGCAAATACTATTCCTAAGATTGATGAAAAACTTTCCATAAAAGGTTACCGCTTGGAAATTGTTGTGATAAGACATTCGGCTGACGAACTTCTGTGTTTATAAAATTTCTCCAACATAATATCGGAATGACATTTGAGAATTTTGAGAATTTCTTTAAGTTTTCTGAAGATAAACAATGCAATTTGACTGGAAATAAGAGGACATCCTTTCTCTTTATAATGGTTTATCTTCCGCATGAGTTGATTCATTTCACTTTCAGATATATACTGGCGAATTAAAAAAAACTGGCTACAAACATTGTCATTTTTTGAAATACTTGTAATTCTTTCGTCTGTTCTGTTTCTAAATAAAGTAGAAGGGCATTGTAAAGTATACAAAAAACAATTTTTCTTTATGACTTACATTTAATAAGGCATTATTTGTAGTAAATCTACGATAAAATTTTAGAAATTTGGTTTTTCTTGAAAGACTTTTGGGGTTCATTGCTTTATTTAAACAAAAACTCTTCTGTTAATGCATTTTTACAAAGAAACTTCACCAGATGGCTAAATATTATTGCATAAACACAGATGTTCAATGTTACTGCAAAGAAATTTGGTTTCTATAACTTGGCTTCAATTCAATCTGAACAATTTTGCATAATATTTTCCAGTTCTGGAGGGGATATACTCGATACCTTTTTTATTTATTTTGGAGTTCATTCTTAGAATTATAAGCATTAATGTGCAGTTTAGTTCTATCTTTCGTAATGGCATAAAAAATTCCTTCCATATGAGGCTACTTCCAATTTCCCCAAAACCAATAGTTAATTATCTTAATAAATCTAACTTAGTGACGATTTAACTAACTAAAATGCTTTCGCAGAATTCAATAAACTGAATGAATCACAATAGTGTTTTCAAATGTATGCTAAAGTGTCCAGGCGAATTTCATAATTCGCATTGCGTGGTCTTCGATGGCTACTGTATGCCGCTCACTTTTGCCTGACATTTTTAGATAAAACACCAATTTCCTTTCATAGGAGGTGCCTTGTATTAATATCGTTCAGTCAGAACGCGCTAAGACAAGGGAATATTCTCTGTAACCCAAGCGTGCCTACTCGGATGAATAATCTGTTTTGAAACGAGATTTATTATCCTTAATTGATATTTGCATTTTAAACGTATTGTAACGCCGGTTAAGGATATCTCATGAGCTTCGCATTAAGTATTTTGATCTGCCTATTAAAATGTCCCACTAAATTCAACCTACCACAATGCCTTGGTGGGGAACCTCGAAGAACCCAGTTCTTGTGGCTTCTGTTTTCACTGTATCTTTATAAGCACAGAGTGGAGCATTTGTAATCAGCCAATTGCAGTGAAAAGTAAGCAGTTTTGCTGAAAGCTTGCTACGCCATTTAAATCAACTGAGCGATAGACTAGTGTTTAACAATAGGAGTTCTGTGGCAAAATGGATCGAACTTGTTTACCGTGTTCTATTGTATATTTAAACAAACAAATGGGGTGCAGATAACAATAAAAATTGTTTTTCTTGAATACAAATGTCTGTCAATATCAGTTACCAACTTTCCAATACCCTATCGCAAGCAGGTCCCTAACGCAGCAATTGTTGTTGTCTATTTTCTCAGGATAGACGTTATACCCGACCGCCCCTGGCATATCAACTAAATGGACCTGTGCTCCTTCATAGACTTATTGATAGTTGATAGGCTGTTTGAAATGTGAACGTGTGTGTGTTAACAGCTACATTGCTAAAAAATACAAATTTATTTGACAGAAACGAACAGGGACAGACTTAATTAAAAAATTTTTATTCAAAGTACATATATTACAAAAAGGCCTGTAAAAAGTGCCAACCACCAAAGCCTACCATTGCCGAAAGATGAAAAATCAATATCGATCTTTCAGCCTATTTAAAAATGTGCACTGTTCTTCATATATTTCCCTCAAGTCCGACAACGACCTAGTGTGTTAGCGTCGAAAATTTACAATTTATTTTATTCCTGTTTCTCAAAGTATCTTTTCCGTCAAATTACATTTCTTGGGATGCCTAATTTTAAGTTCATATAGATTTAGGTGCACAATCAAGTACGCCATTACTCGTGCCTTCTCCACTTTGATCTACCCCGTTAACTTACAGTGGTATTTATTTATATAGAACCCTGTATGTATTTATATGGACCCCTGCATGCATTTATATAGACCCCTGTGGGCATTGTAATATTTTCGTTGGGCACCAAGGCAATTGCATTTGCATAAATTCTCCGGATGTTTATGAGTGTGGGTTTTTTTCTTTCTACAGGCACCGATGACAACCGCTTTCTCGAATTATTGATTTTTTCATGATTCTTGAAACGGTTGACTGTAACGTCAGCACCTGCTGGATCCCCAATTTCTGAACGATTTCTCTCTCGGTCATCTCTTTTTGAGCATTAACCACCTCAGCAACAAGCTTCTTTGTTGTTTCCGATGTATGATCAGGAAATCTCTCTGAAGAGGATAGGCGAGACACTCAATTTGTCTGATTCAACAGTCAAAATAATTGCAAAATTCTAAGCAAGAATAAAAATAACGAGCGAGATTTCAAAACCACTTTTGAGAAGAAAAGGCCAAAACAAACATCGGAAACAACTAAACAGCTTGTCGCTGATACTGGTCAATGCTCAAAACGAGATGAACAAGAGAGAAATCGTTCAGAAATTGGGGATCCTGCAGGTGCCAACGTCACAGTCTACCGTTTCAGGAATCATAAAAAAAATCAATAATTCAAGAAAGCGGTTGTCATTGGTGCCTGTAGGAAGAAATAAACCCACACTCATAAACATCCGGAGAATTTATGCGAATGCAATTGCCTTGGTGCCCGATGAAAATATTGCAATGCATACAGGGGTCTAAATTAATGCATACAGGGGTCT
>JAYGXS010000001.1:8283214-8388260 GCA_036362985.1 Ligula intestinalis | reverse complement strand
TTTAAACGTGTTCCCCTTACAAGTCCTTTCAACACTGTAGCTGGTCAACACGAATAGCAAAATTTGGTGGCCAGACCATCTTAACTGTGTTCAGTTGGGTAAGCGAAAGAACCTCGTGAGCACAATTGGTTATGGTTTGTCCGATGCCAATGAACTCAATTACGCGGCTTTCGAATTTGAGCCGCCCATTTTTTTGCTCTTCATTCACGTGGGAATTAATTATCCTATACCATCCTCTCTAATCCTCTGCTTTGTTTGTCTGCATTTTTGATCATGAGGTCATATCTACAGTACGTTGCTACCCTTTTAAATGCACGAAAACAAGTTATTTTATCTACAACACATCAACATTCCAATATTTGTCAAATCAGGTAACTCTGTCGCATATGCAATTTACCAACAAATAGAAAGATCATATTTATCCTGTAGGGCTCATTATTGATCTAAGTCTTCCAGAACGCTTTTAGTGCACGTTCTGAACAGTTCCATCAACTTCAAACTTACCTATAATTCGATTGATAGTAACCCATGTTGAGAGTTCTTATTTAACTTCCGTTCTTAACTGCATTTTAAAACTTTAATTAGCAATTTAAAATACTTTTTTTTTCTTCTGAGTTTAGCCTTGCTGAAATCATTGTGTTTAGTTATTGCATTTGCAAAATAAACACAAACAATTTAATCATTGGCTATTTACAATTATTTAAAATATGGTCATAATGCAGTGAAAAAACATTAAAATAATACTCCTAACTTCTTCATCATATCACCTTTGTCACTGTGTGACGGTCTTTGAGTGTTTGCGTTGCGAGCTCCTTGGCAAAGCGGAACTTAATTGTTCCTTGTCTATATTGGTGAAACACCAGCATCCATTCATCAAATTCCCGATCACAACCGACAAAGCAGGGGACCCGTGGACTAGAGGTTGTGTCATGCACACAATGACCAAAGGTCCCGGGTTCAAATCTCGGGGGTGCCAACACTTGAGATTGGGTATGACTGGCTTATGACGGCTAATAAGCCAGAAATGGCCATCCCGGTCTCCCTTTGCTTTGTCGGGTCCACTTCTTCATCATATCACCTTTTTCACTATATGACGGTCTTGAGGGTTTGCGTTGCGAGCTCCTTGGCAAAGCGGAACTAAATTGTTCCTGGACTTTATCGGTGGAACACCAGCATTCATACTCTGAACTTTTTCTACGTTTTTGAAATAATAAAATAATCATAAACAACAAGTTAACATTTGAACACTGCATAAACAGCAAAATTTAATGGATCCATCAATTTCGAGAGGGCTCTTCAGTTGCCACCCCTCATTGCATAACGGGAATGAACGTAAGAGAAAACACACAACTGAATTCATACAGAAAAAATCGATAAAAACCGGCAAGGTCACTGTACACGGCCAAAAGGCATTCGATAAAGCTGAAAGTTAAACGCTGTAGACAGCATATCTCCTTGTGGACCAAGTGCGATTTTTTTTGGCTATTTAATCATGGTTTCCAACAACGGACATGCAAGATGTTTCTTCGCCTTAAGGTTTCACCCACAAATTCTAAGTAAGACTCAAATGAGTGATGGGGAAACAAATTAACCTCGACCTTATTTCTTTGCAGACAGTAGTCTTATAAATTTTGCAGACCGAGCGTGTGAATTCGTAAATCCTGAGCATGCAGATCTAGGAGCGCCTGCATTCACGAGAATCGTTGCCGGTTTTCCAGAAAACGTGCTTTACACACATCAAAAATTTCCAAATACCCTTGGATTGTTTAATTTCAGCGATGATCTCCATGTAAACATTTAACATACAAGCTGGCCGAACGAGCGTTTTCTAAATTATTAATAGCCAGGCAAACATAAATATATGAGGGAGAGGAAGAGTTAACGAAAATTCAAGCAACTTATTTCTAATTCTTAGGAAGAGAGGTGTTAAGAGATCAAAGGGTCAGATTTTAGTCGAAATAAGGCACCAGAAGGGGGAAGGGGACCCGATATTTAGTTCACGTCGGTCCTTCGTCTCCAGTTCGCTTCTGGTTGGGAAGTGACAGGACGCAAATTGTCACCGTTTCGCGATGGCATGGGCCATGTGAGGCTGCATGTAGTCACTGTCTCGTCATCGTCTCGCAGCGTGGCAGGAAGTATGTCAATGTATGTTTCCATACCACATGCTATTAACTTGCCCCTTAACATAAATCCTGCACCTCTCTAAACTACTATGAACACGTTACATAAGGCAATTGGATTTTTCTCACGCATCTTAATACATGTTAACCAATACCTTAGTTCATAAGGGATATTAAGAAAGGGACAGAAAATATACGTTTTCCAAGTCATATGATACCATTTCTTCCTATTCTTAAATTTTAAGACAGTGTCATATGATCTGACCCAGTTGTGAAAAAAACTCGAGACGTACGGCGGGATTTGAACCCGCGTATTAGAGAAAGCCTTTACCGGAAGCCAACGCTCTAATCGCAAAGCTACAAATGCCCCACCTCGCACCATGTATTTAATCACACTTGGGTCGATATTACCCACCCAGCATTATTGCTCGCGTGGAATCTACCAACATGGAACAGCAAGCCGACTGCCCAAGCGTAATTTTTTTAGCAGTCATCTGGAATCCACCAGAATGACTACTAGGCTGACTTAATTATTAGGAGGTTTGGCAGCTTTACTTAATGTGAGTTGACCCAATACGCGGTTTCAAATCCCGTCGAACACCTCGAGTTTTGTCACATTACGAAATCTGTCAAGCCTCCTTTTAACAGTGTACGATGTCAGTAAAGGATAACGAAAATTAATAATTTAATCTGTTTAGTTTGGTTAATCCATTTAAATGATTAAGGTCGTTGAAAATCTCCGTTAAAACGTTTTTTCTACTTAAAATACCATCTCCTGATTTGCTGTCATCAATCGCTAACAAAAAACACTCATTCCGCTTTGCTTTGGGATTCGTTTTTTGGCTTGCATTCTGGCAAGGAAAGCAACACAGGAATGGCTGTTTCTGGCGCATTAGTCGTCACCAGCAAGTCATACCTACTTCCAAATGGTGGTACACCGAAGGCTCGAACACGCGACTTGTTTGCCAAGAGTCGAAATTTCTTAACACTGAACCAAGGACTCGTTGCCTTACTGATTTCGGCAAAATAAGTTTCAGTTGTGAACCAAATATAACCCTACTCCCAACATTTAGTCCTACGAAAACGTTGGTTAAAGGGTTTTTGGGGGATGGGGATATAGGATATTCAGTGAAGGAAAATTGTAAACGTAAATGTAAAGTGAAAAGAAATGCAGTTGAATTTGTTTTCCGCGGCCCTTTTGAGTTTTTCCACATGTAAATTGAAGGTTTGTGTGGCACTTAGTGCCGCGGACTTTACTTATCCAACTAGAGAACGGTAAGTTAGACCTGAGGTAAGTTGAAGTAGACGACCTCCTAACAAAAATTTATGTGCCTCAGGAATTTCAAAAAACTTTCAATTTTATAATCAGATTACAAAAATCTACAGATTTCACTCAACAACATTTTAAAATGCCGTTAAATAAAGTGCGTAGAGTAGTGATTAAAATATCTTTCACTACTTTTCCTAATTCCGCACCCAAAAAATGTCTATAATCACCGTTTATGTAGGACAAAATGCTGGCACTAGGGACATTTGACGTGCACAATATAAACCTTTCTTGATTCGATTTTGATTTATAATAATAACTTCGATGGATTGACGCTCACTGTCGTCCCATTGTATTTAAAGTTACTATTCACCTATATGAGACAGTTACTGTAGATGAAAATAAACCCGGTCTTTTCAGTACAATGCAAGTAGTTCGAGTGATTAGATTGTAAGCCCTACTACAGCTATGGCCTGAAATTTGTGGGTTTCAACTTGCCGAAAGATTTGAGTATTTTCATGACTTTTTAGAGGAAAACGTACATGTGGTGGCATGAATTTAATGCTTGTTACTATTTTGAGAAGAAGGGAAATTTTAATGAAAGGACTGTATAATTGTAGTATGACGGAAAAATTCCGAGACTTTACTCCTTTAGTCGCCAAGTCTGTGATAGGCACAAACAGTCTGTGTGTGGTAGTCTATTAATGAGGGCTACCGTAAACCTCTCAAACATTAAGAAATATGTGGTGAACGATATACGTCCTACGGGATGGTGCTCTCGTTCGCACTCTGTCACTAAAAGAGTAAAAATAGGTTTTGTTGCAGCATTATTTCCCTAGTAGAAGTTTCCCACTCCGAACCCCTTTTTCTGCGTTCGAGAATTATTTTGCTTTTCCCAACTGTTCTTTCACGACCACTTCAATCAATGGCTTTCAAACCACTGCAACCGTTTGCTGATTTGTTTATTTGAATGTGGGTTTTTAAAATGCCCTGCCTAGGGAAATAGCCAATGAGGTAATATTTTTTTGCATTTCACCTTAGTCCTCAGCGGAAAAGAGTTGACGTGACGCACAGTTGTCATGCAATGGGCAGTGCATGCTGCAAATTTTGTAGCAGTTTTAATAATTTTTTACTTGAAGGAGATGCACGCTACTCCATGATCTTGAAAGGTTTGAATTAAATATAAATGCAAATATTCAGCCAAACTGGAATTAAACTTGTTCAATTGTTTACCAATTAATTGCAAGTGATTTTTACCTCGCCAAATTATGCGAAATCCCTTTCTGTCCATTCTTTGCCACTTTTGAAATATTATTTTGTGATACATGGGTTATTTTTAAGACTGCCAGATTATCTCTCCTTCACCAGCATACCCTCTAAGTTTTGAACCTGGTATATTCAAATTCTACTTTTACAAAATTTTGCGGTTTAAACAGTATTTGAATCCTTTTAATAGTGTATACGCGGAAGTTTGTGTTTCTGGCATACCCGTAACCGTAACAGGGGACAGAATAAGGGATGCTGTGGCACGCTAAGGTCCAATTTCATGCTGATCCAGTCTCATGCCGACGATCCAGATTCAAACATTTTTAACCCTATAGAAGCAGACATGCGAGTTCCAGGAAGCAGTTCAGGAGCAAATTTCGGATCACTGCGACAAGAATTTTATTTTCCGGAGGTTTCTGATTTTGCCGAGAAGCCTGAAAAATAGTTTATCGTAGGATGGTGTTAAATATGCGCAGATTTGGGTGATACATGCACACATTGCATGCTATTTTTGTTCGCATCTGCTAACCTCATGCATACTTTAATTATAAGCTCATGTAATTACCACTTGGGGTCTTAATTGGTGCGGTTCCGGCTTGGCACTTCGCTTTCAAGTCATTAATTGCCGTGACTTCGATGACCTTGTCAGATGCAAGCTTGACAATTGCGTGAGAATTTATTTTTTTGCTGTTATCAGAGTTGTTGCTAAGCCCGGCCCTTCCCACGTGATCGATTTTCTTGCATAAGTAATGTCTCAGTACGCAGTATGGAAAAGCCGAATCGTTACGCCTGTTGATTGACTGATGGCCTGAGAACCATGACTGGAGCAGCTCGTGGCTCACGCGGTTGTCACCTCTTGCGAGGATTTCAGCCTCGTTAAATTTAAAAATATAGCCGGATCCCGTCGAGTGAGCTGCAACCTGAAAATTGGCGTCTTTCTTTCTCACCGCCGCTGCATGCTCCATTACCTACCTACGTTTAAGGATTTTCGGCAGAATCCAAAACTTCTGGAAAATAAGACCCTTGCTCCCATGATCACATTCTCTTTACTGAATTCTCAACTCTGTCTTCAGACTGTTATTGTGTCAACCATGATGTACGTAAAACGGTGGACATCGTAAGCATGGACAGTCAAACTGCCGTTTATCTTTTCGTAGATGGTGCTCAGCATTTTTATTAGATGATTAGAAACGGAGTAGATTTGGACAAGCAGCGTTACTTCCTTTTCCCGCTGATCTAACTGCTTTTTTTAAATTATAAATCTTTAAACATTACACATGTCCTTGCTTTTAATTGTTCTTTTTACGCTGAAGCGGGGTTAGGCTGAGAGCTGAAAATGAAACATGATTCCTATGCGGCACACCTGTTTCATTAAGTTTTTTTTCCAGCACGGATTTTCGTAAGCCAAGTTTATGCTTGCAGACAGTCCCCCACCATGACTTAAAGGAGCAGGCCTTTGGTTTTAAACCAATCAGACTTTTAACAGAAAAGGATACAGTTGGGGCCTGTGAGTTACGCAAATATCCGTCTTTTCTCAGAATAGACAAAGGGGTCGGCAACCTCCTATAACACTGATACAGACAGTAGAATAAACTGTCATTTATCAGTTAAAAGAGCACTGAAGGTAAAATCGAAGGTTTCCTTTTAATTATGGAGACAATCAGTTTTTCACCATCTTGACCATTTGATGCGCTTAGATTGAAGCCTGCGCCTATAATCCACTGCTTTCAGGACGTTCAGTCCGTATTTTTACTGCTGAGCATTTATTTTGATAGGTTAATCTTATACAAAATAAATTCCTCCCTCAAAAATTTTACGGTGTTATTTGGAATTATGTAGTGTTTTCGATTAGAAAGTAGCACTAAGGTTACGCCAGAATACGAGCTTTTATATGCGACCATTACTAGTCGCCCGCAAACATGGCAGAAATGACTACTTACATGGTAAAAATGTTTTCTATTTGCTTTCGAAACCCCTATTAAGAAAATACATTCTGTTGATTACAAATTAGATCCGCTTTGAATTTTATATTTAAAGAAATGGTATGTGTTGGTTTGATAAATGTTCTCATTATGAGATCTTTCACACCGTGAAACATACATTTATACAGCCCGTCACCAATTCGGTTTTAAATGCTGCGGATCAATGAAAATTCATTGTCTAATTTCACTATCTATATACGATGGCATAACGATAACTATATGCTTCTTCTTACAAAGAAAATACGCAGTCTGGAAGTTTTAAACCCTTGTTGAACTGCAACTGTAGTTTGGTGCCACAGTTACTCTGGAGTTCAAAAAAACTTTTAAGCAGAAAGCTAGCCTTTTATTTAGTAGGAAATTAAAAATAGATATGATTCCCCACCAGTCGTGTACGAAAAAGACGATCTCACTACATGGTTTAGATTTGAAATTATGGGGCCATTTAGGAACAATAATAAAATACATAAAACACAAGTAACCATTTTTATTGTTATTTTTCTTGTGTGCAGCTGAAATAAGCTTATATCAACAAAAAGTCATTCAAAGAATTGTTCTAGCAGGAGTTTGCAAAAGACTTTACGCAAATATTTGCCGAAGTTATTTACTCTGATCCTTTATTTTTACAACATGGCTGTCGCCAGTCAGCGTCAATTAAGTCGTTTTAATTCACGCCTTTGCCAATCCTTTTTGCCTCTGAATTCTCCGACTGTGTAACACAGTCCTTACTCTTATTCATTTGCCAAGGGTTTTTGTGTTCAGTCGTTGCCGTGCGTGCCAGACGACATAAGGGCTATCAAACTACCCGGGTAGGCATTTCGCCCTGTCGCAGCCATCAAACCGCATTGCAAGCCGTGATTGCACGCGCAGTTTCTGCCTGACTGCGACTTTCAGACCCTTTGCCCTGCGTTGAGCAGCTCCAAGTAGATCGTTAGGGAAGAAAGATTACAGCAGCTAAAAAGGGGATTTTGTTTTTCTGCCAGGGGAATTTTAAAAAATGACCTAAGCATGGGGGAACGGAAGGGTTAATTGCATACCGGCATCTACCTGCCTGCGTTTTTAAATTAAAAAGTTTCGTGACCATGACCGCACAAAGGGACAGTTCGCCTGGCGCATTAGTGAGAGCGATTCAGATAAACAAGTTCTCTGATTTGTAAGGTGAAAAAATGTAGCTTATTTATTTAAAAAAATCTACGTTTTCTCGGGTAATAATATTTTAAGGCAAGTCGCTAACTTTATAAGCAATTGAGCGAACTGTTTGAAGTCATCTCAGCCTGCTATATTTTTGCGTATGGTTTTTTAAAGAACTTCAAAAATTATAGCTTTTCCGTGTGTATGAAAAAAGAAACTTTAGCTGACCCAAATGTGAGAAAACTCGCGGCAATCACTGGGATTTGAGTCCGCATAGTATAAAAGTCCATTACGCAGCTAACGCTCTACCAGCTGAGCTACAAATGCCACAATTGGGTCAATTAAATTAAGCAACTCTGCCCAGCTTCAATGGTTAAGAGGGAGTTCAGAGGTATTTATTTATATTTTCCTAACACAACCTGACCTGGCCTGACCTAAATAATGAAGTCAGTCTATTACTTATTCTGGTGGATTCTAGATTTTTGTTAAGAAAATCGTGCGTGGGCAGTCAACTTGCTGTTCGATATTGGTGAATTCCATACGAGCGGTAAGGTCGGGATGGTAAAATTGTTCCAAGTGTGATTAAAATCATTGTGCATGGCGTGGCCTTCGTAGCTCAACTGGTGGAACATTGGCTGCGTAAAGGCCTTCCCCACTATGGGCGTCCAAATACCACCGAATGCCGCTAGTTTTTTCACATTTGCTTCGTCTTTATTAACCAAATCTACCAAACCTCCTAAATAAAAAATAAAAACGTCCGTGGTCTGTGATATCTAATGTGGAGTGTTTGGGACATAGCGAGAACGTGACTTCCCATTAAATGCTCTTTAATCGAAATTGATGTTATTATAGTGCTGCCTGTAGTGGTTGGCCTGTTAACTAATTTCAGTCACATCGAATCTTCCGGATTGAACCACCGGTTTCCTGTTCCACCTGGTCTTTTCCTCTGTCGAACTTAGATAAGCGTTTCGAGCCTAATCCTAAGATCGCGTCCTGCAATCTAACCGTACGACTTGCGTTCGTTTTTCACTTTTCCTGCTTTAAGGATAAGTAGAAAAAATCCTATCAGAATTGCACGATAGAATGACTTTAGTAAAACATTCCGGCAACCTCATCCCTGATTTTTATATTTGTCTTTACATACTGCAAAATATGTAGACTTTAGATGCGACATTTCGGAATTTGATGGTACACTAAGTACAATTGCGCAGGTTTTTACCAATCTACAGGAATCTCTCACGCTGTCGCGCTGTGACTTTTACCACGGCATTTTATTTCAAATGTTTTATGCAAACTTATCTGCTTATACAGTATTGCCTGCAAAGACAAAAAAGCCTTAAAACGTCATTTCTGGTACATACATCGTCATCACTTTCATATCTAATCCCATGTGGTGCTTCACGCGAGGCTCGAACAAGTGATCGACTCCCCCGCAAACTTATGCCCCTTTTCGAGTATTTCCGTAGCCAATTGGGATAAATGGTCTTATCATCTGAGCGCTGACTGATGTTTGTGTTTGCGGATAGGGACAGAATTACCGGTTTGGCCCCAACTACAGGGTGCCCCACAAAAAACCTCTAAGTTTGTGATTGTTACGGCGGCCGGACCGCCCATGCCGTCGCGATCGATGGCGGAGAAAACAGAACACATGGGCCACATCCGAATTGAAGCCAACCCCGTTGGTTCGCACCCGCATTCATGTCGCCCACGCCATGTTCCACTCAGTGGTGAGGAGCGCCCACACAACGTGGGTGGTGGTCGCAGAGGAGAAGGTTCTTAAATGCCCACCTTCGCACCATATGCCAGGAATATTCTGGAAAGACGTTTAGACCCATGCCACAGCTAAGCGATTTCCAGCGCGAAGTCATCGTCCTATTCCGGAAAGAACATCCAATATGGGGTTGCAGAAATGTCGGAACATTTTACCTAAATTTTTTGGTGCCATTACAACTGACCAGTTTGGAGGTGTCGCGGCTGCATTCAAACAAGGTGGATCACCTGTAGCAAAGGTGCGTAAGCCTGGTAGTGGCACTTCTTGCAGGCACGATTCCCCAACAAGGCGAGCAGTCTTGGAACTTGCCGTAACTCCACCAGATCATCACAGAAGAAATTCAAGTCAACGTGAAATTTGTAAAGAACTGGGATTGTCAAAAGAGTATGTGCACAGAAAAATTGCAAAATCCAATTTAAAATGTTTTCGACGTATTCAATGCCATGTTTTAATTGAAGCACACCAGCAAGCTCGAAAGACAAAGTGTGATGCCATGCTTCAGCGCTTCGGTGAGGGAGAAAAATGGAGACAAGTGTGGTTCTCAGATGAATCACCATCCTGCTTGTCTGCACCACTGAATAGGCAAAATGAACGCATATATCGTGCAGTGGAAGTCAAAACTGCCATTCCTGATGAAGATTTGCTGGTGAAGATAGACAAGCAGCAAAAATCTATCATGTGCTATGGTGCTGTTTCCTGGCAAGGCATAACAGACTTCTATTTTATTGAAGGAGATGCTACTGGGCAGGAAGGTGTTGCACCGAGTCGGAGAACGAAAAAAAAACTGTAAATAAAGTTGTTTACAGAGAGGAGATGTGCCCGCAGATGTTTACAGATATGGATCAAGTAATGCAGGGAGAACCCTGGACGTGGCAGCAAGATGGTGCAAAGCCACACACTGCTAATGACACTGTCACCTGGCTCCGAGTTAACACTCCAGATTTCATCACACCCCAGCACTGGCCATCCAAGAGCCCTGACCTGAATGTAATGGAATTTTGCATTTGGTGTGTACTCTTACAGGAGGTTGAGAGACGAAGAATAGGAATCACTGATATTGAGTCAATAAAACATGTGTTGATGGACACATGGAACAACATCCCTCTTGATTGGAAGTTTTTTTTCCCCGGTACAAACTGAAAACAGTCGAAAACAGCAGAATTCATTCATATCAACAAAGTTCGAGACAGCTCATCAGCTGCTTCTTGTCGTTGCATAAGAATGTTAACGAAGACACATACAGTAATGGTAAATCTCACAGAATTACTGGTAACAGCAAGGAACCTGAGTCAGTTTAAAAATTAATCGATAAAGGACGGGAACGTTAAGTCAACATATGGGGAGTAGTGGATGGGAGAATTTAACGGAAAACACGTGGGAAATTAAACTTAATGGCCAATCACCAGGGCATTTGGAGGTTGACGACATGATCAAGCTGCTTGCATAGGTCAGGTTTCTCCCACCGTATGTATGCAGCTTCTAAATAGCGCAGGATTCGGTTTGTTCGGGCCTGAGCAAGTACTCGAAACGCTGTTTTAATGTCGACAGAATGACCGCTGTTGACTTAACGTTCCCGTCCTTTATCGATTAATTTTTAAACAGACTCAGGTTCCTTGCTGTTACCAGTAATTCTGTGAGATTTACCACTCCTGTCTGTGTGTTCGCTTACATTCTTATGCAACGACAAGAAGCAGCTGATGAGCTGTCTCGAAATTTGTTGATATCAATGAATTCTGCTGTTTTTGCCTGTATTCAATCCCTCTTGATGTCATTCGTCGAGCAGCTCAGAGCTGGATGGATCGCTTACGTCGCTGTTCTGCAGTTAATGGACAGCATTTTGAGCGGTATCTGTAACTTAATATTAGGAAACAGTTTGTTAATTACACAATAAAGTTGTTAGTTATAATTGTTATCAAAATTTTTTATTTTTATAACAGTATAAACATTATCATAAATTTAGGGGTTATTCGTGGGGCACCCTGTAGTTTCATCATCACTGGATCTTGTAGATGACACCATAACGCATTTTTTATCAAGGTATCCAGCCCTGTCATTTGTGCTGTATCCATTTGGTTTTCGTGTCATCAACCATTGCAGTCGCATAGAATTTTTCAAATTGAAACACTGTTTACCGTTTCACCTGGTCCTGCCCACATATCTGACTTTGTCAAGCTAAACGTTTCGAGCCTTATTCTATGATCGCGTCCTAAAATCCAATTGTGCGATTTGCATTTTTTTCGCATTTTTTCTGCTTTTTGAATGAGAAAAAGAAATCCTATGTTAATAACAGGATATCATTACGCCGGTTCAGATATCCAAACGGTTTACCTGCTCCTGCCCCACCCCTTATTTTTATATTTGTGTTTATATTCTGCAAAATATGTAGCCTTAAGATGCGAAATTTCGTAATTCGATAGAACGCTGAGTAAACTCACGTCCGGTTTCACCCCTTGAGGCTCGAACCCGCGAACCAGTTCCAACGCGAACCAATGACCGGTTTTAAGTATGTGCATGGCTACCTTGGATAAATGGTCCCGTCTTCTGTCCGCTAACTATTGTTTGTGTATGCGGATTTGCACGGACTTTCCGGTTTTGCCGCAATAAACTGCATCAAAACTGGCACATGGGATCTTGATGACAACATTCTTCCATCAAGGTAGCCAACACTGTCCTTAAAATGTACAAGCTAAGACGAGTCAATAGAACGAACCCATGCCTCAATAGTTAGAGCGCTCGAAATCTAGCCATTGAGTTGTTAATTTGGGCCTAGAATTGGGGTGTGGCTGACTATGACTGTTTATAAGCCCAAAATGAGTATTGAAGTCTCCATTGTATTTGTCAATAATCATGTTTTCAATGAAAACTCTTTCCATGGTGTCTAACCAACAGTTTCAATAATGGAATTCGGAAGTATTTCGCTTTTCTAAGCGCTCTTTTTGAAAAACTACCAAAATTGTGACATAAGATTCGGTAGGACCGATTAAAGAAATATCTAATTCCTACAAAAATATTTCTTTATTTTGCACAAAATCTTATTCTTTACTATTTACTCCAGACTTGCTTTTGGTTTGCGCTTGTACACTTATTTTCTGAAGTACGTCACGTCTAGGAAAGCGAAAGGACTACTGTCTCATTGCGCTCGTTGTTGACTCGCCTTTATACTTTCATCCATCAGAATATGCGTCGCTTGCAAACACAAGTTCTTCTTGCGACTTTATTCGGTTATTTGGTTGTCCAGGACTAGTGTGTCCCTCAAAATGTCAAAAAATGGTAGATGTCCTAAGAAGAACAAACAACAATGTGGAAACTGCAAGAAATTTAAATTCAAATGTTTTTGTTAAAAATTCCCCATTTTATTCAGCTTTACTATTTTTTTTATTTGTTCGACATTGTTCCTGTTTCTTCTTCTTCTTTTTCTTCTTTCTATTCGCGTCATTATCGTAGCTATTCAAGACGTCTCTGCAACGCTAATTGACATTCCGAAATATCATTTTAGCTCTAAATGCTTTCGAGTTTCCCTACCATGATATTCCAGTTTTTATCACAGGATTATTTCAGCTACAGCAATCGATCGGTGCAGTCGATCGACGCGCGTGCATCAGGCACGACTATTTCATGAGGCTAGCAGTAAGACACACTCATTCGTCGCCGGCAGGTAAAAAGACAGTAGGCTATGACGATAAAACCGAGAATGTTTTCAAACTTCAGCCTACATATAACTTCGTCTAAGGCATTGCCCCATCTTCTTCTTCCTCATCTGGGATGATGAAAGCTAGATGTAGTTATTTATTTTGCTCAATCTCTCTGGTCCCAGGACTGCTGACGAGATTTACTGTACATGTCATTATCTTCCAACACACCGCGCACTCCAGTGGGTAGTAAGAATTAAAAGGTTTTGTCCCGTTCAAATTAATTTTAAGTTTGAATGTTTGCAAAATTGCCCGTTTTTAAAAAAATAGTGATTGTTGTAGGTGACGCACGTGTAAAGTTTGGCAAATTTGAGCCCCTCAACTTTGAGCTTCAAACGACAGCTCTGTCATTGATCTAGGGGGTGACATCATTTCAGACTGTCGGAATGCCTGTAATCCTTTGCTGTCCGCGTTACAGTCATGGGATTTGCGAGGCAAATGTACAAATAGAAGAGACGAACATGACGTAGGCAGTAATTTCCGCAGTTTGTTTATTTTTTCTTGATGACTAACCTCGAGGGGCGTCCCACGCATGCACTTGAAAATCAATGGTTAAGCTACTTTTTTAAAATACTTGTAAGAGTTATCATTTATACTAGTATGTGGTTATCTTTCAATCTACCAATTCATTCCCATCTAGTTAATAGTTATTGGTTGTTATAAAAAACGGAAACTATGTGGTGGCGGAATCTCAGGTGAACTAAAGATTTAATCACGCACGCTACAGAAAGTCAGGTTCACCAGTCCTTATATTTTGGACTCAGCTCTGGTTGGACGGAAGTTTCAAAAAAAATTCAAAAAACTGAAATTTCAAAACGGTACATCAACCCGAAAGCAAACGGGGAAAGTTGGCGAACCCACTGATTAGCCAGCCCCCTCATACCTGTTTCAGGCAGCAGCAGAATACCGGCGAAGCAAGTGTCTGGGCCTTTTTAGCAAGAACCTAGGCTCTTTGTATGCTATGTTGCGCATTTATGTATTCTGCTGAAGTCTATCTGTTGGCAGCATGTGTACAGTTCTGCAACTGCTGCAAACAAAATTCAGGTCGGAATTTAACAGCGTAATTAAGCGTACAGCTGGACAGATTATTTTGATCAACTGAAAGGATTTCATACTAAGAATGCCTTTGGTTTCAAAAACTGCCCTTCTATTTAAAGTTATTGGGGGAAATAGGCTCTCACATTTGCTAAATCCTGACTTTGTTTATATAAAAGGAATTCCGTATGCTATAAGGAAAGACAGGAAGAAAATTTCTTCTAATATACATTTTGTTGTGGAAGAATTCCATCATTAGTAAAAAAAAAGGTGGAATAATAATCCTTCCAGTACTGGAAAGTTTTGTGCAAAGTTGATCGAATTGACGTAAAGCGAAGTTTGAGGAATCGCAATTATTTTCATAAGAGAGCATCAATACATGTTTATAAAATTACATCAAGCTGTACTGTGAAGTTTCTTCACAAAAAATGCAGCAAAACAATTATTTGTAGAGCATTTTCTTGTACTGCACAGCTCTTCGTACGCGTTAACAAAGTTTCTACATGTATCTGGGCAGACAGCCAATAGAAAGCCTTATTGGATGTAATGCATGTGGAAAAATATTTTTGCAAACAATAGGTTCCGCTCAAGCGTTATTTTGAAACGGAACAGACAGAAGATAATAAGTATTTCAAAACATTGTCAGATACGTGGCCTGTTTTTTGCATTCGGACGTTTATCGCAGATCTTTTTACAAATCTCCTTAAGCGAAAAATAATCAGCTATACATGGAAAGGTATTTTTTTAATCTCCAGTCAAAGTTAATCGTTTTTCTGGTACATTAAGGACAATGTCACATGTCTACAATTTAACTTTGACATCACCTTGAAAAAAAGCAAATATGCGCAGAAGTTCATCAGCTTAACATCCAATAAAGGCACTTTAAAAAGAGGTAACCTATTATGAAACCGTTTTTTTTAATCTTAGGAATAACAATATACATAGTATCTAGCAAATGTGTTCTATGCTCGAAAATGTGGTTCGCTGTTTTGAAGCATTTTGACATTTGAACAACACGACCATTTCCATAGGAAATAATAGCCAAAAGCTCTTTTTTTTCAGTTAATGCTGTTCTGTTGAATCTTTTTTTAAAGGTTTTGGTATAAAGGTCGAACAAACAGACCATTCGTACAGTGATCCATGAATATAGCAAAAAATGACGCAGTGAACAGACAATTCATTTAACAGTACTCCGTAACTACGAATGTATTCATTCTAAAATATTCAAAATATTTTACTTAAAGGCAAGTTCATTTTCTATAAATAAAGTGGTTGCTTTAAGTTTAAAACCTTACAAACTATTTAAATTAATTGTGTTAATTAACAGCTATTTTGACGTCTCCAGAAGCTGCGAATTATCGATAAAATTTCAATTTCCTTAGCAAACGCTTACTACTTCTCAGAGTTCGTTTAGGCACTTAATATGCCTCATGTTGCTCACTGTTATTTATAAGTTTTCTTAAATGCATTTTACACTGGTATGGGATCAATAAGAAAACATTTACAAATTTAGGAATTGTGTTCGCAGCACTCGCAGAACTGTATGTTTCTCAGAAGTTGACGGGTTTCAGCCAAAATATTCACTTATAAATTCGGCCTTTACCTAGAGACCTTCAGTAAACTGATAAATACCGCGTACAGAAGTTACTTTTTAATGAAATTAAAAGGCTGTCTGTGTCTTTCTCTCGGGACAATATATGTGTTTGCCACAGGTGTGCGGCTCTCGAATTAATTATTTACTGGGTTCGCAATCGTTTGGTGATAGTGGCCGCTTCCGAGGGGCAGCTCACAGTGTTTTTGTTACCGAAATGCTGAGACCAGTAAAGATGATTTGACGTTTTATGCACGCTGTGAACTACGGTCTCCAGGAGGCCCCGTTGATGGAGTAACCGCAGGGGACTCCGGGGTAAAAAAAATCGAGATGATAATAACGGCCTCCAATCATGAGGACAGCCTGCATCTAAGGCATCACAATGTTTCGGTGGTCATCAAGACCTACTAAAGCGAGAACGCCCGGAGAGTAGTTTGTCTTTTGCCACTTAAAGTATCGTCAATGGGTTCGACATTGCCCAAAAGCAGTTCATTTTCCTCTTCACCTGTTATTCATATCTCCACATGTAGAAGAAAACTATTCGAAAAAACGTGACGGAGAGGCTTTAAAGAGGGAGTAAGCACCCAATGTGCTCTTAGCAGTAACATCTGTAAACAGTGACGAATCAAGCGAACATATTCGGCTTGCAAGAGCTGTAATATGGCTATCAAGAAGCATGCGCTGCGAGACGCAACGGGACTTTCAGTCAGTTTGCCTTACGATTGACGTACATTTCAGCTTTCTGGAACAAAATTCCGGATGTCAATGGATATCTTTAATCATTATAATATCTTATTTTCTTTAAATAACAGCCTGCCCCGTATTTTTCTGTTGAAATTTTCTTCAACCTACACAGAGTGGCCAAGTCTACTTTTCTGCATACTAATGTACAGGGTGTCCCAGAAGTAACTGACCCTTTTGATTTGCCAATAAAACGAAAACTATTATTGCTAGGATATTTAAACTTGTTTTATTCGATAGAAGAACCTTTTTATTTTTTTATTAAAACTAGGTTTTGCATATAATGTCTTTTAAATGAAGGCCATGGTTGTTTTAACAACTAAGGGTTCGTTTCTACGTCCTTTCCATAACGCTCCTTAGTGTATCAGGCGGTAGTTGTCTTATGTCAGAACAAATGTTTTTTTTAAGTTTTTGCAGATTTGTTGGATTTGTAACATAAACTCTTGACTTCAGGTAGCTTCATAAACAAAAATCGCATGGGGTCAAATCTGGAGATTGAGGGGCCAAGGAATGTTACCAAATCGGGAAATCAAAGGATTTGGAAACCACTAATTTAACAATTTCATCGTTTCTCTTGCTGTATGGGCCGTGGCTCCATCCTGTTGAAACCAAGTATTGCGTAGGCCATGCCTCTCAATTTCAGGAATTAGAAATTTGCTAATCATAGTTCGGTATCTTTCACCATTAACTTTTACTGTTGTGCCATCATTATTTTCAAAAAAGTATGGGCCTATCACATATGAAGCAGTTATTCCGCACTATACCGTCACACGAAGAGAAGGCAGTGGCCTTACATTAATTTATCTTGGATTTTTTCGCACCAAATTCTGCAATTATGATTTTCGAATAAAACAAGTTTCAATATCCTAGCGTTAATAATTTTCGTTTTATTAGCAAATCAAAAGGGTCGGTTACTTCTGGGACACCCTGTATCTTACGATAAGATCATCTTCATATTGAGTTAACGTTCACATCTCCGCAAAACTGATGTGGGTGATAAATGATTGAGAAAAATGTAACGAAAGTTTGTTGACAGCGTAGGCATCAGCTGTACTTCAAGTAGTAAGAGCAGGAAGAGTAACGAATAAAGTGAACATATTTAGCTGACAATAGATGCAACGTCGCTATCAAGACGTACATGCTGTGAAACGCAGCCGAAATGTTTGTCAGTCCTTTCGGTTGAAATTTATTCCAGCACTCTAGAACTAAATGCCGGATACCAATGAACATTTTATAATCAAAAACATCTAATATTTGTTCACCATACATCATACTCAGTGTTTTTTCTCTTTTAATGTCTTCCAGACAATGCAGAATACATTGCAGTGATTAAGACTGTGGTAAGATGTTAGTCAGGAATGCGTTATTTTGAAGTTTTTGGCCCCATTATTCAGCGTTCGGCCTACATTGCGAGGACTGAGTTTTAGAGGACTTATCTTCTTTTACGGGCATGATTAATTGTTCCAGTTGAACAGAATAGTTAATCGCGCATCGTCAAAGGTTTGCAGTTTTCAGTTTAATATGTAATTGGTTTCTATACCAAATGTTTGTTCTCTACAGTGGCTGTTCAAAGGAGCAGGCTCATATTGTCTTTGCTACTTAAATGCAAGAGAGCTGAAAAAGCATTGATGCGCGGTGCATTTTGTCAACTGCAGCATCTAGAAGGCCCAGTTAGAGGCACAAACGAAGGAAGTCCTGGGACACAAAAGAAGCGGTGGTAATGCCTATGCCCAATCACATTGATGGCTTGCAGCTAAGACATGGCAAGCTGGCGGTGACGATCAGGCCGTAAAACGGTTGCGTTTCCTTCCCCTTATTTTATCGTTGAAATTGTTTTTTTGAGTCGACAATGCCGAAACAATTGCCATCTTCCTGTTCATTTGACATTCACGTCTCCAAATAACTGATTTGAGCGATAATTGATTATGGAAAAGTAATATAAGACTATTGAGGGCGTAGGCGTCAACTCTGCTCTCAGCAGTAAGACCTGTAGAAAGTAACGGATTAAGTGAGCATACTTAGCTGATATAAAGATATAATCTAACTAAAAACTAACACTGACGTCAACAGCAAAACCGGCGATGTCTTTTTTATTAGTGAAAGAAACTTTCTAAAAGTTCTTCAGTAGATTTTTTAAACAGACCTTTCATCGTTCTCAAAAGTAAAGCCAGGGAAACAATTTGAACATTTCGTCCGGCGGCTGTTGAAAACTTTTCTTTTGCGCATGAAAGACCTTCTATTTTTTCTCACACTGGAGGCACAGTTGGTAGCCTTTTGTTTTTTATCCTCCGTGTACGCCGCACATGCTATTTTGATACTAAAATTTTATTTAAACTGACAAAAATCTTACACAATGCGTTTCTTAATTATGCCTTGGTGACAACTAGATCGCCGAAAGTGTCCTACTGTATGATTTCCAAGTTAAGTAGTTGCTTAGTGGTGGACCAGTTTGTGGTTGCTAACGATATTTTTCCATGTGTCAGAAAACAAGAGGTATTTTAAAAGGACGTATTGCCCGTTGACTTTGATATTGTCCCTTAGATGATGCAATCACAGAAAATTTATAAATCTATATTTTTAAAATGTGTACAGTGCTACTGCCAAGGCCATTTGTTTTTCCTGCCTTTGCCTGACTAACAGGGAACAGGACGCCCAATTTCAACTTAATCGACGTATTTTATGGTCAATTTTCGATTTTTATCAGTATTCTCCAATAAAAACACTAAGTGTTGTAAAATGTGCTCTAGAGCATTCATTGTCATGGGAACTTTGCTAAATAACCTTGTTTGATCCTTATATTCGTAAAGTTTTAATTGATAAGAGTAGCGAATGCATAGTTTTCATGCAAAATCTCTTTTTTGCTGATCGCGTTTTCTAAAAATTGCAATGTACAACTTCTTAAATACTCAAGTCAAGTCAAGTAAAATTTACTAAAGTCAATATAGGCAAATGCCTTTGAACTCCCTCTTGGTACATAGGATTTCAGAAATGCATCGGCATAGACGAACATTCCAAAGAAGTCGTTGACACAATTTCAAACGACTACTGGCTTGTTTTAAGTAATACGTGCACACTCAGTTTACACGAGCCAGCAGTGTAACTGAGGAAGAAGAGCAGACAGTGAAAAAACTCCTAAGGCTGGCTTATAATTCAAAAATGGAATGTCATTTGTGGTTTTTAGGAGAAAAACTGTCGCTCGTGGGGGAAGTATGTGAATGATAGAGGCATGATGCTTCTGTGAATGTTGACCGCAGCCATGGTGTCCATGACGAGTCATATTTACATCCGAAGGACCATACGAGGAGGAGACCTCGGAGTCACGAGAACATCCTGAAGAACCGAAGATGCGACCATGATACGCCTTTGCTGTGCCAAGAGCCGAGGAACCCGCCACGTCGTCAGCGGTCGGTCGATATGAGAAAGGGTATGACAGGGCCGCGAAGCCTAGGACCATAGGTGCGACCTTAGATGCGATCAGCGCAGTTCACATAGTGAGCAGAGACGTCGGAGCTAGGCAATGTATTAACGCATTTTGTTAAATACTAATAATACTACATAAAATTATGATTAGCATGTATTTCTTGCCTTTCTAGCATTTTATTGTTTGGATTTAGAGCGCTTCAATTCAGAAGACGAAGATGTGATCACTCGAACAAGAGTTTTATTTGCCTGACCCCTTATCTGCGCATGTCTCAGACCCGTTTACGATTACCTATGACTAAGGATTCCCGACGGAATCCGAAACGTCAGGCAAATAAAACTCTTGTTCCAGTGATCGCATCTTTGTCTTCTGAACTGCTTCCTGGGACTCGAATATTCGCTACTATTGGCAATCTATTTGGGCGCGATGCGCTCCGATCGGCGCTTCAATTTTTTGATTCGGAACACTTCAGTGATTGGATTTGGAGTACTTAATCGCGAAGATACTCATTAAATCGGTCTAGGTTTGCCTTAAAAACATCCACGGAAGGGGACATGATAATATCCGCAGGAAGGGCATTCCATGCCTGGATTAACCTCTAAGAGAAAAAGAATTTCCTTGGGTCAAGTCTTGCCCCAGTCACACATAATTTGAGGGGGTGTCCTCGCAGCCTAGAGGTGGTGGCCCGCTCAAAGAAGTCATTTGTTTGGAGGCAGCAGTCCTGACCACGCAACATTCGAAATGCCTGGATAAGGTCCCCACGTATCTGCCTGTAATCCAGAGGAAACAAGTCAAGATTTACCAATCGGGTCTCATAAGGGAGGTTCCGTTGGCCTCGTACTAATTTTGTTGCGCGTCTTGGTACCTTTTCGAGGTTTTTCTCGTCTTTGGCTGTCCAAGGTCTCCAGGCTTGTATGACAAATTCCAGTTGAGGTCGCACGAACGTGCCTAATACCTTGTTAAATGCAATTTGTAAAACTTAGCAAAGGCACGCTTGATTATATCCGAAACTGTCATCTTGATTTTTCTAAAATACTTCAGGAATTATGTCATTAACAGTTAATGGGAACATAGCATCGTTCGATTTTTCAATAAATTGTAAAAATTGCACTTTTACTCGGTAAAATTATTATTTCTGCGCTCTATATGAAAGCTTCTCAGTAGCGTATAGGACTGTATGTGATATTCAATAAAAGGAAAACATAAGCCTCTTATTTTAAAAACCAAGAATATAAGTTGGTTTTAAACTAATTCGAAAAATAGTCAACCATTTTTACATAAATGAATTTTTCTCTTTCCTCAAGTCCTGAATTTTAAGCGACCTAATTTTCTATGAAATGAGTATCATAAAGAACCATTTGATATGTTTTCCATAATATAAAGTCAACTTTGTAAGAGTAAGTCAGCTGGAATATAATTATTATCAAATTTTATGACTGGAAGGAATATCACTTCAATACCAGCAGCCTGGGGGCTAATCGGCTCGAGAATCGCTGGTATAATCCTAATATAGTCATGTTTTATAAGTAAAAGCACATGTAGAATGGGTGTTCAACATTGTCTGGGATTGATCATGCATAATACGTCTTAAATAGTGAAATACTTGTCCTTTGTCTAACCTATTCATTAAAGAGGCCAATTCCTACATGTGATATTTTTGAGTATCCGTTTTAATTTTGTAAGTCTTTGTTTTTGCGAGACTTGTTAATCTATTAAAAGAATCCATTGGTTAATAAGTGAGCTTCCGTAACGCATTTATGCACAAAAATACTAACAGTCAAATACGGAAAACCCACGTTGTACGCACGTGTGTGAGCCTTACTTCCCTGTTGATTAATTTCAAAAGCCGGTCTAATTACTCTAATCTGAATAAATAGATATCAAAAATACATGCCCGTGACTCCTGGCTTCCCAAACCTACTCTAATCGGCTCTATTCCCTAATACTGACGGACAGTGACCACCTGGATTTGACTGCGTTCTTTTGGTCCTTCTTATTAACCTTTTCTTGGTTTATTTTCACACACAGTTTGACAAAACGCTTCTGTGCTCGGCGTCATTCTCTGCGCAACGGATCGGCAAACACACGCTACCCACGAGCCGACAGTCCGACCGCCGAGGACATCACCAACAACGGCTACAGTCCGCCCTATACCGGCCTGCTGAGCAAGCAGCGGGGCCCCCTTGGTGTCAGTGATTCGGTCACAACCGCTGCCACTACCACCAGCAATTATGCACCCATTTCCGCCAACTCAGCAGTGTCTTCGCCTGGCACCACGGGGCTCGGCGCAGGAGCCTTGTCCAAGCTGGTTATCCCCACGTCGACGCAGGCGTCGTTCAACGCAGTGTCTGGCCCCGCCAAGAATGTGGCTATAGGGCGCAAGTCGAGGCCTCTAACTTTGGCGGGCCGACGCCAACAGCCGGTGGCCGACGCTTTCCCGGGTTTAAAGTCCCCCAAGACAGGTAAGGCACTGTTCCATGTTTATAAGCCTTCTATGAGAAGATTAATTGGCTATCATACGTTTGTTTTTGATAAATTCTCGTCAGGCCTTTATACTTATACGGTAATTAAGTAAATAAAGAATGCGAGTTGACAAAATAGTACTCATGTGAGGGAAGGGTGAAGAGAGGGGGGTTGGGGTCCAAATCTGATAAGCGTTAGGGGGAACTGGTAGTCGGCCGAGGTGTTAAGCTGCTGGCTGCTGGATTATCAGCTTTTGACCATGATATCTGCGGCGCCGCGACGAAGTTTTGTTCGGCTCACAGGACTGGTCGACGTAGCCTGATGGTGACCGCTTCTCCCGTAACCAACAGAGGCTGTCCAAGAAATTTTGAATAGCTTGAGGGTACCTAATAGATCACTCAGATGGTTTCTTTGGCATTCACGCCATGGTCCGAGTCTACCAGGTGCGCTCAAGGCTGTTTATTATTATATCAGTACATGCCTTAATGCCGGTTTAAAAGTAATTATAGCCTTTCATAAATTTCGGCAACTTGTGTCAGATAGGGTTTCTATTGCAGCTCATGCAACGTTGACCGTTATCCTGAAATCTGCTGGACGAGTACCGAAAACGTTTGTGTACTGTGCTCAGCTTTCAAAATCCTACGTGAATTCATCGACAGAGATAACAACAGAAACAAAAAAGTGACAATTAAAGATGGTAAAGCCCAATCCCTAGTGAGTGACACAAGGCGGGAGGTTACAGCGCAGGAGTGTGTACATCGAGGCTAAAATCGATATATCGATTGATTGATTCCCCATCCGTGGACAGCAGTTCAATCAATCATCCTTGCGCACGCTTCAAATTGCGGTTCAAATTTCTCGTCCTCCGTGAGAAATACTACTTTCGGGATTTCGGGATTTCGGACCAGCTAGTACTCTGGCGGACACTCGTTATTAGCTATTGGATTCGTTTTTACAACTTCCCCAACATCCCCAGCCTCAGAAGCCACGGCAGGCACTAGTCTTAACGAGCAACATATCCGTGACCGCCTTCTATCAACCATTCTCAGAGATTCCAGCTATCTACAAACGGCTGAGTCATTCCAATATCCTTCCCATACAGTTAATCGCTTTATACATGCTGCATAGAGCTTTAATATCGTTACGCTTTACTTCGATCTATGATGGGAAGCAAAACTGAACGTGCAGCGCAACTTGTTTAAATTCTGCACCGAGTGGGAATTGAACCCAAAACCCGTAGTTCGTGGGCATCGGTCATTACCACTAGACCACGAGGGCGCACGGTTTTTCACTGATTTAATTCAGAATATAAGCCCAAATCGCAATTTCGACGGTAAGAACCGCATGGTTGGCGCAACGAAATCGTGCCCTGCTAAAAGACCTATAAGTCCTCGTAGCTCAATAGACCCAAAGTACGAAGATCAAGATGGCAGATCATTCATGGAACTTTCCAAAGCATATTCCGTCATGCAGAAGGATATGATATGCCTTAAAATGGAATTTGCGGAACTGAAGTCGCTTTTGCATATTCTAACGCATGGCTCGATGTCGAAGACGTCTGCAAGCCGAGAACAGGCCAACACAAAGAAACAGAGGATTTTTTCATACTCCATAAACAAACTACAGCAGAACCAGAAGTGGAACTCGACCTAGTCGAAGAGTCGGAAATCCACGAAAATGTTGAAGACCCGGGAGTCGAACCCCGTACGTTGGGCCAACAGGCAGACGGCGTCGCCACTAGACTAGCAGACCACGATGAAGGGACTGAACATTTTGCTTACTCAAAGGGTGTTGTGCTTAACACAGTCCCAAAAACCAAGCAGGCGGTGTCTAAGATACAAGTAAGAACTAATCTGGTTGCGTCTCTCAAAAAGCCCAAGACGCCACCAACTACCACAAAAAATGTGGCCTTGGCAGAAACGAGGAGCTGTCGGGTACTCCCACTTATCAAATGCCATAGCTTAGTGGTCTCACAGCCCAAGTCGAGGATACCGAGATGTCGGTAGGGTCCACTAGTAAACCTCATAGCCCGTTATTTAATCGCAGCCAGTGCATCGTCCAACAAGGCATGCAAAAAGTTTCTTCGGAGACCCCAAAGAATAGAATTGACCATGATATTAATTCATTCCGCGGATGCATTAAACTTCTCCTACATGAAAATGAAGAAATGGTGGTCCCCGTCCTAAAAGCATTTAGGATAAGCCTGACGAAGGGTTCATATACGGACTCGGGTCAACCCAGAACAATAAACTTTATACTCAAGCATAAAGAACAAGCGAAGCTCCTGTTGAACAGGAAATTAAAACAACGGAAGAAGTACCCAATGGTTTTTTTAGCGGGAGTACTCACTGGCAGAGAGGGAGAAGTGGAGGGCGCTGAAAACCGAACTCCACAGGAGATCCAATGCGGGCGATAGGAACCTGCGAATAATGAACGGGAAAATCATCACCGTCCAGAGGTCATTCTTCTGGAGACAGCCAATAACGCTGAGTTTTACAGACAAAAAGCAGACGAAAACTCAGGCAATTTGCAGCGACATTCCGGCTCCTTCGACCCACAAATCGCTCAGAACTCTATGCTGGCAAAGCTGCGCTTTCTTTATATGAACGCACAGAGTTTGCTTCAGGAGATTGACGAGCTCAAAGTTTGCATAGCTGACCTACAGCCAGATGTCATATCTATTTCAAGGATCTGGCTACAGGCCGACGAAATGGATCCCGAAATTGTACCCGGAGATTACCAAGTTTTTTTTCAGGACCGGATACATAGGAGGGGAGGAGGAATAACAGTGTTTGTCAAGAAGGGCATCATTGCGTCAGAAGGCAAAATTGGTTCCTCGCATGATTGTGAAGCGCTATGGCTCAAACTGAAATCGCGTGGTGCACCCACTTTACATTTCACGACTGTCTATAGACTGCCAAATCAATCTTCAGAGGGTGGAAAGACCTTGTTTGGACTAATGTGTGAACTGGCTCAAAATGAAAATGCGCTGATCATTGGAGATTTTAACGCCCCACTGATAAACTGGGATGAGCTATCAGTTAAAGGTTCGCATGAGTCTTTTAGCTCCAGATTTTTTAAACCTGTGGAATGTTGGATTCCCAACGAGAATGAAAGAAGCACAAAAAGCGAACTATTTGGACCTCGTATAATCGAAAGACCCGATTAATACAAGCATAATTAGGCCAATCGTGTCTTTTGGAAAGAGCGATCATGTCATGATCCTGTGGGCATATGCTTCAAACACCAATCAACCGAGAAATACGGAGGTTCGGTTAGACTACTGGCGCGGAAATTATACCGCAATGAGAAATGAACTAGCAGCAATAAATTGGTATGACCTTCTAACCGGTAGTCCGGATGCCGACTGGAAAACTGTCAGGGATCTTATAAGTGAAGTTATGCATCGAAAATGTCCGCTGAAAAAAGTACAAAAGGCGAGCAGGCCCCCCTGTTTAACGCAAGACCTGAATGGCCAAATAAAGAACAAGAACAAACTCTGGAGAAGGCACGCATCAATAGGCCAGCCTTCACACTACGAAGAATTCCGCCAAAAGCGGAACGAGGTTAGATCAAACATTCGAAAAGCGTGGAAAGACCACGAAGCGAAAATTATCGAGCGGCCTGAAACGAAGCCAAAGGTGCTCTTCAGTTACATCAACAGCAGGCTTAAAACAACGACACAGTTGCAGTACTAAAAGGTGAAAATAATGCGGAAATTATAGGCAATCTCGAAAAAGCAGAACACCTTAGCAAGTGTTTTGCATCTGTTTTCGCTGTGGAACTGCATTTTAATTCGACAGACTTCCATGCAGAGAGTAATGGCAGAATCATGGAGGACCTCCGTGTCACAGAATAAGATGTAAGGAATGAACTTCTTGCGCTTAATGAAGCTAAGTCTCCGGGTCCAGACAAAATACCAGCAAAGCTACTGCAAGAGCTGGCTTTGGAACTTTCCAGACCACTTACGCACATTTTTCAGTTGTCCTTTGATCAAGGTCTCCTCCTATCTGATTGAAAATTTGCGAAAATAAACCCTATTCACAAGGGTGGATCCAGAACCAGCGCGAACAACTATCGACCAGTCAGCTTAACTTGCATCTGTTGTAAAGTTAAGGAAAGGATCATCAAAAAGGCCACTATGAAGTTCCCCGAATAAAAAGACTTCTTTGATGGTGCCCAACATGGGTTTCGAGAAAACCACTCCTGCTTTATTCTATGAAGCAGTGTTCCAAGTCATTAGACGAAAATACCCCCGTAGATGTTGTTTACATAGACCTTAATAAAACCTTCGATAGTGTCCCTCACCAACGGCTACTCTACAAAGTTGGCGAATCCGGGATAAGGGGCAATTAACTAAATTGGGTAGGATATTTTCTCATAGGCCGATTGCAGTCCGTGTTTTCGGAAACGCAAAATCCTCTTCAGTACCAGTTGCGAGTGGAGTGCTCAGGGCTCCGTTCTTGGGCCATCATTGTTCTTAATCTACATCAACGACTGTAGGCATGGACAGGGTAGTCATGAAATCTTGTTTTCAGATGATATTAAGATGTGGCAACCCAGCAGCAACGCTTATGATGAAAAAACTATGCAAGAAAGACTTGACTGCCGAGGTGAATGGTCCGAAAATGGTTAATGTGGTTTAACTTTGAGAAGTGTGTCACATTGCGGCTCAAGACAATAAAGTGAGCGCGACGGATGACTCGCACAACTACGTACTTGATGGAAGGTGCCTGTCGAACGTCAACGAACAAAAAGATCTGGATATTACTATTGTGCCATCCCTGAAGCCATCTTTACAGTGTGTTAGGGCTGCCAAGAGGGCGAACAGTGTTCTGTTTGCCTTAAGCAAACATTTGTCGACATAGATAAAAAAAATGTTTGGCAAAATCTATGGAACATTTATTCGCTCACATCTGGAGTGTGGCGTTCAGGCGTGGTGACCATGGATGCACAAAGATAACCAAATGCTGGAAAGAATTCAGCGAAGGGCAACGAAAATTGTGAAGGGCCTTAAGTCTTCACCTTTCGAATGTAGCCAATAAGCACTTAACGTTTTTGTCCTTGAGTACAGACAAATCCGCGGTGATCTCATACAGACGCACCGCCTCGTGAGGAATCGAGAGTGTGCCCTGAAGTTTGATGACTTCTTCGCCTTCGCCACTTCAACCAACTTCCGTGAGAATTCCCTCAAACTGCGGGGAATCCTATCCCATCTAGAGCTCTGCAAGCAGTCGTTCTCACAACGAGTCAACGGTGCCTGGAACGGACTGCCCGTGGAGATCGTAATGCGAACTCCACAGATGCGTTTAAACGGAAACTAGATGAACATCTACATTACAGTTACCGTTCATCTATACAAGAAAGCAGGAATAATTTACGCCCCAGAAATACCTCTCGATAAAACTTGACATTTGTATATGCTTCTCACTATTTTACAGTAACACCTTTTACGTTGGGTATATTATGTGCACAAAAGACTATTCTGACTGCTTACACGCACACGTTTTACTTTGTACATGCATATATGTTAATCACTGCTTATAGTGACATATTTCCTGTTGGATATTTTATACATACTGTTTTTAATCGGGTCTTCAAAGGCATTGCTTACTACGCTAAATATACTGAACTAATTTCCGTCTCGTCTTGTTTGTGACGTAGGCTGTCAAGTTGCCACCCGCGAAGTTCGTCTCGTGGACCGTTTCGGTGGTGCGAGCGGCAACTTTCGATAACTCGTCAACCCGTCGCACTGCTAGCTTAAGTTCAAGTATGCTTGAAATACTGATTAACTTATGGCATAATAGTGCACCCAAAACGCTGAATATTGAATGGGATACCTAAGAGCTACTTCAGCAACCTTTGACTACATAAGAAGCATGAATGTTTGCCAATCGGTGTCTCTGTGTCTGATTCTGTAGCCCAGTGCGAAGCTTTCCGATATTTCGCGTGGTTCAATTGTTGCAGTAAACTTCGACGGGTCTTGACCTATCCCTACAAGTTTGAAATCTTAAGGCCCTGTGGTGGGATTGGTCGTGTTTCGAGTGTAAAATGCATTGGAAGTCCACTCTGTCATAACCTTGTGTGTTCCTGTGTAAACAATGGTTATATCCCCCAGTTGCGTGTTAGGAAGAGAAGGCATACAGGATACCATGTAGTAATCTATTGCCACTAGTTATGCTTGTACATCAGCGTTGTCTTCTGTATGCCTGTCAGCTACGTGTCTTCTGTCCTCGGTCTCGTCTCGGAATCTTGTCCTGTGTCCACACCAGCAGAATGTCGGGTCCTCGGTAGCGCGTCTTGGCAGCAGAGTGCGTCTTCTGTCCGCGGTGTCGTGTTTAAGGACCGGCAGACTTTGTTCACTATTGACTCTTCCACTAGTGGCCCATGCAAGGAGCCATTGTGTCCTCGTCGTGACGCTTGGCGCGCGCGCTCTGCCCCTGGTCAGGCATGACCTCACGGATGGCAGACCCCAGCCGTGGTTGGCCTTGCGTGCTAGCGTATCGATCCTTGAAGGTCCTTCTCTTTGCCCGTTCTGCATGCACGGGTAGCCTGTCAGACGTTTTTGATCAAGTGCCCTCAGGACAGCCCGAGTAATGACCCGGCCATCCTATCACACTCATTAGGATAATGTCTTATGGAAGAATCTTATTAAGTTTCTTGCCAGTGGCCAATTCGTCGTGTGTTTAAACACGTTAAAATGGCCTGCAACTTCAACTGCACTTGCGCAGGTGAACGGGTGAGTACTTTAGAAAGTGAACAAATTTCACATTCTGATGGGTCTCCGAAGAACACTTCTTTGTAAGTTTTGGTCGCTCGCTCTCTCGCCGTTTTCCTCCCTTTCAAAAGTTTCCTTCTGAAATTTAGGACTGTACACCGTCTTTTGCCGACAAGCTATAAATGATTTATCACGTAGTTCTACATAGAGCACGCGAAGCAGGCATTTTCCCCCTAGAGTAATCGCGCATTCACAAAAACTATCAAAGAAAAAACCATTTCGCCGGCGCTAAAATTCGTAGTTTGCAGCATTCTAACGCGAAAACTACTTCGCTGGTTTAGTCGTGGAGACCTCACGCAAAAACAGATAACTGAGCTTAATTCTAAAAGGTTGTCGATGCTTGTGTTCTCTGCTAAAGACTCCCGAATCAAATGTTGGTTTAAGCAAACCTGGAGTAGATTACGGTGCATAATTAGCCGAAAATTATCATCCACATGTCATTTGTCTTTGTTGTCACTTTTAGCAGGCAGACTTGTCTGCGAAACAGATTTTGCAAGCCCGAAAAGATAGTTTGAGAACGCAGAAACTTTTAAAAAACCTAGATTTGTCGTCCAATGCCGCTTTTTACTTTTCTAAGACTCGACAAATATTTAGAATGGCTTTTTTTGCCTATGGCCTATTAAGAACACAAAAATGAACTCCATTATCCACTTAAATTAACTCTCATATGTTCTCATCCTCGGAACGATGCTACTTGATGAATTTTGTTCCATAAGCGACAATTTTTACTCCTTTAAATCCCTCAAATCGCATTTAAATTTCTATAATTTCAGACAAATGTCCAAGGACTCTTTTCACTGACTACTCTTTTGGCTTTTTCGACACCTACTGCTTCGTGACAGTTGGCGTCCCCAGTGAGCCGATATACTTTTCCAGAAGAAATAATTACACATTTAACTATACTACTCGTAATAGGCTGCCCAGCTTTTGCCTGAAATTATGTAAACGTGCACTTTTTGAACTATTCTGCTCTACAGATGCATTTTGTTCTCGCTGTGTCGTCAACAGAGAGCTAAAATATGTTTATTTATCTTTTCTTTGACACAACTGAACTAAAATGGGAAAGCATACTTTTTCCCGCCCCCAAAACTGTATTTAATCACTCCTCCAAAATGATTATATCTTTAATTCATTAAACAGCTAGTTGAGCTTCGCTAAATTTTTCACCTTCATTGACCGCCTACTTTTCAATCCATTTTTAAATCAACATCCAACTTGCGTAGCTGGCTTTATCATTGATCTCAAAATTTGAAATAATTTTTGCCTGTCATTTTCTTCGATAGTTGGAAAAGTTCTTCTGGGCAGACATTGTTTCCCATATTTATCCGGCTGCATCCTCGGTAGAGTTTTTTTGACTTTGAAATCCCTATTGCCTTTATTGACTTTTCGGTTAAGAAATTTGAAGAATTTTTTCCCAGCTACAAATTTAAATACAGCGACAACGACAGATTTTATCTGTACAAATAAATTTCGAGAGAGCTAATCAACTGCTTCCTCTCTTTGCAGGAAAAGCGAAGCAATTGGAATACACGTCATTTGGAATTTTCACAAAATGACCCTGCTGTTATCGATTCTGTGAAAATTCAAAATGACGTGTTCTATGATTTCTTAATTAGTACTGCGACGAGAGAAAATGGTTGATACGCTCTCTCGAAATTTGTTCGTGCGAATAAATTCAGCCGTTGTTGCTTGCCTCAAATTTCTTCGGAATAACCAACTCATAGTAGTCAACACAATTTCAATATATGTTTTCTCTGCGGGATTCACCCGAAGCATGTAGCGAGTTATTTCGAGGGCTGTTAACTTAGACGGTTAGTTGTCTGTGAATGAATATTTTTCGGGCACAGGTAGGTAAAGTCATCATGAAACGTAAGCTGATCCCAGTGTGTGACAAGTACGTTCCCTGATGTTTTCCTCAAAGATCGTTACACTTTGGACCGTTACGTCTTGTTGAAACGCATTTGCCTTTTAACTAAAGTCTCAAATCCCTAAAGTTAAGGAGTTGCTTCGTGTGCATACCAGTCTTCTCTGTCTCAAAAACTGGGTTAATGGCTATTTGACAGAGGTTATTTGTTATTCTTCCAAAGTTGAATGAATGCCAGTACTACGCATTTGTCAGAAAAAAGTTCATTATAAAACACCAAACTGCGCAAAAATCGCAACAGCCAGAAACCGGCGGATAAAAAGTTTCATTCATAACAATCGCCTGTGTAATTAAAGTTAGGCCAACGGCAGGAAAACGGGTGAACTTGATAGAAAAAAACTGGCAATTGGTCTAGGGGTGAAATAGAGCCCAACGCTGAGAACGTCACAATTTGGAAGCTAAATGCCTATTGACGTCAGCTGGTCTCCGCAAACACCCAATGCCACCAAGTAACTGACAAAGTAGGTTATTGGAGAGGAAATCCACGCAAATGCCAAAATAACAGCTTTATTTGCCTGGCGTTTCGGATCCCTGCTCGAAGCCATCGTCAGAATCGTCTTTAGATATGAATACTTTAAGCACATAGAATTGCAGAAGAGAGGTGTAAAGGGATCAAAGGGGTCAGATGCTAGTCTTAAATGGGGACCAGAGAGGGGAGGTAGTGGGGGAGAAGGGATCCGAAAATGGGATCTTTTCGTCGCGTCGTGCTTGGCTCGCATTTTGTTGGGAGGTGTGAGGACACCAGATGTCATCGTCTCATGACGGCATGAGTTACACGGGGATATTTGCTGTCGGGTCCTCGTCACTATGTATATACAAATTTACCTGCTTCTGTGGGGCAGGTTTTATTTATCGAATGACCATGCCGCTATCCAAGCGTATGCGAAAACACCTTTCTGTTTGGTTAAACATAAGCGAAGTACAGTCGATATCACGCGCGATTTTGGTTCACTTGGTTGACAGCGGTAACCGAGTAGAGGTCAACCAAGTTTTTAGCGTCATCTTTAAAGTGCTGGCAAAACGTTCCAAGTTCCTGCGTCGGCAGATACTTGCAACGGCGGAGGCAGTCGCCATACGCCTCATTATACCAATTTTATGTGCACAGAAGGCTTTTGTAAGGGGCTTAGACTCCCTTGGCCTAAGGCTTAATCATTATTCGCCCCCCACGGTTCGTACCACGCCGCGAAACAGGGACGAGGCCCCGACAGCAAACATTATCATGCCACTCACGCCTTCATGAGATGATGACGCCTGGCGTCCTCACAATTCCCAACAAAATGCGAGCCAAGGACGACAGAACGACGCAAGCTCTTTGTCAGATTCCTTCTTGCCCATTCTGTCCCCTTTCTGGTCCCCAATTTAGCCTTGAATCTGACCCTTTGATGCCTTTATACCTCTCCCCTCAATGGTATTTTACCGAAAAACAGATCGGTTTACTTTTACCCATTACCTCTCCTCCTCTATCTCCTGAGTATGACTGATTGGTTGCTTAAGCTTTCATGAACTATACGCTCCCTTATATTATTGTATTGCCTGATGTTGAATTAATCGAAAACCTTCGTTCGCCTAACTTGACTTCCTGAATGCTTACACTGGTATCATTGTTGAACGTAAAATTGCAGTGTAAACAGTAAACAATCTCCAGAATATGACATAACGAGGCAAATAAATGACTCCTCCCTTTATCAAGGCAGTTTTGTGCGTTAGGCTTGATTTGCGACAGTCGAGCCGTTAGTCGTTGCAATTTTGTTACTGTTGTTGAATGTTGACATGATGATTGTTCGCTATCTGACTCCGCAAGGCACGAAGTACCTGGCATCCCTTTTCGCGGCGGGTGCAGTTGCGGGCAAAGCAATACGTCGAAAAAGCTGGGACACTGTGATGGACGCAAATGGCCGAACGTGGGGCGGAAGCCCGGAGAAATTACACCGCGGTCCACTTTACGAGATGTTGCTAGACATTACCTTTTGACGAGACCCAGATGCTTGCGAGCAGACTGAGGGAGGGTTACCTAAGTCCCGGTCTGCTAACAAATTTAGCGATTTTCCTGTCTCATACTGGGTACTAAGACTTGGTTTTGCTAAAGTTATTAGCCATTCATGCAGCACTCAGTGTTCACAATATTCGTGGTAGTAAGTCAAACAGTCAAACAATCATCAAGAGAACATTGAACATAGGAGATGAAAGTTCACTTTTCACCAACTCTGGCGCTGAACATCAAGCAGTCATCGCAGCGAAGCAAAAACCATCCTCGGTTAAAAAGGGGAGCCGTAGGTAACAACCAATTGACTTACTCAGGTCCTGGTTCAGAAATTTAAAAAAATAATTCCCAAGTGCCTTGTTTTTGTACGCCACTTCAACTTGCATTTACAAATGTACATGCACTTGCGGATGTAAGTAAATAGGGCAAACACAACGGCTATTGGCAGCCAGAGCTAGGGAGCACTTGCCGAGTGGCTATTAAAAGAGGAGAATGGAAGTCCTCATTCCTCCGTTACTGCACACCTATTGGATACAGGCCATTCTGTGGATCGCAAATCATCCTTTCGAGTACTTGTTAGGGCACGAACAACTCATACCTTGCGCTACCTGGAGACAGCCTGTGCACAACGGTCAAAACCCTACCTATGTAAACTGTTGGATAATATTGTGAAACTAGCTTTGCCCTGGTACCATCCGGCTCCCTAGTTGACACTTCCCCCTGCCCGCATTTCTGTTTTTAGGATTTTTCCCTACCACTGTTTCACTTGCTTACGTTACTAATTAGACTAATTAGCCCAATTTACTAATTGACTTTCCTGACCTGTTTCTATGACCTCTTCTGTACGAATTCAATTTTTGAGTATTCTCTCATTTGGTACTCACTTTATGCAGCGAGAGGATGCAGTTAATGAGCACTCACGACATTTACCGTTCCATTGAATTCTGCTGTGTATACAATTTTCAAATTGACATCATGTCCCTGTATATGAATTACTCATATCTGATGCTATAGCTAATGATGCGTTTCAGCATAAATTGTAAAAGTCAGGGGACGGTAAATTTTTTATTTCCATGACCTCGTCTAGCTCTTCTCGGCCGCTTCTATAGACTCCTAGACGCACCTGCTGCGGTAACGTAGGCTGGAGTAATGTGCACTAAGTGTACTTTGTTTGATGCCCGAACTCCTGTTGGTACGTTTAAATACGACAAGAAGAACCTAGGTCTGGATAGATAAAGCCTCGGTTAAACTATTTTTTAGTATCTGAATAGCGCTAGGGTTTAGCTTCGTGCCATCCTTTGACGACTGAAGATCACTTGATCTATGTGTTGTCTTTTGTTCGTATGGTGGAAAGCGAATTAAAATTACCAGTATATTATGGCTGCAAATAGGATATTTCAATGTCGCGGCTGAACAAGAACGTTGGGCAGGCATTGTTGGTTTAGCAAAAACGAGGTGATTCGTTTCTTACGTGCAATTAAATTTTGGAAATTGGTACATGCGCATCTTCGGTTTGGTAAAACCCGAATGAACAAAACCTTGTACTATTCTCTGACCATAGTATATGAGTGCACATTTACCGCAGTGTATGTCAGCGGTAGACGCAGTTGCGCAAAAGCAGGTTTAATTTGACCGACAATTCTACATCTTGCGGAAATCTAGAATAATGCCCTAGTGTTTTTCGTGCCTCTCCAAACGTACTTTTTGTTATGAGAAACGCGGGCTTATAATTAATGTTTTCACTCCAACATAATGCTGAAATTTGCAAAATATCGATAATTACTCACGAACCTGCAGGAACAAATGTACCCACGCTTTCGAATAAGAATGGACAATATTCAATGGATTAAACAACTTTCAAGCAGTATGAAAAGCACTTGAAATAAGTTACAAATTATCAAAATAAATCTCAATTAATGTGTCTTACAGTCTTCAAGTCTTTTCTTTTCTATAAACAGTTGCCCTTTTATAAATAGATTTTATTGTATATTTATCTGATGCGCGTATGTGTATTTTCTTTATCCAAGACAACTTTAAGGTTAACATTGGGGCATTTGATCAGAGCATTTTACTTTCCGAAACCATTTTTATCAATTCCTAGGTTTTAAATGTAACTCTTAACCTCAGGGTTATGCAAGCATAATAGCAGAGTGGACTATAAATGCTAAGAGAATTGAAAAAAATTTAGGACGATAAGATATCCTTTCTCCAAATGCTACCAACTAAGTACACGAAATAGTTTTGGCACCCCTTTTCCTAAATAGACACATCGAATTGGATGCTGTGTACATCAGTCACAATAGAGATCTGAAAGGCGGTGGCCAATCCGCACGAGGTGTTAAGCGAAAGTGACCGCTATTGGCAGGACTAACTAAGCAAATTGATTTTTGCAGACGCGTTTAAGCTTTTAACGATCTTGCACACCCACTATACGTCTGGCTATAACCTTGAGAGTCGGCTTCGATTATTTACGTAATAAATGTTGCTTTCATCATCCCGGGCAGACAGCTTGGTGCAAGGTTGCATGAGCGTCAGCTCGCAATCAACTACCAGGATAAGCTGTTTTCAATCTATGACCACATACAGCAGCAGAAACATACATTCTCCTTTGAAAAAGTAGGGGTAGTATGCCGAGCCAATGACAAGATGGCCAGATTGCTGCTGGAAAGTTGATCCTCGACGGGCACACTTATAGAGCTATAAACCTTCATCCCACTTACCGAGCACTCCACATAAGGCTCACATCTACTCAGAACGGAGCAAAAAATTGCGCGAAGGAAGCTGTGCAGGGCTGACAGCCAACAGCTGCGAGCGAAGAATGTGAAAACGCTCAGAAGGCACAAGAACGAAGTGACACATCTCATGGAAGCGCTCACGAGGGCGAGAAAAATTCAAACGGCTACAAGATATCGATCGGTACAATCGATCAACGTGCTTGCATCAGACATAGTTACAACACGCGTCTAGCGGTCAGTCACACTCACTCAACGCCAGCAGGACAACAGAAACTACGCTTTGAAGATAAAAGTGAGAATGTATGCGAGACTTCAGCTTAAATACAACTTAATCTTCTTCCTCTTCCGGGGTTTGATAGAAGCGACATTATATCTGGACCTCGAATGTTTGCGCATAATAATACAATGTGTAATTTTTGGCTTATTAAGTTTATTTTGGTTAAGCGTTCATGAAAAAGAGCATCTACTCTGCATGTTTAGTAACCTATACGCCAGTTTTTTTGTTTCTGGTGCTTGTTGTCTGATAGTTGGAAGCTCATCCACCCAGTTAAGGAATTTTTATACCCCGTTGTACTCTTAAGCTCACTATGCAGCCCTCGCAAGCAGTCGCATAGTGACTTGCGGAATCGACAAAGACAATGGTGACCGGAATAGCCACGGGCCAATGGTCATTGCGTGCAAACCTCTACCATTGTACCACGGGCCCGTTGTTTTGTCGGTTGCGATTGAGATGGTGTTGATAGAAGAGAGCTCACTTTAACGAAATTGGTTGCAAGCATCAGCCATTTGAAAATTTCAAGCAGTTCTTTCATCAGTATGCTTGCGCCACCGATTGGTATTGTTCAACTGCTCAGCAGCCAGTATCACAACCCAACAAGCCATTAAAAATTCTCGAAGATAGACCACTTTACCTGTATTTCCGTGTTCTGTTCACAGGTTTAAGTGTCATTCATTTCATATCTTCTAAGTTTCATTGACAATATTCCTTATCTCTTCTAGGTGGACAAAAGTACTATGTCCACGCTACCCGTGTAGTATAACAATTCCAAACAAGATTATTTTGATCGTTTAATTTCAGCGATGATGCGCATGTAAGCATTTAGGAAGTACCTTTAGGCGAAACAACCTTTTCGATATATTTATCACCAGGAAAATACAATAATATAAGGGAAGGTAAAGTAAGCAAAAGTTGAAGCAGTATTACTTGGAAGAAAAGGACGAACAATGTTAAGGGATCAATGGGATCAGATTCTAGGCTTAATTGGGGACCAAAGAGGGGGAAGTGGGGAAGGTAAAGGGTCTGACAATTAGTTCGTTTGGCCCCATTCTCCTTGTCTCGCGTGTTGTTGGGAGGCCTGAGGACGCAAAGTGTCATTGTCTCGTGACGGCATGGGTAGCCTGGAGATGCTTGTTATCGCTGCCTTGTCACCATTTTGTCGCATGGAGGGAAACGCGTGGACGGATTTTGAGTAAGCTTTCGGCAATGGGAGTCTTAGGGTCGATACAACGCCTCCTGTACCAATAAGGTCAGGTAAATTAGGCGTCTGGCGACTGCCTCTGCCGTCGCAAGTATCCTCTGACGCAGGAAGTTGTAATCGTTCGCCGACACTTTATACATAACTCGAAACGCTTTGTTTAGGTAAACCTTGTGACCACTGTCGACTAGCTAAGCCAAAATCACGGTCCCCAATTAACTTTAAAATCGGACTCTCTTGATCCCTTAGCATTTATCCCCCTTTTACCACTAAATCCTACTATTTGTTTTCTTAAACTTTTCTGAACTCGACCTTCCCTTATATTATTATATTTGCCTTGTGATGGATTAATCGAAAACACTTGTTCGCCAACTTGACCTCCTGAAGGTTGTTTGATTCTTTCCTGTAAAGACAGTTCATTTCATTCCTGTCTTAATGCATTTTCTTTTGTTTTACAGACGTCTACGTGGCTACCGTCAATGCCACCAGCTCCCAGACCGGCCCAGATCCAGCAATCACGGTGAGTGCTCTGTCAAATACTCTTTGTCTCCTCTTTATGGCTGACACATTGACCTCCGCGCCTTCGCTCTCTGTGTCTGTGGGGCTTACTGCGCTAAGGCCCCCCCCCCCCCCAGAGTGAGACAGCGCGTTCGTGCCGTCGAAAGTTTTGGAGCTCGTTCCAGCAGGTTGTCAGCGCGTCTTACGGTTGTGATTGGGCCCATGTGAGTCAAGGTGTAGTATGGGGATGTAGATGAAAGGCTGGCACAAACCCAGCAAGGGCGTCGGCAATGATAAACCATCAGTAGGGAGTAAAGGAGAAGGAGGAGGAGGGCAGCGTTTGCGCATACGAGAACGCAACTGCAGCGTAACTGGAGGCGCGTCCGCTGGCTGTAGATAGACAAGAGCCTAGCCGCGGCTTATATAGCATCGATCATTTTTGGGTAAAAAAAACCTAGCGGAAGCCACAACAACCCAGAACTCTGCGCGTAGGCACGTAGCCGGTTTCGGGCGTGCCCCGTCAGTCAAGATGTGATCAGTATCACAGTGCTCTCTCTCTCGGAGCTTCTGGTGAATTTTACTTTTCTCTGTCAGAGGTAACATGAAACTGCGATTTGCAAACATTAACTATTATACTGCATAGTGTATGGCGGATTTAGGCGGTACCAACGACGGAAATATTCTGATGATTAAAGGACGTAGTTTTAGTTAAGCATACTGGTAGCGGGAGCTCTAATTGAAAACCCATACACGCGTGTTTCGCCGGTATTTTGCCGCTGCTTGACGCAGCTGCGAGTAGTCCTCAAGCTTTACCTGTTTGCCTCCCGTTGGATATATCGGTTTTGAAAATATAGCTTTTTTAGTTTCCTTATTAATTAATTTCTATTCGTAGTATAGTATAGTGTATGCAATGTCTATAGATATAGACCAAAACCTGCCGTAAACATTTGAACAAAAACACGTCTGGGATTTTGCTTAGTTTAGCGACATTTTTTCTCCTAAAAACCACAAATGGCATTCCATTTTGAATTATGGGCCATGCCTATGGAGTTTTTTCACTGTCCATCATTGTTGCTCAGTTACACCTGCTGGCTCGTGTTAATGTACATCACCACATGTGAGTGTATCACTTGAAAACAATTATGTAAACGACTTTTTTGGAATGTTCGGCTATGCCGATGCATTTCCTAAATACTATGTACCAATGGGAAGTTCAGAGGCGTTTGCCTATATTTCCTTTAATAAACTTGATTTTACTTAACACTGCTCCGGCTCCATTCTATGGTCTCTCGAGTTCAAAGGCTCAGACAAATAAAACTATGATCCCGTTGTTTGACACAACTTCTTCCTCTCAGCGCCTATGCTGTTGTATGGCAAATTACAACATCACTTAATAGTGCTGTCTGCCCATTGGCTGTACGTGAATATTATGCCGTAAACCTGCAGTGGCTGATGCTTTTCGGTCCAGAGCTACCTCAGAGCTTCTGGTTAATTTAACTTTTTGCTGTTAAGGGTAAAATTAAACTGCAATTTGTAAACATTGACTATTTTACTGCATATTGTATGACAGGTTTAGGCGGTATCAACGGCGGGAATATTGTGATGTTTGGAGAACGCAGTTTTAACTTTTAATTCTTACAGCGCAGGTAGAAGGTAAAAACGCTGACCCGGGTTTCACTGGTTTTGAAAGTTCCGCTTTTTAAATTTCCTTAGAAAGAGATTACTGCTCTCGGTAAATTTTACTATATAAGTGTATTCATGGTGTACAGGCATAAACCAACTTTTCTTGTATGTATTTGACCCGAAAGTATATCAGTTACTCTCTGCCAGTTGGCTGCAAATATATATTGCGCAGTAACTCCACAGTGGCTGATGCTGTTTGCTCAAAATATATAAACCAAATTTCGGTCTATGCCTATACACCTTGAGTATAATAAGCTATACCAAAAGGAGAACTTAATTCCAGAGGAAATTCTAAAGCTGAATGACGCAGTTTCGGAATTTTAATTTAGAGAACATAAGGCATTTGTGACGATCCAGATGAAGCCACTTGCGTATAGTATTATAGAACAAGCCCTGCATAAAGGAATGTAGGCAAAATCTAGGTAGGTCGGATTCATTATTACACTAATTATGTACAAGCACACCATTAAAAAGTCTTACCATCGAGTTTGCCGAGGTTCATTGCATGCTTCAGTGGGCTGAAAGCAAATGCAGTAACATTTGTGTGAGTTATTTTCAAGTAATAGTAGCTTTCCGCCACCCTTAACGCACCCTCTCTTCCCTTACCCGTCTGTGCATCGTGTCATGAGACCCTTTGCCTCATCAGTGGGTCTCTCAGTGTTTCAGCTTGTGTACTGGTATTTTAATTTTAGTTTCTAGCCTTCCTTGGAAATGAAACAAGTCATAAGGTGACCGTTTTCCATCAGCGAACTTTGCCTAACTCCCCATTTGTGAGTCTCTGAGATTCAAATCCACGTTCTTTGGAGCATTTAAGGTTCTAATCATTGATCCCACCGCTCGGTATACTATCAGTTGCGATAACTTGGGACTCCGACCGGGATTCCTTGATCACTGAAAATTAAATTCAAAGTTGCAGGCTCGTTATTTTGCCCGATATAACCCGTTCCCATGCAATTTAATATTTTAAATCGCAATCGACGGGTCAAGGAATCCGTAACTGAGTGATAGGTTGGTCAGCTAAACATTGAATAATCAGAAACTTTGGGTTCGAATTCTAGGTTACATCAGCCCAGGGTTGGATGCGGTTGGTAATGGACGGATAATGAGTCAGCAATGGATGTTCCAATCTACTCTGGCTCTATTGGTGATCCCTTTATCTATCATTATTTTCTATCATCTTGAAGAAATTTATATTTAGCCCAAGTTACAACGGTATAGCACTTCCCAGAACCTGATTGTTAAACGTTCCTTTTGTGATAAAAGAAACCATTTGTTTTTTTACTTTAAAGAGAGTGAAATCGTTAGACCTCCAGCCCCACACTCAAGCACAGAGAGATAGGAAGTAAGAGCAATTGTATACAGCAGGGTTTATCTGTACGAACAAATTTTTAGACACATTTTCAACTGCTACCCGTTTTTGCATGAGATAAACATCGAATGAAGTACAAAACAGTTTGAATTTGCACAGAATCAATGCTACCTTTAAACTTGGGATACAGGATGGAAAATCGGGAAGGGAATTAACAAAAAATCAAAGGTAGATTAAATCTTAGGCTGTTATTATCAGGACAGTTGACATTAGCCACAAGATCTTGCTTTTTACATAGGTCGGGTTTATCCTGCCATATACGGGCTGCTTCCATGTAGCGCAAGGTACGGTTTGTTCGCTTTCGCACAAGTACTCGGAAGGATGTTTTGAGGTCACTAGAGTGACTGCTGTCTAGTTAGCGGTTTGTATTGGAGGACCGCTGTACTTTCTTTCGTAATTAAGCCAATAAGTTACTTTTCAGCGGCCCTGACCGCCTGCTCTGGGAAACATTGCTTTTAACAAAAGCATGTGCCTTATTTTGATAGAACCATTCCGAAATTTTCAGCAATAATGTCTTACATTCAATTTGAATAAAATTTGGCACAGAAGCCACATAAAACTGGAACACCACAAACAATGCATAATGGTCAAGCATTGCAATTACCAACTGCCTGATGAATCATCCTTGAATGAGTCACCAAACTTATGCAAAGTTGGACTACCTTCGAAACGGGACTAGCATCCTGCGTTAACGACCTTATTGTTGTAGCTTGATTGAACAAAGAGGAGGAAAACTTATTTATACCGGGAGCAATAGGCCAACCGTTATGTATACATACATAAACATACAGGGTGTCCCAAAAAAAGTAACCACATTTTAAGTAATCGTAAATTTGGCGTTGATCATAATTTTGTTATTTGAAATATAAAAATATTCAAAAGTATCTTTTCGTTGTTTTTTCGCTGCATTTTGACTATTACAACAGTGGCTGAATTGAGAAAAGCCATTTAGCATGAATGCAATTGAATACGAAGAGAACTGTCTCATGGTGTGTGCGATTCCATTGCTTTACGTTGTCAGCAATACATTGATCAAAATGGCCGTCCGTTTGAGAGCATTCAGTAAAAAAAACAATAAATTAATACTTGTTTATATTTTAATATGTTTACTCATTAAATTATGATAAACATCAATTTTACAAAAATGTAAAATTTGCATACATTTTTAAGAAACCCTGTGTACATAAACAGCCGTCAGGTGGCTGTTATCTGGCACTTATCATCCTGGGCCCTAACCACCACTAATCAACCCCCCTACCAAAAAGTTCACAACCTCTCCCTCCAATAACTCTGTTTTCCGCCTACCTATAAGAACTGTGAGGCGTGGTGCTCTTACTTTCGACGACGGAAACTTGTCTGATTTGAAACGTCAGAAAAATTACAATTATGGTTCGCGCGATCGTTCTTTTTTTATCATATATATATATAAATTTGCATGTGAACAGACAGCCAAAAACCAGTAGTTTAGCTTCAAAAGCCTGTGCAAGTAACAAGGTGGATACAGATTATCGAAAAAACGTGTTTTTTTAAAACCACAATTTGGAGGCCTTTTAATCTTATCGCTTGCGGTTACTCTGCATGCTCTTTGATATAATGTCAAAAGCATACAAAATTGTCTTCATAGACCGGACTAAAGTCGCCGTGGTGTTCTTAATTGAGAAAAATAAACTGACGACCAAACCTCCTGTTCATGCGTCGATGAAGCTATTGCATGTGCTGACCCCCTCCACCCTGCGCTATAACTTATTACGCAACTGAACCATTATAACTGCCACAGCTGCTATCACAGTGAACAGATGGTAGCTGGCATCGACGGCAGAGATAACAGCAGCAAACAGCTGATCCAACTCAAAAATCTCTTTACCCATGAGTTCAGGTGCTTCTGCAGCGCAAATTTTGACAAAAACTAAACCATTAAAACGTAAGGCAACATCTCAAGCTGCTTCGGTCATCCGCTCCCTCGTCTAACATTGTCCGCTGGGATTGCTTTCTGCACCGAAAATCCGAACCGAAAATAAAAGTGCCTGTTTTAAGAAACTAAAAATGTGAAAGGGATAAAGAAATAGGGCCTAAATATCTTGTCTTTTTCTCAGTATAAATGCACCTTCCTTGTGGCGTTTTTCTTCATCGCAGTGCCCTGCAGGAAATAAATTGGCATTAAATCAACTTTTATCGTGGTAGGTGGAAATATAAATATTTTGAGCTTAGCAGCCGAGTCCTCTTACAGCGGAATTCGCACGCTCTCTGTATTTTAAAGTTTTTTTAATTCAAAGAACTGCCCGCTATTCAAGTAATTTACATAAATTATTCTTTATTATTTAAAGAAATGTTTTAACGAAAGACCAGCATTTAAGTCTACGTATATAGCGCAATTCCAGCTAATAATAATAGGAGCTGACGATGCGATGTACACCAAAAGAAGATAATACCGTTATTTGAAAAAAAAATGATTATTTTTATTTGGTTGTTCTTTTGTGTGTAAAAGCATTATCAGACTGTCAGGTTTAGAAAGGGTTTATTTAATTATGATGAAATGCAAGCAGGATCGACCTTTTCAGTAAGGGAATTGGTCAGCTCAAATCGCCGTTTGGCTGTGACTTCAGATTTACTGCAGCGTGGGATTTGCCAGAGACCAACAGGTTTTGTTGGTTGAAATGTGGGACAGTATCAGAAGCTCTTTAAATCATCTTCTCTTTTGTCTTAGATTATCACATTGAAACACTTCTGGTACGCAGAACCTAAAAGAGCAAATAGGAACCAAACTGAAAAAGCAAAGTTTACTGACTTTTCCACCATTAAAATATCTTTTTGCATCGTTTTTCACGATGAAAGACAGTGTGAAAAATAAAACTCAATTAAAAAAACTATTCTCGTGGTAAGTGGCACGTTAAATTTTGCGGGGCTCACAATAATTCCCCTCAGTGCAGACGCAGGATGTCCGATGTTTTTTAAGCAAAAAGGAATTACCTAATCTCTAAAATGAGGCGTGAGTTTTTATATGTCACGTTTAAGTAGTTTAGAAATATCTTCTGCGGAAACCTTGGGCCGGAATACGTGTTTCTTCCAATTTCCATCGTCAAGACTGCCAATAGTAGTGCATTCAAAAGCGATAAAAATTAAAACTCATAACCAGTGAAACAGTGTGATCCTAAGTTGATTTATCACCAATTATAAGACTTTCATATGGATATATAGGGTTAATTTTCTTAGGATAAACTGGTCAAATATGCCTAAACTCAAACTTTGTTTGGATTCAGATACTTTTATCTCCCATATGAGTATTTTTATAATAACTGCGAGAGAATCTGCAGCAGAAGTTGCCTCGCAATTGTTAATTGGATGTCATAAAGTAAGAGTCTGACTACTCACTAAGAAAATGGATTTTTTCCATAGGCATTTCCAAAATCATCTCATCTTTTAGCCACGAATACGGATATTATCCTGCAAAATGACACTGTTCATACGAGAAGGGTGAATGCCGCTGACACTGTAGGCATCCTTTACGAGGTTGATGGGCTTCTGGTGCCGACAGTGTTACCGCAGACCGGGTGTGTTTTTGTTCATGCGAACCGTCAAGTCTCTGTAGCTGTATAAGGCTTGCTTTAATAATATACTCTCGGGGCATGTTCCAACTGCAATGGACAATCGGAACCCTTTTAAAAACTTTTCTTTAAGTTAAATTTCAGTCCGGAAGTAAATATTCTTCCAGAATAAAGATCGATGAGTAAAATACACCTTACGAACGATCGGAACTTTATATGTGTCGCCTTTGACTATGAGAGGGCGGTAGGCCCTACTCTGACGGTGTCATTGCAAAAGTTAAGGCCACATTTCCTCCATTCACCGTAAATTTAATTCGATACGCAAATCAGATAACATCGGAAGTTCACAAGTGATGGAAGCAAGGCTGAAAACTGTGAGTTTAGACATCCTTAACAGTCGTTGGTTAATAAGTCGAGGACTTTACTTGTGACTTTTCTTCCTCTAAACCGTAGTGTGCAGGTTACCTCATTATTTTATTTCAAATCAAAAGGTAGTGAGTACAAAGCCGTACATAATGAACAAAATACTCCACGCAAAGTCCACACAATAAACTTTTTATTTGAATAAAAAGCAGAAAAAATACCAGCTCAATTTCGTGAGCCACCGGCGATAGGGGAATACCAGAAGTATGGGCCTTCTTGGAGAGGACAGTCAGTTTCCTTAAATATGTCAGAGGGAAAAGATCTAGGCACACGACATGCTTTTAATGCATCAAAAACGAGCTTTTTGAGAACATAGGTCACGACAGTACATATTTCGCTTTCCTACATCTCTGAAAAGCCAAAAAGCTTTTCCTTATCAGCCTTCTACTAGAAAATGGAATTTTTATTGCATTTTACAGGTGAAGACTCAAACACTTCGTGTGATTTCTAATCACACTCAAGTGCAACACTGAATTATCATCCCTGACTCTCCGACGAAAATAATTACTGTCATGCTTGTAGACAGTTTTGATTTACAAAGTACTTTGTCAGAAGTAATTTTCTAGAGTGACCTAGCTAATATTGCATCGACTTACTTACGCAGAAAGTTTGCTGCCGGGGCAACCAACATTTTTTGACAGAGTTCTCGCTCGACAAGACAGAAAAAGGTGACAGCGTCTGGCGCATGGTCCTAGCAAATTTGCCTACGTCTTGTTCTTCTTAACACAGCATAAAAAACTCCGTATCAACCTACCTAGTTACTTAAACCTTATCCTTGTCTCTCTTTGTGAAAATGTTGTTTTTTCCACGAAGGGGAGGGTAGGTGTCACGATTGTGCCATCCATCTGCGAGGAAATTGACCTGATAGGAAAAAAGAGCAGCGTTTTGACACAAAAGTCCGAGGTTCGAGTAACCTGGCTTCGACATTCAGATCTTTTCAGAAAAAAAGCTTATCATACCTGAAATGCATCCACATAGCAAGTAAAAATTAACGGCAATGTTCGGTCAGGAAAGCTTAACGCTAATTTTTTGGAGGTTATTGCTAAGGTTTAGACTATGTTTTATGGTTAGAGTTAGGATTTGAGTAATCGTTAGGTTTGGGAATTGGGTCAGAGAGTCGGAATGGACAACTGTAGAATGGAGACCTCTCGTACGGCTGTTCGACAAACGGGAAGAACGTATCCAATAAAGCAATCAGTGAACAAACTTCCACCATAGTTAATATATTTCATTGCAAGTGAGAAGACCATTGGTTATTACCTCAAAGATCGACTATAGAGGCTGATTTTGGTCTACAGGCTAGTAGGTACAGCCGACTAGATACGCTTAGAAATAGCCACCCCAGCTTTCCTTGCATTTTGGTTATCTTTTTAAAAGCTTCCAGTTTCCTGATCATTCTGTTTCATCGTGCCTTAAGTTAGATTTTTGCTTATTGTCGCTGTATAACGCTTTCGGGAAGTTAATCTCAATTGCTATCGCGATAAGACCTAAGTTAGACTCCTTTGGGAGTCAAGTAGCTAGGGTCTATGTCGACTTAAGACGATGAAAATTTCCAAAGTTTTGTCCTTTTTATCGAAAAGAATGCTGCAGTGAATCGTATTCCCAAAGCAAGCTTTCCTAAATATGTTCTTAGCGAAAAAAACTTAAGATCATCGCAGCGCAGATGTATACTGCAACAATGTAACAAATCGGTGTTTCTTTCTGACAGGTCCTAGAAACCCTGCTCGTCTCAGGAGCCTGTTAGAAGGGGGGGAAAGCATTAGACCTGACATATTGGCGGCGCCACCACCGTCACCAAGGAATTCAGCAACTGTAGGCCAGACTGCAGAGCCAGTCATATTACCCTCAAAAAGAGACCAGACAGAGAGACTAAAACCATTAATTTTTTATTAGAGAATATTATTTAGCAGTGACCAGAAACTCTGCCATTGTGAAAAAACTCAAACTGATGCTTCCTTTTAATGTGGGAACGGTGGTAATAAGCGATTATATAGGTAGGGTAGGAAAGCTAGAACTGTAGGACAATGAAGAGGTATGACTAAGGAAATTTATGAGTATAAAGCACAGTGTTTAAGTGCGCTATTTTAATTCTTGAAGCAGCACGCAATTTTAAAAAAAGGTGGATAGCACCAGGTGTGCCCCAAGATGTGTGGTGAATCGACAGGGATCGAAAAGCTACCAATTTCTCTAAACTGTAATCAATCGACAGTTGATTATCAATGATTATCAAGTTAATAAATTACAAAATATATGCTTATTGAATAATTAGATTATTTATTAATTCATCTTTAAAATTATGTAAAATCCATCCAACGGTCATTACAGTGTTTAACCCTAGTACTAATAATACCCTTAAATTTACTTTAAATTAAAGCCTAACCTTAAGCCGTTGCTTAACCCTGACTCCTATGCTAACTCTAACCCCCTACCTGATAGTCTTAAACAACAGTACGTTTAGTATGTCGGAAAATAGTGCATGGTCCATAAATACATTCGAGACCCCTTAAAACCAAATCATAAATCGAACTCTCCCCCTCGTGTTTGAAAAGAAATTGCTGACATATAACGACGCCAAACTCTTTTTCTGCAAACCCTCAAACACTGAAATGTCTGCGGAACACTATCTCATTAATAATGTCATGAAATAGCGACAAAGCAGGGCAGCGTTTCCAATTTCTGCAGAATATTTTTGTAGATTTGGAACCCCAGGATCTATGAAAGCTGCACTGCCTGCAGTGTGTGTATGTTAAGGTGCTTTGAAAAAATAAGGATAATTTTGCAGAATGCTTACGTTCCTTGGTGACTGGACGTCTGTGGTCCTCGATTGGAGTGAACGCAGGAGAAGAGTCGCACAGATCGCGATTGACAAGCCCGCGTATATCAGACGAGGATGGTTGCCGAGCTTGAGAATTCCGTTAACTGTGAAATTGGTTAGGAGTTTGCCTGACCATTAAATTCCTGCATTGCATGATGGCATCTGTTGGTAGTTTTGAGAGGACTTAATTATTAGCCCCTCCGTCATATTATACGGGGCAGGCGGCTTGACCAAAATTTCAGGAAGCATTCGAGTCAGATTTGAAGTTGGGACACGTTGGGACTAAAATTTTGGCCCCCGCCAACTGTCGTACAGGCTACAGTTATTTGCTTGTGGTTTATTGGCAGCTGGTAGAGTATTCAAGATAATTGGGGAATTGCATGGTTGAAGAGATAGCCGTGCTCTCAATGGCACCGCAAGTTATGCAAGTGGCAATTTTCTGATAATATGTGATGAATTGCCTCCCCTACATTATACTTTGTTCTCTGCACCACGCGCTTATCTCGGGAGTCTTTTGCGCAGACAGTAACTCATGGCAAGTTGCTGCCTTTAAGGTTGATTTTTATTAGTTTCAGGTGCATACTTTCAATTATGAGCAGTATTTACCTCTAAAACAAAACAGCTATTTCAAAATTCAAAAAACTAACTGGAATCACTTTCGCAAATCAAAAACGGACCCGTTGGGACACATTGAATGGGTGCACTTTTCATTACTTTGTAGTGTTTCTTCAAAGTAAGTTGACTATCTGAAAATGGGAGGTGCTTTCCGAAACAAATCTAATTCACATCTGACAGCCAACAAATGCCCGGGCAGTGTGACCAACTCCATGGCTTCCTGGAGTTTTTTGTTTGGCAGTTGACAGTAAAACCACTCATTAGAAAAGCACGGTAATTTGCCCTCTTTTCATAAGCATCCTCCTCTTACTTTCTACGCTTAGGTTATGTCGTTTTGCCAAGCATCTTTTGCACTTAAATATGCCTTTAGAAGTTACTTAAATGCCCTACACGTATCCGTGATTTCAGCTTTTCTCGACGAATGGTGCTCGGCTAGGTGGCTGTTTTGACGAGTTAGGCATTCAGCGACCGATAGCAAAACGTCTAGACCCCGAAGACCATCAACTGTTTGCCCTCGCCTATCCACAAAAGTTCACCTCCTCTTCGTCCTCATCAGTGGTGGGCGTCGGCTCGCAAGGCGAGTCCCAGCCCCTGCTAAGGTGTCTTGGGACGGAGCAACGCTCCAACCTGGCTGAACGCTCCCGCAGATCCATATCCCTTGGGCCCACAGACCAGTCACCCAAGGAGTTCTACCTCGACGCCAGTGGGTCAAGCTTCCGTCTATCAAGCACAGCTCTTGCTGACCAACCCAAAGAGGTAAATATTCTACGACTTATAGATAATATTACGTTCACCGGAATGAGTTTGTTCGTTCGCTGACGTTTCGGACAGCTGGGCCGGCTCTTTTTCGTCAAAGGGTAAACTGACTTTATCGATCAGCAATTTTAACTTGTGGCTAATCGATTTTTCTGCGCTCGCTGTTTGGTCCTCCGTGAAGATTTTGGCGTAGCTTGATGGCAGTTAGGGTTGTATTTCGTCGTCATGGTATGTTCGTCACAGGACGGTGGAGCAGGGCATTTGGGGTACTCGCCGTAAGCATGTAGATTTCGGTAACCAGTCGTAGGAGACCCGACCCAAACTCGCAGCTTGCACACTCCCATATCACAGGGCCATCTACGTTGGCAAATACTAAGTAAGGATTGATTTTATTCTGTCCTTTATTAACATAGTGGCGAAGGACTTTGCAGGGCGTGGGTAGTTCTATATGCTTGGTGGCGGGCTTGGCATCTGATTATCATACCTCAAGCGTCAGTCATTCCGCTTTTGCGGTTCCTCGACCTACGATGTCTGTTCCTTTAACATCGAAGTTGTGGCCAGTCTTTCCGGCATGTGTTGCAAGCTGCGAGTTTTAGTAAAGTCTCCTACAACTGGTAATCCATTTTCACATGCTTACAGTGAGTACCCCCAAATGCCCTTCGCCGCCATCCTAATGTGTGCAATAACTGAAATTGATGGGGGGAAAGAGAAGAAGATCGATGGCTCAGCGCGTTTTCCCTCAATATAAATAAGCTGGCAGACTTGAGGCTGTAGGGGTCTTAGAAGTAGGTGTACTCCGATCACTACAATCGTCAGGTCGAATCCCAGGTTGGAGGTTACAGGGCAAGAGTCACCAGAATGACAGGTTTATTGTATTCAGAACTGCCATTTGCAGTGGCGGTGGCCACTGGCGAAGCCAGGGCTGGTCCTAACTGCGTCAAGCCAGGCCTGAGAGTGTCGACTGTATGTTGTGTGGGCTGATGACGGCTGCTTTTAGTAGGATTGTAGTGCAAGTTCAAGTGGTTTGCTATTGGTGTGTTGCAAATTGCCCGAGGGGATGTCGCCTGCAAAGATCTTCGTTGCATCGGCTGAGGGGTGTCTTAGCCAAGTGGCCATTAGGCAGGCGCGCTTACTCGGCCGCACGTTTATACGCGGGTGTGTGCGCCCGTGAGTGTGTGTTTGGCTGAATAAGCTGAGGTCAGCTCTCCGGTCCGACGGCACGCCGAATAGCAGGGGGCGTTGACGCAGCTGGTATCGGTTAACCAAAAGCAGCTGCGAGGTCATCCCTCGGGGGACGGGCTCGCCAGTGAAAGAAAGCATTGAAACAGTTGCTTGTGACGACACGACTATGGGGCAGCGAGCCTTGGACAACGAAGGGGGGGTAGGTTGTCCGCCACTAGGTTATAATGGTGAGGTAAAAGCCGTGGCCTTGAAGGTTCCCAACTGACGAGAATTTCAGACTGTGCAGTCAGTGGGATAGCTGACTGGCGGACTGAGAGTCAGGATTCAATAGCTGCTTCTTTATAGGGCTTTAATGGTGCTCCCACAGAGCTGAGATCCGAGCCAGGTGTGGCGGCAGGCACAGAGGCGGCTACGGCCGCGCCATCCGTCTGCGCTCCATTCCGCCTCCGGCCTTGTTGACTACCTTGACACCAGGCACAGGTCGGTTAAAAAATGAGAGTGTGGAGATGCGCTGCAAGTCTACTACCGCCAAAAAAAAACTAATTTTCGCGCAAGTCACCGTCCCTGCGCTACCCTGTTGTGGGGCCTACGGTGCACATCGTCGAAATCGACAGTCGTACTGATTGAAACTGTGGAAATGTGTAAAAGGACAAACAGTTCGCTCAACAAGCGGATAAGTTCACTTCCCTGACGTTTCGATATCGTTACCGAGAGCATCATCGGAGAACGAAAATATTGCTTACCTGATTCTGGTTTCACGCATTATACATGCAAATGCAGATTGCAGGGCAATGCTGAAGGTTGTGCGATTGAGTGTTTACGACCCGATGGGGAACTGTCTGCGCCATGCTTGTTTCTGTTTACCCTTCCAGTTAGTGATCAAGGCTGGAGGTTGCTGAATGAGGATAAACAGGCCCAAAACAGTTTCGGATCAGGCTGCCCCCAGAATATGTAACTCACCCTCTCAGATGTATACTTATCCTTGAATTTTAATGTGGGATAGTGGATCTTCGGATTTTAGACTACGCGCACTTTAGAACTCTTTTAGGAAGACGATCACAGTATACGCCGGTTCACTTGAATCTGGCTTCGTCCAACCTCAGCTACTGTGAAGACAGAGAGATAAACCAGATATCGCTATTCTACTTCTGATAAACGTTGAATTTAGGGTCCACTACAGCACTCGAAAACCCCATCCCTGTGGTAATAAGGGTTAAGTAGGTGGGGTGCATCAGGAGAAGGGAAACGTTGTTTAAAAAGTAGAAAATAATAGGAATAATTATTAAATAACCAAATATTAGCGCACGATGGCTAAAATGAGAATAATAACCAATAGAAAAGAAGGAGGCCCAATCGTGCCTAATTGGACACAATCTTCGACTCTACATAATCTCCATATAGCGATGGTATAGTGCTGATATACCGATGAGATAGAGTTGATATAGAGCTTTCTTCTTTCCTATGGTTTTTAATTCTCATTTAAATGATCGCGCGCTAATATTTGGTTATGTCAGTTAGCTGCAATGGACCCTTGATTTAGCTTTTATCGCACTTTTGATTGTCTCTGTCACTTCTGCTTCTCAGCTAGAATTTCATCTAGCCAATGTCAATGTGTCACGGTGGGTGATTTCATTTGGGGCATCCGTTGCCTGTTCACTAGTCTCCCAACTCACAATCAAATAACTTGGTCCTTCTTCATGCATATTTAAAGGTTTTGGTCATGGTTTTATGAGTTTTGGTACTCATTGTAGGTTTCTTGGCTGCCTGGGTCCTAAGGGACTGAGGCCGCCACGCCGTCATCAAGGTAGTAAAAGGAATAACCAACTAGGCGAGAATCTCACGACTGCAGCAGACTTTATTTGACTGAGATCATAAACCATTCAGCAGGACTTGATCTTAACGACACAAAAATGTGCTTCCTACTGAAAGTTTAACTATGCTGGAAAGTGGGTGCGTTTGGTTGATTTGGAAGTCCAGTGTTCTTGTTGCGACATGAAAGGGAGACACTGATTTTACGTGGGATTCTTTTTTGACCGCTGGTTCTCAATGCTTCTTGGCTAATATTTTGAAAGGGGAGTTGAGGATAAGATACGAGTGCCAGAATTGGAAGTTAAGGAGACTGCCCTTTGGATTCTCACTTTTAATCATCACCGGAGACAGACACAGGGTTTGATTTTGAGTCCGAAATATCAGGCCAATAGAAGCCTTGTTCCAACGGTCGTATATTCTACTTCTAACTTGCTTTAGGGTGATCGCCGGTTCGCTTCTCTCAGTAATATGTAAACTTTATTTAAAATGGCTTTATTCGACTGTATCCTACAGTATGGCGCATAAGTCGTGTAAAATGCCGAATTGTGCAGTAGATTGATACTCAATCGCAAACCGGTATACACGCGTGAACGAAAACTTAAAAATAATAATAACAAACAATCCTAGACAAATGTGTTACTTGAAAGAAGTATAAAAATTATTAATTTATTCATAAGAAAAATACTGGTTCCTTAATACCACTGGAAATCTTCATATGTAAAAGTATTTTTATAGTTGAACAATAAATTAACATCGCTTTTTTGTTTATACCAAAAATAATTTTCCTGAGTCAAATATTTTAAACATATTGCCATTATTCAACTACAATAACTCAAAAAAATTAGCCTTGGAATTCCAACAAGTTTTCAATGATTTTCGATGTTTGCAAGATCTGGTTTATAAAAATAGCTTCGGTTTGATGTGCATGCCAACACTTCTAAAAAATCACCCCTATTAAAAGCAATTTCCGAAAATACATTATCTTTTTGTTATCATGGCCATATGGGCCATATTTTGAAAGTTCTCTAAACACTTTTACACATTGTCGAGCAAAAGAAACGTTCACAAAAAATTCTGGTATTGTTATTCCTAAGACGGATAAAAAACTTCCGATAGTAGGTCAATTTTTTAAAAATATCTTTGATTTAATATCGACTGAAGAATAACGGTGCATGCTACTTTCAAATGAAAATGGAGAATTTTGCAATCTTTTAATTCATATGAATAGAAATGGTGAAATTTGACTCGAAATGAAAGAACTCACTTTTCTCTTTATACTGGATTATTTTCCTTGAAAGTGGATTACTTCCGTGTTCTGTTCTAAGCTTTTGAATGCAAAAAAGCTTCTCCGAATTGTTTCTAAAAGATTACAATAATTATTCATCTTTTGTCTGTCCCCTTTCTAAATCGCGTACATGTGGAAAGTATAGTGCACAAAAAGTATATTTATGCATGATCTGGATTTAATAAGGTCTCCTTTTACCTTCGCCTTGATGACACTATTTGGGCGGTTTTGCTTACGTCCTAAATGCTTGATGCGGCGAAACAGAATGCATTCAAAACGTTTTGGTTACTGCATTTTGGGGGTATAACCTTCACATTTTAGCAAAAATATTTTGCATTCTGAAATATTTGTCTGTGACTTAAAATAGATTAGATTTCTTAAGGTTGCCTTCACTTGCATTTGAGCAAATTGTGACTAAATTTTCCTGTTCCGGAATTGATATGTTTCAAACTTTTCCTATTTATTTTTGAATTTCTCACATAGCATAATGCATATCCATCAGACGTTTGTTTCTGTCATACTTAACAGCATATAAAATTTCTTCGATCTTAGGCTACGCCTGTTTTAGCCATAATTAATGCTCATTGCCATTACTAAACGTAAATAAAAAGACAGTTTTCATAAGGGTTACATCCACTCATCATCCACTCACTGAGTCAAAATAACTTGGTCAAATATATCTGCTTAACTGCCGAGTCAAATTTGGTCATGACCTTTGCACGACTTCGTAGATATAAGAATGAGTTACTACCAAACCTCTTGGCACCGGGGCTGTATTAACATCCGGCTGAGCCTATTCATGGTTCACTGGTCCGAAAAGGTCCACCTAATTTTCTGCATCCATGCATGAGGCGGTAGTATTTTCAAACAAAATTATAATTTTAATATTACGGAAAGGCAGACAGGCAAGCGGGCAGCAAGGCAGATCACCGGATGTACGCAAAAGGCATGTGCATGAGCCCACTACTTCCTGGCTGGCTGGGTAGGGCTACGCAATTTGGCTTTTTGGAAGTCGCACCGAAACCATGTCGCTATCCGGGAGCAACTCCATCGAAATATAGCTCTTCAGTCTGAAATTAATCAGATTCAAGGGGGGGGGGGGCAGATACGCACACATGTCGGCGTTCGCCCCGAATGTAAAAACTTTGTCCCGCAGAAATTGCTCAAAGGAAGCACATTAATTCCTTATGAAATTTAAAAGCTGACAAGAAAATTAGATTATCTACCACGAATCAGATGGGAGGACGTTGGGAGGTCCACTGACGACTCATTGTTCCAGTAATAAGACGATATGTTGGCCTGAAGTTTTGGTAAGGCCTTTATCCATGATTTTAGATGCCGCGGCAAGGCCATTCGCATAAGAAAGAGAAAGAGCGGGTGAAGTATATACTGCAGTTCACTTTGTAAGGTCATTTGGTGCAGTTCCAGTCTTACTAAGAGTGACGCGCTCTGAAGGCCGTCGTTTGGAACGACAGCTCTCCAGCCCTTTGAAGAACCAGTTTTATACTGCTAGACTTCTCTCCTTAAGGTAGCTTTTATGGCAGCGTGGTGAATTAGCCTGGAAAGCATCCATAGCCCGCAGTACCTAACTGTGCTGCCCCAACACTCTTAACGCGTCTTGAATTTATATTCCGTAGCAGTCTAAATTTAGTTTAATCGAAGTTGTTTTGACCGGATGCGAAAATATGTTTAATCCAATCAAACAAATACTGACCATCGGCTTTTGAGAAGAGGGTACCTGTCTGACTGGAAATGAATACGCATCGCCTCTAACAGCACATGCATAAATGGCCGTTGATGTTTAGTGACCCAATATTCGTACAGGTCATGCATGATCTGACATATATGTGGAGTGGATCCGACAAAGCAAAGAGAGACGGGAATGGCCATTTCTAGTTTGTTAGCCGTCATTAGCCAGTGATACCCAATCTCTAGGGTTAAAACCCCCGAGATTCAAACACGGAACCTTTTTTCATTAAATTATGCACGACCACGGGTTCGTTGCTTTGTCGGTTGAGATCGGGACTATGATGAATATATGGGCTTCGCCGATCTGGAAGATGAACAATTAACTTCCGCTTCGCTTAGGAGCTCATAAGTAGAGCCCGCGTAGACAGTCACATAGCGACTATGAGGATAGGATAGAACGAGCCTGCTGTATAATGGTAGAACGGAAAATTCAATAACCAAAGGTCCCGAGTTTGAATTTTGGGGGCTTCAACTTTAAGGGTTGGGTATGAATGGCTGATTACAGCTAACAAGCCAGAAATGGCCATTCCGGTCTCTCTTTGCTTTGTCGGATCCATTCCATCCTTTCCTCATAGTCGCTATGTGACTGCCTACGCGGGTTCTTATTGTGAGCTCCTAAGTTAAGCAAAACTTAACTGTTCCTCTACCAGATCATCGAAGCCCATATATTCATATATATGTGAAAGAACGTAAGGTGATCTGTGGGGAGGATGGTATATTCATCATCTGATGTTTCACACTCGTTCTTGAGCACATCATCGGAGATAGAAAAAAAGAGGGAAATACATGGTTTAAATAAGCCTTATCTTATTCACTCCTGATAGATCCGTCAGGGTCTGCTCTCATTGGTCCATTGTTCTTACCTAGGTGGTGAAAAACAGCCTCATATGGTGCCGGTAGATCCATCCTTCTATTGATCGAGTTGGCATCCGATTGCCAGGCTTCGATCACCTTCCTCGCCATTTTTTCTACCCAGCTGATGACTTTCACAATGTCAAACCCACATAAACGAGTACAGCTAAGCCATAAACTGAGAAGATGGCCTTTCACACGTCGCCATGCACAGCCTTGAAAATGACCACTGGTTCGGGTTTGACATTGCGAAAGTCATCGGCCGGGTAGAAAGCAAATGGCGAGGGAGGTGACCGAAGCCTGGCAATCGGATGCCAACTCGATCAATAGAAGGATAGATCTACCCGCACCATATGAGGCTGCTAAACACCACCTAGGCAAGAAGAATGGACCAATGAGAGCAGACCCTGACGGACCTATCAGGAGTGAATAAGAAAACGCTTATTTAAACCATGTATTTCCCCTTTTTTTCTCTATCTCCGATGATGTGCTCAATAACGAGTGTGAAACGTCAGACGATGAACATACCATCCTCCCCAGAGATCGCCTTACGTTCTTCCATCTCAAAACCTGGAGTCGGCATTTTCGCCTATATCCATATCGATATATGTATTCATTTATTTATAAAAATTATATTTATGTATTGTCGTGCCATGTCAAAAAGGGAAAGAATTCCGGCAATCCTTCGATCAACCTGCAGTAGGAGAACTAACTCGTATATCAATCTTTAGCATATTTCGGCGGTTTCTCTAAATTAGGCCCCAAACTGTATGCGTAGATTCGTCCAAAAACCTCAAACAACCTAAGATGAACCTGAATGAACTGACCAACCTACTCTACCAAAATGTTACAACAGAGAGGTAATTGGACACCCAAAAGTTATATTATTTGTCGTATCCGTGAATGAACATCTCCGTATGATACGTGTCGCTACGTCCTATTCCACGTTATATCTATTCCCTTGTCTGAACTTTACTTCTTGCTTCAACCCTTACAGTAATTAGAGCCCTGATATCCCATGAACTTTAGCCGAGGGTACCTGTACTACCAGGAGTATAAGTTCACTCGCCTTAACATATTAGTAATCTTGGAAGTAATAATATGACCACACATTCGATTTTGATGAGGCCGGAAAGCTTCTGAGAGTTTAGAATCTTATGAGCCACCGGCTGCTTTGTTTAAGGACCCCGGCCTTTCATCAACTGTAATGACCTGCCCAAGGTGATTCGCCACTCGGAGGCGAAAATGCGAACATGTCTTCTAACGCTAGCACCATGGAGCCAGCACGGGTGCTAATAGTTCAGCGGTTCATGACCTGCATGCCAGCCATCAAGCGATTAGCGCAAAAGTGGGCAACTATCATTGATAGGGAGAGCTGCTAACTGTCATAGATATGCACTTGCGTAACGACTGTATCCTATTAATAATGCAAATCCATGTGTATGAAGTATTCCGTTCTGCTATTGTCTCTGATGATGTAACTGCTACATAATTCAAAACGTCAGGCGAATAAAGTTTTGTACCATCGGTCGCAACTGTTTTTTCTTAAATAGAATTTTGTTTAAAAATATTAAAGATCCAAGTAATAAAACGTGTAGGGAGTAGGAAAACTTATTTTTCTGAATCAATAATAATTCTGGATGTAGGCAGTTAAATAGCCAAAACCTTTGGACACAATAGCATTCAAAAACAATATTTTTCACTAGCACCATGGTTGAAAAATGATCGGCATAATAGTCTACTATGCAAGCTGATAACTACTCAATTGCCCAATGTTTGGTTGAAATATGTATTGTTGGATTTATAGATGGAGACGTCTTGTAAATAATAGACTTCTTAAGGAAGGATCGCAGTTAGCTGACCGCTGGATAAGGAAATGGGATATCATGACTAATTATGCTAATTTATGCGTGTTGGTGGGTGGTGGGGAAATTTCCTACAAAGTAGTCGTTTACATTCCCTTGACACTGAGGTTTGTTTAGTTCGCAGGCGTCATTGCAAGATCAGAGATAATCATTTTCAGTCTTTGACCTCTTTCAAAGAGACGGATTCTATTGTTTATACTTATCAAAATTCACAAATTGGGGCCGTTTTCCAGAGCCTTTTCAAAACGTTTATTTTTTGGAATTTGCTTTTTTCAAATGGCAATTTGGTTTGATCGTATGAGCGCATTTGAACATCGACCAGGATCGCTGAAGATACGAGTGAGACTTATGCTAAATATGGTTTGTTACAGTTGTAGAAATTCGCTTCAGAAACATTCTTTAAATATGACGTAGATAAAGAAAGAGATACGCTTAATTTTCAATATGAAATTTACCCCCCAGTGGTTAATAAATTTGCTCGCACATTATATAACAACGGAAGATAACCAAAAATGCGCAACGGCTGAAAACTGCAATTTTCAAACGCATGAAAAATCATCTTTGAATGAATTGCAAAATTGGAGCCACATAGGACTTCTTTCAAATCAGTGCTAGCAGCATGCGCTAGTGATCTCATTTTTAGGTTGAATAAACAAAGAGGGGAAAGATCGGTTAATAATGGGCACAATAGTCCAAACCAAATAAAGAACATCTCACACGAGGTCCCAAAATATGTACGCCTACTTGGCGGTGGGCCTCTTTTGCGTTTATTTTCAGCAGATAATTGTACAAGCAGTTAAAACTGCATTTCAACATTGATGCTGAATTTTGGGTGCAAGCGCTGCATAGAGTTGTAAATCAAAACTTTTGGAGACAAAAAAGATGAAAGCAATGGCTGGAGTGTTTTGTTCTCAAGAATAGCGCCTACATTGATTTACGCAAACCCAGCAACGTTAACTTTCAGTTTGGCGAGATTATATTTCACGAGTTTTTTTTGTTTCGTTTAGACTAGTGCCTTCTAGCAGAGAAACGGCCGTATGCGCGCTGTCGTGGTTATTAGAAGATTACCTCCCTTGGACCTAAGGAAGGGCTACGTTTCGCTTACAGAACAGGCTCCAAATTTACGGCCAATGCGTTGAGTGCACGGAAACTAGGAAAGTATATTGTAGCGGCCTAGTTGAGGGCTTAAAGCCTACAAAACGCATAACACGTATTAGGGGAAGTGAAACGTAAAATCCTAGATAGTAGTAACTAAACTACTGCAAACTACAGCGGCAAGAAAAAAACGGCGAAAATATGTGAGACTAGGATTTAAAAAGACAACTACACCGACTCTCAGAATCCGAACGCTCTTCTTTGGCACTAGCCGGAAACTCGACTTGCAACGAAGAAGGGTTGTTTTTAAGCATATTTTCCATGGTGCCATTTTGAAGATTGCTTAAACAGCAGAATTTATTGGATTCATTAATTTCGACAGTTTTCATCAGCTGCTTCCTAGTTGGTTATTGAAACATGAAAATCGAACTCCTCATTCATCGATTACTGAACATCTGCTGGATACGGGCCATTCTGTAGACCCCAAACCTCTTCGAGTAAGTCTTGGGGCACGTACAACTCGTACCATATGCTATCTAGAGGCAGCCTACATACGGCGGTTTAAACCTGACCTATGTAAACAGCATGTTGTGAACCTAACTCTGCCGCGGTAACATCGGCCCCCTGATTACAGATTTTTCTTCTGAACTTTTTTCCTTAGACATTTTCGCTCCACTTTTTCTGCCCACAGTGTTTTAACGTTCTTATGTTATTGATTAGCCTTTTGGTTATTTCCTATTACCTTGCTGTTTGCATCGACTTTTCTGTATGAATTCAACTATGTATTTTATCTTACGTTATTCACGTAGTGCAACGAGAGGAAGCAGCGGATAGGAACTCTCGAAATTTACAGATCCAATAAATTCTGCTGTTTACGCAATCTTTAACAAAATCTGGGTTGATCAAACTTGCTGGCTTAGTTCAGTCACCCGGTCCAGCGAAGGTTGTAATAACGATCGATAGGGTACTAAAAAGAGGAAGGTCTCTTTTAGGACCTTTTTTCAAGCACACTGTCCATACCAATCGTCAGTCGCGCCAATCGTAAAGGCTCTAAAGGAAAGCTGTCACGCTACCACGAGATTAGGCTAAAAATGTATTCAGACTAATTGTACACGCAATGCATATAAACAAATTAGGGTCAAATGTACACACCTAAAAATTAACAGATACAAGGACCTATAATATTCATCTGTACTTCAAGGGCGAGCTGACGCGCATTGTAAGCCAATACCAAAAATGCCTATGAGAAAATTTTACGAAGGGAAGGTTCTTTTAATATGCACGAAATGGTATGATTACGATTACACCTGACAATACTATTTACATTTATTAATCACAATCACAGTGATCTTTAAAGTTTTTGGAATTCGTCGCTTTTCACAAAAGTGGGTACCGCAAAATACATTAAAATTACTATTCATATTTCACTTAGTTCTTAAGTCTGTTTTTTCTTTATTATTTCCATGTATTGGTGCCTGTTTGTGAGTGTTTATCAACATTATATGAATTCCGTCATTTTGCATGGATAAGATCATCTGCTGTGCATCGTCTCATCAAAAGTTATTTCGAAACACATTTGCGTCAGAAAAACAAGCCTTGTAGGTAACACCTAACTCACATTGATCAGTCGGATTTCAAGCTGTTTTTTGGTTGGCCGCTATGATTGTGCTTTAAATGAAGTCTGCAAAGAAGAGGAAGAACCGATCTCCGGAAAGATAGTTTTATTCTGAGCTTTCGGCTCCACACGAGAAGCCATCGTCATTTACGTGTAGCCAGCGCTTTCTGTTATCTCATTTTCTCTAACGATGGCTTCGCGTGTGGAGCCGAAAGCTCAGAATAAAACTACCGTTCCAGAGATCGCGTCTTCCTCCTTTTTACAGACAACAAGAAACTGGGGCAAGCATATTCGCTTCTATTCGTAAATGACGTCTCCTCGATACAGTACATTTGCGCTGATGCCCAGTGATCTGTTCTGTTTTCAGCACATAAATTGGCCTTCAAATTTATTCATTGAGCTCCTATCCTCGCCGTGATAAACATCTAGCTTTATCATCTAAGGATACCGCAGTTCCCATGTAACCCTAACTGGTGTTGTCTGATAGCGCAATCTCGGCTCATTCAGTATCCCTACATTTGATCAGCAAAACTTCGAGGTGTAAGCTGATCACGCAATCAATGGAAAATCCAAAGAATGGAAGTTGTCAGGCCCCTAGTGTTTATGCTGAGTGAAAACAGGGAAAAGGCGGACCGGGCTTGACCAAGCTGATTGCGCTGTCCGCGAGCGCCTCACTAGTTGACTCTGGGTCATAAATAATGTGAGGACCCCGCAAAGTACTTCTTCCGATTTATGTGAACTCTACCAACTGACCGAAACTTGTCTACTTTTCAATTCAGCTATAAACAACTAATATGATTGTCCTAATCTGCAGGTCGGTGTTTGACACGTTCTCTTTTGGTTTCTTCGACGTAAAGGTTTGCGGACCTGGGAGTCCATATCTGACGTTTTTTGTTTGTCGTAAAGTCTGCTCCGTGATGATACGTCTAATGATCATAAAAGTAGTTTGTTGTGTTATGTTGCCTCTGCGGCTAAGCAAGGGTTGAACAAACGATGTTGCGAATTAGCACAATGTCGTATTCTGTCGTACTAAGAATGTTTTGACTCTCACTTATACCCTTGTTTGCCTTTACGCCTGATTCTTACGAAACACTTCTTATCTCATCAATCCTTCTCATAACTTTTCCTTCACATTTCTCTATTGGGCCCCCTAACTCGTTGCGACAAACAACTTGGTTATTGACCCTCATTAGCTGGTGATACTCCTACTCTGTGATGTTGTCTGATAGTGAAAATGTGGCTCATTCAGTATACCTACACTTTTTCAGCTAACCATTAGGATGAAATCTGGTCAGAAACATAATGGAACAAACCGAGGAGAATTTTTGGGCCAACAGAGGTCACCTTTACTGGAAACATTGAAAATACAGATTTTAGTTGTGTGCTGTGGCAAATGTGGAATTAGCACATGGTATTTATGAGGCGAAGCAACTGCGAACGTTAGGAAAAGCACTTTATTTGCCTGCCGTTTCAGATTCTGTCGCGCATCCATCCTCAGAGACAATAGCAGAAATGGATAATTCATACACAGAGGGTTTTAGTTAGTACATATGTGTTGTAGTATTTATAGGAGATAATATCTTTGTTACTGCATACCTATGAAAATTAATGGCTCTTCCTTACCGAATGTAGTTTTCGGCTTATGCGCTACTTGTTTGATGGCCGGCATTCAACCGGAACTATCCTACTTGTCAGTTCATCTATAAGCATCCCGCATAACTTTTCTCACCTGATAAGTTGTTATTGCAGCAGGCTGGGATTCGGCACGGTATCCCTTGAATGTTTCATCAGAAATATTAACGGATCTGGGGGACCGAATTCGACAGTTGTTTGTTGTCGTAATCTCTGATTCGTCGTAGTATTTCCTATGAGCTTGAAAATGGTAAGTTTTTGAATGTTGACTTACTGGATGATGGTGGGTTGGGTGGAAAATATTGCGGATTGGAAGAATTTAGCATTCTGTTTTCCTAATAATTCTTCAGCTTTTACTTAGTCCGTTGTTTGTCTTTGTTCCCCAGTCCTATGAAACGCTCCTTGCTTCATCAATCCTGCACCTCTCAAACCGTCTTCGACGCTGCTCAAACAGCCTGGCCCAACGGATTGGGTAAGAAATTACTTATAACAGTCAAAATGCCTAAATAGCATCTCACGAAAGTTCAGCCTGGAGTTGAAATTTTGTTCTGTTTTGATTCCCTGTCTAGGATTAACAACCGATTAGAACTAACGAAGGTTATTCCAGAACGTTTTAACGACTGTATGTAAGGAGAATATCCCGACGTTTTTTTCTCCTAGTTTGTTTAGATTGACTTGTCACAAGCAATTACTTGGAAGTATAGTAGAGTTGGTATCTAATGAACTGTCAACCGACATGCTGAACTGTGCCTGCGTTTCACAAAAATGATTGCTTAAGTAGGTTTGGAAGATTAATTATCATGCAGCATAATCTTAAGGCATATAAATGACGTTTGGACGCCGGTTTTTGAATAAGCATAGCTCCGACTGTCTGCAGAGGCTGCACGCTGACAAAATTAATTTTGATTTTTTTATTTTCAAAGTTATTTTAAATTCACGCGCATTAAATATTCATACTTTTACTTAGCTAGTAGCGAATGAGGTCTAGTTCCAAGGTTATACTGAAAAAAAGAGGTATGTTTTGGTATTTACAAAGGGTCTAATTATGATATATTTAGAAACGTGAAATTTTCGTTCGTAAAGCAGCATATCCGTCCATTTATTTATGCGGCGTATTTAGTAACCAACATGGTCCCTATTCATTGCACATTTTATGACCGCTCGGAGACGTATTCCCAATAGCATACAAAAATGTGTGATTTTTATTTGGTGAAATTTATTCAGCATGTATTTTTAAACCCGGAATGCAAATGTACTGGTTGATCTGAATCCAAATTATATTGGCATTAAAAACACTATTTAAACCAAAATATACCCTTTCTTAAGGTATAAAATTGAAGGAACTCAAGTTAGGCGAACGAAATTTTTTGATTTATTCATCATCAGGCTAATCTAATAAGATAAAGGAGGAGATAATTGACAAAAAGTTAAGCACTAAATCAGTGGTAATTAGGGATAGATGGGAGATGTGTTAAAAGATCAAAGGAGTCAGATTCTGGTCATAATTAGGGACCAGGGGGGATAGGGGGAGGGGAAGGGGTCCGACAATTAATTCTTTCCCCCTCCCCCGTCGTTCCTGCCTCGGGTTGTGTCGGAAGGCGGAGGTCGCAAGGTGTCATCGTCTCGTGACGGCGTGAGTGGCCTGCGGGCACTTGCTGTCGTTGTCTCCTGACCGTCCCGCGGCATGATAGGGAGCGTATGGACGGGTGTAGAGTTGGGCTTCGGCTACGGGAGCCGAAGTGCCTGTATAAATGCCTCCTACGCGCATAAGATGGGATTAGTGAGCCGTATGGCGACTGACCCTGCAGTCAAAATTATCCGCTGACGCAGCAACTAAGAATGTTTCGCCGGCACTTTAAAAGTGATTCGAAACGCTTGGTTTTCATCTACTCGATGACTGCTGTCAATCAAGTGAGCTAAAACCGCGCTAGAGATTGATTTTACCTCGATTCTGTTTAGCCGATTGGAGTGATGTTCTCGCATGTGATTGGATAGCCGCCTAGTTGTTCGAACAATATAACCTGTCCCACAGTAGCATGTAAAGGCGTAGCTGCCTATTGAAGAGGGCTGGAACGGGAGTCTTTCTTTGCCTTCAAGACGAAAATGTGGAGTGCTTGAAAATACTAACCTTTACTTAGCTGCTGGATACATGCGGGCGACTGCAGCGTTAAAGGAGTATGTAACTACCCTTTGAAAGTAAGAAAACACATTTTGGGTATGTTTTCTATAAAATGCATTTCAATATATAAAAACCTCGAGAATCAATAAAAAAACCTACAACTATCCATTTTTATGGCGTGTTATTTATTCAGGTGGCGTGACCTGGGGCATAGCCTGCCCAATAAGCAGTCGTTAAATCCTACTTAAGCAAATTGTTCGAATCAAAAAAAATCATTTTTAGAATTTCGGTTGACATTTTAGGTGATAGCACGTCTATTGCGGGTTTCGCAAATTCCGGTTGCAGGAATTTGGCCTCGAGCACCTGACCTAGGACATAATGCCTGTCAGCTCCATTTCTGGATGGTGTTTGCGTCATCAGCCCGTATAAAGTATCGTAGGTCACAGGGCATGTAGATGTTAACGCTTTGACTTCTCCACGGCTGGGCTTCCTCGTGATTTGTGCATAGTGTCCTTCTTCGCCACCTTTTGTTACACTGTCAAAGGCCAACCTTTTGTGAATCCCTGTAGACCTCTAGCGCACCAAATCAAACTTCCTCTTCACTGGTCAGTTAGGCCAAGTCGTCTTGCCTACGTTCTAGATTTGAGTGAAACGTCTGGGAACTTACGCGTCCCAATTATTTGCAGCAATAACTGTGCAAAGACAGGTCTCAAATTTTACGAATATTCTCATGCTTGATTTGAAGGATCAATTCGGCAGGCCTCTGGCTTTTGTAAGTCATTATTAAGCATTAAAAAATTACATGGATATTAAAAAGATGAGAGGTGGATGGCGTTCATAACTATCTTATGGTTAACACCCATCGTTCTCACGCCACCTGCATAGCAAACTCAATAATGTTGAGGACAGTGGGGTTGAGGAATGGGTAGGCTGTGAACAATGTTCATAGTTAAACTAGGGGTGAATAGAGATCACTGTCACGTGTGCGAAGTGAACCACCGTCCTCAGGGACGTGTGATCACCGCCTGCAGTCAGCGGCGGCCATGGAAAGGAAGGCACTTGTATTAATTTATTTTGGCAGCATAGATGTGCATTTATTCTCTGAAGTAAATTAAAACTGAAATCCGGACCATGTTGTATTCTTCATGAGGGACAATAAAAATAGGCGGATACGATACTATTTGAAAGGACATCGTTCAGTTTTCAAACTTCACGCAAGTTGAAAGTTTTATAAATCAAAAGGAAACCTTTTGCTCAAGTATAAAGATTGAAGCAGGCGTAATTGACTGCCAAATGAGAACAAGAAAAGAATATTGTGGCAGTAATTCAATTGGCGCACACGCCAGCGACTACATTGCGACTTCGGCGTGTGAAATCTTAGGACAGGGTAGGCTATTTTATGAGAAAATAAGTAGTCGACAAGATTATCTGTGACAGTTGCAACAAAGTTTATTGTGGTCAAAGAGGAAAATCTGTTTCTACACGCTTACATCAACAAAAAATGGCACTGAAGAGGTGACACTATTTGTCCAAAGTTGTTATGCATACGCTAGAAAATGGGTACAAGATGGCGTGGAATCACATTTTTACTGTCGGTATCTGTACATCTAAGACAGCTAATTTTGAGAGGCCAGTAAATCCGATGACTCGTGCATTGATCGACATATTAAATTGGATGCCGTTTTCAGCAATTGCGAAGCAGCATGAAAATGGTCGCAGCCAATTTTGACGAGGTCCTAACCAGCATAGACAACTACTGGCGAGAATGCTTCGGCATTCTCGCTTTTTTTCAGGCAGGCTAAAGCTTCTAATTGATCTGTACAATCACTGTTCGTTTGATGACGACCTGGAAAATCGGCGTTGAAAATTTATGCGCTTAAATTACTTACTTTTTCCAAAGAAATTTCTTCCATCGCATTATAAGTCTTGGTATGCCCATTTTCCAATTGAAAAAATGCATCGAAGATCAGTTGAAGCAATGTATATTAGTTAAATAATGATTTTTTGCACCGGTTGCGGTTTCTGCAGCTGGCCGAAATGTAAGTCCATTAAAGAGCTGAAATTCTAGCATATCTGATGTATCATGGGCTTGCGGCGCACAAAGATAGATATTCCAACCCGACCTAATCAAGCATTCTCAAATGAAAATTTTTATACAGAATTTTGGTTCCTATATCACGATTTTAACTCGGGTAATAGTCTTTCTTGTACTAACTGTTAAGGATTTAGCCTGACCGAATGCTAGCAACATTTGAAGACTTTCCTGAGGCGTCTAGCCTAGTCAAATGCATTGGTTTGTTCGCGTTGACCGCTTACGCGCGATGACTGCCCACGCTCAATGAGCTTAACCTCGGGAGAGGACACAGATGCACGCGCGTCCACTGGTTGCAGTTATCACTATGCGTCCAATCAAGCTACAGCCGCACGCACGTAACAATTAGTTATAAGCCACTGTCACCTCTCAGACAGTGGAGTTTCACACCGGACTGCGAGAACACCGCTTGTCCACTCCCAATTACGCTGGAAAGCAACCATCGGCATCTACCACCCGAGACAGCAAATCAGGGTTTTATACACAATAAAGCCTCCTCCGGGTGGATTCCACAGTTACGCCTTATTGTGTTCTTCCTTGGGGATTCAAACGGGCGTAATTCGACGGTGACACACGTCCGATGCTCCCGTTGCAACACTGGCGACGCAGAACTCGTCGTTATAACGCTAAGAACCACATCGTGAGGTCAACCTAACATTTTTCTTGCAATCTCCAGTTTCATCCTTTGAGCGTCAAAATATCCTTTACCGTCTCCATTTTTTGAGATTTCCTTTTAATTTACCCTTTTACGTCGACCGGACAATGCGTACTGTTGTTGTTTTTGCACTTCTTGTCTGGCTTGCATCCTCCTCTTTCGTTATCGGTGGTATTCGGTGACGGGTAAGCTAGTATCGCAAAATATTTTCGCGCGCCATTAAATTCCAACTGTTTTCGTCCGTTTCGAAGACCCCTAAATGCCCCCAGATGTTTTCGTAAGCATGCAGGCACCCTCGTCCTGCCCTGAGACGCTTAACTTGGCCACCGTCCTGGTGGTGCACCTTCGCAGCATTCCTGCGAGGCATTTTCTCCCATTATCTGTTCATGAAAATCCGCCGTACCCACGTAAACCGTAACTTTCCTGCCTTTCTCTGGTGGTGGAAAGAAAAACCTACCCGGCTGGAGGCCTGGAGTACCGACGAAAACCGAGGCTCTTCAGTGACAGCACTCATTACTGCCAATCGTTGCGCTTCTCTCTGCGGCGTTCGTATTAATGCTTTCGCCTTCTTAAACAAATTCACCTGCACGCCCTTTCCCTGCCCTCCCCCCTTCCCCCCCCCACCGTCCTGCAAGTCGTCATCGCAATCTGAATGTCGCAGTGAGCTCGTAAGCACGGAAGCAGAGCGGCGCGTTCGTAGAGAGGTGGAGGTAGGGGCGGTGGGGGGAAAATTGTTTTGCTGGCAAACCGAGAAACCAATAGACAAATCTTTTATGAAGCTAAAACGCACATCTACGCGCAGCTCGCTTGAGAAGCAGCTTCTGACCTTGAAAAAAAACCGGCCAGAGCTAGCCAAATGTCGGCGGGCCACTGCGAATGCTCTCACTAACCACCTTAATGTTTACTCTAGTGCTCTGGCCATTATGAAAGGGTCTGAGACTTGACTCAAGCGAAAACCTTTCAAATACGACTGAGTTGTCAGGAAAGAGTGCCATCGTCTCCCTTGAAGTTTAATCTCAATCTGAAATTAGTGTTTGCTAAATCAAAATTGTCAACGTATAGGATCATTCATTGGTCGCAATCGATTGCGAGCCCTCCCACTCCCCATCGAGGTGAGGAAATAGGAACGCCCCATTACACTGGAAGGGTTATTACTCCAAGGTTTCACCGTCACCCTAATCTTAAGCCTAATGCTACCGTTATCCAGAAGGTGAATTGGCGAACATACGTTTGTTTTCGATAAATTCTCGTCAGGCCTTTATATTTATATGGTACTTAGGTAAATAAACTGTGCTGGTTGGTAAAAAATATTACGGTTGTCAGGGGAGGAGGAAGTGGTTGGAGGATCAGGGTCAAAATCTGATCAGCGTCAAGGGGGGGGACTGGTAGCCGGCCGAAGTGATAAGCCGCTGGTTGTTGGATTGGTGGCTTTTGCCCACGGTAGCTGCGGCGACGCGACGAAGTTCTTTTGGGCGAACAGGACCGGCTGGCGTAGTCTGTCGGTGGCAGCTTCTGCCTTAGCCAACGGATGCTGTCCAAGACATTTTGAGTAGCTTGAGGGCACCTTGTAAATCACTCGAAAGGTCTCTCTGGCATCCATGCGATGGTCTGAGTCTACCAGGTGCGCTGCAATGAAACCGTTTCTACTCTTTCTAACCATGCTGAAAGTTTTCCCGAACTCTTTTGGATAAACGCCGGCTCGTGCGACCAATATCCCCTTTGATAACCTTAATACTAATCTTTACTGTAACCTTTATCTCCCCGAACGTAAACAAGGCCTTCTTTTACCCCTTGTGACCGAGGGCCACCTGAATATGAATTCATTCGCCTCTGAGGGCATAAACAGTAGAGAAAAGTCTCTACGTACGCACGGGTTGTGTTCAAAACGATCATCCGTAAATCTAAAAGTCGCTATTCGACATTATTTTACATGTAACTATACTGTAATTAAATGTACATCCATATTTTAGCATTATAACAATGCAATATGCATGTGGTCTTGTCCTAAAACTTATTAGCCGTGCGGACTTCTTCGTTGGTAGGGGAAGGTGGTACTGTGGATAAGATAGTTTTAAGGACAAAGATGGCAATAATGCTTTAGCAATGAAAAGAACTTTAGATTCTATTTTACCTAGAATTTAGCATAAAACCACTTGTACTACGCACCGTTCCCATTTCCCCGTCCTGTCGGGTACCACGCAAACTACTCCTATCCAATATTTTATTCCACTTAGATTTCAGACCAGTTTTTGGACTCACCTTGAAAGCTGTTGAAATATCAACTATGCAGGTAATTGCCAATAGAGAACAATATTTGTGTTACAGGAAGCAATTCAGAAGAAAATGCCATCACTGGAACAAGGGGTTAATTGTCCTGACGTTTCGGATTCCCTCGGGAATCCTTAATCATAGGTAATAGTAGAACAGTGTGAGACATGCCACGGCAGGAAATGGCTGGAGTCGTTTACCGGATCTAGTGCAGTTGTGGACAAAAAAATTACGTCGGAGAAATCGGGAGATTACTTCGGACGCGAATGGCCGAGCATGCAGCGGCGGTGAGGAAATGAGACGCCAACTGCCAGGTTGCAGCTCACTCGACGGGACCCGGTCATATTTTCAAGTTTTACGAGGCCAAAATCCTTGCAAGAGGTGACAACTGCGTGAGCCGCGAGCTACTCGAGTCATGTTTCTCAGGCCTCCAGTCCATCAACAAGCGCAATGACTTGGCGTTCCCTTATGGTGTACTGAGAAATTTCCTGAGTAAGAGAATCAGTCACGTGAGACGGACTGGGCACAACAACAACTCTGACGACAGTGGGCATAATTGTCACGCAATTATCAAATCCGCATCTGAAGCGGACAAGAACGCTGTGGCAATAAATGAGCCATCACCACACCAATTAAGATGCCAAGCGGTGGCTAAAGGAACTAACAATTATAGTTCACATGCAGGTGACCGCTACGAACTATAAATACCGTGCAATCTGTGCATGTATCACCCCTTATCCGCGCATGTCTCAGACTGTTCTACTATTATCTATGAGTAAGGATCCCCGAGGGAATCCGAAACGTCATGACAATAAACCTCTTTTTCCAGTGATCGCTTCTTCTTCTTTACAGGTAATTCTCAACTTACGGATGGGTTGTGTTCCGATCAGCCGTGCGTAATTCAAACTGTAATTCGTTACTCAACAACGTTTTTCGTGACACCATACTGGATTCCAACTTACATGGTAATCACTGTGTACCCATGCTTTTTTATCCCTTAGTTTACTGGTGTCCAGTGAACACAAATTGTACTAACAGTCCTCTTCGTGTATACGTCTGAACGTTTCTAAGTGGATAGTTCATAACTGGAAGACCGTCTGGAATGTTAACGTCTTGGATTGGCCAATTAAGTCAGACTCCTGTGCCTGTGATAGGCTTTATCGATCATTGTAGTAGTCGTGTCGTGTTCGACACTTAGCATGTAGCCGCATCCCACTACCTGACTTTCTTATACATAAGGTTTTGCTTTCCCCGCACTTATCACCCGGAAGCTTTTACCTTCCTTGCCATTTTCGTTTTGTTTTCGCTTTAATGTGTTTCCTGTCAGCAAATCACCAAAATGCAGATGCCACGGTTCAAGAATTGCCCATTTTCTTGCCTTTAAAAGCAACTCCGGCGTGTGCTGGATTGCACTTATCTCTCTGTGCGCGCATTTCACTGCTTTGCGCTGTTTTCTTCGCAGTGAGTGGTGTTATCGTTCTAGACAGAGAGGGGGGCGCAGGGGCGTTGACATCCATTTTCTTCCGCGGTCGTGGCGATAAAAGAATGCTTAACAGTTACATCGATGCACCAGCGCTTAATCGCACTAGTGGCGAACCAGATGAGGCCAAAGACGACAACTGCTGCCCAGAATTTTGGTCTAGCCTCGCGGATGCTTAAAGCCTATATGTTCACCTTTTAGGCATTACTAGCGGGGGCATCCCCACTTGCGTCCGTCTGTATTTTTCAGCACTTAAGCTGTAGGAATGCGAAGTCCAATTCCAAGACATTTAGCCTGATGCTGAATTTGTTGGAGCGATCGCTAGTTTCTGCAGATGCCTAAAAGATTTGCAATCGGAAGAGAAAATACCGGCAGCGAGCAGGGCGACTAAAATTATTAGCTGCCATCATGTAGCCAAACCTTACCGACAGTCTGGGATTCGAGGCAAAGGGGACGTTAGGTGGTCTAACGCTCTACCGCTGTGCGCTACGGCACCGTTGTCCTGTGGACTTTGATAATGAATATTTTCGAGTGTAGACCACTGCGTTTACCAGTCGGTTTATTGACCGTGGTCGTTCCATTGCGCATTCTCAGCCAACGAACCTGTGGCGCCGTGATTAGAGCGTTGGACTTCTAGTCGGCAAGGTCTCGGGTTCGAGCCCCCTACCCCCGAGTTGATAGCCCTGTGGCTGAATGTTGCGAAGAAAGTGATACGATCGCTGGAACAAGAGCTCTACCAGACTGACGTTTCGGATTCTCACGAGAATTCATCATCAGAAACAGATGACAAAACTCCGGCCGTTAGCAATTCGACTGCAGCTAATCATCGCACCAAATGCAGCTGCGAACGATGAGCACGGGAGCCGATAACTTTGAAAGGCATAGAAACCCCATTCTGCAATTCCTGACCAGTTAGACATTGATTACACCGCCTGCAACGATCCGCGATGCATTCGGAAACTAGCAATTGTAACAGGCATGTAGTGGCCTTGCAGTGACATACTGCAACTTCTGGGCAATCCATTGCACGCATATGATTTGTTCCTAATTATGGCTTCCAGCGAGAATCCATAAAGTTAGGCTCGAAAACATCTTGTTCCAGCGATCGTGGGTCTCTCCCTCTTTGTGACTCCTGCTTGCAACTTGCCTCTTCGCTCCTGTTAGCAAAAGTATCCTCAACTTCAACGCGTGTAAATCAGGCGAATCAGACTATCGACTGAAACGCGAAATTTTCGTCTCAAGCATTTTGGTCTGCAAATGTGTTGCATTTTATGACCTAAAAAGCAAAGCCGCGGCTGCTGGCGGGACTCGAGAGTGAACCCTACGACACAACGGGACAAGTGAGTCAGGTAACCAATCGGTGAGCGTCTGTCTACCAGTATGTATATCACAGGAGGTTAAGTGCGTCAAATCCAGCAACTGCAATCTTCGGACCATGGTTACTTAGTAGGAGAGAAGTCAGTAGAGGCCAGAGTAGATGGAAGAAGTCTGACTTGAGAAAACACGTCTGCTCAGGAGATTGACCGGGTCTAAAGTGCGACTTTGAGAGCAGTCAGGATATAAGACAGAGAGCGCGTTAATTGGCTAATCGGCCTGTGATTGGTTGGACGGCGTGTTGGGTGGTCCACGTCACGCACGCTAGTAGGTCGGGCGACCGCAACGACCTTGAGCTCCAGGCAAATTGAGGCCACGACAGGAAAGCCGGACATCGGAAGGCAAGGACCCACTACATGTACTTTCCAAATCGAAACTGCCAAAGCAACGAGCATATGACGCGAATACGATCGCTAAAACAATAGCCTTATTAGCCTGGCTTTTCGGATTCTCGCTCGAATTCATTATCAGAAACGGATGGACTATGGGCAATCATCGCATCACAGGTAACAACGTGGGTCCGATAATTTTGACAGGTACTCAGGTGCATAGCAAATGTTTACCACAAAATCTTGCCGGTTAGAGGATTGTCACACCATGCGATCCGTGATGCATTGGGAGGCTGCTAATTGTGACATAAATTTAGTGGCTAAGCATCTACATCCTATAAAAACTGCAACCTCTGGTCAATCCAATGCCCTAATCTGACTTAGTCTCTGAGTATGGATTTAATTGAGAATCCAAAACGCTTGACCTGAGAGCCAACTTATTTCGCAGCCCACCTCCTCGGAAAATTGATCGACTCTCTCAGCCTTGAACGCGCGAGTTAGCCAGAAACTAGGCTATCTAAGATACGTACGAAGATTTAATGATTCTAGCGTTTAACCCAACGATGTCGGTCCACAAAACCTACTCCCATCAAGAGGACTGAGACGGAACCTTTCTTGCCTCTTGGCCGCCCAGATGAGTAAAGCTAAATTCCTTTAGAAACGCTCCTTATGGTCACTCAAAAAAACATTATTGCTTTTTCCAGTCAATGCCCTTTTGGCAACTTACGTCTACTAAATCCGAAGGCGGTAGTCGCGGTTGGAATTATGAGCTTTTGAGATTGGTATGCTGTGAGTGACACATCACGGTAAGCAGTTTTTTGGCCGGGAAATGTGTCGTATTTTACGTGAGATAGCAGTAGAGACATTCTGATTGATTCCATAAAACAGTGGCTTACTGCCAAAGCATAGCAGAATATGACGCAATTCTCACGTACAAGTAACGCTACGTAGCCAGTCAAATGCACAAACCGTCCACTTGCAGGGCTACTAGTGGCGAGAATTCCACGTACACGCTTGAATCCGGCGGTCTTCCGACAGCGAGAATTTGTCCCTCCTCATCAACCTCACCACATCAGGAAGGAAATGACTTGCTGACAAACATGCGCGAGGTGGAGCAACATCTACAGCGTGAGTGCATTTATGTCTACTAACAAATATTCAGTAAGCTGATTTATGTCATGAATACAAGGCTGCGAAACCGCCTAGATTACTCCGTCAATCAACTTCCGTCTCGTCAAAACAGTTAACAAGTACACCTAGGTATATATGTCTTGCTGCCTAAAAGTTTGATAGTTTGTAGTTTTTTCGCGGTCTTGTGTTGTGAAACCGAGCAAATGAGGTGAAAAATGCTCTATCCCTGCATCCAAATTTCTGTATTTTCGAAAAAAGGTCCGTCCTCTCCGTTTCCAAGTGGGTGAGTAAACTTGGGCAAGGAATAGATGGCACATAACAGCCATCATTTGGTAGAGAAGGCCGTTATGGTAGTCTAGCTTGTGAAAAAAAGCGAATTCACTGTTAGTCTCAGGGAGTATTAGAACATGCGTCATTTCCTGCATCTTGTTGTTCAATACACTGTAGGCCGCTCTCTAACAGTGGGCGTTTCCACCAACTGTTGTTTCGCGTTTCGGGTTCCCAGAGCAGCACCTCCCACAGCCTCTGGAAAACTGGGTGACTGCCTCTATTGGCAGATTATGATTGTGCTGTAACACAGGTAACAACAGTCTGGTCAAAGAACAGCGAGTTGTTGACTCGTTACAGCATTAATCCCATTGGGAGTCCGCCAGAATTCATTTTATAGTCCAACAAACTGCCGTCGGGAGTTAAATTGTTAATATATTCGTAGCGGACCGATACCCTTGTCGTGTGGAAGCAATCGAAAATTCGGGGTGATGTAATTTTCAATTCTCATCCCGCAATCATGTCAATCCCGAATGGGGAACATCTCCGTCCACAGTTTATGGTCCAAATGGCCGTGGCAGAATTAGTGTAGCCCCTGATCCAATTGCTTATGGGTTAATTGACTGGAGTTAAAGTTTCTAGTACGTCCGACTAGCTAGACAGGTCCGGCAAGGGCACTCTTGTCTGTATCCATAAAACGATGTAACCCTAAGTTGCAGACCTATACTATCCTCTACTATTATTCGTATTTTGTTTATTTCTAGACATGGAGAGTCTTCTCTTCCCACTCAGCAAGAGCGGTCGTACCTCCGTCACCGGCAGCTGCTCAGAGACGGAGTACCTGCAGGAGCTGGAACGCATAAACAGTGAAATCAGTGGATTCGTGCCTATAACGGCAGTAAAGACGGACGCCGAGGAGCCCTTAACCCTGACCAAAACTGAGACCTCCGCTGCGGCGGCGGCGGCGATCTCTAAGCGGCCACTTGCCTCCACGGTGCACAACCAACAGTGGAGACCGATTTCCATGGAGGAGGCGAGAGCGGCCAAAACTGCTATGGGAACAACACAGTATGCTGAAAACGAGCATGCAGGAAACGCGCAGGAGGATCCCTTCTTAACAGAGGAATACTATTAAGGATGACAGTAATGTTGCAAGAACGATTCGGATATCTCCCCGTGAACATCAGCTAAATCCCCTTATACCACTCAACCACTCCCGAACCCAATTTTCTACCACCTGAGTTCAATCAGGTCTTTATCCCAACATGTGCAAAATTCACTCACCGACCTCGGAAGTAACCGGAAAAAAAGATATATAACATTTATTAACGTACTTTGAGATGAAGGTGATGAAATGGGCAAATATTCCAAAAAAGGGTTTGAAAAAAAAGGAGGGAACGGAACATCACAACCAGTCAGGTGCTCGTATTTTTTCGCCTAGGCGACGAAAAAAACCAAATTCTTCGAGCCTTCGCTGGCTTTCTTGGAGACTGGGCAAATTTCCACTCGGTGAGTCGCCATCTATATGCTGCTGCTGTTCACAAATGGCTGGAGTCCCGGTTAAGGCTGCGTAGAAGGCAGTCGCGGGTCGCATCAACTCGGTAAAGAGATTCTCTGAAACGACAAATACGGCCTACATAGAGGTAGTGGAGATAAGCAAGGAGTGCGAAAATTGGCAGCATATGAAAACTGCAAAGCTTACTGATTAAAATAGTTTAAGGTTAATAAGCAATTGACAGGGGGCAGAAAACGCTCGCTAGGACGGCCACAAACGACCGAATCCCCAACCACGGGATTCTCACGCAGTGCGCTACTCTTAAGTGATTGGGGTATTGATTGTCATCAGGGTTACTTGATCGATTATTGCATCAATGTGACCTGCAACGCGAACCTAGTTTATGTTTCTGTAATCGCTTTACTGGGAGTGCCAGTGAAGCCCTCAGTACTGATATGACCTTAGGCTATCGATAAATTCGTAAAAATTATTCAAATCTACACAAAACCTTCTGTTTTTTATAGTACGGCGTGATTAAACTTCTGCGGCCATATGTGAGATCTAGATCATAAAATTACAGACGCACGTGAAAGAATTTCAGGAATAAAATAATGGGGATTTCCAGCGATAAGGCAACAGGAAGCTACTCGAAAATACAGAAACAGCGTATAAATATATATGAGATAATTATCCATTTGTATCGGCATTGTAATTCAACTGAAGGTGTATTTTTCATCGGTCAGTATAGTGTAAACAGTTCAACGACTGCTGAAAAATGCATTCGCTGTTTCAAAAAGAATTCAACGACTTGCTGCAGAGCATACTCGTCGTTCATTCGTATTGAAAATAATCACAATGCGTCTATAAAAAGCACAGACTCAAAATAATAGTACGAAGAGAAGTGGAAAATAACTTCGGTTTAAATGGCAAGATTTCGAAAAAAGCATGCCAGAAAAAGACCTTGTTAGTATAGCACAGACCGTACAGGAGTTTGTGCAGTCCTCAAAGACAGTGTCTCCTTATTTGACTTTTTCAAGTTGAGCGGGTTAAAGCATTGCTGTGTATGCGCTTAGTGGCCGGTTTCGGGGCTCAACCTTCCCGTTCTGCTTTAGGGCCGACATTTGAGTCCCGTCAAAAGTCGCACAGCTGTCAGTAGTAGAGGCAAAAAAACTACTGACAGTAACAAGGGAGGCTGGGATGGCCATTTCTGGCAAGATCGTTGTGGGTTCGAGTCCCAGATGGTACAACACCTGGGGTTGAGTATAGTTGACTGATTTAAGCTAATAAGCTAGAAATGACCATTCTAGCCTCCTTGGCCTTTGTCTACAGCAGTGCCGTCTGCGAACAACCAAATACAATTTTTACTGGTTTCTTTACTCGCTTTATTTTTAAAGTTATTAAAGATATCCTAGGAGCATTGAATTCCGAGACTTACCGTCAAATAGAGCCATTCCTCAGCAAGATAATCGGCTAGGTTGTTTATAAATTAGGAAAAATGAGGTCACATCGACTACTAGCCTACAAAATGTTCTGATTAAGCAGTTAAAAGACACATTTCTAAATTGTACAACATAACACAGAAACGATAACATTAGTTAACAATTTCCTCAACTAATTTCAAGAAAAAAATACTTGGCGCGAGGGAGATAAGCGTGTGAGAAAACTCTTCTTAAAGCAACTAACCGACATAATGCGACAATTTATTCCAACGTACTTTTTGGCGGCTTTATATCATTCTTTAGACGCTTTGAACAGGATAGAAATGACTCCGTAGATGCTTGATTCGGGCGCTTACCAACTCCAGACATCTCGCTGAAAGCCAAAGTAAAACAGTGAATAAGAATTTAATAATTTTAAGAATGTTTGATCACATACAGACAACATACTGGAACCTAGAGCCTTAGTTATTTACGTTATTATTTTTGCGAAGCAACTTGGCTTTATTTTCGAAAGAATTGTAGAAAAACCAGAGGTAACCGAACGTTTGGCGTTTGGAGATGAAGACCTGTCACGAAAAAGCTAAGTAAAACTGCCACTGCTACCGTTTGGCTGCCATTTTCGTGTACTCTTTGCATTAAAACCAGCGATCAAACACAAATCGGCGGAGGCATATGAAGACGGATTGCATAGGATTTAGGGAAACATTTTTGAAAATGGGTTCTAGTCTAACATAGACCATGAGCACTGCAGTCTCCTATGAATCTTCAGGAAGACCGCACTGTATATGCCGACCGACCGTCGACACATTCCACTCTTTGTTGCGACAAACATGCACAAGCAAAAGGTCCCACTACATACGGGTGTTTGAAGTGACTCCGGTTATTGATTGGGTGTCAGTGTTCAGAAAGACAAGAGTAGAACTTTAGGTTGTTTTATGTATGACTGTCGGATCATTAGCAGAAAACTTCTTCCTTAGAAATATAACATGGTATGAGTCAAATGTCAGATTTACAAGCAAGAAGATTGGTATCAATAAGATTATTAAAGGTCAGTTCGTGTGACAGTATACTGTCACACGAACTGACGTCACGTATAACTATAGTTATACGTGATGCACTAACCAGGGCATAAATAGCACACGTTAAACAGAATGACGCTTATCACAGATAGCAGCACTGCGACATTTTTGGAATTCGTAAGGAAGAAGTAATTCGTCTTGAGGAAAGTTTCAGCTTTCCTGTTCTTGGCCCGCAACTTGAGTATCATTTTTAATATTCGTGTGGTAAAGGACACCTGCTTTACCTTACTTAGCAAAAAAATTATAAGGGGTGTGGATGAGAAGACAGCCGAACGAAAACGTATCTGATTATTCCGATATACCTGATATATAGCTGATCTGAGATCTAGATCTCAGTCTCAGTCTAGCTAGGCCGAACGCATGAAACACTCACTAATTACCATAAAGATCTACCAGTGGCCGCATTTTCTCAAGACAGGTTTTAAAGTTGGGTGCGAAAAGCGGGAGGATGTGGAATTCAATAAGAGTCTACTATGTTTCAAGGCATTACTAAAATAAGCAAGCCATTGCGCGCACACTAATTATCATTAATAATAATTCGTGTGCAGATACTCTATCTACCAAACCCGCATACAAGTATAACTACTTAAGATAGTCTAAAGTTAACTAACATGATTAAGGGATTTCATAAACATTTAATGACGTACGTATTAGAAATAATTTACAGAACTTGGTGAATTCACTGTAGTTATTAAGCCGTCTACATATCACCTCACTAAAACGAGACCTACTTTATGAAAAATATTTGGATGGATAACATTTCTTATTTTCACTAAAGTCTGCAAAAAATTTGATCAAAATTACAAGAGTTAATCAGTGAACTTAAGAGCAAAGCGGAAAACACAGAAACGATCAATATTTATCAGCATAAGCTTGTCTGCTTCGACGTCGATTATCTGTAGTTCTCCAGTCTCTTTCCTCGTGCTTTGATTCCATGCTCCGTATGCCCTTTTTTCATAAAATATTCCGTCCGTATTTGCTGAGCGTGAAAGTTATTGCTCTTAAATCTTCTACAATCAGGTATATAGGAAATCAGAAGTGCATTGACGCCGTACTTAGCTTTTGACTCGGGCTTGAGTGGGAAGTTTTTTACCTGTGGAATATTAAATAAGATTGATAGGAAATAATCATAACAATTAACGCGATTACGCTGCGTGCCGTTGAAGGTTACGAAAAAATAAACGATTAATGCAAGCCCAAACCCAAGATATAAAGATGCCCACGAGGTGCATTATGAACTCTTTACAATTGCCTGTAAACTGGCATAATAAACATATTTTATTATTATAAACCATCAATAGAGCTGAATAAAAGCCAAGCAGTAAAATTAATGGTGTAAGCCGAACTCTGTTTTCTCCGTTTTTCTTTTAACTTCATCGACAGAATTAGTCACATTCTGTTTTCAGAAACCTGTGTAAGGAGGGAATTTGATTACTGCAGTTATTCAGGACCTCGAAGATCTACAAACGGCTGAGTCGTTCCTGATTATCCCGCATATTGTTTATACATATTTGAAGTGCTTCTGAAAAATTTGGCGTATTGTTTACTCAGTCTGCTTCAAATATTTGCAGTACTCTATACACCGTCGGAAGATTTTAGTCATTTTGAATATCAGTCAACACACTACGTCACAATCGCAAGGGCAAATTTAACATTTCTAATTTAATCGTTTCGTTTGCAACTAAAATGGAAGTAGAAACTATTGTTCTCAATAATTCTAAAAAGCTGCCAGTGAGGCCGGAAATCGAACCGTGGATGCCTCGGGTGGAAGTCGAATGGCTAACGGATGGAGCTATGGTAGCGGACAGCCGTAAGGATCAAATTTAGTTATCAAATAAAAAAGATCGGTAACGTGGCTCATTGAAAAGTCCTCCTGCCAGGCGAACTAAATGTCTTAAAAGTTTAAGGGATTATACTCATAAAGATGAAGCCTACATATCATATTGAACCCTTCTTAACAAATTTACAAAACTTGAGGAGGTGGTTGATAATCTTAGAATGGAGATGGAGGAGCTGAAAAAATTTTCTCGATTTCTCCCTCACGAAGAGAAACTGGCGATGCGTGAACTTGAGGGAGGGTACCTAACGTACGCAGCAGCAGCATCCCTCGCCGAAGCGTCTACGCACAAAAATGATCAGGCAAGTAACATAAAAGGTCAAGTTGTCCTCGACGAGGAGCACCATGATCAAGATCCTACAGAAACATCTCTAATGGTCTGCGGGATTGATACTCTGCGCCCAATTTTAGCCCATGAGGAACTTCCTTACCTTGCAAATCTTCATGGCCATAGCATCGAGGCCCATGCTTGAATCAGCCGGACTATGCAACAAATACCTCGAGACAAAGTTGAGGTGCATAGCACACAGTGCATTTTGATACATGGGCTCCCTGAATCCACTAATGGTAGTCCAACGAGCAGAATATATGAGGACACCAAGGCCTTAAGAAAGTGCTTAAAGGACGTAATTATTGAGGATGATAACTTTTTGATACAACCTGACCTTCGTATTGCTCTGGTATACAGACCACCAGGAAAAAGAACGGAAGCGGATAATTTTCTTATCTCTGAGGTTAAAGAGATCTGCCGTAGCAAAAATGTCCTTATACTTGGAGATTTTAACCCTCCAAACATAGAGTGGGATTTAATGCACAGCTCGCGATCAGAGAATGCATTCGAACAGAACTTACTTGGTAAATGACGAATTTCTTACCCAGCATGTCACAATGAACACGCGGTTTCGAGGTGGCCAACAATCTAGCTGCCTGGATCTCGTCATGAGTAGAGACGAAAACTGTTTCCTTGGATTGAATACTCTGACTCCTTTTGGCCGAAGTGATCACTGTATTCTTGTCTGGGAGAACAACCATTTCTCGGTAACCATCGTTCGTGCATTAAGCGAGAGGAATGTATGGAAAAGAGATTATAAGAAAATGAAAGGACAACTTAACGTGACTGAATGGAGCCCTGCATACGTACTTGACCAAACGACGCCTGGTGCTTCTTTAGGTACTTAGCTCAGCAACTAGTAGAGGACTGTTGCCCGATTAAGAAAAGCTTGCGCATCTCCCGGCCGGAATGGGTTACACCAAACACAAAAAGGAAATTCAAGAAGAAAAGAAGACTGTGGAAAAAATACGCCCGATATTAACAGCCCCAAAACTTCTTAGAATTAAAAAACAGAAAAATTTATGTCGAAGGCTAATTCGAAAAGAAAGAATGGCCTTTGAGGCAGAGCTAGTCAAGGGAATAGCTCATGACCCAAAAAATCTTTTATATGTAAATAAGGCCAAACGGAATCGAGATCCCATCCCTTGTCTGAGAAATAACGAGGGAAACAAGTGTTCGGATAACTCAGATAAGGCAAACATCTTTTCCAATTTCTTTATGTCTGTTTATACCGAGGAGCCGCCTTTTGACGAGAATGTAAAGCAATATATAGTCCAAGTGGCGCATGCAATTACACGGTATCGTTTGCAACAGACACTAAAAGAAAAGCCTTGAGACAGTTCAAGCCCAGCAAATCGCCTGGTTCGCATAGATTATCAGCGAAACTTCTAAATGAGCTCGCAGAACAACTGGCCTCCCCGCTTTCCAAGATCTTTGAAAGTTCAATGGAAAAGGGGACCCTGCCAACGGACTGGAAGCTGGCCAACATAACACTTATTTATAAAAATGGAAAGAGAACTTCACCTAATAGCATTAGACAAGTAAGTCTCAAAGGCATTTGTTGTAAACTAATGGAGCAACTAATCGAAACGGAACTAATGAGACATATTGAGGAGAAAAACTTGCTTAGGGCAGCGCAACACGGATTCCGAAATGGTCACCCTTGTCTCACAAACCTGCTGACATCCATGGAATTCTGGATGAAATCTCTCGAAATGGGTTCGTCGGTCGATGCGGTCTACATTGACTTTAGCAAAGCATGTGACAAGGTTCCAAACAGACGACTAATATCAAAGCTTCATCAAATGGGTGTGACTGGAGACCTACTCAAATGGTTAGCCGAATTCCTAACAGGCAGGCGTCAGTGTGTTTGTATTGGAGACACCAAAACAGAATGGAAAACCGTATCCAGTGCGGTTCCGCAGGGAAGCGTTCTGGGTCCCGTTCTAATTCTGGCATATGTGAAGGACTGCCTTGACTGCCTCACCTGTGAGAAAGTCATGTTTGCAGACGATCTTAAGAATTGGAAGGCAATTAAAAGCTCAGAGGATGGACAGACCTTACAAAATGACGTGGATTGCTTGCAAAAGTGGTGTGAAAAGTGGCTACTGCAGCTGAACTTCAACAAATGCCAAGTAATCCGCTTACGGTCTAGTCGCAGAAAGGTGATACCATTCAAGTATGGCTACTAAATCGAAGGTCATCAGCTCGACCTAGTGAACGAACTACGGGATCTAGGTGTTCGCATGACACCCAACCTTGAACCGTCAACTCACTGTGTTAAAACCGCAAAGAAGGCTATGGGCATCCTTGGAGCGATCAGAAAGTCCTCCCTCTATTTTAATGAGGAGCTTTTTGGGAGAGTCTTCGGAACATTTGTTCGGCCGATGTTAGAGTACTGCGTCAAGGCGCAGTGCCCTTGGATGAAAAAAGATTACGCAATGCTTGAGAAAGTCCAAAGAAGGGCGACCAAGCTAGTCAGCAGCTTAGGAGGTCTCCCATTTGAAGGTCGTCTAGATAGGCCTAATCTTTTTCCTCTCTATTATAGACAAAACAGCGAAGATATGATCATGGTCAGGGGAGTAAACTGTGCTCTTCAGATGACCAACTTCTTTGAATTCACGCAAACAATACATCTACGTGGTCATCCGTGCAAACTGAAGAAACACCACGCCAAACTAGAAGTGCGGGCCAACATACTCTTCCTTCCTCGGTTGTTATAATAATAATAATAATTTGTATATTTAAGGCCCAAGGGGCCCTGTCGTTACTTTAAAGGATGCGCGACCGAGGTTCAAACTCAGTACAACTCACATCGAGGACAAACGCGCTAAACATTAGACCATCACATCTTGCTGAAAGCGTCAACGCATTCAAAAGAAGGCTTGATCTTAATTCGCTTGCTGGTCATACATTTAGAAGTCAACAACAATTTACATATTAAGTCACTTTAATTCACTTTATTAAGGGAAGAAGGCTTTCGCCCTTGAGCTCCCCATTCATAACCAAAAATCGCAAAATAGGTCCACCGTAACAATAGTACATAATACAAATGTAGGCTTAATATCAGCGATAAGTGTGAGCTAGTTGCAAGGTGCTGCTACTGACATTTAGTTCAGTATATCTGTCACAGTTTCTCAGCAAATGAGAATCAAGTTTTTGTTTAAACATGTCAACAGTATCTGAGAGGACCACATCTTCTGGGAGTCCGTTCCACGCTCCAATGACCCTATGAGAGAAGGCGTTTCGTCTAACGGCGATACAGGCCGGTTTCCTCTGTAGTTTAAAGGGCTGACCTCGCAGATGCATGATCTGACGGCATCTATCTGTGAATAGGGTTTTCAAAGGCTCTGCCTTTCTTCCTTATATATACTGACTTATATTGAAAATGTGTAGACCTCTCCAGGACTGGGTCATATTCATCCCAAAAATGTCTCAAAGAACTTGCCAGTGAACTTTATGTACCTCCGTCAATGCTCTTTTACGCTTCGTTTAACTCTGAAACACATCCTGGATATCAGAAGTTGACGTATATACCTCCGACACAAAAGTAATAGCTGAGCCTTGGCGATAAATTCTCCGTAAGTACCAGTACTTATGTTTTGAAAAATCTGCGGCGAGAATGATTAGTGAGGCCATGGCTATATCTATTCCGCCGCCCAACTGCTTAAATCATAAAGTGGTTAAACATTTACTCCTCGGCTAGGGAACGTAAATTAATATGTATTTGTGGTGGAATTCATCAAAATTTCAATTAAATAAGATTACGCTTGTTTATGGAAACTAAGAGAATTAAATTCAACCAACATTAACCTCTATTGCATAGAATACGAAATGTATTCGAGCGATATTTGATCTTACGCAGGCAGAATGAAAAATAAAATTGAAATTAGTCCTCCTATAGGTGGAATGTAACGAAAAAATTTAAAGTTAAGCTACCGAGCGTTTGAAAGTAGATTTTTATTATAATTCGACGGGAGTTTTCGGCCTCTATAATCATGCTTGCCAAATCTGCTTCCATTCCCTTCGTTGGTTTTGTTTCTGCTTGCTAACCTAGCATTCTGTTATTCGTTTGTCTTGCTTTCAGCAGTTTATATAAGCTTAAACAGTTAGTTTATTCTGAATTCCTGACTGTTTTCGTGATTAATCTACTTGCTGCTTCGAAAAGTATGAAGGCAACACTTTCATTTAGTAGGAAGCCTCAGACTTTCAGACCAAAGCGGTGTCTGCGGAAAGCAAGCATCATTACTGATATCAATCTTCAGCCTGACATCAGTATTCAGCCAGATCTGAAGGCCGAGCAAATAAATTTTCTGCAATGAAAAATTGCAATGAATTTATTTTAAAATTTGGTTCAGTGCTCTCAATTCTTAGGACACTATTTATAATAATAATAATTTGTATATTTAAGGCCCAAGGGGCCCTGACGGGAATATTTCTGCAGTTTCCTCCCAGGACTGCAAACGCTTAGATACTCTGGTTAATTTGGTCGCAAGTGAGTCGTAGGATAGGCAAAAAACGACGTACAACTTTATTCTGAAAAACCATCCGAAATCCATTCGGTCAATGGAAGTTGCCATGCATTTCCTCAACTCCTGCGGCTTTAACTATAACAAAGCAGATGCTATTAGACTGTCATCTCGCAGTAAAAATCCACCCATTTTAGTGTAGCTATTTTCACCCATTGAACTAGACTCCATTTTGAAACACCAAGATCGTGTTTCCAAATATCTGAAAAATACAAAGTATTTCCTCTGTCATGATCCCACCCCAATGGAGCAAAGAATCGCGTCGAGTTCTCCTTATAAAGTTGTAAATTCCCCGCAACCGGCTCAAGTACCTGGTCGTAGCCCTAGGAAGCCTAGGCAGCCATGTACTCTTGCTCCTGGCAAACCTGGGTTACCGCTCCCCAGTACTGCAACCGTCTCCTCCCCCTCAAGTCCCCGGACATCCCCATCTACTTCCAACTTAGATGATTCCCCAGTTGCCATAGCTAATAATTATGGTAGCCCTCCTAGAAATTTCAAAAAGCCCTCTACATAAGGTAGACCAACAGCTTCGTTACTTGAACAGAGTCCTCCCAAACCTTCTATTTAATCACCCAATTCAGGTCGTCGAAATGGTGTGATCCGGAACTCAACCGCGAACATGCAGCCTTTTCAAACACCAACTAAGCATATACAACAGGAAGATAACAAACACATAGGCTACCCTACTTATCAAAATTATCATATTAGGCCAGGATTTCCACCGCTTTATCCCCATTGTTACTTAACCTCGCTCACTAGCTTCTATTTTCCGTCTTGGTTTTCCTGATTTCCCTGTAACTATCAGCAAGCTCATCACGTCACTAATCCCTATGGCCCGTCGATATTACAGAGTTATCTTCCTGCAGCTTTTAGCTATTCCCCTCAGCCTTCTAATGTTAATTGTCCTGATTGAGATGGTGGCTATTCTCCAAAATTCCAAGTCAATTACCCACCTCCAAATTTTTATTACTGAATAAGGATAACCCTAGTTCGATTACTCGAGCTACACTAGATATCATATTGCTGAATGCAAGATCTGTTATAAATAAGATGGCTCAACTTAGAGCCATTGCATTCGAGCTGAAGCCGAATGTTTTTTGCATTACAGAGTCCTGGACCCATCCGCTAATTTCTGATGGTTTACTCATAATAGACGTGTATGATTTCTACCGTCAAGACCGCACTAGCAAGCGTGGCGGCGGTTGTCTTCCATATATTAAAGCTATTTTAAGCATTTCCCGTTCGATCTAGATGCTGAGTCATTCTCCGGCAATTATTGCTTTGCATCCATTATCCTGTCTTCCCGTCAAAAGGCAATTATCGGAACCATTTATAATCCCCCTAACTCATCATCCGAAGATGATGAACAGCTTTGCGAAATATTTAGGCTGATTTCGGAGTCCACCTTTCACGCTTAAGTTATTGCTGGGGATTTCAACTTTCCTAAAACTGATTGGTCATTGAACTGTTGTCCACCCGGATGTCAGCCCTTCCTAGATATCATCAATTTTTCCAACTGGTCTCAGTTGGTCTGCTCCCCAACGAGGGATCAGCATATTTTAGACTTAATTTTCACAAACGGCATTTCTCCCCTTTTCGTTAACTACAATCAGAACCTCTTCCAAAGTGACCATACTTTAATCCATTGTTGTCTTACGCTTGCCTCTATGAAAAAGGCCAACACCGTTCGTACCTATCATGCTTTTAACCTAGCTGGTAGTAATTTAATTGAAAACTTTATGGAATCACTGGAATGGCAGGAGTTTACCTCTACGAACAGTGTAACAATTCTCTGTGACTTAATGACGAAAATTTCAAATAGCATTTTGGAACTTGTGCCAATAAAAAATGTTAAGCCTTATACTTCGGACCCCACAGTTCTTCACGTTCTTTTAAGTCACTTTCAGTCACTTTATTAAGGGAAGAAGGCTTTTACGCTTGTGCTCTCTATGCATAACCAAAAATCGCAAAATAGGTCCACCGTAACAATAGAACATAATACAAATGTACAAATGTAGGCTTAAAATCAGCGATAAGTGTGAGCCAGTTGCAAGGTGCTGCTACTGGCACTTTGTTCAGTAAATCTGTTACAGTTTCTCAGCAAACGAGAATCAAGTTTGTGTTTAAAAATGCTAACAGTATCTGAGAGGACCACATCTTCTGGGAGTCCGTTCCACGCTCCAATGACCCACTAAGAGAAGGCGCTCCGTCGGACGTCGATGTGGACCGGTTTCCTCTATAGTTTAAACGGATGACCCCACAGATGATCAGTCCAAGCCAATTCGAAGAAATAATCAAATTCTAGGATGCAGTCTTGGCCTCTAACAATACGGTAGGTTTGTATGAGGTTCCCGCGGAGTTGCCTATAATTGAGAGGGAAAAGATCAAGTTCGGTCAGTCTGTCTTCCTAAAGCAGATGACCAAGATTCTTGACTATCCTCGTAGCCCTCGCCTGCACTCGTTCCAGGTGCAGGTAATCCTTCTTGAACCACGGACGCCAGGCCTGTACAGCATACTCAAAGTAGAACCGAACAAACGCACCGTAGGTTTTCCTGAAGAGCTATTTGTTGACGTTGACGAATCCCCGCCTTATCGCAAACAACACCTGTGTCGCGCGTTTAGCTGCCTTTACACACTGAGTAGATGGTTTAAGTGAGGAATTTATTAGAACACCAAGGCCCTGTTGTTCGTTCACATTTGAAAGTGGGTGCCCATCGAGGAGGTTTTGGAAGGAATCGTTCTCATCATCAGTCCTTCTAGTACGGAGTCTTAAAACCACACACTTACTTATGTTGAAGTTTAAGAGCCAACGAGCAGACCAGCAGCTAAGTCGATTGAGACTCTTTTGGAGCGCTTTCCTATCGGCGTCAGACTTGATGGCTCTCCAGAGTTTGAAGTCATCGGCAAACATGATAGCGCTGCAACCCAGGTCGTTGACACATTCGTTGATAAAGATAAGGAAGAGCAGTGGCCCTAAGACAGAGCCTTGGGGGACGCCACTTAGCACAGATGTAGGGGTTGACTTTCAGTCACCGATGCACATAGTTTGCGATCGCCATGTGAGAAAATCTGTGATCCATGCCAGCAGGTTTCCTCTTATGCCAATTTTTGACAATTTATACATTAGACGCTTACGTGGGACGCTGTCGAATGCCTTCTTGAAGTCCGTATAGATGACGTCAACCTCACCATCTTCATCCAGTGCGCGAGTCCCCTGCTCAGTTGAGAGTAGAAGGCTGGAAAGGCAAGAATGGTTCTTTCTGAAGCCATGTTGGAGCCCTGACAGAAGGTTGTTATCCTCCAAGAACTTCACTGTCGTCTTCTTCATTATCATTTCCATCACCTTATAGCAAATGCAGGTTAGGCTGACGGGCCGGTAATTGTCGACCTTCGTGCGAGTTCCGCCCTTGTATATCGGGTAAATATTTGCCGTTTTCCATTCGGATGGCAGTTTTCCTAATTCAAATGAAGAATGAAAGAAGATGAAGACGCGATCTATGAAACGATAGTTTTATTCTGAGCTTTCGGCTTCACACGAGAAGCCATCGTCAGAGTAAATGAGAGAAGCAAGCGTCAGCTACGCATAAATGGGGTTGGTAAGGGAGGGGGTGGTGGTGGCTATTATTGATTGGTCTTTGTCCACGCCAATTCCATTCTCACCCTATCTTATCGCGTCTCCGAAGCGCATCCCTGGCGCGTCCGGGGTAGAACGCTTCAACCAGATCAAACCATGGAAGCTTTTGATGTCGTTTCACTATTTACATCTAGCCCTCCGGACCTGGCACGCGACGTCCTACGCAAGCGACTCGAAGAGAAATATGATGAATCGAGGGGTCCCCTAAAAAATTAACCATCTCATGCAACTCTTCGTTTTCTGCCAAAGAATTTTTTTCACATTTAATGGTCAAACATACGAACAGACCAAAGGGACGCCGATGGGATCCCCAATTTCCAGTCTCATCGCAGAACTGGTCTTACAGGAGCTGGAAAAAGTCGCCTTCGACCAAGTTGAGCCTGCATTCTCGTGCCGATACGTGGACGACACTTTTGTTATAATCGAACGGAGCAGGCTGGCAGACTTCCAAAACCTGCTTAACGGTATCTTCCCAGACATCCAATTCACAAAGGAGGAAGAGAGTGCCGGACAACTACCGTTCCTGGATGTCCTCGTCACGCGCAGACCCAAAGGGGAACTCGGCACCATGGTTTATAGGAAGGCAAGTAACACAACCCAGGTGCTCAGCTTTTATAGCAACCACCCACGAACGCATAAACGTGGCTGTATTCGAGCACTATTTCAGAGGGTGAAAACACACTGCAGTGAACCGGAAGGACGAGCGCAAGAATTGCGACAACTTCGGGACCAACTTGCCAGGAACGGATACCCCAACAGCTTCATCCACCGATGCCTCCGAACGCGCCCACGGGGAACAAAAGAAAGGGGACCACCAACGCTCTGGCACGCTCTGTTGTACATTAAAAATATGTCGGAAGCAACCGAGCGTATCGCTGCAGAGCTCGGCGTGGGTACTGCTCATCGCCCGACAGCTACCATATGTGCACGAGTCATGCAAATCAAAGACCCGTTGGATTTAGGTGAGCAGTCTGGCGTCATTTATCAAGTGCCATGTCGCGATTGTTCTTGCCATTATACAGGGCAGACCGGGTGGCGACTTAGCTCAAGAATAACGGAGCACAAACGGGCAGTGCAGAAAGGCGACCCACAATCCCAGATCGCTAGCCACACTCTGGAGGAAGGCCACGCATTTGACTTCTCGAACACACGGAAAATGGCACGGGCTGGTAATAGGACGGGACGCGAACTGCTGGAGGCCTGGATGTCAGATTCTAACTTCATAAACAGGCATGTGGATATACCACCCTGTTATTTTGCCATCCGTGCCCGTGAACAGAAACCAGGGCCCAGTTCCTCTACAAGCACGCAGGCCACTACCTCAAGGTCACATGCCGTTACTCCAGGGACGCGCTTCAGAGACGCGATAAGATAGGGTGAGAATGGAATTGGCGTAGACAAAGACAAATCAATAATTGCCACCACCACCCCCTCCCTTACCAACCCCATTTATGCGTAGCTGACGATTGCTTCTCTCATTTACTCTGACGATGGCTTCTCGTGTGGAGCCGAAAGCTCAGAACAAAACTATCGTTCCAGAGATCGCGTCTTCGTCTTCTTTACAACAAGAACCTGGGGCACGCATATTCGCTGCTATTCGGAAGAACGAAAGGTATGTGCTAGGGGCTCTGAGAGTTCGCTTGCCAATTCTTTCAAGAACTTGTCTGGTATATTGTCTGGACCGGATGACTTTGCTTCTTTGAGGCCCTGCAGCTCCCTCTAAACTACAGATTTTGGAAATATTACAGAATGGAGTGCTGGACCGGCGTTAACAACAGCACTGTTGGCATTATCAAAATGAAGCTCGGTTTCCCTAGTGAATACCGAGGCAGAGAAAAGGCTACAGTACTCGGCTTTCTCATCATTCTCAACGACTTCTCCGCCATCATCATTTTTAAGTGCTGCGACTGGATCCTTGTTTTTTAATCTACTGTTAAAATAGTGGAATAGAATTTTGGGCTTTTCTTCGGCCTGTTGGAGGATTTTGATTCATAGTTTGTTCCTGACCTGGCGAATCGATTTTTTTGCTGCATTTCTTTGGCGTCATAATTCCTCGAGGTGTACTGGTGACCCATTTTTCCTGAATAACTTCCATTTCCGATTTTTCTTCTTCAATTGCCTGTTAAGGTCTCTGGTCAACCAGGCAGGGCGACTAGTCGTCTCGTGTACCTTCACCGGACAAAAGCGCTCAATCAGATCTAATGCAATCCTCTTGAGTGATCTCCCATCCTCCTCCGGATCCCCCTTGAGCAGGCAGTCACAATTCACGGACGATAGTGCATTCTTCACTGAATTGAGATCTGCCATCCAGATGTTCGGCTGTTCCTCCGTTTTACTCAGCCGTTGAGTATGGAGTGAGTAATCCCACATTAGCGTCGTAAAGTCAGTCTTACCGAGCGGAGCACTTGACTGTACTTAATCTATGTAGGATAAATCCTTCGTAAGAATGAGATCCAAACAAGAAGCCTGCTAGTTTTTTTTCACATGTAGTTATGCCCTTCCTCTCGAAATTAGGTTTTCTACTAGATTATCGATTTTCAAAAGCACGTAACGTAAGCATTTAAATTTGGAAGAAATAAAGTCGTTAATGTCTGTTTCTTTTACAAACACGCAACTGGTAGATTTTGAAAAGGGTCGTCCTGGCATTTGAAGCTCTTCCTAGGATACGTTGATTTTCGAGGTCACTATTAATGGTTATTGCTGGGTCGCCAACTTATATATCTATGTATATTTAAGGGTTACAGGCAAGAAATGCCCTTGAGGACCCTATTAATGTAACGAAATCAAGGCTGTTCTTACAGTTAATGTGCAGTCGGGGGGAGAGCATATGATATCATGACAGAATTTCGAGCGAATTTTCACGGAAAAGAAAGAAAACGGTCTAAAGCCAGAAAAGTCGTTCACAGTGCTGGCAGTAGGAAATCATGTTGTAAAAGTCGTCTTTTTGTCAAATAAAATCTCATCGAGTCTTCGTTTAAATTCCGCAATTGTGTCAGCGGAATCCATCTCACTTGGTAGCAAATTGACTCAAGAAATATTTTCTGAGGTCTAATCGGGTGCACTCGTTTGTGACCTTGTAAGGATGGCCACGCAGGTGAGTATTAGTGGCTAATTGGAAGAAATTCTCCAATTTTAGGAAGGAAATGTTGCCCAGAATTATCTGGAATGTCCAGAGCAGGCTGCACCGAACGGTCGTGTAAGACAAAGGAAAAAGGTCAAGTTTGATCGATCTCTCCTGATATGGTAAGTCCCAGAGACCATCGACCATCTTTTCGCCCTGCGTTGCACTTGTTCAAGAAGCTCCACATCTTTCTTCAACCCCGGTGTCCAAACTGGCATTCCGTATTCAAGATGTGGTCTCACAAAGGTGCCAAATATTTTTCGAAGAGTTCAGTTTGAAAGATTTTAAACGCTCGTCTGATCCAGTGCAGGGTACTAGTTGCCTTCTGGAGGGACTTTTTACTGTGCTCTGTTTGCATCAAGTTCGTGGTTGTCCATATACCCAGATCTTTATGCGTCTCAACCTCTTTTAATGTGGTACAATTGATAAAATAGCAGTGTTTCGGCGGCTTTTTTCGCCCCGTGCTTATGTGTAGAACAAGACACTTGGATAAATTAAAGTTAAGAAGCCCCGTGGACGACCAGATAACCAGTTTATCGATGTTTTACTGTAATCTTTTTGCGTCGTCGGCACACCTCATTTCAGCCCAGATTATTATGTCATCCGCAAACATGAAAGCTGCGCAATTAAGCTCATTGGGGCAGTCATTTACGTAAATCAGGAATAGCAGCGGACCCAAAACTGAGCCTTGTCATACACCACTCTCGACCTTTGTCCATTCTGAGGTTGAGTTTCCGACAACGACTCTCGGTTTTCTGAGGGACAAGAAACTTCTGATCCATTTATATATTTTCCTTGAATTCCCACGTCCCAAATCTTTGGCAGAAGAAGCCTGTGTGGTACACTATCAAAGGCCTTTTTGAAGTCACAGAATATGTCATCAATTAGATAGCCTTTATCTGCGACCTTTGTCCTTTTTTTCTGTGAGTAAAGAGCACTCGTGAGGCAAGAGCGGCCTGGGCAAAAGCCGTGCTGTCCATCACAAAGTATTTTTTTCGAGGAAGAACATAAAATGCTTCTCAATTATGCGCTCCATTACTTTGCACGCGATGCAAGTTAGACTGACAGGACGGTAATTTGCGCAATGACGTCGTGAACCTCCCTTATAGGTCGGGGTGACGTTTGCCCACTTCCATTCTTCTGGGAGTTCGCCTTCGTCAAAAGATTTCAGGAAGATGGCAGCCAGGGGTATGCATAGTTCGTTAGTTAATTCTCTTAGTGCTAGTGCAGGAATTTTGTCCAGCCCTGGTGATTTGGCAGGAGTAATTTGGAGTAATTCGGCCCTGACAGTGTTGTGTGAAAACTCTAGGTCCTCTTTTTTGGGCAATGAGGAGGAGAGTAAGGGTGCAGTAATCGGTCGATGAGTGGACGTACCATCAGCAAAAGTTGAAGGTTCTTGGGTGAAGACGGCTTCAAAGAAATCGAAAAGGGTGGAGGCTTTCATCTGGTCTTCGGTCACCAGTTGTCCATCAGCTGATCTTAGGGCAGGGATCAGTTCCTGAGAGCTCTTCGTGCTTCGTATGTAACCGTACAATATCATGGGGTGTTCCAACGACTTGTGTAGTATGTTAAACTCGTATTTCTTGCGCAGTTAAGCAGCTTCTCTTTTAAAAATGGTACGTTGTTGCTTATACTCTCTTAAGTGTTTATCGGAGCCGGTTAATCTGTAGCGCCTCCAGAAGCGGTTTCTTTTTGTGAAAGTCGCCTGCAAGTTTGAGTTCATCCACTTCGGGTGATTCGTACTTGTCTTTCTTCTGAAGGGACAGTCGAGACAAACAGTCCTTTTCAACGTTGAGCTAAAGGTCATCCAGTGTTCATTTGCCCCACCTTGGAGATCTGTTTCCCATGATACCTCTGACATTTCTCTTCTCAAAAGTGGGTAGTCGCCCTTCCAAATTTTACTTTCCCACGTGTCGGAGGAGTAGGTTTTGGAGAACAGCGAATGCTCAAAATCCAGCATAATATTGTCGCTTGACCCTCATGGGGTCGATTTTGCAGGTCAATCACAGTTTCCTCTTCTCGGGTAAAGATAAGGTCGAGAAATTTCGACTGTTGTCCTTCCCTAGCCCACGTTCCAAACGGGATGGTTTGGCAGAGCAGTTTGTCTGTGGCCCATTTTAGTAATTTGTAATTGAAGTTGTCTTAAAGACCTCGTGCAGTCCATGTCTGCAAGTCAACACCAGGAGCGTTAAAGTCCCCAACGATGAGGATGTCTTTTTTCTCACTTACCCTATACAATTCTGCTATGAGGATAGTGTCTTGGTCAGGAGTATGGTTTGGCGGGCAGTATGTCACCGAAAGCGTCAATGGCCTGGCGTACTTAACAGATTTAGTAATAGATATAATATACATAGATATATAGACTTGGATATCGTAATTCGTGTCGGTTGACTCTGGAGTCTGATTTTGAAAAGGATCCTCCTGGTATTTGAAGCTCTCCCCGGGATACGGTGATCTTCGATGTCGCTATTGATAGATATTGCTTGGTCTACAACTTGTCGGTGGACTCTGGAGCGTCGCATCTCTGTGATGTTGCCTTGACTTCTACTGTCTTCTCCTGTTGTCCCAGATGACCCCTTCATAACTCGGCACTATATTATTTTTCCCATGACAATAAGCATCTCGAACCCACAACAGCAGGATTTAATCTAACTGCATCGTGTCATACAATGCCACCTGCTAAGGCAGTCTGTGTCTCCTACGCTTTTTTGGAAATCGGTGTCTCGCTGAACCCATCCACTGATGTAGGAGTTTTTTTATTGCCCAGATAATTATTTTATAAGAGTTCATTCTTAATTGGAACTATTTTTGTTTTCTTATTGCCACGATAGCACTAAGTTCGTAATGAAAGGGCCCCTTGGGCCTTCAATATAAAATTTATTTGTTTATTTATTAATATCAAGCCTGCTTTTGAATGCGTCGACGCTTTCAATGACCCGCTGGGAGAGTATGTTGGCCCGCACTTCTAGTTTGGCATGGTGTTTCTTCAGTTTGTACGGATGACCACGTAGATATATTGTTTGTGCGAATTCAAAGTAGTCGGTTAGCTGAAGAGCACAGTCTACTCCCCTGACCATGATCATATCTCCTCTGTATTGCCTATAATAGAGAGGAAAAAGATTAGGCCTATATAGACGACCTTCATATGGGAGACTTCCTAAGCTGCTGACTAGCTTGGTCGCCCTTCTTTGGACTTTCTCAAGCATTGCGTAATCTTTTTTCATCCAAGGGCACTGCGCCTTGACGCAGTACTCTAACATCGGCCAAACAAATGGTCCGAAGACGCTCCCATAAAGCTCCTAATTAAAATAGAGGAAGGAATTTCTGATCGCTCCGAGGATGCCCATAGCCTTCTTTGCGGTTTTAACACAGTGAGTTGACGGTTCAAGGTTGGGTGTCATGCGAACACCTAGATCCTGTAGTTCGTTCACTAGGTCAAGTTGATGACCTCCGATCCAGTAGCCATACTTGAATGGTATCACCTTTCTGCGACTAGACCGTAAGCGGATTACTTGGCATTTGTTGAAGTTCAGCTGCAGTAGCCACTTTTCACACCACTTTTGCAAGCAATCCAAGTCATTTTGTAAGATCTGTCCATCCTCTGAGCTTTTAATTGCCTTCTAAGTCTTATATATCGTCTGCAAACATGACTTTCTCACGGGTGAGGCAGTCAAGGCAGTCCTTCACATATGCCAGAAATAGAACGGGACCCAGAACGCTTCCCTGCGGGACCGCACTGGATACGGTTTTCCATTCTGTTTTGGTGTCTCCAATAAAAACACACTGACGCCTGCCTGCTAGGAATTCGGCTAACCATTTGAGTAGGTCTCCAGTCACACCCATTTGATGAAGCTTTGATATTAGTCGTCTGTGTGGAACCTTATGGAATGCTTTACTGAAGCCAATGTAGATCACATTGACTGACGAACCCATTGCCAGAGATTTTGTCCAGCTTTCCATGGATTTTAGCAGGTTTTTGAGACAAGGGTAGCCACTTCGGAATCCGTGTTGCGCTGCCCTTAGCATGTTGTTTTCCTCAATATGTTTCATTAGTTCCGTTTCGATTAGTTTCTCCATTAGTTTGCAACAAATTCTTTTGAGCCTGTCTACAGAATTCACGATTTTCCGGGTGCAAAAATAATACATATGCCATGAGCATTGGCTCCAGGTTGCCCCACCTGGCCCGGTCTGGGACCCCACCTGTGCTGGGGCCGTGTTTACAGGGTAAATACCGATTTGCATTCCAGTTTATCATAAGAAGAGGTCGCTCTAGTATAACGTCATGAAAGCAATTTAGCGTCCTGTCCAACGTACCGGCCTGCGAATTCTGTCTGTGTGAATGTTGGTCGTTTCCATCCCATAGGAAATCTGAGAAATGCAATATCCTACTTATTCGCACCCCTGCTTGATGTTACGAGCAGCGTCTAGCTCTGCTTTTTCAGTCAAAATTTAATGTGAAGAAAAGAACAACTTTGCTTTTTTTTGAAAACAAAGTAAACACTAATCAGTCGTATAGAATCATGATGCATTGGAGGTCGTGTTTGTATATCCTACGTTCAGCCATATAGCGCGCTCTTCGGAGATTTTGTGAAGAGAGGGGTTAGTGCTAGTTTGCTATGCAGCTCCGAATTGGCCCACAATAGCCTTTTTTTCGCGTTTAAAGCGCCACCCCTCATTTTACACCACTTCATCACATTTAACTGTTAAAACCGTTTATCATCTTATCCCCGATTGGAGCACACAATTTCAATATATAAATTGTAGCTGACGTACCCGAATGACAAAGGTATATAGACGTCAGTATGTCTGGTATATCGACATCTTTATCGACACGTCAATGTTTTCCATTTATTATGTACATCAACCCACCGAGATTCGGCACTATGCACGCAAATGCGGTTTGCAGCACCTTGCCCACCTGTAGGATATTTAACGCTCTCAGTCCTCCTTTCCTGTACTAGACCTTGCAATACGGTAACTGTAATTTCCTGTCCAATATCTACCGATATTTTCACTCCATGTCATGCATTTTGCCAAGCATGCTAGGCAGTAAAGCGTCCTTCGACCTCTGCTGCATACTAACGTACTTAATGGCGTACTACCATCTCCCGAAAATGTAAAATCAGAACTTAACGAAATGTGATATGGGTAATTTATGAAAAATTTAATTATAGGGATATTAAAAAAGGAATATTAACAAATGTGGGAAAGTCATAGATACCTTTCTGGTCGAAGAGTTGAAGTTCATCGTCGAGGAAGCTGACCTTTTACAAAGATGTAATTTGAGAGCGTAATTAAGAGACTTACTCATTGGGAAATGTGGATTGCATTAAGTATGCTTTCTGGCGTTATTGAGTAACCACTTAAGGTGCCTTGTGAAGGCAGCCTCTAATTGGTAGAGATCTCTGCGACCATTAGTATTCCATACCATATAAAAATCTGTAAAGGAGACATGCACACCAATACCTTTCAACGCACCTATTATTAGTTCTTAGAGTATTAAGTTTTATAGGCCTTCCTTTTTTACGGCCTTGGAAGTTCATGTCGATGGCAATGTCGTCAAACACAGCGTTAAAAAGTCGCTTAACGAAGTCGTCTGTGTTGCAGCCGCTCAGGCACCCGAGATATGAACCCTAGGTGATGAGTAATGTAAGAAGGACTGCATAAAAATTGTCGGCGAAATTCTGGAATAAGAAGGCGATTGTTGGGGTCGGCCAATTCTGACCAACTGCAGATAGGCCGGTCGATGGGATTCATTGGCCTCTCTACATCTGTGGGTTGCCGAACATCGTGCGCCTGCTGCGCCTTCACATTGCTTCCAGATAATATCCAGTCTTTTATGAATCTCATCGGACGAATCCGGTTACGTCTATAGGCGTACACGCACCGTAGTACTGTACCAACGAAGACTGTGAATCAAAAGAGCGGGTCTTATTAGATCCGTTAGGTGCAAAATGTAGAAGCCAAAGTTCGACTTTATTCGGATACCGTATACCCATCAGGACAACGGATGTTCACAGACTTATTTTCTGGAAGTAATTGCAAAATTCACTTTACCCGTAGAAGAGACCGACAAATGCTTGTAAGCCCATTGGCCAAAAATAATATTCGATAATCTAAATGAAGACAGACTTCTGTATCTGCTCGTCGTCAAACCGTTCTGCCCCTGTCAAATTTCCTGATATAACTGACAAAAAAGCACTGTGTAATAAAAATTACATTTTAATGCTCTCGATAATCAACCCATTAACGCCTAAAACTGCTAAAATGTTCCAAAATAGTGTCTGCATTGTAAGTAAGAGAGAGTATTGTATCTGCCCTGGTTTTATTGCCTGAAATAAGTTTCAAATAAAATTACATATAACCAGAAAAACGAATAAAATTTCCCACATTTTACTGGTGATGGGCCACACTGGGCCCAGACAGGTATTTTAGGGCGTATGATGACTGAAAGTGGGCTGTACCAACTAGATCACGTCGATTCATACTCTAGTATTCTTGTTGACTATGGGAAGGATAGCAATATAATGCAGGAGTTTATATTTTATCCGATGAGCTCTCTTCGCTGCATGCAACAATGTTCCGGACAATTCCTAGTCAAAAACTGAGGGCCTAGAAAACAAAATTAATAATCCTGGATGCCTTAGACCACAAGAATAGTCATGCGTGTTGGAGGTGTATGCAATGATGTTATTTTATATCACTTAAGTTATACATTTATTTACCATTTCAATAATTGCATAGCTTCTTCCTTCGTTTGTCAAACAAACTGAAGTTGTTGGATAAATTCGCAGTGCATTCATCAGGCTCTCCTGTACTAATCAGCAACTTTTCTCCGAATAAGATTGTTGTGGGTTTTAGGCCTTTGCCACCCTCAAAAAAACCGTGTGCCATTCCTTGGAAAATGAAAATATGTTCGTAGTGTGTCAATTTTGCAAGCTAATTTGGAGATCTTGAGAATAAGAAGCTTTATCGAACACAGGAATCGTGATTTTATTGGTCTGTCCGGTGTTCGATAAAGCTTCTTCTCAAAATATGCACGTTCCTGGAATGCGAACACTTGCCTCATTTCCGAAAATACAAATGATTAGTTGATGCCATTGTTTTCTGAGGCTTGGTGTTTATTACAAAAATACTACATGAAGTAGGTGAACGAGCTGTTAAAGTTGTTTATCATACGCATATTTCTGTAAATGACCATTACCGAGAATTTATGTTGGCGGAAGTTTTCCACTAGTGTATTAAAAAAATAATCTGACAATTTAGTATTTTACAATTCCTTTTTTAAGGGCTACATAGCCATCGCCTGTACGAGATGTATGTAAGGTCGTTAAATATCGAAAGACATTTAAGTGCGTCTTATAGTATTATAGTATAGCATTATAGTATTTGCTAATGAACCTAGGACTTGACCTTAAGCTAATCCATGCTCTGTGTCTTGCCAGGTTTCGATCGCTTATTTTCCCAACCAAACTCCGGTCACATTCCCTTAAAGCTGCTGTGTAGGATGTACATTTTTGTGTATTTTCGGGGTCTGTGCGAAGTCCACCGTTTTATTTCTTAAAACGGACGGACAAAATACTCATTCAGAAAATTCATTATTGCGTGCAGTTGAAAGTACTTTATTCGGTTAATTGACATTTTCCATCTACTTGACATGTGTTTCGTAAAACAGTTTTGTTTTTTCTATGTATAGTTGTGGTAAGATGCCTGACACGCAATATATGTCAGTACCTTCGAATAAAATTTCATGCTGTGAGCAGTTTTAGGATTCCTTCGAAAGCGATGCCTTTGTGTCTTCAAACTAAATTTTCTAGTCCAAACTTTTAAAATCCACCTTAATTCCGTCTGATAGAACTTGCGAATTAAAAAGTTTTTATAGCGGTAGACTGAGAAATACATCGGTCAGTAAAGCGAATTGACCGAAATGTTAATAGTTTAGCTTAACCGGCCACTGTTGCAAACCCATAAATGTTTCATCATCTTTTCGCGGATGATTCGCTCTGCCTAATATAATAATCCCTGGGATGCCTATGATGAGAAAAAATTTGGAATTTTTTTCCGAAATTTAACATCTTTTTGATTACTTTCCCTCATAAAAAATTAATATCCTCTTCATTGTTCCCGGTGTTCTTTTAGTTTTCATGACTTCCAAGCATTTCATTTTTCAATACTCACCTCAATCCATTAATCCATTTATGCGTTCAAATATGGCTTTTTGTTTACTTCTAACTAACACTACAGTCTCATTTTATAGGGTAACCGGGAACACAGGATGATAGAGTAGCTCTACCTCGTCTTCAAAGATTTACCTTTTCCACAATGATCAATGTTTCTAGACCGGAGAACAAGATGGGTAGTTTGCCGATCGAATCCTCCACCCTGCGGGATTCCTCCTCGATTGTCGTATCCACGCATATACCCAACATGAAGGAAGTTTTCCTTGCGCAACTAGCGTCGCAGTCGATGCCAATAGCTACAAATTTTGCTGCCCCGGAATTTTTCGAACATTGCGAGCAAATCCGTTCCGCTCACCCTACCGGACGGCAGTCTGACTCTGCAGGGACCTCCACTGGTGGTCACACGACTCCCTCCTCTGTTGTTCCACTCGCCAGCGTGGATACTTTACTTCCTGGCCATCGTACATTTTTGGCAGATTCACATTCCTTCAATAGAACGTCGAACCACTCTTCAGGTGTTCGAGGTCCGATGTTCAACGGAGGGCTTTGTCGTTGCGGAATTTGCCCAGACTGCAGAAGTAATTACACCTCAAACTTTAATTCTGATTTTGTGCATGATTCCAGTGCTGTTTCTCCTGTTTGCTCAGCCAGACCGGCCAACGATCTTAAAAATGCCGAGCAGCCCGAAAGCAAAATGCATGGCACCTCTTCGACAACTTTGCTTTACCACTTACCTGAACACAAGGCACTAAAGAGGACAGGAAAGGATACTACCAGCCGGTTACCTGTCGCTGAACGTACGGTTACACTTCTACAGCAACCATTGAATGGTGAAGGCTGCTCTTCTACTGCTGCAGCTAGGACCTCTGACTTGTCTCATTCCCGCAGCACAGAACTGCTCCCCGTTTCGGCTCGCTGTGAAACTGTAGCGTCACCATCCTCAGGCGTCCTGTTCGCCTCGACTGCTGTTAATCCCCAAGCTGATACCACCGCCTCAACAGACTATAAAAATTCCCAATTTCTAGCTTCTGCTTCAGCTGCTGAGCGGCTGGTTACTCTGTTGCCACACCCGGACTCTACAAACGTGAGTCATTCATCTCCTGTAGGGCAAGCTGACATTTCTTATAAAGGTGGGCTAGCAAAGACCAAGCAAAAACGGGAGTGAAGACCCTTTGGGATCTCTAAGTCACTACCGTCCAACTACAATAAACTGCCAGCAGAAAGTACCCTAAGTTTGCACTTGTAGGATTAAATGCTCCAACATAGAAGAACCGGTCCATATCTTATGAAAGTCAATTGGGATTCTGTCAAACCACACACGAGTGTAGCGTACAGCCATCTAGCCTGATTTCGGGAGAGCTCTTGATCCATCGTTTTGTCTAGAGGAAGTCGCACAGTTAATCGAGAAGTTGCCATCTGAGGACTTTACCATGGTTTCAGCTTACACGTATGATCTTGAGTTAAACTCCGTGTACTTCAGATTGTGGTTTGTGCACACCTGGTCTAAGACGTGGCTTTAGCGCTCATTCGCGACCAAAAGTAGCAAGTGTGGGCTTAATGCCCATTTATTGGGTTCGATTAAAACCGATGGAAGTCCGAACGAGGGAGTTTTTGCTTTAAGTGTTTATGAAAATTAATTCGTAGCACTTGTTGTCAATGGCTTGCTATTGTCATTCAAAAATAACCAAACGACAGATCTATTGAACCAATACGCTGATCAGATCAGGATGCGGTAGGCATTATTAGGGATGTAGACCTAGAACAGATGTCAAAAATAGGGATTTTAGTGACACGCCTGGGTGCAGACTCACGCTGCGCCAATCCCGCCTTCGGTCTTTTTTGGCTTTGTCATGCCGCCGGGCCTAAGAGCGAGAAGCACGAGATAGATTGCAGTAGATACTGCGCAATTCCACTATCACCATAAAAAATTCATGCGCAAATCACCGTCTCTGCGCCCACCCCGATGTGGGCCACACGGTAGACTTCGTCGGAATTTGCGATTGAGTTGCCGTATTGCCCAACTACTGTGAAAACAAATAAATTACCGGCGCTGAGCTGATACCGCTCAAACAGGTTTATGGCTATCGATTGACAGCAGCTGTGCCTTTGCGGTCTGTGTACTATCAAGGGCGAATAGGGAGCTCAAGTGCGAAAGCCTTCTTCCCTTAATAAACTGACTTAAATTGACTTAAAGGCAAATTAACGGAAGTGACGACTTTTAATGCATAGTATCCGAACCTTCTTTATCGTAAAGATATCTAGATCTTGATTTATTTTGGCCTTCAGCACATAACAGGGTTTCCATTATTGGACAAGGCAAAGCCAGTTTTTAGAGAAATTACGCTTGCTTCGGTGTGCCAAATAGCCTTCAAGCTGTCAACAACCGAATGTGGGATTCTGGACGGCAGGTTAAGCTATAACAAACAAGCCGGAAGTGCTTATTCCTTATTTCTGAGTTTAAGCTGTTCTTCACTAATGATTGCTTTTTGCTGTGCGATTGCCCACTAGGGCTGTATTCCAAACCCCATCTTGTAGTTAGAATACACCGATGAACTGCACTTCCCACATGGTTAGAAGATTAACGAACCTTCCCCGTACTCTCTTTAGTTACCAGATGAAGGCGGGTTACCCAGATGAAGGTGGGTTACCCGGTAAAGGAGGGCTACCCGTTAGCCAAGCTGCAGGCTACCTGGCGCGTCCATGGGTGGTGGATAGTGGCGCAGCCTTCAGTGAAGGTTAGCTGCGAAATAAGCAGGCTCCCGAATCTGGCGAATAAGCATTCGCGGACGCAGCAGCGACAGTGTTACCAGGGCGCGGTGGGCTGAGGTCTGGCGCACTGACTGCCTTATAAAATACCGCAAGGCTCAATGACGACACTGTGACATGACGAGCGTAAACCGCCATTAAATAGGTTTGCTTGCCACCAACACCACTGCCTTGTGGTTAGGTTCTTGAGCCAAAGTGCTAGAGGAGACAACCCCGAACAAAGAATCCGAGCGGTCGTTGGGGACCCGCCTGTATTCAAAATTCCCAAGGAACCTCATGAACATGTCAACTTACGATTTTACGACCCATGCTACGGCGTCCGCGGGAACCGACGCGCTCCGCAACTCTTGTCCGGTGGTGCGGGCGAATAATTTGCAAGCTGGACTGCTAAACAAAAACAGACTCTTGGTATTGGATGCTGGAATGTGCGAACATTTCTGGAACCTGGTACTCAAAGTCTGACAGCGCACAGTCTCCATGAATATCACGTGTATGTTTGTTGCTTGTCAGAGGTCCGACTCCCCGACTCAGGCGCCCGAGAAATCAAAATCCCGGGGATCGATTCTTATTTCACCTTGCATCACAGCGGTCCGAGTGACTCATCTGGTAGACGGTGTGGCTATTGCCCTCTCGGAAGAAGCTAACCGTGAACTACTAGCATGGGAACCAGTCAAAGACCGAATGGCCTATGTTCGATGAAAAGGTCATTTTACGAACATCTTGGTCGTATCTATGTATGCACCTACGTCGGCGGCTGAACAGCAAGAGAAAGATAATTTCTACTCGAAGCTGTAGGAGCTAGCTGAACGACTCCCTCATCGATATCTGCTAACTGTTGCCAGGGACTGGAATGGCCGGACTGGGCCCGGTGACCTGACAAACAGCCACCATAGTTGTTTTGGGCTGGGCTCTCGAACGGACAATGGTGAGAGGATGCTGCAGTTTGCCGAACAGAACCGACTGTTTGTTACCAACACATGCTTTCAGCATCGTCACAAACATCTACTGACTTGGTATTCGAACGATGGCCGTACTGCCAGTCAGATCGATTGCATTCTAGTTGGTTCACGGTTTCGCAGCTGGGTTTACGATAGCAGGTCGATGCGAGGTGCCGAAATGGGTAACATCCACGGGTCTGACCATGCTCTCGTTCGCACGCGCCTGAAGGTTCACCTCTCATCTGTGCCCCAACTGCCACGTGCGAGACGCCTTGATGTCGCAAAACTCCGGCAAACCAACACTACCGAAGCTTTAAGCACAGAAATCCAGTCCCGTCTTATGACCCAGGCTGACAACGAGGGCAGTAGCAAGTGGCCATCACTGAAGACATCCATCTATGGGGCAGCTGAGAAGATTCTCGGATTCACTCAGCGGCGCTGCAGTGACTGGATCAGCGGAAGAACCCTGCAGCTATCGGCTGAGACGAATCGAGCCAGGTCCCGAAACGATGCCTCCTTCCGCCAACTTCGAAAGCTGACAGCAAAGTCGGCCAGAGATGATCGGCAGAAGTATTGGTCCGAAACGGCGACTTCTATGGAGCAGGCTTCTAATGTTGGTGACACCCGAAAATTGTACCAAATCATACGCCAGGTTAGTGGAAAGCCCCCGACACTGTGATTCTGTTCGCGATGTGAATGGAGGATTTATTGCTGACAACTCGGCCAAGGTCGATCGCTGGCGCGAACACTTCGAGCACCTGTTCAACTTTGACGAACAACCCATCACACCCTCCCTCACCTCCACAGCGGAATTTCAACCCTCCCCTGCCTACGCAGTGTCGTGTGACCTACCTTCCGAAGACGAAGTTACCGATGCAATGCAAAGGCTACGCAACAACAAGGCGTGCGGAGAGGACGGTATTCCTGCAGAAATCTACAAGTCCTGTGTCGACACCCTGGCTCCTCGGCTCCATGAGGTGATTGTACAGGCGTGGCGAGAAGAGACCGTTCCCGATGACTGGGGCTCAGGTATCCTTGTACCTGTCCACAAGAAGGGAGATAAGACAAGATTCGAGAACTGCCGTGGCATAAGTCTTATCGATGTTGCTGCAAAGATCTTCGCTGTTGTTCTTCTCAGGCGCTTCCAGTCTGTACGTGACTCCCGGACACGACCCAACCAAGCCGGATTCCGAGCTGGGCATTGATGTGCTGATCAGATATTCACACTGAGGCGCATTCTTGAATTTCGCCATAGCTACCAGCAGCCGACGGCCGTTTGCTTCGTCGACTTTGCCGCCGTATTCGATTCCATCCATCGTGAGTCCCTGAGGCGAATAATGGAACTGGATGGAATGCCGACTAAACTCATTGCGATGATTAAGGCCTACTATCGGTCTACCACCGCACGAGTCCTGGTCCACAACAATTTCTCTCACTTGTTCGATATCCGGTCTGGTGTCCGACAGGGCTGCGTCCTTTCGCCCATTCTGTTTAACTACGTCATTGACTGGATTCTCGGCAAAGCCCTACATGAAGAGGACAGTGTTGAACTTGCACCCGGACGCCGACTAACTGATCTTGACTACGCCGATGATATTGCGCTGTTAGCCTCAAACTTTGGTGGTCTACAGTCAGTAGTGTCGTGGTTAAATGAGATCGCTATGTCGGTAGGCATGTCCATAAATTCCGGAAAGACGAAGTTGTTCTCGAGCTGCATCCCTGACCAGGAAAAGGCACCCCTGAGGATTGATAGCCATCAACTTGAAGAAGTAGACAGCTTTAAATACCTAAGAGCGAGGCTGCTTCCGAATGGGCAGAGCAAGAATGACA
>JAYGXS010000001.1:8254486-8283204 GCA_036362985.1 Ligula intestinalis | reverse complement strand
CTGCTTCTTCAAGTTGACAGCCACTTACCTCGAGAGGTGCCTTCTCTGTTCATCTTCAACAGGTATAGTCCAGCATTAGCATCGGTATGGGAGAACGGACCGCACAGGTGCACGATACATGCGGACATTTGTGGAGATAGAAATCGCGCGTCGGGTCCATAGACACTTTCGAAGGCTGGCAAGAACTTGTCGAACTGTGTCGTTTCGGGAGGGGGAGGGAGGAAGAGGATAGTGGGTTAGCATCAGTATAGACACCTATTTGTGCATGTTTCCGAGTTAGGGCCGTCTGTCGTCGTCCCCTCGCCTGCACGCTTACACCCTGCTTTCATGTCCTCAAGATGCGTTTGGGCCGTTGGTCGGTCGAAGCGCTGGACCAACACGAGGGCCATATCAGGGTGCGAAAAACGTTATTCGGGCTGTACGCCGATAAAGATGCTGAACATAGGGGAGGGGGGGCGTGGCGGCACGCACAGGGGCGACTTCGGCCGCGCCAGCCACCTGCCCCGATCCCGCCTCCGGTCTTTTTGGCTCAATCCAAGTGTGTTTAAATTCAGAGCTCTCGGTGTGCCTTGGTAGATCAACTGGTAAAGCGTTGGCTGTACCAAAGCCTTCCCTGTCGATGCGCGTTCGAAATCCACCGACTAAATTAAGCAAATCTGCCAAATTAGCCTAGTAGTCATTCTGGTGCATTCTAGATGATTGCTTAGGAAATCCTGCTTGGACAGTCAGCTTGCTGTTCCGTATTGGTGGATTCCATACGAACGATAAAGTTAGGCGGGTAAAATCGATCGAAGTGTGATTAAACTCACGGTGCTATGCGTGGCATTTGTAGCTCAACTGGTAGAGCATTGGCTTCGCGTATAGGCCTTCCCTACTACGCGGGTTCAAATCCCGCCGAATGCTGCTAGTTATTTCACAATTGGGTAAACTCAGGTAAATAAATATGCTAAAATCCTAAATAATCCTCGAACTCGACGTTCGAACTGTCGTTAGGTCGTAAAATTCAATTACAGAGGAATAACAGTATCCAACTGACAGCTATTCCTGGTCATTAGGCCCAGTGATCAGCCGGGGGAGGTGTGATAGTGTCGAACTACCGAATTCCGAGAGTCGAGGAACCAACCTGGACTCAGCGTTAGACAGCCGACGGGCAGTCCGACCATCTCATATCGTCCGCCCTGGCTGGATGACTTGAGATATACAGTAGATTACATATCTGATGAAAGGTTGGAGGTTTGGGGACTTAACAAAATTTTGAGGTTAATTATTTAGTTCATTGGGTTGACGTGAGGCGCAAAATGATGTTTAATAGAATTTACTTCCGTTCTGGTCAGTATACCGGGAGAAAATAGAGGCGAAAATGGGTGAAATTCAGCGTTTGTTGATAACCGAGAAATTTTATACGCTATTATACGTTGCGGAAAAGAACTTCTTGTTAGTGCATGTTGCACTATAAAAGAACACTCATGAAGAGCAGGAACTTTTTAGTTATATCCTTTCGCAAAACGGAAAATTTTGTTTTGCGTCCTTGAAATTGAGGTGAGTGTTATCATGAGATAATGCACTATTTTTGCCGAATGAATGAATGAATGAATGAATGGAAAAAGATGGGCGAAATAAATTTGAAAAATTATATTTTGCAAATCTGCAAATTTTCGTGTCATAAAATTGAGTAATAAATGTTTAAAGCTGTTTTTTTGCTATAACCTTATTAAAAATATATATTGTATATTTAAAGGGTTGCAAGCAATGAATGCGAATGAACACTTTATTAGTATATAGTAATTAAATCGATTGTAAAGTCAATAAAAAGTTGAAGACATTTAAGATAAAACACATTTGAGTGAGTTTTCGCGGGATATTACGATACAGTTTTCTCAAAAATCAACGTTGATTTTATTGCCACTCTGCTTTTTATTTGTTATTGTAGAACTGAGCCTAGAAGTAACCAAATATGCTGAGAACTGTTCCGTCTTAGATAAAAGAAGTAGCTCTTTCATTTATAACAAAAAGATATCCCTAATTGTAAGGGAAATCAATTCACTGGCCAAAATTTCACGTTCTGACCTTGACTTTATCATAAAAAAATTAAAGTACGCAGACCTCAGATGCCAAAATATATAAGTAAAGCTTTTTTCATGAGTTAAATTTTTGTACAATTTTTCTTAATTAATCTTAAGCATATTAATTCGCGACTTTTGGAGCAGAGGTTCATTTTTCTCGGCAATGAGTTCACATGATTGGGTGGTTCTGAAACTATGACACACAAAGACAGCTGCATGAGAAAGAATGTTTAAAAGCTGGTTATTTGGGTAAAAGCTTTTAAGATATATCTTACTTTGAAGGTTTTGATAAGCACATAGAATTTACTCATTATTAATCGTCAATTGACTAAAGCCAGTTAAAATTGTAAAGTCTTCATTAGAATTTCATGGAAGATCTGAACCTCTTCGAAATAGAAATATCGAAATAATTATAAAAAATAAAGCGGAAGGCAATACCTCTTAGTGTACAAAAAATGGTACGTTTACAATTGTTCCCAACAATTCTATTTAAATTTATGAATCACTGACCTGCATGTACGCAAGTGAGCTTAAGCAATATATTACTCCTGGGATCTCTCAATGAGACACATCAAGTAAAAACGTGGTTGCCCTAGTCAAAAATAAGCCAAGCGATGCATAAACGAAAGAAACAACTAGCAGTTCTCGTGAAAACGTGTTAGGATACATACTCGAAATGTAGGCTCTTCAGTAACAGCCATATATTATTTTGCACGTAATATGGAAGCATACTAATTCGAAAACTTGACAAAGCGATTATTTTCCAACGTAATTTTACTTGTGCTGCTTTATTTACTCGGTGGTTTTGCATGAACAGGCTTCCTCTACATGTAAAACTTAAGTTTGCATAGTACGGCCGATTTCCACTTTTTTTGAATTTTCCACTTTGTTAAAATTGCTGGTGTTTCTATCAAACGTTATATTCCTTCATCCATCATAATATGCCCTATTGTGAAGAACGATCACAACTTTATGGCTGTAGGACTTTGGAGGCCACAGCTTGGGCTGCGTTTGAGTAAGAGGGAGTTACTTGTGAAAATCGTTTGATTTCATGAGATAGTGCACCTACTGTATTTGCGATGTCTGCGCATAGAATGCGCTGCATTTGGAGGGGAAGGTTGGATACTTCCCCCAAGGCGATCGTTCTCGGTCGTTAGCCTACACCGTTTTTGCGTGTGCCACTCCATATTCAGTTGTGGTTGAAGGAGGATACGTGGGCATGTTGGGAGGTTGTCGAAAATCCTCTGAGCAGCATCCGTTCGGATGCTGGGATCTATCTGATAGCTTGTGGACGTTTGGAACGGCAAACTTCTGCAAGCTGATGCCTATTTTTTGACTAAGGTTGGTTTTTTTCCAGTCAGTAATACAGTTCAAGTCTGCAACATTTTTTCAGAACTTATGGGTAAGCCACAATTTTGGCGACCATATTAGCAAATGTTACGCAGTGTAGGTCCTTATGGGCGGATGTTAATAGGACATGGAGATTACAATTGCAATGACACATCACTCTATCTACAATCGGTAATTAGGTGTATATACTTAGGGCCGATTGCTGCTGAAACGCACGTCTTACTTGTTATTTCTTACATGGACGCTGAAGTAGGACATTTCGAGCTTATTCTGTCAACTGCCTTATTTCAGGAGGCTGAGCCCTACACTGTTGGAGTTTATGTTTCTATAATAAACCAACTACTGGTAAGTGTGAAAGTAGCGGTGTTTTTTGCACTTGATCTGGTGCGGGACTCTAAGCGACCATTCAATGATTTAGTTTACCAGCAAGTTTTGTGTCGTGAGTGCACTGTGTGTCTATTGGTCGACCGCATTGTCATCGTTCTCACGCATTCCTGCTATTAGCTTGCACTATGGCCTTTGCAATGGACTGCTTGTTGTCCCCTGGAACGCACAGGCGTCTTTGCTCTTGGCAAAGACTAAACTAGCAGTCATGTGGTCAGCGCTTTTCTGCGGCTAAAGCAAACTCAAGTCCAAGGCCAAACAATTGAGGACTTTAACAGACAGTTGACCTGACGTGTAGCTGTCAGACAGGGGCAGTCTCAAGCGTCTTGGAGTTCTCACCCAACTTCATCTCAGGCTAGGTCCCAAGCAGAAGATAGACCCATGTAGAGGGAGGATTGTATGTTGTACCGACCGATGAATGAGTTGATACTTGCTCTGATGCTGGCTTATTGCTCTCTTGTGTGGGTACTGATAACTCTGATTCAACAGGAGGTACAAGCCAATCAATTATCATTGACCGCGTCGGCACCAAATGGATACATCGATTGATTGAGTTCCTATTTGTAAGATGGGCTTCAATCAATTTCCGGCTCCTTTGGTTTATGCTTAGGGTTAAGTTTAATTTAAGCATAATTCTTAAGACCAGCTTTAGGCCCAATGTTAAAGTAGGCTGGGGTTACTGCTAACTTTAGGGTTTGGTTCTAGCGTAGGTTTAGGCTTAAGATTAGGGCTACAATTTAGGTTTATAATAGGGCTTACAATAGAGTATTTACACTTCATGGAATTATGCAAAGGGTAACCTTGATTACCTTGGGGTGGGGGGGGGGGGGGCGTTTGTATTCTTTGTTTTGTTAACAAGGTCATCTAAACAATGCTTTCTTTTTAGAGTGACTGTAGGACTGAGAAGCAGATTACGGTGACTCCCTCTCGATATGGCTATCACAGGGGGTTAGCTGAGTAAAAACCCTAGCAACGGCGATCTTTACACCATAGTAACTTAGTAGAGAAAAAGTCGGTGGAGGCCAGGTAGTAAAAAGAGTATATTGTGTACACAGAGGAAGGGAGAATAAATGGAAGAAGTCTGACCAGCCAGGAGAGCCAAACGGTCCCAAGTGTCAGTTTGACAGCAGTCAGGCCAGTGGTCAGAGAAAGCCTTCGCGCGTGCGGGCTTGCCATTCGTCGCCGGCCTGGAAGGCATCTATGCGGCAACTGTGATTGGCTGCTCGCAGACGTCGAGAACCGCAGTCGTAAGATTCCACCGGAGTTTACTTCGACGCGAGCTAGGCATCACATGGCTCTCTCACATGGGTGATCAGAGCCGCCCAACCACGACCGCCTTGAGAAAAAGGTCTCGTGTGTGGTCCATGTTGAGGGGTTATTTGTTTTTTTAATCGATCACTGCGCCAGCCCCAGTCGTCTTCACACTGTTCGTGCACAAAGGCAATAAGGGTGAGAAAGGAGAGAGAGAGAGAGAGAGAGAGAGAGAGAGTGCGAAAGATGCTACGAAACTCTGCCTCACTAGAAACTCATCCCCGTGCAGATCATCCGTTATGCGTGTGGCTCGTGATGGTCGAATCATCGCACGCTGCAATTCAAAGCATCAAAAATAATCATGACTTACACATTGAAGTGGTTGTTCAGAGCACAAAAATGTGCCACTTGAGAGCAGTCTCCTGTTAATTAAACCCTCGAGTCACATTTACAGGTTCGCAGTCACGCTTAATTGCCTGATCCATACTGCGATCACATCGGGCACCAATGCTCATCTTCTCAGTTTTTTGTGTGATGAAAAGCGTACAACTATCTATCTACCTTGTTTGTATTTAAGTTTGACCTTGACTCTAGCTGTTGCACGCGGAGATTGACGACGTCAACCAATCGAAAAATCAGGAAACAACTGGTGTTTGTCAATCAGACCGTGACATAAGTCCGCTGATGCAGCAGCAGCGATAATCACATTTTCTCCTGGAGATCGGGGTATCAGTGACTGGTGACGGAAATCCGGTATGTTTTGGCCTTTGGCAGCAAGAAATTTCCCGTGGCACAGAATGGGTTCTTGTGTAGTGCTCAGTTTGTTAGAAAGAAGTCATCCGTAGTCTGAACTTTCTGCCTTCGTAAGACTTGGATGAAAATCCACAGCGAGAAGTTTATTTTCTGCTCAGTATTTTTAAATCCTCGACTGTAGGACATTGCACAAAACATTTAAATGACTGATTGGGCTAGTAGAATTGCAGTTTATAGAGTGTTTTCTTATTTCGTTACGTCAATGATACTATCGCAGGGGGTTAAGTGAGTTAAGCCATAGCAACTGCGACCTTCAGACCATGGTTACTTCGTGGAGAAGAAGTTGGTAAATGTCAGAGTAGAAGGAAGGTTGCATTGTGTACACAAAGGAAAGGCATAGTGATATGCGACGGCAGTCAGGACCAGGATACCTGCAACCCAGTTCAGTGCTGAGGGAAGTCTAGTGAGTCTCTCCAATGATAATGCACAGCATATACCGACGAATACGATGGCCAGGATTTCGATGGCGAGGGCGCTAGCAAGAAGGGCACCCACAACACGATAGACGTCCTTCATTGGTGACGTCATGCAGGAGTTCAGGTTGATGCCACAAGGCCAGTTTGGTAGCCACAGGGCAAAATTGAGAAAGAGGATGGAGATACCAATTCCAACAGCTAACCGGGTACTGGTCTGTTCCATTTCGCAGCGGTATCAGCACTGTCTGTACGCGAGTTCCTGGGCTGCTACTGCTTATGTATCTCACTAGTAAATTGTTTTTTTTTCGTGAATTGGACCAACCAGCTCTCTCCTCAAACGCCAATGGTTCTCTCCATAGTGTCACCTGCTCTTTTTCGTGTCAATTGTTGTTCTTGGAGGTTCAATTTAGAGCAGACTGACGGGCGTTTTGCTCAAAAGTGCCTGGAAGGTAGCATGATTCAAATGTACTTGCTCGTAGACTATGCACAATTTATCTCCGCATGATCGCAGTACATATGCAGTGGAAATCAGAGATGAAATGAAATAAATACTTATCGATGTGTGCTTAGGCTAATTGAGGTAACTCTAACAGCTGCGAGCTTCCAGGCCCAGTTCTTTAGGAGAAGAGAGAGGTCACGGAAAGTCCAGTGTGGTAGGAAGAGTATATTCTATACAGAATAAATGGGAGAATATGCAGTAGGAAATTGACTATCAGAAGACCGCAAAACCGCAAGGCAGTAGACGGCGTATCGCAGGTGGTTAAGTGAATTTAACCTAGCAGCTGCGATGGGTTGCTTAGCAGAAGTGAAGTCGTTAAAGGCCAGAGTAGAAGAAAGAGTATATTGTCTACACAAAGGAAAAGAGAAAAGATGGACAGAGATACTACTTGGAGAGCTCACGACCAGCAGGAAAGCCAGACGCGGTCCAAGTGCGAGTTTGAGAGCAGTCAGGCCAGTAAACAGAGAGAGAGAACTTTCCTAGGCTAGGTCGGCCTGTAATTGGTTGGACAGCGTGTGGGTGGACATGGAAGTGGGTGGTCCACGTCACGCGCGCCAGTCAGTCTGGCAGCCGCCACGATCTTGAGGTCGAGATGGATTGAAGTCACGACAGGAAGGCCAGACATTGGGCAGGCAATGACCACTAAAATACTTTTCTTACCCTGGAATGTTCGAGTTTGCCAAGAGAGGGAGTTTTTATGTTTGCACTTTAGTACCGTTTAAATTAAGGTGGCTTGTTGAAAAATAAACTGTGTTTAACATCTCCAAGCCCTTACTTAGCTGTTGTAGCCTTCAAGCACCCTTGCCAATCAATTAAATTGTTAATACTTATTGGCGAGTTTCTTAGTGTTGGATTGCTTATTTTGTGCTGACAATGTACTTATGGTCATTCTGATCAGTGCGCATGTGCACGTGCGGACAGAGGCATTCATGCGGACTTCCGCATTACCAGAGGGGTATTTTTGTGTCCGCATCTTTCATGAGATGTCACGGTTATTGAAAGAGTTGCATCACTTCGGGTAAACAACTCTTCTGGTCATTGAAATAACCGAATGTGTTTAGGTTGGCATATTTAGCTTGCTATTTCCATTTAGGTTTACTTCTTACCCAGGGAAAACTGCTTTGTTTTTAAAGTCACCTTATTGTGAACGAATTTCTTCTCCTTCGGTACAACTGAGGGGCCTGAATTAAGCCTTTTCGGCCATGAAGCATTCTCGGTTATGCGATCGCTGCAATATGGTATCACGACATATCCGTTAAAGATCACAGGTGACTGGCGTTTGTTGATGAATGCGATGGATTAAGTTAAGACCTGAGCTCGGTATGGAAGCATCGCAGCCGCTCATCGAATGGCAAATGCTCAGAAATAAGAGTATGTTAATGACAGCGACAATGGGGATCGAAATGGCAATTTATAGTGTTAGGACGGCCAGCACGCGAGACATCACTTGGGCCATTCTGAGGGCAAGGGGACAAAGGAAAATCACATGCCGGCGGAGGCAGGCAGAACGTGACTTTCAAAGGGCTGACACGCGAGGACATAGGGACAGCCGCCGGCTGGGTTCTGAGTTCATGCCTGGCCAGGGGCAAATCGCGCTCGCCAAGTGTCACACTGAAGACAACACATGATGGCTGCTCACATGGGCCACTAGCAGAGGGGCCAAAGGCCAAACAAAGGCCTTTGGTCCTTAAAGACGCTGCCACCGACACGAGGTGGCACTCAGCTGCTGGAGACACAGGACTCTGTTGCGCTAGACGAGAGATCTGCTGTTGTCCGAGACGAGAACGAAGACATAACACACGCTGCTGACGGACGCAAGACAAGCTGTTGGACACACGGAAGACAGAGCTGATGTACAAGCAGAAGCAGTGACCGTTAACTATTATCTGCTATCCTGTATGCCTTCCTTTCTTACCTACCTTGGGGGGATATAACCAGTGTCGACGCAGCACACACAAGGTTATAGCATGCATATTTTATTAAGGATAGGTTATATAGTCCTTCTTGGTTTAACACGTATCATCTAGCTTGCTTTTGTTTAATACTTGTGGAAAATAGCCCTCTGCGTGTTTGCCAAGTTTATATAAAGTCAAGCACAAAGTAATTTTATGGTGGGTTATGTTATTCTAATTCATTTTACCCACTGCGGATTCTTGTTTGTTTATATATTACGCCCATTTTTGTCGTTATAAATTTGGCGGAAATTGACATAGATTTAACGTTTTCTTGCATGCCTTTCGTTGCTTGTCCATGGTTAGGCCCCATCCTTAAAACCCTATTACCACAACACTCGTTTTACACGATACTGTAGGCAGGTCACGGCTAAGGGGGACTTACATAACCTAGGTTTGCCTGAATTCTAATCCAAACTTAACTTATCACACCAAAATCCAAGATTAATGTTGATGTTGCTGACCTGATACTGCCTGATCAAGCGAACACAGATCGATTTTGCTGTTTTACTCATTTAGTGGAGGACATTGTCAAACGCAAGCAATCCAAAAGCAACCATTTGGGCTTTTTAGCTTTTCTCATCCTGGCCTTTAATGCCCTCGCGCAGTTTTGCATGTTCCATGCCAACGACCGCTAGTAGCCTCATCAATTAAACATAATTCCATTTAGTCGGGTGCACTTCAGTGGAAGTGCTTGGAGTAACTAGTATTTCAGCCAGCTTGAGCACATTTGGAAATTTGACCTCGGCCCACCTCATCTGATATTAGATTACTTAAACGGAGACGAAGGCGTGACAGCTACTCGCGTCGTAAATTGCTACAGCACCGCTCTTCCTTCACAAAGGCACAGTAGCCGGCCTATCTCTAAAAATTTCCACCGAAATTCTGAAATGAACTTCCAAACACGAAGGAATGCTGAGTACGGCTGACTTGTAATGTGCCATAAATCGGGCATGAGAACAGAAGCTACCCGAAATACGTATGCATTTGCGTCAAATGTTATTGGGAATAGGCTGAAGTTTTGGATAGGGTAACAGTTAAGTTTAGGGTTATGGTCGCTGTTAATGTTATTTAAAATTCAGGTAAGGATTAGTGTTATCTGTACGGTAAGGGCTTAAACTACAGTTTTGATCTACGTTATGGCTACTGTTGATTTTATGATAAGAGACTATGTACACTTCCTGAAAAAATGCTCAGAACTACCCTTAAATGAAGGGAGGATTCATATTCTCGTGTCCTGTTTGGGGGGCCATACAGGTAATTCATTCCCGAAGTCATTCCTGAGGTCATAAGATTAGTCATTGCGCTGCATAATCCAGAGCTTTTTTGCTACACCAGAATGCTTGCTTTTGAGACAGCTTCTTCCCAGCCGTCTGTAAAACCCAGGCTGTTTGATAAGAAATTCTGTCTCCTATGCAATTTGTCATCGAACTAAGATGATTATTTTGTTTTAATAAACTTTCCCGAATGATTCTGAAACAGACCTGCATTTGCAATTGCGCCTGGGCTTAAAAACTACATACTCTTTACTAGTTTGGTGCCAAAAGTCTGCAGCCGTTGCGATCCACTTTAATGATTGCATGTTTTAAAAGTTTATTTGCATGTTTAATGGATGATTTTGTACATATTTAAACGTTTTATGAAACATTTTATAAATTTTATAAGTTGAATTTTGTAATAATTAGATTGGACTGCTATTTTGTGACGTAGATGAGCGCCCGTTTTTCAACGCTCAACGAAAAGATATGAGACATGATTGATTATTTTTAGTAATAATCGGTACATCGCTTCCTTGAACGAGTAAAATATTGAATGTAAACAAAAACTCTGAAATACGTTTTGATTAGGAGGGGTTCCTTCAGTGGGGTCTTGCAACAAACTGATGAAATTTCAGCCACGTTAGAGTGTCGGCTTTTAAATGAGTTTTCCAGCCGTCTATGCAGCATATTCTCAGTAAAAAATGATTGATAAGACGCATATATTTTTCCAACTGATATTCGATCCCCTAGAAGTTCATACATACATTTTGAAAACGTGCACAAAACTATTCGGGCAACAGTAGCTTATGTAGCCCCACTCATTAATCCCTAAAACCTGCATGTTTTCCTAAGAAAACGGTCTTTATCGGGTTTCATGGGTGGGAAGTTAGGACATGCAGTGGAATAAACTTTAATAAATGCTAGATGAATTTTTATTTTACTGTATTTAGAAGTTTTGTAGATTTATGCCTGTAGATTTTCCTAATCTGTATTATCGTTTAACTCATTGCGGAAAAACCCGATTATCAAACTGCATGTTTCTTGAATTTCCTGGAAAATTGGAATGATGGTTAGGAGGTCATCTACTTCAACTTACCTGTGGTCCATCTTACCGTTCTGGAGTTAGATTAGTACTATCCGCGGCGCGAAGCACCGCGCATACCTTCAATTTACATGCGGCAAAATCTGCTTCCAGTGGCCGCGGGAAGCAACTTCGACTGCATTTTTTACTTAGCACTTATTTTTACAAGTTTCTTTCTCTGCCTATCCTATTTCTTCTCCCCCACAAAACTCTATAACCACCGTTTTCGCGGGACAAAATGCTGGGACTAATGGTATATGAGTGGGTTTGCAAAAGCTTCTTCTGCCGCTATTCGTTTGGATTGAATGTTAGGAATTTTGAGATCATTATGACTGAAAAATGAACATTTTCACTGCATCTTACTTTCACATTAAGTTGGTTCTGAACAAATCCAAAACTAAGCACAACTTCGGAACTCCACCAAAAATAGACCATAACTTTCTTTTCAAGCCGATCGTGGCCTGGGAAAGATCGGGGAGCCTGCTGTCTTGGAACTTTTTCTTTTATTGGTTATGATGGACAAGGTTGATTCATTTTTCATCGGAGGTCAAAATTAGCTTCCAGAATCGATCGCTTCGAGGGTTTTGCAACAACAAAAACAATAACAAAACAACAAAAACAACAAAAACAACAACAACAACTACAATAACAATAACAATAGGCAAACCCGTCGATGCGCTTATTCTTCGGCCAGCTCATATGGGTCCTGATAGAGCTTCTTATGAACAAAGCCAGGTTGAAACAGGGGCCTCAATACTGTTTTGTGATCGATTCCAAGTATGATTCCGAAGTCACGACTGTTCGATGACGGTACATTTTCAACAGTGCAAACCAAGTCCTCAGCGTTCAATCCTGATGGTTGTGTAGAACGAGAGCTGTTTTGCAAATTGAAGTCTTTGGAGTTTTAAACGTCTGTATCAACAAGAAACTGTTGTGTCGTGAGCGACCCAGTTTTTATTCAACCTTTCACAGACCTAATTAACAGTTTACCTGGTGGAAAGCCCTTGGTTCTGGCAACAGCAAAATAGGATTAGAAAGTCATTTGAATTCAAAAACATCTGAAATATGAAAGGAACGTTGATAATGGAACGCGTTTTAAATGAGATGTGCAAAAAGCTTTATAAAAAGTGTAAAAACATACAAAAAGATCCAATAAACGTGGGAGTAAAATTATAAAATATGCAGATATCAACGTGCATAGCAAGGGACGCAGTATCTTTCGCCAATCTACTATGCAGTATTTAGCTTGTAAACCCTAGGCGTAACTGCAAACGCATGTCTGGTTCAGAATTATTGGCGAATCATAAACGTTTTTAAAACCAAACGATCACCTGGCTTCAAGTATACATTTTAGATGATGCATACTTCCTCATCAAGTATGCATGAGAAAAGAGAGTTTTTATTTCAGTTTATTTGGTGATGATAATAGGCAATGCCTTTGAAAACCCTATTTACGACGTGTACAAGCACCTATAAATTTACCACTACTAACATGGTATTGGCAAACAGTGAGTAGCATTGTTTTTATAATGTATGTCTGGTTTTTAGAGGTCAGCCTTGGATGGAGGAGAGTAGCATTGTTTTTTACAATATATGTCTGGTTTTTTGAGTTCAGACTTGGAGAGAGGAGAGGGGACGCATGTAATTATCCAAGGGTTGTTTGTACATCTGAAAGGAAGTGGCCTCCACGACTGACTGTGGAAGGTTGTTCCTTTGTTGTATGACACGTTGCGTGAAGAATTCAGAGCGGAGGGTTAGCTTGGACATTTTTGCGCTGCTTTATCGTTTGCCCACGGAGATGAGGCGAGAGGTGCCACTGAAACATGTCTTCAAAGCGTAATCCTTTCTCAAGACCGTCTAGTATCTTGTAAACTAGGATAAGATCCCCTCTTTGTTGCCTGTAATGCAGAAGGAATAAATTTAGGCATGCCAGTCTGTCTATGTACGTGTGGTCTTTTAGACCTCTGACTAGCTTTGTTGTCCGACGCTGCACTTTCTCCAGACATGCTGTGTCCTTTGCTAGCCATGGCCGCCACGCCTGTATGCCATACTCTAGGTGTGGTCGAACAAATGTGCCGTACACTCTGCCAAAGAGATCTTCATCGAAGGCTAGAAACGCTCTTTTGATAGCGTGCAGCACTCCCGTGGCTTTATTTCCAGCTTTGAAAGATTGTAATGAAGGCTTCAGATTACTCTGTATCCAAATGCCGAGGACTTTTTGCGTAGATGCTACGGGAATTTGGGTGTTTTTCAGGTGAGATGTCCTGCTGCTCTGGGGGACGCAGGTGGGGGATGGCACACTTTTGCACATTGAAGTCCAGCAGCCATCTCTCGGACCACGTCTGCAGTTTGCAAAGATTATTTTGCAGAGCATCTCGGTCGCTTGGGCGCTTAATGACCTGCCAGAGCTTAATGCCATCGGCGAACATGATTTTACCGCAGTCCAGTTCTTGAAGGCTGTCATTTACATAGAGAATTAAGAGTAGAAGACCGAAAACGGAGCCTTGAGGAACCCCACTAACTACGTCAACCCAGTCCGATTTATCCTCCCCGATGCAAATGCGTTGTTTTCGACCGACTAAGAATGACCTGATCCAGTCCAAAATTTTCCCCTTGATGCCAAGAACGCTCAGTTGATGGGACACACTGTCAAAGACTTTGCGGATATTGATGTACACTACGTCCACTTCGAAGCCATCTTCTAAAGCACTTGTGCAGGCCTCAATTGAAGTCAGTTAATTTGAAAGGCAGGAGCGCCCTCGCCGAAAGCCATGTTGGAATTTTTGTATGATGTCACTTTCATCGCAAAATCTTTGTATGGCCTGCTTGACAAGGACCTCCATCATTTTGCAGGAAAGGCAAGTGAAGCTTATGGGCCGAAAGCTGTTTGCAGACATCTTGCTTCCTCCCTTATATAACGGTACGATGTTGGCCGTCTTTCACTGCAAAGAAAAGTCCCCTGTTCTCATGGAAAGCACGAACAGTAGTCCAAATGCAGTGAAAAAGCAGTAAAATGATACTTTTGAATATTTTTACGTTTTGAAAATAACAAAATTATTATAAAAACCAAGTTTACAATTACTTAAAATGTGTATACATTTTTTGGGACTTTCTGTATATTAGAGTTTATTGGCAACATGATGTCTACGTAACGCACAGTAGATATCCTATTTTATAAACTTTCTAATTCGAATCGAACAAATTACGTTGGAAGGAAAATGTAAAGTTAATTTATCTTGCCCTTCTATGTCCAATTCAATTCAACTAAAGTACATTCGTAGGCCGGCATAAAGTGAATATTCCACGTCATTAAATGAATACCTCGATTCGAAAAAAATTAAATTTTGGGGCGGCCTAAATTACATATCAGACGTCATACAATTTACAATTCAATTCGAAAAAAAATGCATTTAGGGTGGCATTAAATAAATAACCTATACCATAAAATTTCCAAGTCGATTCGAACAAATTAAATTGGTAGAGCGGTTAAAGGTACAGTATGGCGAATGCTGAAAGCAACATTCCGCAATTTGAAAAAGACCGGTAATCACTCACAAACAGCATTGAGTAGGGTTGCAAAACTGTTTATCATGCAGTCCAATTTCAATTTTTTTCAGTCACGCTAGGATGCCGACTCTGGGATATGCTTATTTCTGACCGTTGCGAAAAAGTTGATTCTGTTTAGAATGGCTACTTAAATAGCATGCATTTATATCATTGATTTAGACTGCCTGTGTAAATTTAAGTATATTTTTTGGAAAGCATGCACAGAAAATCCTCTCTTGTACTCAAATGATAGCAAATTACGTCTCCTTTTATATTTTATTCTTAAAGGAAGGGTAATCTTTGTTTGTAAAAACGCTTCTAAATTGCCGAATGATTTTGAAAGTTACCGACTGCTAGAACTGAATTCAAGTTTTGCAGAGTGAATGCTGTGTTCATCCTGTTTAAGGAAAAGTACGTTCTTGCCTGCAGTTTGAGTAAATGGCTGCATAGCTCTTACAGGATTTTGCAAAAGACATGGATCATACTGTTTATATCAGGGGCAGCATAAATAATTTGACGGGTACGATGTATTATGAATGAACACCGCACAATCGTAAAAAAACTCAAAAATTCAATTTTTTAAAACCTATGGAAACTCTTCATTTAAGAATAAAATTTAAAGGAGGCGTTATTTGCTATTAACTAAGTACAAGAGAGGATTTTTTCGTGCGTGCTTTCCATAAAATATACTTGAATTTATAAAGGTAGTCAAATAAAGGATAAAAATGAATACTAATTGAAATTGGACTGCATGATAAAAAGTATTACAATCCTACTCAATGTTGCTTTTCGAGTGATAACCAGTCCTTTTCAAACTGCGGAATGTTGCTTGCAGCACTCGCCATACTGTAGATTTCCTATGTCATAGCATGTCTTATTGTATTGGAAGAAATAACATTGGTAAAGCGCTGTAAAGAAGATATACTCTTTCATAAAATGTGTACTTATATACGAACGAATAACAAAGGGGAAGGCTATCTTGATTGATTATCGTGCAGTCTAATTTCAGTCCCGTCATTGCACGAGCTTCTCTGTCAAGTACCGAGGCTGCGTAAAAAGCTTTCCCTGCTGTGCAAGTTCGACTGCGGCCAACGCCACGAGTTTTTTCCCACATGAGTTGACTAACTTAAGCGAACCAGTCCAAAACCCGCCTGTGGGGCGTATTGTATTAAGACTTTTCAAAGAAAAATTGCGTCCCGGTAGGCGATACAGCAGCCAAAGGTATTTTGTTTGCAGTTGGTTATTACGTGATTATTGGCAGCTAAAGTTATTCAGTAAGGGTTAAATTCCAAAAGACGAGAGGACTTCATCTATGAAAAATTGAGGAGGGGCTCTTTGACCGTTTCACTTTTTACTAAACAATCTCGTACATGCACCTCAGAACCATAGGTATATATGTTCAAAGCTCGTACAACCAGACTTGAGTGTTATGTATTGTAGCAGATCTGAAGTTTGGTTGTCCAAGACCGCAAGCGAACATGCGTCCCGGGGGCTCCCAGTTAACAACGGATAAACCGTTGGATGTTTTTTCAGTTTTTTTTAAAGTTTTTTTCCAGTTTATTTGGTGAGGGTAATAGGCAATCCCTTTGAAAACCCTATTTAGTACGTGTACAGGCACCTATAAAAATTTACCACTACTAACATGGTATTGGCAAACAGTGAGTAGCATTTTTTTACAATATATGTCAGGTGTTTAGGGGTCAGACTTGGAAGGAGGAGAGTAGCATTGTTTTTACCATATATGTCTGGTTTTTAGAGTTCAGACTTGGAGAGAGGAGAGGGGACACGTGTAATTATCCAAGCGTTGTTTGTACATCTGAAGGGAACTGTCTTCCACGACTGATTGTGGAAGGTTGTTCCACTGTTGTATGGCACGTTGCGTGAAGTATTCAGAGCGGATGTTTTGTGTATGCTTTCAATAAAACAATATCTGGATTTTCGAAGAGTAATTGGCGAGCATACGTATACTTTCAATTAATTCTCGTCAGACCATTACATTTATGTGGGGGGGGGTTAAAGCGTAAAAGGTAAATTGTAGTTTAATTACGTTCAACGTTACAAGCAAATTAGTCCAGGGCATAGGGGAGAGGGTGGAGTAGTAACAAGCGGCTAATTAAGCGGCATTTAAGTAGAGGGGGAAGGGAAGTAGGTTTTGAAAAATGCCGGTAGCTCGGAGGCCGTTGGTCACGCTAAGCTCGAAACCTGCCGCAGGTTCTTTTGTGCACACAGAATCGGCTTCCTCAAACGGATAGCAGTTGCTTCTGCTGTTGCTAGCAGTCACTGACCCAATGACTTAGGATAATTCGGTGAGATCTTGTAGATCCCCCTGAAGGCTTCGTTGGGGTCCACCTGGTGTCCGGAATCAACCGTATGCACTAGAATAGAGCTGTTGATGGTCCTGCTGGTATTAAAGTCACCCTTTCTTAGCCATTGCAACCTTAATATATGGATTTATAAGGCCATTTAAAATCAGTCGGAGAGCTTCGTACTACTCATGTAGTTATCTTTACCCGGAGTGGGTTTTACAGACGGCTGGGAAAAAGGTATCTCAAAAACAGACATTCCGGTGTAATTTGAGCTGACCCAATCGTGAAAAAACTCGACGCGTTCGGCGGGATGTGAACGCAGGTATCAGAGGTCTTTACCGTAAGCCAATGCTCTAGCCGCTTAGCTGCAAACGCTTCACCTCGTGCTGTGAATTTAATCGCACCTGGGTCGATATTAACCATCCAACTTTACCGTTCATATGGAATCCACCAATACGGAACAGCAAGCTGACTGCCCAAGCAAGATTTCCTGAGCAATCATCTAGAATCCACCAGACTGACTATTATGCTGACTTAATTATAAGGAGATTTGGCAGATCGACCTAAGTGTAATTAAATTCATGGTGCGAGGTGGGGCGTTTGTAGCTTAGCAGTCAGAGCATTGACTTCCGGTAAAGGCCTTCTTTGATATGCGGGTTCAAATCCCGCCGAAGTCCTCAAGTTTTTCCACAATTGGGTCAACTCAAATTAAGCAAATCTGTCAAACCTCCTCATAATTTTGGTAGCAAAATAGTTCAAGGTTATGTGGCGTGATAATCAATATTACAACTTTAATTAAGCATTGAGGAAGAATGATTTGTTTGACCCCTTAAACAGGCAATGGGAAAACAAACACCTCGTCATGTTAGGATAGCCCTGTGCATAGTTCCAGGAAGGATGCATAACCTCAGCAATACCCCTAACTTAGATCAAAGCCGTAGCTTTAACCTTCGCCCTAAGACTATTCTAACACCACAGACAACACTATCCCTTACCTGAACCCTAACTAACATTAATGCCGACCTTAACCCTAAACTGAACCGTAGCCCTACCTCAAAACTTCGGACTTTTCCCTCCGGGGGGTAGCTTAAATTCCCTTTTTTCGGGTGGCTCCTCTTCTCAAGTCTTGTTTATGGGTTCGTACCAGTCATCCGTACCCCGTACTGCCTCCCAATTACAAACTCATTTTGGTTTAATATTTTATGAGTTAGGCCAGCTACTGTGCCTTTGTGAAGGAACAGCAGTGCTGTAGCAATTTATGACGCGTGTAGCTGTCACGCCTTCATCTCCGTTTAGGAAATCTGAGATCAGATGAGATGAGCCGAGGTAACGTTTCCAGATGTGCTCAAATGGGCTGAAATATTAGTTGCCCCAGGCACACCCAGTGAAATGTACCCGAGTAAATAGAATCATTTTTAAGGACTTAGGCTGGCTAGTGTTCGTTGGCATGCGACATGCACCACCGTGCAATGGGATTAAACGCCATTATGGAAAAGGACATGAAAGCCAAGGTGGCTGCTCTCGGATTGCTGGTTCTATACAGTTGGTCATTGTGTCCACTAAAGATGGCAGAATCGAACTCTGGACATTTGATCAAGCAGCGTCATGTCAGCAACTTCAAAACTGCTGCTGAACTGTTGGATTAGAATACAGGTAACGGTAGGTGATGTTAGTCCCCTTTAGTTAGCACTTAATTGAGTGGTCTCTAAGGTCACAAGTAACGGGAAGTAACGAGGTGGCCTGTACCTCTACATACAACACAAATGAAAGAATGCATATTTCTTATGTTTTCTTGCAAACATTTCGCCGTTTATCCGCGGTGGAGCAGCAATTTGCTATGACTTTTTAGGGGCCCACATAACCTGCCGTTGCGTGGATTTCAATTTATCATTGATCAACCATCCCTCAATCCAGCATGGATATTGAAGTTGCGGACATGAGACTGCCTGATCAAATGAACCTTACCGACAAAGAGGTGGAGAGTGAAATGTTCGTTTCAAACTTATTAATCACTATCAGCCAGCCATACCTAATGCCAGGTGGTGCAGCCCCAGAGCCTCGGACCGTTGACCTGTTGTAAGAATTCAATTTGCCAGCTTATCCTGCAGTTCTGCTTGTGATGAATGAGGGCAGGGGCATTCCATGCTTCCTTTGCTGACTGTGAGACGAACCTGGTTCTTACTGTTCTGATATCATCCGTAAGACTAGCTATATCCGGGCGATCAGTAACCAGAAAACAAAAATCCTCTTCCGAAGGAGGGGATGCAGCTGCCGGAAAAAAAGAAAAACTCAATAGTACATCAAGGAATGGAAGCGATTCAGATTGTTCTTCTTCTAGTGTTGTAGGCGTGAAAGACCTCGACCTGAACGGGATGATGATGTTTTCACTGGATGTCTCGTCCCTGTTCACAAACGTGCCGGTCACAGAAAAAATAGACTACATCTGTGAATGCATTACTGTGAATCAGCAAGACATAGGAATGCCGGTGACTGCACTGAAGGAATTATTGCTAAAATGTACCTTGAATGTACAGTTCCTATTTGACAACAACCTGTACAGGTCATTGGACGGAGTAGCTATGGGCTCGCCCCTGGGCCCGCTTCCAGGGAATATATTCATGGGCAAACTAGAAGCTACGCAACTTAGCCACCAGATAAATAATCTAACGTACTACGACATATTTGCTATTGCATCAGATCAAATTGACCTATCAGCGCTAATGCATACAGTAAATCGGGAGCACCCGTCGATCAAATGAACACTAGAAGAAAATCACTATAGATCGCAGCCCTTCCTTGATGTACTTTTGAGTAAAACGGCTGAAGGAAGCATTCAAGGAAGGGTGTATCGCAATAAGACTTGGTCCGGGTAATAAATCCATTTTGCTAGTTTTGTACCGTTGAACTTCAAACGTAATTAAGTACGATGTTTGATGCAAAGGGCGAAAAGGTTTTGCTCGAACGATAGCTTTGAAGATGAGCGTAAGATTATCGAAGGCATGTTTCGACAAAATGCGCATCCCAGTCGCTTCATCGCTGAAAACATAGTTAAAAGGCCGCCAAAGCCCTCAGTATTAGCAGTCAAGAAGAAACGAATATTCATCAATGTCCCATTTCAAGGCGACGGACCAAGCGAACTTCTAAGGAGGCGCCTGAGTCAAGCCGTTGTAACTAACTTCCCAGCAGCCAACGCCCATGTATTATTCTCGACCTCTCTTTCCTATACGGAGAGATCAAGGATAAACTGCCAGCCCAGACCACCTCAATTTGCACGTTTTCATTTACCTGTTCCTGTGGGGCAGGATATACTGGTCGCATCGTAAGGGAAGGGCCAACTTTAGGGTATAAACTGTTCCATGCTAGCGCATCTGGTAGGCTCAGACCATCGCGTGGATTCCAAGAAGGCCTTCCGAGTGATCTGCAAGGCGCCTTCAAGCTATTCACAATTCCTTGGACAGCGACTGTTGGCTACGACAGAGGCGGCCACCATCAGGCTACGCCGACCGATCCTGTGCGCCCAAAAGAATTTCGTCACGGCGCTGCAGTAACCATGGTCGAAACTGACCACACACGGCGGATCAATGGCCTCGGACACGGGTACCCGCAGAGACGAGCAGGTCACGAATACAACCACGCACACCTTATGACCGCTCTTGGACGCCAGTCTGCCTAGGCATTGACATCCCGACCACAACTTCCCCAAAGCTCCCCCATCCCCTCCCCCCCACTGCCCCTGACAACAATCACACTACATCTGTCCACCAACCAGCATGGTTTATTAATTTAATTACTATATAAATGTATAGGCCTGACGAGAATTTATCGAAAACAAACGTATGTTCGCCTATTTATCTTCTGGAATATACTTGAATAAATGCTCAATGCATTTTTATTTTACTGTATTCAGAAGTGTTTTTAATTTATGACTGTAGATTTTCCTAATCTGTATTATCATTGAACTTACTGCAGAGAAACCCGATTATCAAATCGCCGGTTTCTTGAATTTCCCAAAAAATTGAAATGATGGTTAGGAGGTCGTCTACTTCAACTTACCGTTCTGGGGTTAGATCAATATAGTCCGTGGCGCGATGCGCCGTGCACACCTTCAATTTACATGCGGAACAACTCACTCCCAACGGCCGCGAGAAGCAACTTCGACTTCATTTTTCACTTTACCCTTACTTCTAAAAATATCCTTCTCTGCCTATCGTATTTCGCCACTCCCCCAATGCTCTATAACCACCGTTTTTGCAGGACAAAATGTTGGAAGAAGACGTATGTGAGTGGGCCCACATAAGCTTCTTTTGCCCAGTAATGCTAGAGGAATTAGCACATGCCGAAGTGGCCATTTCGGGCCTGTTTACCGTCCTCGCCGCACGATCGCACAACAAGTCCAGACTGAGGAAACCTGGAGCTCCATATTACATAACGCAAATCAGCGGCAGAGCATTTCAGCAAGATGTATTACCGAAATTAATCACATTCTACATAGATTAGCCAGTCAAAGTCTATCCCCTAAGGATCCAGCGATTTTACCAAATGCGTGCGATAGTCTCCTCGACTTAGTCACATTATAATTTTGCAATTAAACCTAGGAATGTGGGAATTAGAGCGTTATTATTTGCAAAAGCAGGAGAACTCTGTAGCCCAAACGCCTTGATGCACAACTAAAACAACAAAAAATGCATTCAAATCAGCGCATTCCAGTTTATGCATCCATCCTCACATGATTGAAATCAGTGAACCTGAGATAAAAAATTCGTCCTGTTAGGGGATAGCCCCGCAGGTGCTCCACAATGATGACCCAGATGCGATCAAAACTTAACTGCCGGCGTTGGCGTTTACTGTGAAATTAATTGAGGAGAAGATTCGATCGTTGGGACAACAAATTTATTCATCTGACGTTTTGACCTCTGTCGCGGATTCTACATTAGAGCAAAAAGCAGTATCAGATACGGGTAACACATGCACGGGCATTTGCAGTATCTATAGGACAGAGTCATTACTGCACACTTGTTGAAACCAATGACAATTCAAGATAATTGCCCTCTTGTGAATTGATTGATTGATTACCGGCATGCGGCCCGGACTTTGTGAACTTCCATCACGCGTGGTTGAATTGGACGTGATGATGGCTTGGCCATCTGGCTCTCCGGTGTTGGTGTAAGATGACGTGGTGGCCGTGCGTTCCCCAAGTGGCGACTTGCTTCGGCCAAATTGAGTCTCAGCACGGAATATGGATTGGGGAAGTTATTGCACTTGTTCATAGACGGGGGGCTCGTTAACCATGACTCAAGCAATTCTTGGCTCATGCGATTATCACCTCTTGCTAGAAGTTCGGCCTCATCAAATTTGAGAACAGGAAAAGTATCGTTTATTTTCATTTTCATAAGTGCGCAGTACTGACTGTATCCCGCAAATGCTGCAACTTTCGGTGTATTTATTACCCGCTTCAGCTACTGTTTTCTTTTGATGCCTCTGATGAAGAATCCGTGACAGATGTTGAAATGTTAGGTGAATAAAAGTCTTCTGACAGCGACTGCTCCTTCTTCTGCTCAATTAATTCCTGGAACTCGCATGTTCACTTGCATTTATAACTCAGATTCGGGAGGCATACTCTTTCGCTAAATTGTAGGAAAGGAAAGTTAGGAGTGTTCCTAACGAGCGGTCTTGGCGAACTTTCAGGTGCCTTTGTCTGTAGGCGGATCGATTAACTGACCTGAGAGCTCGCCAATGCCGCTTGCTAGGAATGCTCCTAACAAGACTTGGGTTAGTAGGAATGGCATTTGGGGTAGGGTTCATTAGATAAATACTTGCAGCTCAACCTCTACTGCGAGCTTGCTTATACCTTTGTCCAAATGTCAGCTTCCTCATAAGCTTTGATTGTTTATGTTGAATCAGGTGCTTTGAAAGTCGACCAAGTTTCCAAACTGCGACCTCTTTAGTTAGAAGTCCAACGCTCTAATCAGTGTGTCGCCACCCTTGGGGTTGGGTACGGCGGGCTGATGATGGCTCATGAACCAGAAATGTCAATTCTAGTCTGCTTTATCCTTGTCGGCAATGTAATGTTCCATTATCTGATGCGCAGGGGAATCTGGGAGGGAACAGTGTATCAAATTCTGCAATAGTTTACGCACAGCACACCGTCCTGTGCAGATCTTTTGTGGGACAACTTCATTCGCGTTCGTCAGACTGTTATGCAGCCCTCATCACATCTACCAACTCGTTCATGATTAAGTATGATTCACTATGCATAAGGGAGATAGCAGAGCCTTTAAAAAACCTACCAAGATTTAAACATGCAAGTTCTTCCTGTTGAACTGGTAACAAGTCAGCTGCAGACATACAAATTCGCCACCTACTCGTTAAACTAAATTGCTGCAAGCAACCGATTTTTTTCGGAATAACCGAATATGGAAATGACCCTCCTCCATAAATCCTCGAAAGGCACTCAAAAAGCATTAAACCGATAGCTTTTTGAGCTAGAATACTGCAGAGCACCATAAAGTAAATTTTCGCTGGAGCGGCTCAACACGCTAGATATGCGTGAGATGTTCAGGGAATGCGGTGATCTCACATGGTAATGTTGTTAAGCAGATTCCTCCCACCTAAAGACCAACATATTTACCTGCAACGTGGAGTGGGAGTCCATTCCAGGTGTCTGATGGGGCGAGGCAGGAAGCATTTGTGTATCGGCAGTCTGAGTGTAGGCAAGCACCCGTTCGCTGTTGGATTGACTGACTTGTAATGAGGCAGCCGTCGGAGCAGGTTGTTCGCTACAAGAAAGGCAAGTTAAAAAAGGTGCGTGGGAAAGTGAACCTGTCGGTTGTGGCCGCGAAATACGAAAGAGTAGAGGGCATTGCTGTGAAAATAAATTTACGTGGGGTGTGTTGGTCGACGGGTACTCTCCTCCGAGCTGACAATGGTGGTGGCATTTGTCGAGAATGCACTGGTTTCAAGCCTCTTCCGAGAGCCAGCGGTCAACGGAAGGGTGGCGAAGACAAAGTGTGCACTGAAGAGATTTTCGTCGGTGAAGGTCAGGATCAGGGGTTTGCCCGGTTGGCCACAGTGAAGCACCAGCGGAGATCCCACGACCTCGCCAAAGGAGATTGCAGCCTGTGGAATGTAGAGAAAATTACACACTGTTAGAGCGGAAGCAATAACGTGAAAGGAAAAACAGTCAAGTCCATAGGAAAGTGGATATTTTTCTGCAAATTCCTGACCCTAGCATACGAAGTTCGGAAAAAATGGGCCTACATGAACACTCCTAATAGCTACAGGAACAACCACGGATGCTAGTTCTGCATATTGCAGGAAATTTGGCCGAAGCACTGAATTAACGGTCCCCTTGAATGATTCCTGTGGCTGGAGAAAGTACCTGGGTCAAAGAAGACAGTATGAGTGTCATCTTTTGAAATCGGATGATACCCGCCCGTCCTGTGTCCAAAGACAGGAAGTATCACTGACGGAGCTAATAGTGATTGTAAGACAATTTATGGACTCATACTCTGCCAGCCAGAATGACGGTAAATAGTCAGTCGCATTTAAATGACGTTAACCAGCAAGTGCCAACCGGGGGACAGAATGCTGCGGCAGTCAGCAAGCAATGCTGTCCGACCTCCTTGGTCAATGCCCGCTGTCCCAACGTTATGCAACTTCACAGGCAGCCGTGTTCGAAACGCTTACCTGAAGACCCTTGACCGACTTTCCAGCGCGGACACCTGCGCATCCAAGCAGTCGTGGCCGCCCAAGGGTCACTTAAAGGCACCACCCTTCCGCCGATGCAGTAGAAATCTTTATACGCGACACCCCCTCCGACAATGCAAAACACCAATCGCACACCACTTAAACTTACTCCACAATCATGGAAAAGCAGCTGCCGCCTCCCACAATCAAGCCTGGCTGGACGCAGTCAATACTAGCTCTGGCTCCGCCGGTGGCCACTGCTGCCTGAGTGAGCAAATCAGCATTGGTGCCTCCTGTTATGACGGGCTAACGACAGCCTTAGCAAGCAGTAGCTTGCAAGTCATAGCCGCACTCCAAGCAGGCTATCGATCAGCCTATACGAGCGAACGTACACAAGCCGTCAATCGATCGATGATTCAGAATTTAAACTACAGTCATCTTCTGAGCCAACAGCCAATGGGACCGGCCATTATTTCAGAAGCGAATCTGACTGGCTCAAGGGACATCGTTTACACTTGTTTGTTTCCTAAAATACGTTGTAACGATTACACTAAAAGACTTCTGCCATTGCACCCTTTTTGTCGTGTTCTTCCTTTGGGGGAGTCAGACAAGGCATCATTGGTCGGTGATATCTCAGCCTGGGCTTCCGTTACAACACCTGCCTTTAACTTACAACTTGGGATTCGGCCTGATGACTGTAATGCTCCGAGTACACTCATGGCTTAAACTTTCATTGAAACGACGAGAACTTGGTAAACGATCAACACTGTCGTGACTCATAAAATAGCTCAGAGCTGAATTATTAGTAGCATCAAAGGACACCGTTGGCATAAAAAGTTTGCGAGGCAACTCCTCACAGCATTAACTATTCACAAAGCCATCAAGAGTACGGGCAGCGAAAATGCCTTATGATCGCTGTTAGATAAGTATAAGGTTCGGCCGCCAGAAGTCAGAAAATATTTGAAAATGCATATTCTTGCACGCCCTTAGTAAATGTTAACTACAAGAAGAATAAACTGGAAGAAAACACTCGGCAAGCCGATTGAAGGCATTCGCGTATTACCCGCAAGTCCTTCTGACAAAAAGTTATTTCGGCCTCTTCGTGGAAGTCATACGTCTCGAAGTCGTTGGAGGATATTGGCACGTGGGTGACGATTGCGGAAAAGTCTTTTTTAACCAACGTTATGTAAAATTATGTGTGGACCTACCTGTGTCATCGAAAAAATTTCGGAAAATGCATTCGCCTTCCTGTATAACGAGAGTCACCTCAGTTTGCGTTGGACGAAAATTGTTAATTATCTCCGCAAACACCCTAAAAGTCATGATCATCGAGAGAATGAAAAGAACAAGCTTTGAAGAGGCTGCCAGATGATTAAAGGCGTCATTGATATTATATACAGCCTCCAGGCTTTCGCAGTCGATTGTAGGCAGGTTGTACGTTTTTACAAGCCCTTTAGGAAAGAGATGAAGATGCTGAGGGAGAAGCACATGCAATAAAATTGAGCTCAATGAAAAACTAAGTTAAAACTAATAAAACTAATTAGCCGCAGGACGCAGGATGGACTGTGTTGTACCTTTGTGGGGAGAAAAACGTGCTTACTACTACTACTACTACTACTACTACAAAATCATTAAGCAATTATGCGAAGTATAAGTAGTGAGCCCGAAACCAGACTATTGCCCGGAATTCATGAAGATTTGACTTACCGTGACGCTGAAAAAATTGCACAATCAGCGTGTTGCCGGAATCGTCCAGTCTGAGTCGGCACTTTCGAATAATTTTATCCCAAGACACCGAAGGTTTGAATACTCTGCAGCAAGTCTTGTCAGGGAGGACGAAAGTGGATTAGAGGAGGAGGCGGATGGGCGTCATACCTTAGCGGTGGGCTTAAACCTCGGTGTATCATCACGGTCTTCTAGGCCGGAGGCCTTCTCAAAAACGTTGGTGGAAAAAAATGCGGCAGCGTAGGCTGAGCGCGAAGAGTTCACACATCGCAGACTCAACTGAAGAGAGTATTTTAAGTTTCACGTTTTAATTACCTCCCCAGCCCCACACTCAAAGTATAGGTCGTCGCCAAGTTTCCCAAGGGCGGAAACGGCACGCGTGAAAACTAAAATGCAAATCAGGGCCACGGAAGAGACAAAATTTACCTTTCAATTCGGGAAGTAGGAGAGAAACCTTCATTTAAGGCCTGGAAAGAAGGGAAAGAAGGGTTCGAATGACAACGTGACTTAAAACGACATCAAGCACAGTCCTGAAAGGTGATAACTATAATGATTACTATGGAAGGAAGGAGACTTAGGGCGTGCCCGACGGCATATATCAGGACAATGATCTTTAAGAGGTGTCCACCCACAGATGAAATTGGGGAGGGATGTTGAAGACGGAAATTGGAGTTTGGATCTGTAATGGCAACGACGTCTAGCCAAAGTGTAGAAGATAGATGTGTATGCTTATGACCAAAAAATAACTCAGGACGGGGTGATGTATAGGTAAGCAAATCGAATTCATGAGTAAGAAAATAACTCCCAAGCCCACAAAAGAAAACGTTGGTGCACTGGATTGCCTTGATGAAGCAACCGAAAAAAATGTAGGATATGCTGAATTAAAGGAGCTCCCTGTCTTGGCAAGCAGTGACAGACTGACCCTCGGCATAAGCAGATCGTTTATTACTATGGCGAATTATGGTAACTTATCTATCGGCAACGCAAAAGAATGCAAATTTTGCAGGGAATAGCGCACGCATAAAAGCGTTGCTTTGGTGATATTGATAAAGGCCAAGATAGACTACCTGGAAGTATTATGACGCAAATGCAGCAGGAAACCGCATGGCAGCATACCTGACCTAAGAAAGAGGAATTAGCACCCAAGAATCCATGTTCAGTCATAAAATGTTTATAAAGTCCTGACTGATGGTTTAATTTTACCGCAAACGATTCAGATGTACAAACCGCACTTCCTACATTCGTCTTTATAAAAGTTTGGTCTTTACTTGGCAAACGAAACAGGCACAATTGGCCGAGCTTATACCTGCGGCACGTCATGATTGGAGTTCCAAGGCTCACAGTTTGCATAATAACTTATTAAAGGTAATTTCACAGCCAACTGTGCAAAGGCATACATCGTATGATCTGTGAATATATTTCCTTTTTTGTACGCATAGCAGTTCAAATAATTTTACGATACACTTGAAGATGCTCGCTTAAACGTCCGTGTAATTCAACGTTAAACCATGAGGCCACAGATGGAAGGCATTGCTCAGTTTCATTTTTTTTACCAAAAGAGTTTGGTACTAGTGAGAAACGCGTGCATATCGATAGTTAATAAAATGCAGACGGGTGAGTGAAAAGGAAACAGCACTCTGGACGCTTGGGATAACAAATACTTATATCCATGATCACAGAAATTCATTTCTACATTGTGTTCCCACATAAAAGCTCGAGTATCAAAAATAAGAAGGATGTGAGTCCGTTGAGCGAAGGGGCATCCGCATGTAGCTGCCAGATGTGAGAATACAACTGGTGAACTAACTTTAAAAGCCTTTCACTAGTTAATGGTTAATTGTTTACCAAATCCTTATAAAGGAAGGAAATACACCTCCAAATATCGATAAGCATGAAATCAAAGGACCGCCATCTTTTCTTTCTAATAAGATTGCATGTGAACAGCGATTTTTAGGTCCAACTATACAGATGCTGCCTGCAGCTGCAAACTTTTTGACCTGTGTAAACGCCACCTGACAAAATAGTCTGCACGTTTCATTTAGCAGGATTTGACTTGCGCCCACCAGGAACCACCTGTACAAAGGCCTAAACTCAACCAGTATTAAGATGGAAACATGTTCAATAAAAACTTTCGTAACAATGCTTTAGATGCATTGTCCTACAGAATTTAGTCTCTTATTTAATAGATCAAAGGTCAAAACAAAATTTTATTACTTGCAGTGGCATGAAATCTTGACGAAATTATTAGGTTTTTATCGCTGGGACTGCCTATCGCCTCAAATCGCTTTCACTTGAAGGACGCAAGCATCCATTCGTCTCCACCGAAAATGTCCCCCGGTGCCCGGGGAGGGGTGCGGTGACTTATGCATGAACTCCGTTATAATGGA
>JAYGXS010000001.1:8186380-8254386 GCA_036362985.1 Ligula intestinalis | reverse complement strand
GCATATGACATTCTAAAGTGATAGCATCCATCATCAGGATTCGAAAAGAACTTAAAGGGGGTAAGGATGCTTAGAAAATTTAGGTGTTCATCTATAAACAGATGAAAGCCAGTCACTTGAGGAAGAACGGGTAGACAATACTTTCTTTTATTTTCGCTGTTTACACCATAGTTACTTTTTTAAAAACCATTAATGTTCAAAATCGGCTGCTAAAAAGCAGGCATTTCGATTGATGAAATGCAGACCTGCCTGCTTTTTCGAAGCCAAATTCGACGAAATTTCGTCGAATTCGGCCTACAATACTTAAGTATTGTCACCGATAGATCGAATATCAACAATACGGTTCGCTCTTGGTTAGTAAGATGATTTCGCAAAGCTTCTTGAGGAAAAATCTATGTTCATAGACTTGAACAATTAAGTTCCTTTAGTTTTCTTTCCCTTGTAAGATGCTTGATTAACGCAAAACCGCAGTAGCCGGCGTACCGCTGAAGCTAGTATTAATAGCCAATAACTAATACCAGAAACGCGAGTTAGTATAAAAAAACAAGCGCTGATTGTAACAGGACACCTTTGATTATAGAAAGTCTGAATGAAATAATTCTGCATAAAATTAGCAAGGTGAACTAAAAGACTTATATTTTTGTTAGCATGTTATCTAGCTTCCACGACTGCGAAAGTGAGTTGTGCAGGTAAACAGAAAGAAATCCTCCGGTCTCACAGAGGAATAATCCCAAATATCGGGAGCAGGCTAGACTGCAAGCTCTAGTAAGGCTGAAGACTTATTCAAGCTTCTTTATTTGTCCTCGTGTAATAAATCCTGGAATCCATCCATCATCTTCGCACCACTTATCACAGTTGTCCCAATGCGCCAATCAGGCTACAGGCGAACAAGCACTTGACACACTCTTATAAGACACTATCATCCCTTACACAGGGAGATTTGCATCACAAACGCGGACAACAAGTACATGTTTGTCCGCTCCCAATGCCAGGGCTCGCCCCCGAGTCGGGACAAAGAATGCGCTGTAGAACAACCAGTGGCAACGGCCACCTGAGACAGCTCCTTTGAATTTTGTACACAATAAAACCTTCTTCTCGGTGGATACAAATGTTACGGCCTTTCAATTGTGTTATTCTTTAGGGATTTCAACAGGGCGTTATTCGACGGTGACACACGATATTTGCCACCGTTTTAACACTGGCTACGCAGAACTCGTCGTTATCACAACAACCAATTATTTCTTTTTTTTACTATGTTAAGTGCTGTTGTTAAGAAAATCGAAGTGACAGGTTTTGGATGATAATTCAGGTAATATCCATGCTAGGTAGAAGTTAAGATTTATGACCTAGGCATAAATCAAGACATTTTGCTGGATTCAGCGTTATCTGAAGCGTTCCATAACTATTAACATCCGAGCGAAATCCTGATTTGAAGATTGGAAGAGGAAGAAGAAGAAGAAGAAGATGATGATGATGATAATGATAATAATAATAATAATAATGATGATAATAATAATAATAATAATGATGATGATGATGATGATGAGAACTTTATTTTGATGATAATATCAAACTTTCAGGAAAAAATGGCTCCATTCACGGAGAGCAAAAACTAAAGTAATTTAAAGGGTCCAAAAACTCAAGAGTAAACGGTCAAAGATCAGGGGAATCTGGAAGAGAACAGTGTATCAAATTCTGCAATAGTTTACGCACAGCACACCGTCCTGTGCAGATTTTTTGTGGGACAGCTTCATTCGCGTTCGTCAGACTGTTATGCAGCCCTCATCACATCCACCCACTCGGTCATAATTCAGTATGATTCACTATGCATAAGGGAGATAGCAGAGCCTTTAAAAACCCTATTGAGAGATAAAATTTGACAAGGCATACATATTTTATAAAATGATGTGGTATCTACCATGTATATATGACCATCAAGCAAAGTTGCATCAAGTCTACTTTTAAATGTCCCAACGCTTTCAGCCAGAAGAAACGAAGAAGGTAGGTTGTTCCAGTCTTCAATTACCCGACGGGAGAAGAAGTTGGCCCACACTTCAAGTCATACGTAATTTGCCTTCTGTTTCCGTTGGTGGCCTCGAAGATTTGTCGTTTTAGCCAAGTTAAAAATCGGCCACCTGAAGAGCACAGTTTACTCCTCTGATGAATTTGAAGACCGTGATCATACCCATCCCGTATTACCTATAAGAGAGAGGAAAAAGTTCAGGTCCTTCTTGTCGACTGTCATATGATAGGCATTTCTATTAGCTGATTAGTTTCGTCTCCCTCCGTTAAAATTTCTTCAGCAGAGCATAATGTTACTTTATCCAGGCACAACATACCTGAGCGCAATACTCTAACCTCAGCCGGAAAAATGTTCCAAATACGCAACCAAAAAGTGCCCCCTCAAATTATAGAAAGGGTCCCTCGATTGCTCCTAGGATGCCCATAACCTTCATGGCAATTGTGACACAGTGAATTGATGCTTTGGAAGTGGGCGTCATGCATACGCATAAACACCCTAGCTCGTTTACTTGCTCGGCTTGATGAGCTCCAATGAAGCACTCCTCTTCAACGCGTAGCTCGGCTTAGTGGGATGACACAGCATTCGTTCTAATTAAGGTTAAGCAGCCACTCATAACGCAACTTTTTCAAACGATTCATTTTAGTTTGTAGGGTCTGCGCATTCTCCAAACTGCTAATTGAATTCCATAATTTCAGATTATCAACGAAAATTACTTTCTCCTTGGCGAGGCGATTAAGGCAGTTGTTCACTTGGATCGGAAACAGAATGGGACCCATGAACTTGCAGAAACATAGTGTGAACGATTTTCCATTCCATCCTCAATAAAAACGCGCTGACATCCGCCTGCAAGAAAGTCGGTTAGATATTTGAGAAGATTGCAAGTCACAGCTATTTGATGTTGCTTCGATATTAGTCATCTGTGTGGAACCCTGTTGAAGGCATTGCTGAGGTCAGTGTAGATCATATCGACCGACTAACTCACTTCTAATGAATTCATCCAGACATCAAAGGATATTAGCAAGGTAGTGAAACAGAATCATACATACGATGGCAATTAACGGTATTTGCCTTCTTGTGCGTTGATAGTTTGTTGACCAGCACGCGGGCTCTGACTTTGTGTACTTTCATCATACGTGGTGCACTTAGGCGTGATGATTGCCCGGCCATCGGGCTCTCCGATGCTGGTGTATGACGACCCAGTGCTCTGTGTGTTCACCATTTACCGTTAATTGTCGTCATATGTTTGCATTAGTAACTGTATCCTATAAATACTGCAAATTCCTGTGCCTTTTTTACCCATCTGCCATTCGTTTCTACTTATGTCTCTGATGACGAATCTGTAATGGCCTTTTGCAGCCACTTGGAGCCCAGGACTAGCCGCTGACGCGTGACGGCGATACTGGTGACCCCAATCGTGAGATGAACACGCAACTAAACTTCTGATGTGTCCGAGCTCAATCATCATCAGACCTCCCTCGCTTTCACCAGCATTTCTTCTCTGTCATCGCATTTGGCCACGAAATGGAGAATTTCATTACCGAAACCTTGTCCTGAAGCAAGACGGAGATGCTCAATCGCTCACAGCCTACGGACCTAACGCTCTGGTTCCTTCCCCATCCCACGGAGCAGTTTTCCTCTATGAGTGCCAATACCCAGACCTCCTTTCTAAACTCAGATCCTTCTTCTACTGCCAACGGTACCCCTTCCTCCTCTCAGCGAACACTTACACGGCATACTGATTTGCTGTTGAAGTTCAACCCGGCAAACCAGGCTCCCTCCCACGTAGTTGAGATGCCCAATCTCCTACGACATGCCGATGCACGCGTAGTCGAGAACCTCCCTCCTACCGCAGACCCAGTTGCCCACGCGGACGCGAAATGACATTTCCTCCTCCCAAGCGGCACTGGTGGCACTGACCCGTCTCCCGCATGCCAGCCACAGAAGCTCATGCAGGCCGCAACTGTCCCTTTAACCTGGCTCCGCAAGCCAGTCACACGAACACCAGCTGTTCGAACCCTGCCGTTGGTACGTACCCCTTTCCCTATCATTCACTAATCTTCCTACGTTCGATCTCTTTCATCATCAAACTTCGTTCTATGAGGGGGCACTTGTAGTGGCCTTTTGCAGCCACTTGGAACCCAAGACCAGCCACTGATGCATGACTCATCTAGCCTGCCTGTGTACTCACTGCCACCTGGGGCTAGGCGCTAACTGTCCTTGACCGACGCGCACAACCGCCTCAGCGTGATCACGTGCTCACGCTAGCCGGCCATCTCAAGGTCGCGCGCCCACGCTAGTCTAGACATCAGCTCTGCCAGTGGCCACTGTAACAAAGCAGGCACCGACACTGTGGCGATTTCTGATGCCCACGTCACTCCGAAATTGACACCCTAGCAGCCGGACTGCGGTCATCCGAAAGTCAGCACTCTTTCATCTATTCGCCTATCCTTCTGCAGAATACACTATTCGTAAAAATCTGGCTTTCCCACCGTCTTCTCCCTGCTCCCAAGGAACCGAGCCTGAAAGATCGTAACTGTTAGGGTTAATTGACTTAGCCTTAACATACGCGATAAATCCACGATGAATGTCGAAACGTCAGCCGAATAAATGTGGCGCGCCAGCGGTCGAGTCGTCGTCGTCGTCGTTGTCTTCTTCTTCTTCTTTTTCTTCTTCTTCTTCTTCTTCTTCTACTTCTCCTTCTTCTTCTTCTTCTTCTTCTTCTTCTTCTTCTTCGCAAAGGCACCCATTCTAATCCTGACATACTGACGTAACCGGAATGTCTTAGTGATGGACTGCATGAAAATCAACATTAAGTGTGCTCAAGGAATATTTTTCATCCAAAAACATACTTCAGAATTGACATTCCATGACATTCCATGAGACGGAAAATCTACTATACGTAGGGAAAACAAGTCGTAGGGAAAATAAAATTTGAAAACAAGAACCAGACTCGTGGGTGGTAGCCCAAATCTTGGCGCCGCAGCGATTGTGAGTCAGGTCACAGATGACATATCAAACCACCCACACAAAACTCCGGGATATCCACCGACAGCTCAATCAACCCTGTCTGCTCACTGTCTAGCCTTGACAAGCCAATTGGCAGAGCGGGCAATGAAAGCGTGGGAAGTGTGGAGTCATCGCTTGTTGCACAATCCTGGATTCTTCATCAGGTCCATGAGCAGAATTAGTAGCAGAAATGGATTCGCGAATTCACATGTCGGCGAATATCTCAGTGGGACCCCTCATTAATTTTTTCGTTTTTTTCCATAAAAATGTGAAACATGAAATCCATGGACAGTCCTGTAGGGATTTAATTTGTAAAGGGATTTATTAGTGTTCATGCTTGCGAATGTAAAATGGGTAAGAGCCATTTTTTAAATGAGACTTCAACCCTTTCGATGGGAAAATTAAAGAAAATTAAAGAATTTTTTTCCAAAAGAGTATGATGGGAACCTTGTTTTTTATATTAAATGCTGAACTGCGTCCCTGTGAAAGACGTGGTGCCCATTCGATAACTGTATCACTTTTGGAACCTTATTTTTAATTTCTAAAAAGTCACCATAACCCTCCCACCCAACCCCCCCGTCCGTTATAACCTATGCGCCCAAAAACCTCTCGAGCGACATTCCCAGCCCTCACTTTTCATTAAATCTGACGATGAACACGTGATACTTGTTCAAAAATTCACAAGTACAACTCGATTTTCCGAAGATCTTTTTTCTTTTCATCATATCATCTCGGAATGCACTTTACCTCACTTACCTCGCAAGTAAATGGTAGCTTTGATATCGCTCGTATTCATAACAACTAAAAACATTATCGGAAATTTAAAGCAAAGTTTCTCAGGTGCAAATTTTTAGATTGCAATAATGGCAGGATTTATTGGATTTATAAATTTCAGGAGAGCTCATCAGTTGCTCACCGTATTTTAAATTTTTATGTCATTGATTAGCCTCGGCCATTTCACATGACCCTGCTGTTTGTATCGATTTTTCCATATGAATATAATTTTGTATCTCTCCCACGTTATTCACATTATGCAATGAGAGATCGCAGCTGATGAGCGCTCCTGAAATATATGGTTCCAATAAATCCTGCTGTTCGTGCAATCTACAAACCCTATCGGGTTGGGCAACTTGGCGAAACGCTACTAGTGGAGGAGGGGGGAGGAAAGTCGAAGTAACTAATCACACAGCTGAAGACCCTAATTTGGACGCACCCAGAAGTGAAACAGGGGTCCAGTTCAGTCATGGACACATACAGAATATTTTACACTACCACGAAACGTTAATTCGAGCTCTCGCAGGCATCCGCTCTCAAAGTAGCCCCGAGAAAATAGCCTCCTCTACCTGAAAAAATTAAATCTGAGGGACTGTAACTCCTCCAGTACACAGTGCAGTCAGTTTACTTTTTTCAGCTTTACAGCCTAACCGACTCCTCGTCAACAAGTACAAATACTACCACTATGTTAGTCAAATGTCAGATGGGCATACTTATTTTTAAGACGTGCAAAGGCAGTAAGATTAATTGTAGCCTGTAAATCTCAGGATGGCTTTTCAGCTAGGGCCCTAGTAAGACAGCAGCTGCACAAAGTTCCCGCCTGAAAACAGCCCTACTTAACCGTCGCTATCCTTCAGGCTTCATTTAAAAGTACAGCAACACTTTATGGCCGAAATTGGTGGCCCACTCAGTTACGAAAGGCTTCTTTATTATATTTTTTCCGTTTAAGGGTAATAATATTTTGAACAGAATCAAGCGATGGTTGGGCTGCACCGTAGAAAGGACGTATTCCCCTTATTCCTACTACGGTCCTTCCAGCAAACCAGGCAAAGGATAGCTTGCCATTGCACACTACCCCAAATTTCGTAAGTGAATTCACATTTACTTGAACGCACGCAAAAGAAACTGGCGGCCGGGGCCGCTGAAAATTCGCCTAATTGGCTTTTCAAGTAAAAAGATAGGGTACCACGATCCTCGATTACTAAACATCTTCTAGATAATGGCCAATTTTTCGACCTCAAAACTGCTTTTCACGTTCTTGTTCGGGCATGAGTAAATTAGAACCAGCGCTTCTTGGCAGCAGCCTACATACAGCGGGAGAAACCCGACATAAACAAGCAGCTAGATCATACGATCAATCTCCAATTGCCCTGGTAATCAGGTGTCTAGATTTTGATTTGTGTCAACTTCCCTCCCCTTTCTTCTTTTACGCTGGCTTAAGGTAATGTCCTTCAGCTGATCAGTATTTGCAGTGAAATATGACCCCTGCTGTTACACATTGGGATTCTGTGAAAACTCAGACGTCTGTTTGCTTCCAGTTTTTATCTAAATCGTGCAAAGACGGGTTGCCACTGAAAGGCCATCGCGAACGTTATTGGATCCAATAAATTCTGCTGCCCATGTCTGCTTTTAATAAGTGCAAAGGGAAATGCTGTACATCTTTATTACTAGTCTCTCGTTTAATTTCTCACGGTTAGCGCATACACACATTTTACACTTAATTATTTTTGTGTATGGCGTTACGTAATTGATCGCATACCTGAGCTGTATACATGGATAACTTAGATGTTCATATTATCTTATTGATATTATACCTTGATTATATGACGCCTGTGAAGTATGAGATATACTTGGTTTACCTTTCTGGTATTGAAAAAGAAAGCAACCATCCCTAGGTCTACAATCCCATTCGTTACTGGGTTTTACCATGACTGCTTCATCACCGGTGAGTACTTATTATATTATTTGTTAGAGATTTTGAATTCGCATATTTACTTTTCTTTTATTCCTTCTCTTCCTGTGGCCAGCACGTACGGATGATTTTATAACCTATTATGTGTCTTACATCAGTTAATTAACTGAATACGGTAGCCTCTGCGTAAAACACATGCAGGATTTTCCTTATTTTTTACTGAATTATACCTTCATCGTAGGGCTTCTGTGTTATATGAAGTGTACCTTGTTTAATTTCCTGACATTAAACATTTCCAATCAGGATATTTATAGCACCATACGTTGCTTCGTCTTGCCTTACAGTATGAGAACAAAAAACAACAACGATTTAGCGGTACCCTGGCAGATGATATCGTAAATTTGCTCGTGTGAAAACTACTCTTTAGCTGATGCGGTTATCTATTTTTACATCAAAAATTTGATGTGCTGTCAAGTAAAATACACGAAGTCAAATTTAAACTAAAATCAGCATGCTTTGAGAGCATGATTGGGGGTTGAGTGTGACTGGCTGATGATGGTTAATGAGCTAGAAATGGCCACCTCAGTCCACCCTATCTTTGCCGACAATGCTATCTGCCTAGACTACAAGCTGCAATGTGGCTTCTGACGAGGTTCGAGAATGAACCCCAAAGTAAGTTCCGTTAGTGGTCGGTGAACGTTCATGAAGGAGTGCCAAATGTAAGGTCAAAACGGTAGAAATAGGAATTTCACAGCAACTACTGAACAGAAGACTAAGTAGGAGAACGTGCCCATTGACCTGAATTCATCTTCGCACATTTGCTAGGGAAAGCTTGCTAATCTGAAAGCATATACTGGTACACTTGGTTGGCTTCAAGCAAATAAACTAGAGGACCACCCGCGAAGACACGAAAAAATTCCCACCTTATGGAGAGATGCCGCATGACACAGGGTCGTGTGCAGGGTGTATGAAACAACTCACTTGAACGTCCTTGAAAAGTCGCATTCAGCACGATATTCATGCCTATACCGCGCCACATGTCTGCGTGGGGTGATATTCTGGGCTCCCAGCAGCTCACCTGATTGACTTAGCTGCAAGAATGTGCTAGTGCCGTCTGCTGATATTGAGTCAGACAGAGAGACAGAGAGCGGGAGGTAGCCCTTTAGTGAACGTTTGACATCCTTGAATTCCTGCGCATTTTGTCAGCCAGCAGTCGAAGTGAGCAATCAGTCATCTTCTTCATGTTCACATCAGGTACTGGTATGCAACAGGGTTCGGATGCACTACGTACAGAAAAATGAAACACAGAAAGAAGTTCTTTAATGGCGAAATAGAGGTGTGTTCTTTCAATTTCAGCAGAAATTATGTCACAAGCAGTCAAAGATCCCCATTTTTACTTTGAAATTACCTTGGGAAAAGGTCACTTACAGGAGACATTCACCAAGTGATAGTTTAACCAAAGTGCAGTTTGAAGAGGTCGTTAACATTTACCATTGTTTAATTTGGTCTTGCGTATAGTAATTACTGATTTGGCTTGTAAAGATTCACTTTCTTTGGAAATTAATTCGCATACTTAGATGAGTCTATATGTATGACAAAAACATTAAAAACCCGCTTCTGCAGCAAACGTTTTTAAGAAGTATCTCATTTAAAAGATTTTGATAAACAAATTGAACAGAATTAAAGTCTTTATTATACTGTAAATTTGAGAAGTCAAGTTAGCAAACACAGTTTTTTCAGCAAATCATCACTGTATTTGCTAATACTGTGTTTGCCAATTTGACTTCTCAAATCAAGCATGGGAATATTTGCAGAACCAATACTGCAAATCTTGACGTATTCGCCCGAATTTCGACTACGATCGGAAACTAATTGAAATTAAATACCACAAATACCGATAAAGCAGTTTGACAAAAAGTAAAGATGTTTTAATAAACTAAAAATGGCATGTTTATAATTTCGCCTAAAATTATATTTGCAATTCTTGGCCACAGTTACAGCGATATTGCAAGTTTACGTTACTGAAGTTTTCTTTAGCAAATTTGACATTTCCAAACAGAGTAACAGTACTTTCTGTTTTTCCGTTAAGTCAGGTTTATTAAAATAATGCATCTGTTCGTCTGCTCTGCGATGACCACCACTTTCACCTCTGCCTTCCTTACATGGTTGGCGAAACAAGAGCCGCAGTTAATGTAGAGTGGTTTCTGGACCGCAGTCCTCAGCGTCGGCCTCACAGTTACTTCCATCAGTAAGAAAAACCTGTATAGCTACCTAATCAGGAATCAAGAAATAGGAAACTTCAAGCCTTATATGCGGCATTGCATCAAAATTTGGGGCTCATTCGGCGGAAACAGGCCGAAAATGTAAGTTGTGTGAAGGTAAACCGCTTGCGAGAACTGTCTACTGCGTAAGCCACGAAGAACTTAAGTGGAGGGGGAAGCCTCTGATTGGACACGGACGGCGCGCTCGGCGGGGGAGGACGTCCCTCCTTCCACCCCACACGCTAACGGATCTATACGCTGAACCCCGGCTGATTTCATGCCGTCCCACGCATCCATCGCGCCACCAGCGTCGACCGATCAAATTTCACCGACGAGACCGCCGCAGTCGGTCACGCGAACACTCGTAGCAGCAACAGCGGCGACGACATCAGCTCCACAGACCCCACCGGGTGGTGGAGGAGGTGGTCGTCTGGGTTGGCGAAATGCTACTACCCACACTTGATTATTATTTTTTCCTCACGCTCCAGCGACAATTACTGGGTCCGAGCGGCCACTCGATCCTCTCACTTAGTTCTCATCTAGTGTTGTCGCACGCGGAAGTGGAGAGAGGGGTGTTGCTTCAAGTCGGAAGGGGGGGGGACGAGATAAGCAGTCACTATTGCTGATTGCAGCCAAGGCCGCTGAGCACTTAACTAATTGGCTTTTGAAGCAAGAAGACAGAATACCAAGGTCCTCCATTACCAAGCATCTATTAGACAGCGGTCATTCTGTCGACTTTAAAACAGCCTTTCGAGTACTTGTTCGGGCCCGAACAAACCGAATCCTGCGCTATTTAGAAGCTGCATACATATGGTGGGAGAAACCTGACCTATGTTAGCAGCTTGATCATATCGTCAACCTCCAACTGCCCTGGTGATTGGCCATTTAATTTAATTTCCCACGTGTTTTTCGTTAATTTCTCCCATCCACTACTCCCCATATGCTGACTTAACGTTCCCGTCCTTTATCGATTAATTTTTAAACTGACTCAGGTTCCTTGCTGTTACCAGTAATTCTGTGAGATTCACCACTCCTGTATGTGTCTTCGTTAGCATTCTTATGCAACGACAAGAAGCAGCTGATGAGCTGTCTCGAAATTTGTTGATATCAATGAATTCTGCTGTTTTCGCCTGTTTTTAATTTGTACCGGGGAAAAACACCTTCAGATTGCCCTGTGCGTTCTTCTACTGCACTCCCCTCCAGTCTTGAAACCATTCACATTCTGCCCAACGAGGTATCCTCTTTTTTGGTACCTCAGTGCTACTCCGGCATCTTACCTTCCATTTTCTTTTCATATTGAAGGCTTTTTATAAAAATCTGTAAACCTTTATATTATATGCGCCGCTTGCGTTCATATCACACACCGCAAGTCGTAATCTGGCGATTTATAGATGCTTGTATTCTCCTCCTCATTCTTTACTGCTCTCCAGTTATTTTTCCAGCCTTTGTTAGAAAAGACCTGGTCATTTCAAAAAGTATCCTTCAAATGCTCTCTTCAGCTGCCGGTGTTTCTGATGCTTTTTAGCTCATATTATAATACAACGACATTTTGAAACGGTCAAGCAATTTGCTGACTTCATCCTTAGTGAGGTCATTAACCCTCTTCACTCTGAACTAACGCCTGCGAAGTCTACCTGTACTATGCGCCGAAGCTTCCGTCACATATCATGCCGTACATCGGCATATCAGCACTCTGCACTCTCATTCCTGGCACGCTACCTCACGTGTGAAGAAACGGAAATGGAGAATACTCGTCAGGCCTTTACATTTATATGGTATGAATAAACTATGGTGGTTGGTGGACAGATGTCATGGTGGGGAGGAGGGGGGAGGAAGGGGGTGGGGGGGGGAGTTGTAAAGACCTGACGAGAATTTATCGAAAACAAACGTATGTTCGCCAATTTATCTTCGGCAATGGAGAAGTTGAAAGCCAACCTGCCTCCATAACAGATTTGGATATCGTGTAAACCTTAACTTTGACTATTCGATGACAACTTGCTTTATATTTTGTCTTACCTTATCCTTTGCTCTCCTTTAACGGAGCCATTTTTGCTGAACTTTTTGGATATCACCTTTAAAATAAAGCATTCTTCTCTCTCTCATAAGGCTTGCAAAAGGTGAAGACACGCTTGCATAAGCCCTAACACAAAAATAAACTCTAATCTAAACCCTAGCCTTCATCTAATCGAAACCTTACAGTTAACGCGAATTCTTGACATAATCGATCGACCTCGTCACTCACGCGGCTTGTACCGATCGATAGCGCACCGTTGGACAAGGAATTAAGACAGCGTAATGATGAGTCGTGAGGCCTACCCCTAACAGATAGGGCATAGGAGGGCACAAAAGTAGAAGTCTTCGCTCATACCTAGTACAGCATAATTGTAGCAAACAAGCATACAAGATGAGACCAATCAAATTGTGCTCTTGAGGGGTAACATTCTGACTGACTGTCGGGCTGGACAGGAGGATAGTGCAGAACACTATTCATGGCTGGTGGTTTGATCGATCTCATCACTCGCGCGGCTTATACCGATCGGTAGTGCACCGTTGGATGAGTAATTAAGACAGCGTAATAACTGATCGTTAGGCCTGGCCCTGGCATTAACCTCCGCCTTGAACCTAATCCTATAACTAAATCCAAACCTCACCTTAGTTCTAAACGTAATCCGCCTGGCATTTGTTGCAAAGCCACATGTACCGTGGGCGGTTCCTGTTCGTGTGTCCAGTCTAAGTGGCCGTACACATCATCCTTAGCAAATTAGAGACCTCATTGTACTACCAGAAGGGCGGAAATGCTCACTTGTACGTCATGTTCGCTGCGTCACTTAGAAGCTTTCCCAGTGGAAGAGGAAAAGTGAGGTTCTGGGCTCAGTAGCAAAGAAGGGAGCACGATCGGTGGGGACATGTGCTTTGTTCGCCTGACGTTTCGTTTCGGATGCGCACGCCTCGCGTATCTAACCTATTTATCTAGATACAGTCTGGACGCAGAATATTAAATGAGGAAGTCATTAGGCATGTTTACAGACTGAAGTTCATAAAACATTGGCCGAAGCAGTTCGTGGCTCACGCGACTGCCAGCTCTCGTGAAATGTTGAGCTTATAGAACTTGAATTTTTGACTGGTTTCCGTCGTATGAGTCCCCGAATTTGGCACAAAGCCGCCTATAAGGCTGAGTGGTTCCTAGTCTATGGTTTTGATGGCCATACACCCATATTTACCGTGACCAATTTTGTATGTACATCACTTAGGAGCCTGAATTCACCCTACGCACAACCTTGTAGTGACATTAAAAAGCTTTTTTATTTTACTCAGTTAAATATGCTTCGTTATTAACTTGACGCAATTTTGAAGATTACACTGAATAAGCACGCTGCTTTAAAAAATAAGGTAAATGAAGTAGTTTATCCAGTAAATCGAAGGTAGAAGTATCCCAATGGTAACAAAATAGTAACCAGGAACAAAGACGTCGGAAACTAAGAGCAACGAGCTTATTCAACGTCTCATTAAAATTTGCGTCAAGTTAATTACAAAGCATATTAATATGCGCAAAAATTGGGGGTCCAGACATAATATGCCTTTCGTCATCTCTGGAAAGGGAAGAAGGGGCGATTTCTAGGACCAGGTTGTATTTAAGCTGACGTTTCAAAAGCTTCCTCGCTTCCATCGTCAGAGCTTACGGTTGGACGCACTGACACCAACAGGCGTTCGGTTACCACCTTCCGAACGCCACATTTGGGTGCTGTTTACATTTAAGTAAAAATATATAAATGAATGTCAATATGATTCTTCATAGCCCTCTCACACCCCTAAATAACTGTCGCCCTGCAACCATCTTCACAGTTAATATGAGCCGGCGTAGCGAGAAACAAAATGCAGTATTACCAATATAAGTGAAAGAGCTAGTTCCAGAATGTAATTGAGAAGCAGCAAGTGTCACCAATAAGACATGAAAAAAAGTATTTTCCCAGCGACCACATCTGCTCCTTTAAATTCTTGTGCCTTTTTTCTTGCTCTGAGCAGTAATTGTGCTTGCATGAGCACTTTAAATGAGCCCTAAGGCAAAACAGCAAAGGTGTGTCCTTTCCTGTAACCGGATTGGTGAAACGCCACTATTACGTACCTCGATATTTGCTGTCGTCAGAGCAAGCCCAAAACCAATGCATACAGCAATGTACTGAACCCGTGTTTACCATTTAAGTCTGCCTCCTCTAAGGGGTGAGCAGGAGGGAAGCATAACCGACTGATGACGGCCGTAAACCCATAAATAACCCTTTCACGCTTTCTCATCTTCAGTTATTGGTATCTGCATGTGTGCCATCCATGAGAAGTTTCTGGGCAATGCGGCATATCGCCTACTGAAATACACACCCCATAACCAGTTAGGATGGTAAGCTTCTCAAAGACGTGTTTACTTGTATTGATCGGAAAGCCCACCCTACTCTCACCAATGCATGCATCCATTTGTTGATGTTTTCATCGCTCAACATCGCCGTGCCCATGCAAGCCGATGGAGAAAAAAGCATCATTGCTCACTCCAAGACCCCGAAAATCGAGTACATTTCACGAGGCCTACTGGTGTTCCAGTCTTTTATTTTTAGCTTGGTTTGGGGTGAGTGAGCAGAATACAGTGTTAGTGGGTTTTCGCATGTACAAGAACGCCGGCTGACGCGCCGGCTGTATGGACCCTTTCTGGCTCAAAAGCCGGCACCAGCCAGTCACACCCAACCGCAAGTGGTGTCCCACCCGAGGCTAGAACACGCGATCATTTGATCAGAAGTCTAACGTTTTAAGCATTAAGTCACGGTCTCGTTGTCTTGCCGATTTAGATGGGAAAATATTGGCATTCGTTGATGAACGTTCACCGACCGCTAACGGCACTCAATCGTCCCGCTCTTCCTTGAGGCCCGTTCTCAAGCCCCACCAGAAGCCACACAGTGACTATAGTCTAGACATAGGTCAAAAGTCTGCATGTACTAGGTTTACAGGCGATGACAGTCTCAATCCCATCCTGTCGGACTGGCCTCCAAAGCTTCGGGTGTTTGTTTTGACAGGAATGACTTCCTGCAAAAATCGTTTCACCTTCGCTTTCCAAAACAACTAAAGTTTTCTTTGCGGAAAAGGCAGACTATATTTTCCTTAGTTTTCATCACCCCCCAAAGTTGGTCTTCGAGTGGCACACTTAAGAGAGCCACAGACCTTCATCCTGCTTACCAGGCGGTACGCAAACGGCTCGAGTCAGTTCGAACAAGGCTTACAGGACGGCGAAGAAGACACAAGCGTGGAGTAGAACTGAGATCAGGGGAAGATAGGAGAGGGGTCGACCAGGAACCAGGTGACCAGCATTGAACGCTACCTCACCGCATACGCGCACACGCAGTTGACATGAACTCATGCAACACATGATAAGTCCGTCGGTGGACGAGGGACAGGCCAGTAAACGCACTGACTTGCCAACAATTACGATGGCCGCAAAGGGGAAAAATGTCACACGAGGCCTCCAGCGGTCAATCTCCCGGACAATCAGCAGCGAACAAGCAGGTCAGAGTTCGTGCGCTGAGCACGGATATAATGACAGGCATGCAGCGAGTCTGAAACAGTCCCGGCAAACAGGAACAATTGACACGTTACTCTAACGATGTAAACATGCGAGTGTCCGAAACGTCAGTCCCAATATAACTCGGTCCATGTCCTCAAACCATCTTCTTTATCTTCTTTGGGGGATGATTTAAACGATAAGATATCTGGACCTCAAATCTTTGCGCATATATTTTCCTTCATTTTTCGTTTGCGACAGTCAGTGCATCCGTGAGAAGCTGATTCAGATGGTGCCCCCCTTCGCGTGGAAACACCATACCAGATTTCTTCAGAGTACGATACGTTGAACGAAATGAGAAAGATAAAATCAAGCCCACAAGAGTCCTCATCCCCATCCTAAACGAAGTTGGCAGCAAGCAAGCCGAGCTTAATTTACTGGCTTGTAAGGTTTCCGCCCAGATGGATCACAAACGCCTTCAGGTTTAGTTTTGGCTGGTAGTCCGCTCTTATAAGGCTGCACTCTATAACTCCCATCAGCGAGATGGGGCCAAGCTCTGGAAGTCTTATTACTATGAATTGGGGTGTAGTTGTTGCAAGGCCACTAGGCCGTTTTGCATGTGCCTCGTTCATAGCCTTAAGTATTGCTTCTCCGTCTTTAGGATTTTCGACTATGACAAAAAAGCCATTCACTTAGCAACTATGAAAGGCTGTTTTTTGTTGGTTTTGGCTAATTTCTTTTCGCAAAGACGGGCCCTAATGGACTGCCAATAGCTGCACTGTCAATCTTTGGCGGAAGTAAATTATTGAGTAAAACCGTTGCCGGTTCGAGCTTAAGAGCCGGTTCCTTGTGGAAATGAGCAGAAATGGGAGGCCAGAGTGGAAGGAAGAGTATTTGTCCGTACAGAAGACAGTAGAGAATAGGCAGGAGGAATTTGACTGTCAGACGAGCGGGCAGCCGCCAGCCAGCAGGTAGCGTCTGAAGTGATGTCTGCTCGGCAGCGACCACATGAGGGCCTGCGTAAGTCAGTTTTGAAAGATCAGACCAGGTAGGCAGACCAATGCGTGCATGCTAGTGGGCCGCACACACATAAGGGAGTCAATCAATAGCGTTAGAAAGACCGATGCGAGATAAGTTGTAACGCGTAGTCTCCCACAGATCTGCCGGTGTAACCGTCCGTTAAACAGGAACTGTAAATTTTTCGTGCATATGAAGTGATTCCAGTATTTGACCTGGCTTCAGTAGTGCTGCAGCCATGTGCTCAAAAATTATGTCAACGGCTCAAAATGCCAGTGGTTTCATTCAAGGGTACGTTTTTGAACAAACTTTGCACATCAAGTGAGCTTATATTTTCACTCCATAGATTTTCTTCAGCTCATCTTCGAACAAAGGAAACGAGACTCTTAGGATTTGAGGACCCATATTATTGCCGGCAAAAACAAGAGAATCTGGAATGGCCTTTTCTGGTTTATTAGCCGTCATCAGCCAGTCATACCTAGACCTACAGGAAGACCCACCCGAGCCGCATCAAACGTCCGAACCATTGACCCACGAGCACATTGTCTTGCTAGTTTACGTTAGGCGATCTCGACACTCTTTAATGACCATTCATCCGACCGTTAACAGAACTCATCTGTCGTACTCTGCCTTGAGCCTTTGCTGGCAATAATATCTACCTATACTACCAGCTGGTATGACTGACAGGAGCTCTGTCGAGGCTCAAGACAGAGCTGGACAAATTAGTCCCGTAAGTGGTCGATAAATGTTAATCAACGAGTGTTTAATGACTTTTCATTCGATCGTATACGACCGTATGCAAGCATACAATGAACTCTGCAAGAAGGTGCCACAATGTATCTCACCAGAAAAGTCCTATCGCCAACCTTGTCAGCCGTTTGTCTACACGTGAATTTCTTGCGGCTGTGACCAACCGAGGAAGTGAAAAATATCGATCGGCGTCACGGTATTGGAGGTCGGATCTCCATTACGTGCATTGGCTAACTGACGGAGGTTGTCAAGCGTAAGTAGGCAAAGCTTTAAGAACATGAGTCAGTGGCGGTGGCAATGCTTATCATGGGAGTTTGCTGCTATTAACCTACCAAATAACCCCCTGGCTCAGTTGATTAATGGTGTTTTTGACAGATTTGAATACGTTATTGCAATCCATTGTGATTAATAGCAAGGATCTTCGTCGCGGCCTCGTAGCTTAGGCAATTAGAGTGTCAATTTCATTTGAGCCACGCCCACGCGCTGTAGGGTGTTCCAACCCCGCCTATTTCACAGGTTTTTACACAGTTGGGTCTGATGCCTTATGAAAATCCACCTTTTATATGCACCTTCGTCAGCATATCTATGTTTTGTCCATGAATAAGGAAAAAATTTAGCGTTCCAGGTGTTTGCATGGGTAACAGGGAAGGTCTTGAGAGCACCGGAATAGTTTTATTTATAATATTGAGCCTTCAGTGCTTACTCACACAACTAACCTCCCAATACCTGCCCCCTTTTTGATGTTCTTACCTCTGAGGATGAACTCCTGTGAGAGTTTGAAAGCTCAAAAAAATAAACCAAATGTTCTAGTGGTTGACCAGCCTGTAACGCGAACCTTAGCATTTAGTCGACAACAGACTCTATCGAAACGGCCAAGTAATTATCGAACCAATAATGGTGACATAACCACGACAATTAACGGCTCGAGTACGGACCAAATAATAAGCATAGCATCCACTACGGTTCCCAGTGATAAAAACGAAGACTGCCAGGAACAATAGGCGTTTGGTTGCCTGGCAACCACGGCTTATAAATATATAAATAAAGGAACTACTGTCCAGCAATTGGCAGCCAGAATACGACGCACCTTCTTTCTTGAAATATTTGAAGTAGAGCTGCAGCAGTTGCAGAAAATAATCCGCGAAAATGACTATCCAGAGTGGTGCATAATCCGGAGGATCAAGGGCTGCCGTTGCAACGGCGGGAAAGAAAGGCCTATTTAAAGGGCTGCCTTTTCCAGGAAACACAACAAGCGAATGAGTACGACGACATTTAAGGACTACCAGGACGTATGCTTTCTCTGTGGTGAACTAACGTATATTTTTGGATAACTCTTTCCTCCTACGGATTAGGGATAAAGACCTACCGCAGTTACGGGTCACATCTGTGTGTATTTACTCAGTCATCCGCTCCTGTAGCATGGGCTATATTGGACGTCCAAAGAGACGTCTGGGGAAAAGAGTGCGCAGACACATACCAGCCTGGCTTGGTAAAGGAGAGAATCGATCAATTTCAAGTTCAATCCTAATCCAAATAATCGGTACAAACCACTAAGTTCACGCGAGAGCGGCCTTTTAGGTCATATACCTGTCACCAGTACACTACTTCAAATTGATGTTGTTACTTACCATATCACAGTTTGGGTACTAGATAAAAGACCCAGACACGTGTTTCGCCGGTATTCTGCCGCTGCTTCACACAACTGCGGGGCGGGGTCCGGCTCATCAATGGGTCCCCCAGCTGTCCCTGTCAGCTTTCTGGTTAAAATACCGGTTCTGAAAGTTCACCTATTTAATCTCCTGAGAAATTAATTCCTTTTTGCAATATGTATCCGTATATTTAAGGCCTATAGGCGTGGACCAAAACTTTAAGTGTATATTTGAGTTAAAACCCGTCAACCACTATGAAATATCCACTTCCTGCCAACAGACGGACTTCATTAGTATAAATTGATGTCGTTACTTACCATACTAACAGCCTAGGTATTTATAATTTCAATCTACGCCTATAAACGTCAAATATACTGATATGTACCGCGGACAGAAATTAATTACCCGGGAGATTAAAAAACTGAAGTATCCTAAATGCCTCCGCAAACGGCTTCTAGCCACAGCTGAGGCAGTGGCAATTCGTTTAGTAAAACCAGCTCTTTGCCGTAAAAAGATATAAATATAGGTGGTTTTTCTTCCTAAGCTGACTGAGCCGGAATACAGTCACACGCACTCCGCACGTTTAATTTACAAACCTCAAAAGTAGCCCACTGTTAGCACATCTCCTTCCCACACACTGCAAACTGCAAAATCCGCAATATGCTGATATTGTCATGCAAGAGAAGAGGGAACAAAACAATGCATATTACCCCCCACAAACTCCACCAACCATAAGCTCTGCACATTATTGACTAATTTATTTTTATGTCAACGACTGGAGCATGTGGTGAACCTAACCCTGCCGTGGTAGCACCGGTTCCTTGTTTACCCACCCCCTTCCCACCCTTTGGCCCTAGATGTTTTTGCCTTAGACGATTTTACTGCGTTTTTGCTGCCCACAATGTTTGAATTCCTACTTTATTGATTGCCCCTTGGCTAACTCAAGTGAACTTGATGTTTCGGATCAATTTTTCTGTATGAATTCAATTCTGTAATTTATCATTCGTTATTCTGTTTATGCAGCGAGTGGAAGCGGCTGATGAGCGCTGGCAAAATTTATGGTGCCATTAAATTCTGCTACAGACGCTGTCTTCAAATTTGTACCTGGGAAACGATGTTTCAAATTTCTGAAGAGTGGATAGTCGGAAACCTAACAAAACTGACCCATCGGCCCGTTTAATTAATGGTGGCTTTGACAGATTTAAACCTGACAAAGCCAACGATGTTCGTAGGATTTAATGACGTATATTATTGCCAAAAAAACAAAGGAGGCTGGAATGGCCATTTCTGGCTTCTAAGCCGCCGTCAGCCGTTCATACCCAGACCCAGCCTCGAACTCGCGACGTTTTTGATCAAAGTCAAACGCCCTTACCATTTAGCCACGAGCTCTTTGTCTTGCCGGTTTAGGTCAGGGGGTGAGGCGACGAGCTCGTGGCTCAGTGGTTAGGATGTTTGACTCTGATCAAAAACGTCGCGAGTTCGAGGTTCTAGTGGTACACCACTTAAGTCTGGGTATGACCAGAAACGGCTATTCGAGTCTCCGTTGTCTTTGTCGATAATATTCACTCCCTACGTCCAGGTCATGCTCTATTTACCTATAAAGTTTTGGATTTATAGCCCGATACTTAGCTAAACCGTTTGTTTTATCTTATTACTATGCGATGAGCGTAAAAAGGGGCCCCCCAGTCCTGTGAAGTCATTAACTCCTACGAATCTTGGCGCTGTTGCCATGGAGCGAGTTCAGCTTAACCACATGGCCTCCTTGCTTTCAAAAGTCCAAATGCCCCTCCCTACGAAAACCCGCAGAATGAGGGTTAAGCTGCTCTAAATCCTGCTGCTAATACCTATCTTACCTTTAAACCGGAAACAAAAACCATAAAAAGCCTTAATGGCCACGCTGGTACTTAAAATCGGTGACACGTATTGGCAGTAATTGTTAATGAGTCTGTTTCACAATAGCCACCCCACCCCACCCCAGCGCTCCGAAACCGACTCACGTGATTATTCGATTAAAAATTGACTTTCGTTTTGCTGCCGTTCTGACTCCAGTGAGCTGCACAGCTACCTCAGAGAGAGAGAGAGAGAGACGTGCGTAATATTGTGCGTGGTTCTAAGTGCCATCCTCCAGTCGCCGATCGACTAACCCCACGAGAACTATGAGTGTCACCCCATGTGGCAACACGAGACTTGCTCTAACGTGCTGGTGTCGCTCCATCCGTGCTCTACGGCATGTGACAGACACGTGGCTAGACTAACTGCGTGCTTCACCTACACAGAATGTTTTCTTTGTGTAATGCAACTAAGAGTCTGAGGGGATCAAATTTAAGCCTTCAGCTAGGTGCCTATGTAATACCCAGAACGTTCTTCGGTGCTTGGATAACGTGCTTTCCTACTGATTAGGGCCGGTGCTTAGCTGTTCGTCTGCGTCCGTTGCCTTCTGGCCGTGTCCTCACACTATAAGTCCACTAGAAGGCTGGATACTAAAAGCAAGCATCTAAGGGATAGAAATCCACTGGGAATGTCAGCACAGAAGTGTTTGGGAAGAAGAAGCTTTGTCGAACACCAGAATCATGGTTTTATTGGTTTGAGCTTTCGGACTCCTGCAGAAGTCCATCGTTAGAGATGGAAAACAGCAAAAGATGGATGGCTAGTTGCGGCGTGTGTACAAAACAACGTGTAGAAAATTAATAATTGTATGGTGCGGACTATTTCAGTCTATGTACGTAGGCGAAATTGGCGTGCTGGGTGGGAATATTTGCAGAAATAAAATCATTAAGTTGGTTTGGCAGATTAAGTTAATTTAGTTAACCCAATTGTGAAAAAACTCGCGGAATTCGGCGGGATTCGAACCCGCATAGGAGAGTAGCCCTTTAGCCAAGCCAACGCTCTACTAACTTGAGCTACGTGTGTCACGCTTCACACCGTGAGTTTAATCACACTTGGATCGATAAATAAAATTGTCAAAGAAAAACTAGGCACCCCCTTTATTGCTCTTTCCCACCTCTGACGATGGACTCCTGCAGGAGTCCGAAAGCTCAGACCAATAAAACCATGACTCCGGTGTTGGACAAAGCTTCTTCTTCTCAAACTATACACGTAACTGGAATGCGAACCTTTGGCCAAACACAAGTGTTTATTATGAATACACAAAGAATAGTCATTAACGGATATATAATGATCCTACACAAACTGAACAATGACAGTCGGAGTGGAAGGTGTGTGTGCATTTGTGGGAGATGGGAACGGTGAGCGAGTAGGCAGGTTCCCTGCGAGTCTGCTTGAACTCTTGTTTTCACTCGTGGTAGTTCTCTGCGTTGCTCTAGCTTGCTGAAGCCTTCGTGAAGCTTACCCAGCTTGCGTCAATGTCCGCTTTGGCTTGCGTCAGCGTTTACTGCGGCCTGTTGGAGCACGCGACTGCCCATCTCCTAAATCAACGGGGGAACTGTCGTGTGTATGTGTGTTTGTTCATCTGATAAGCTCCACCCTATGCAGCAAACAAGTTGGGCGGGGAAAGTGATTGGAGGACAGGGGGTTAATTTAAGGGATATTAGGCGTTGCAAGTACCAACCACCGTCACCAGCTTCACCCGGAGTTAAAAAAGCCAAACGGGATCAGACGTTGGCCGCTTTCTGCAATGCAAGCCAGAAACACCGGTCAACTTAGTCCTAAGTAACAGTAGACTTTGTGCGGGTAATACCACAGTACCTACCCTCACCTCACCTTCAGTAGATGTCACGAATGGCTCAAGAAGGCCGATTCTACTACTACTACTGCTACTACTACTATTTCTTCTAATAACTAGCAATGTAGTCAGGTTTTAGTAGTACTGATACGATTTGTAGCACCAATATTAGTCAGAGAAGTGTTTACTGCTATTACTATAGCTGTCACTATTATAAGTCAGAGTTGACACTTATCTGAGTCACGCAGGGGCTCAAATCCCCTCTATCTCAACTACGAATATGAATCTGAATTTATTCTTTCCAGGTAAGTGCATTTTTGGGTCCAGAACACCTGTTGACGGTCCATTAAATTCGTGCTCTCCTCTGTCCACCAAAATCTGCGTAAGATTTTACCAAGTTAGTACTACTAGGATTAGGTTAATGCTGACAGAAGTAGTATGTCAATGCTAAGACGGCTGATACTAATAGCCATACCTACTAAACTGCAGTAACATTAGATTATACTGCAAGTGCAATATTAACAGTCCAATCTTAGAAACCGTGCTGCTACTCACCCTTTGGATGAGCTTGCTTTGCGTGTCTTTAAGCATATAGTAAAAAATAAGTTATATATATATATATATAATGCTTTATTTTGAAGGGAAACCCCGATAACTTTTAGGAACAAATGGCTCCATTCACTTAGAGCAAGGACCAAGGTAAGTAAGGGGTCATGGTAAAATGTCAAAGGTAAAAGGTCATAGAATGCTCAAAATTAAAGGTTTACACGATATCCATATCTATTATGAAGACAGGTCGGCTTTCAACTTCTCAATTTCCGCTTCTCCACACGTGACGTAGTGTGCTATGAATGGGAGTACAGCACGCTGATATGCCGATGTACAGCAAGACATATCACGGAAGTCTCGATGCATGGGACGGGAAGACTTTGCAGTCTTTAGTTCAGAGTGGAGAGGGTGATTGACCTCACTAAGGATGCGATCAGCAAATTGCTTGACCGTTTTAAGATGTTGCTGTATTATAATTTCAGCTAAAAACAAAGGAAACACCGGCAGTGGATGAGAAAATTCAAGTAATACGTTTAAAATGACACAGTATTTTTATAGTAAAGCTGAAAAAATAACTGGAGAGCAGTAAAGAATGAGGGGAAGAAAGCAGGCATCTATAGATCGCCAGAAAAGGGCTTGCGGTTTGCGATATGAACGCAAGCAGCGGATATAATATCAATATATGTCTTGAATAATATAAAGTAGGAAGTAAGGCCAAAGAAACGCCTGACCGCGGTCTCATTGCTTGGCGCTGGAGGCCACGACTGGGAAAGAGATCACACCATGGGGTCCCTGACAGGAGAGGCTGACGCTGGAGGCCGCCACGAGGAAAGGGCCAACAATTCTGGCCCCTCCTCCTCATCTCCGATCCGACCCAAAGTAACCACCACCAAGTATATAGAAAAGCACGAATTTCTTTGTTTCCTGGGTCATGCAACTAGGTGCAAAGTGTCAACAGAGTACGATGAAGGTGACTTACATAGCAGTCTTCTGATAAAAGAAGAAACTTGGAAATTTCCTTCTCCCTAAAGCTCTTGGGGATTCTGATAAAAACTAGCGCCTTTCTTTCTCATGCGTTTTCAAATAGAGTAAGGTGATACAAATCCAAATATGCAAGTTGACGACTCTAGTGTTCTACTAGCCTTTTGGTGTCCTAAAATGTTTACTGTAACAGGACTTGATCGGAATCGCACCTCCCACCTCTCGACACGACACGGGAATAGAAAGGACCCCCTCCTCTCATAATCAGAAATTCAGGTAGGGTAACTGATGGCGTACCATAATCCTTATCTTAAGACTTATCTGAACCTGGACCACAACCTTAATTTCTGCTTCCTAGTCCAGTGTCCTACCGGTGGGGAGTGGGACAGTCTTACATTGCGGTAACTTCAGAGTTAATGAGCATGCTAGGTCTGCTACTCATGTCTCTGATGACGAATCCGCGAGGGATGTCGAAAAGTCAGGCAAATGAACGTATTGTCCCAGCGATCGAGTCTTCTTTTTCTTTTTCTTTTTCTTCTTCTTCTTCTTCTTCTTCTCAATTCTAGGTCATAATGATAAGAGTAGACACAATCGTTGACGAACGTTCACCTAATCCGTAACGGAATTCATCCGTCCCGCTCTGCCTTGGGCCCTGACGAAGGCTCTGACGGCCGTAGCAGCTGTCAGTAGGCAGATGTTAGGGCGTTTGACTATGATCAAAAAGATCGCCGGTTTGAGGCTAATAAGCCAAAAATGGCCATTCCTGTCTTCCCTGTCTCTGCCGGCAATGTTGTCTGCCTATTAATTGATAAGTTAGTGGGAGTCATGCTTTTTAACCGGCGCTTTTAGTAAAGACCTCTAGAGTCTGAATTTTTAAATTAACAGCGAACTGGTGGAAAACCGAAAGTAATGGGTTGCATATCAGATTTGACTTACCTCGATATGACTTGCTGAATCAACCAATTATTCACACACCTCGTCAAGCCAGTGATTTATCAATAGCCGTTATCTGCTGTGGCTCAACTCACGATGTCACCTAACAAATGGATGACAGTTTCAGGGGAACATTATGTTTAAATATACTTTTGTGCTAGAACGTGAAGTAGGGAAGTAGAACGGAACGGTTAAAGAGAGTGAAAAGTATTATTTGCAGAAGCAAGCACAATAAGTTTGGGAAGATTTTGATTGGAGCGTTCAGTCAGGGTCACCGGAAGAGGTATATTTCTACCAAACCGGCAAGCCCATGGACCAGTGGTTAGAGCTTTGGACTTCTAACCAACAAAGTCACGGGTTCGGAGCTCGGGCGGGGCACCAATTTTTGGGGCCCACTTGGGTTTGGGTATGACTAGCTGACGATGGTTATAACGCCAGAAATGGCCATCCTTGTCTCCATTATCTTGGCCGGTAAGGTGCCGCTGCCTATCTCATTGGCCACCTTGTTGTGTGACTCGAGTGAGAGCCCCCAAAGGCACCAGGGATGGACGAGAATGTCCGGTATCTGGTCGGTGTGCGCTTCTCTACAAATATACGTACAGTAGATTACAGATCTGATGAAGGCTTGAGAATTGGAGGATTTACCGCACACTTAAGGTTGTTTATTTAGTTCATTGGGTTGACTTGAGGCGCAAAATGTTGTTTTCTAGAATTTTATTCAGATCAGAATACTGGGAGAAAATAGAGGCGAAAATTGGCAAAATCCAGCGTTTGTTGGTATCCGAGGGATTTCCTAGGCTATTAAGCGTTGCGGAAAAGAACTTCTCGTGTGTGGATGTTGCACTATAAAAGAGCATTTATGAAGAGCAGAAACTTTTTAACTAGATACGTTATAAAAACGTAAAATTTTGTTTTGCGTCCATAAAATTGAAGTGAGTGTTGTAAGAAGAGGGTGCATTAATTTTGGGAAAAGATGAGTTGAGTAAGTTAAAAAATAATATTTTGCAGAGCTGCCAAGTTTTTCCATAAAATTGAGTAATAAACTTTTGAGGTTTTTCTTTGCTGTGCTCCACATTAAATTTATATTTTATATTTGAGGTGTTACAAACAACGAATGCGTTTGAGAATTTTATAAGTATATGGCAACGAAATTAATTGAACAATCGATATGAAGTTGGCGACAGTTAACATACCAGACATTTGTCAGAGTTGTCACGGGACATTGCGAAGCAGTTTTTTTCAAAAATCGCCGTTGATATTATTGCCACTCTGCTTTGCATTCATTGTTGAAGACCTGAGTCTAGAAGTAACCAACTATGCTGAAAACTGTTCCGTTTAATATTAAACTTTTAGATCTTTCATTTATAACAAACGAGATATCCCTAATAAATAAGGAAATCAATCCACTGGCCAAAATTTCCCATTTTGATCTTGACTTAATCATCAAAAAATTAAAGAACGCATGCAGCAGACGCCAAAACTATATCAATTAAGCATTTTTTCAAAAGTTTGCTTTTTTAGAATTTTTCTCAATCAATCTGAAGCATATTCACTCGCGACTTTTGTAGAAGACGTTAACTTTTCTCGGCAATGAGTTCACGTGATTGGGTAGTTCTGAAACTATGACACACAAAAACAGCTGCATAAGAAACACTATGTAAAAGCTGGTTATTTATGTAAAGGTTTTTAAGATATGTTTCATTTTGAAGTTTTTGGTAAGCAACTAGAATACATTCATTATTTATGATCAATTGACTAAAGCCAGTGAAAATCGTAAAGTCATAATAAGAATTTTAAGGAAGAGCTGAACCTCTTCATTATCGAAATCCCAGAAGAATTTAAAAAATATTAGGCGTAAGGCAATTAATCGTAGTGTACAAAAATGGTACGTTTGTAATCGCAGATGACAATTGCATTTAAATTTATTATTCACTGACCAGCATGTCCGCACGTGAGCTTACGAAATACCTTACTCCTGTGATATAGCAATTGGCCAAGTCAAGCGTAATTGAGGTTTTTTAGTCCAACGCAACTCAGGAAATGCATAAACAACAGAGAAATCTAGAAATTCTTGTGAAAACTTATTAAAATCTATGCTCGAACTTTGGACTGTTCGGCAACGGCCATAGATTATATTCCACGTAATATGGAAGCACATATGAAGATTTAACAAAGAAGATATTTTTAAACGTACTTTTACTTTCCCTGCTATATTAACTCGGTGGTTTTGTATAAACAGGCATCTTCTGCAAGAAGATCTTAAATTTACCTAGTACGCCCCACTTCCGTTTTTTTTCGGAATATTCTACTTGGCTAAAAAACTTGTATTTCTATTAAACTTTATATTCCTTCAGAAGTCGCAACACGCCCTTCTGTGAAAAACGACCATTGATTGATTTTTATAAGAATTTTGGGTCCGCAGCTTCGGTTACGTTTGAGTAACATGTACTTACTTGTAAAAATTCTTGGATTACATGAGTTAGTGCACCTACTGTATATATTAATAAAGCAGTAGGAGCGGTTTGACAGCATTTGGGGGTTACTTGATACAGAGCTGTTTTGGGCTTATTGGCCTTTATCAGCCAAGCATAACCCTGATAGACACCAGCTGATCGGACAACACAAACAAACGCACTCACAGACGGCCCAGTTTGTCCACCACTGTTGTCTATCAGATGGGTCATAAACACTTCATCGAACCGCAGTTCATCAGCGCCTCGCCACCTGCCATTTGCTGTCACAGCTGATCGGGTATATATTCACTCAGAAATGTGCGAACATCAATCGAATAGGCTTCCGAGCTAAAAAAAAGTGCATTTGGTGGTCAGAGGTCCCCAACGTGTGACCGCCTGCCAGGCTGATTCCGGCCAAGTCATAGTAGCAGTAAGGGGGGGGGGGTATGGCAGCATTTGGGGGGGAACTCTGACCACCACATTAACTTTGTTTAGTTTGGAAGCTTTTTCGATCGGTGTTCGTACATTTCTGAGTGAATATATATATTTATGTATGAGGATATTAGCATAAAAATCAATATTTTTTTCATTTTAGCCGGCATTGAACGCAAGTCCAAGAAATCTTTCCCCTCATATCATAGAGAGCTAGTTGGATATCAGTTAACGTTAAATTTTGATCTAAACCCTCATGCCTCCACCAAATAGAACTGAAATGAAAAATTCTCTAAGGAAGAGCATTTTACGCCTCAAATCGATCTACCAATCAAACATAGTACTAAATGCACGTCATATGGTCCACCTATAATTCCAGCCAACAACTTTTCTCCTTGCACGTGAAAGCGACTTGCACTACGCGTACTCGGCCCCATGAGCATTACTCAGAACCTACCTTATTCTTCTCCGCCCACCCAGCTCAATGACCTCTGCGTACCGATTTCACCATGCAAGCGGCGTGAAAACGACCAGTTTTATTCATAAGACATTTACAAATCTCGCGTGAATTTCCTATCATCATTAGCATTGCAGTTGTACAAGACCGATGATGAATTGCCGAAAAAATAGGCTTGTCAAATAGACTTTTACGCCACCAGCTGTAAATAGAAAAGTAAATAATCATAAGAATCGAGTCTTAGTCGCTTCTAAATTGCATAATTAACCTGACCCATAAAACACGCAGCGCAACTATGAAATATGATCTTAGTTGGGAAAGTGTGAGATTTTCAAATTTAGCCGCCCTTGTTTCCCTCCATTCCTATTTAAATTTCCTTTTGTATACCTCATTTGGTCTATTTCGGCCATTAAAAACCTACTTTTAACCCTCTCTTTTTATTTGAACTACAATGGGATCATCAGTGCACGATTCTGTCGCCGTTTTGAAAGCAGTCCCATTAGGCTTACATTTGATGACTTTTCCTAGGACATTTACTCACGATGTCGACGATAACATTCATTGAAGATTATGGATTGCTTTTGATTCCCCGGTGTTAGGAACCGTGTGATTTATTTTGCCCTTTGTAAATGGAGGACGTTTTTGAAAATTTTTGAATTATATTCTCAAATTAAAACACGTTTCTCACTCTCTTTCTCTCTCTCTCTGTCAAACAGCATGAAGGCGGGATTGCAACATCGCTTAGCATGCAGCATAACTGTTTAAATGTTTTGATTCCAAAGGATTTTGGTCTTGCATTAACCCCTTTTCAACCTCCTTAAAAAGCCCAACATAAACGAAGAACTAGATTGAGAAGTCAACTTGGCAAGCATATGTTTTCAGCAAATCATCATCAGGCCACAACATTTGCAGGGTAATTTGAACTGTACAGGTGGACATAGTTAAATTGTCTAGTCTATTTACAACTCATCGTTTACGCGTCGCCCGCATGGCGAGGTCGGCGTGAAGATGTTCGTGCGTTGAGAGAGGGGGGAGGAGGAGTAGGGGGAGGTAATTGGGTGCCTTTCTTAGGCGATGCAACAAACGAGCTTGTCAGACGGCATCTAAGGACCGCAATGGCAGGCGCCTTCCCCGCGGCGAACTTACGAGTCTTCAAGAACTATCTCCTCCTACGATAAAGAGGTAAATACCGACTTCCGTTCAAGGCCACACCTATGTGTATTTACTCCTTCACTTGCTTCTGTAGAGCAGGATACATAGGCCGAACACCGAGGCGCCTGGAACAGAATGTACGTGAGCACATACCAGCCTTGTTAAGCAAAGGTGAAGCTAAATCGATCTCGAGTTCTAGTCTGTCACATCTTTTCGATACGAATCATCCGCGTGCAGTAAAAATGGACATGTTTTAGATGGAAACTGGAGCAAAGTATATTATCTTGGGCTCACTTCATTTAAAATTACTTTTTCTTTAAATTGTATGCTGATTTCATTAAGTTTTTCAATTCTCAGAGATATATTAGTCCAATCTGTCGTTTAAATTATGGTGAGTGCTTTCAAGCTACAGACTGTATGATTGTCGTGTACGGAAAATGCTATATTCCCGGTAGTCATTCGGAAGGTAATATATAGGTTTCATAAACATTGAAAATGGCTGTGAAAAAGGTTATATGCGCAGGTTGGACATTCATAAACAGATCGATATGACAATATTTAAATGCGCATTTTATGGTTTTAAGCATTTCATCATTAGAAGATGGCGTGACTGGCTGAGCATGTGTTAAATAGCTCATATCAGAGTACAAGAGCATTATAAATCAGTAGAAAATTAGCATTAATAAGTTAGTAGCTAGCAACCTAGCATGCCTCAAATATCATCTGTGCATGCCGCACGACGAGCAATCTTGCAACCCCACTTATGAAACCTTTCCCAATCAAAATAGCACTTTGTTAATTCGTTTAACATAAGTCCAAACTGGTCACTCTTTCTAATTAGTGGATAGGTATAATGCTGTTTAAATAGTCATTGAAAAGCCTTGAAATTCATCGAAACTGTAAACTTTTTAAAAGCCAAAATTAACCCATTTGAAGAGTATACATCTTGACAAAAAGGTTATTTCCTAAGGAAATAAGTTCAATAAAGGATAAATGTGTGTCTGTGCTTTCTGCAAAAATCAATGAAAGTACTCTGCACTAACAAATTAGTTATTTTGATCAGTTCGCTCTTGTTTTTCAAGGCCGGCAATCTAGTAAATTTAAACATTTTATACTTATGCTACAAGCATGCCCTCGCATTCTTCTAAGATAACATTATATTTCAGATCTCTGGGAAATTTTTTAATGAGGCACTTCACTTAATGCCTGCTGAAGGGCTATGTAAAGTATAGTGGTAAGTTGCCAGCATTTGTTACAAAGAAGACCTGAGGAAGAAGTGCAATCCAACTTTAGGTAACCGGGCATCAGATTCTTCAAGGTAAAATCAAAAACTCATCTTTCACCTAGAGTTATTCGGTGGTTAGTATATATATATATATATATATATATATCTATATATATATAAAACTGTTATTTTATAATCCATAAACTAGCCACTTACCATTTAGAACTAAACGCCTGTTAGTAGATTTTCAAATCAATATGCAAAGCAAGATTATATGCAAATGCGAAACTAAACTGATAGTCCCGCTGGAGAACTACGCATTTCTTCCACAGGTCAAAAGATGAACCACCAGCCTGTTTTCTTTATTGATAATAATATTAGCCACATGAATACTCAATAAATTAACTTAAAAAAACGAATTTCCCTTGCAAAATGATAGGTTTTTGAATCCTGCCATGAGTTTCCCACCTATGTTTGACCGTGCCACTCCGACCGCTTGTAGGCTGGTTTCGTTGACGTTTCCTGTTCAAATGGAGCGAGCTGAGTCATAGGGCCATCTGCGATCTTTATCTGTTTACGTGGACTAGAAGTTGATGAGTAGCTCTATTGGGAAAACCCCTTTCTCAGGATGAGTCATGTCATAGGAAGCCACATGTATAAGCCACCACGCTGCCATGACATGCAGCGTGGGCCGTGGTTGTGGCCACAGATCTAATTGGTCCCTGTGTGAGAGAAGTCCTTCTGTTCTTTCTTCTCAAGCAAATGGTATAAATACACGCAGTGTTTGAGTTAGAATTGCTCGCCATTTGTGAGTTCAATTTGCTGGTGACGATTTTCCTCTCTTCCTCCCCCGTGTTGGCTTTAGGGAAAAAACACGGCCCACGCGGGTCCTAGCAAGTTTATCTGTTAGAAGCCTTTTATGTTGTCTAAGACGGGCCTGCAGTAATCAGGGAGTAATTGCGAATATTTTTGCTTCGAGACGAAAAAGTGTGCTCTGAAGTTTGTTACGTTTAGTGTTAATCAAGCCGACTGTGTTGCTTGATATTCAGTCAGTAACCCCTCTCTGGCAACGATCACAAACCCGCCATTTTTTCAGACGCGAAAACATGACTGGGTTAATGAAAGAACCAACTCCGAGTCAAAAATTAAGCTCCCACTCCCACAAAGGGAACGTCATATGTTCAGTTTGAGATGTTGCTTCCGGTCACATGTTGCAGTCTTCCTGCCAGAAAATATAACGACACTCAGCAGCGACAGAGTCTTCCAGTGTATAAACCTTTCTTGGATATTTTTTGGTCCAGCTTTTGAGTCTACCAGGCTGAGGTGTATTCCAGTCATGTCATCCACTGTGGCACCTCGCCTAACCTTGGAAACCTACTGAGAACATGGCAGTTGTTTCACGTGCTCATTCAAACAGCAACGACTTACGAAGGCAGCTAACGGGGACTGACGTAAGAGCATCATGAACACACCCAGCAGGTCAGATCTCTCAAGAATTCGATGTGAGTTTATCAGTGCCCATCACGTCAATGGATAGGCCTCTAGTCCACTTCAGTGTGCTTGAGCTTATACAAGCGTTGTAAATGCCGTAAGGCGCTTTTAGTACGTTTACCATAGCATATTTAGTTAACAGAAAACGTGCAAAAAGAGTTCTTTATAATCATTTGGTCGGCTTATTTTGTTTTCTGGGAATATTCACATAGAAATGGGTATATTTTGGACTTAACTAATCTTTACATTATAATGTTTTAAGACTGCTGAATAACTTTTGATAAAGCATCCTAGCTGAACATTTCTTAATGCTGTTTATGAAGTCAACAAAATGTTACACACCTACTTCCACATTTTATGCTGACTATAGAAAATTTTGTGGATAACTTGGGGAAAAATATGCTATTATTTCCACGAAAGTTTTGGAGGTTACTGGACGAGAAAATGCAGTGGCAGGTTTAATCAAAAGTATTTGGATCAGAACCGTTTAGGAAGAGAAGAGGTGAAGCCAGTAGAACTTGTTTACTTTATACAGAAACTAAGTAGCTGTCTGAATCCCCGACGCGCTGCAGGCCCGGGACCTGCACGCCTGTCTGTCTGCTAGCGTGTTGTGGACATGAATGTGTAATCGTCATGCGAGAGTGAGTCACTGGCTGTTTGAGCAACTGCTTGGCACGTACCAGTATACGGCTGCTGTGATTGGCTGTCCCAGAGGCGGATAGATGAGTGCTCCCACGTGATGGCCTGCGGGCTTTGCGCTGGTGTTGGACGGCGCTACCAAAACAACTGTTTCCCGGCATACTGGCAGTAAAGTAAACGCTCGAAGACCCCTATTTCTTGTAATTATCCAAGGTTATCCATAACCAAGGCTTCGGTAATGCTGGTTGACGGTGACTGCTCGGTTTGAAATGACCATTCCCATTACCTTTGTCGTTGTCTGTACTCCGTCTTTGTTTTGTGACTGCCTGTGAGGGCCCTAAACGGGCTCACTATCTTTAAATGCCCCTTTCCACGATCTAAGTAAAGCCCCATATCACTGGGAAATACACTTGCAAGATTATGGTCTACAAGTTTTTTTAGTATTTCTTTGCATGGCAAACCAACTTTGAAGCTTCGTTTCCCAAGAACAACTACGCTGGATTGATTGAATGCCCGACAGGTTTCGGCGGTGTGTTACTAGATGAGTGGCCGTATAACCAGATCAATTTAATTCGAAAAAAAATCGTTTTAAATTAAATATACGGGAATCTCGGTTGACAAGTTTAATCTGTGCTGGCACCAAGCTCGTCATATAAAAAGGAGCTATTCAAACTGCATCAGTTAATTGATGAGCTGCATTTACCTCATGACCCACGCTATGGAAGCAAGACTTAAAAGAAGAACTAAGCACACACACATACACGCACTAACAACTCGTTACCTGAGCGCAAACTCATTAATCAAAACAAATTTTCTGCAAGCAGCTCGCTCGTTACGTAAATTGCTCGTATATGGGGCTGCTTGTCATCCGAATCTCTTCTGTACTTAGTTTTATGACAGGTATTTACCCGGAACATATACTTTCGCACGAAGCGGGCTAAGCGCAATTCCTAATTGCTACTTCTGTCACTTTAATAAAAGGAGAGGCATGTACACTGACACTATATAATTTTTGATATCTTTATTATTGGCGTAAACATTGCTTACAAATAGAAGTATCTGTAAGCTGCAGAAAAAAGTGAAATCGAACGCTTGTTTCCTTTTTTTCTGCCTTGTAAAGGTCACCATTTAAAATTTCTATCTAAAAAGACACTTTATTATTTTCGAGAATTTCTCATTGTAAGGAATCCTACTATAAAGCTGGTCACCAGGCCTTTTCCAAATTCATCCCCTCCCCCCGACCATGTCTAGTGGTCGAATGCTCGAATGCTTCTTTTTTAGCCAATTGGGTTTCATCAACAGCCCGCGAAAATGCTCTCCCCTGAAAAAATGCAGTGCTTATACGGCAGCTGAGTAGTCTATCAAACTCTACAAGCAGGAGGCCCCAAATGAGTGTATAGCATGATTTTTGAACATTTATTAGTGCAATATTAGGAAAGGATTGTCTGAAATGTACAAAGTGTTTGTTTTGGGTAAGAAGCAAAACACAACACATTGTAGCTGACGCAGTCATGGGGAAATAAAGTTGATCTAATGGGTTCACTTTCAATAGCAAGATGTGATGGTCGTGGGCAGGGGATGCACCGATTTCATATCTGAGTTCTGATGGGCTGAGGTGGGCAACCTAGATGATGCTGAAGACGAGGATGTTAGCAAGGCGGAGTCCGAACTGTCACTGCGTTTCTTTGATCTAGCCATGTAGTCCTCCGACTCGTCCTCTGAGACCTCTACCAAGCCGTAGTTCTCGGGTACTAGATGATGCGCCGCAAACATGAAGACATTGCCCTCATCCGAGATGTGACTGCAGTAATTACCATCAGACTTGACGACCTTCATGTCGTAAGCCCAATTTTTATCCAACTTGCTTCCAAGCATAGACTGCTTCAGAGCTTCCATGCCTTTGACGTCATCTCGTGGACTTTCGTCGAGATCGCCAAGGAAGCCGACTGGCATTTCCACGATCAGAGGTGGGTCACGGCGTTCTATTCTAGATCCTGATTGTATTCCGGGGCAGGTCCTCTGAGGAGCTACCTCGTGGGCCTGGATTAAGTTCGTTTTAACCGGTTGTCTGCTCGACTCTGTTTTGTCCTGCTCCTCATCTTCGCTCTCGGAGAGCAGTACTCTATTCAGCATGGAGCACGCCCTCTGAGGAGGAACTTCATCAGCCTGGATTACTTCCGTTTTGAGATTTTGTCTACTTAACCTTGCCGCTTCATTCTCGTTCCCCTTCTCTTCATCAGCCTGGATTACCTCCGTTTTGAGATTTTGTCGACTCAACCTTGCCGCTTCATCTTCCCTCTCCTCCTCTTCCTCCACATTGCCGTTCTCGGAGTACTGTACTCCACCAGATGTGGTGCTCACCTTCTGCGTAGATGCGTCAAAAGCCGGAATTTCTTCCGTTTCGATCGTTTGTCCCATCAACTCTGCTGGATCAAATTCATCATCTTCATCATCTTCGTCCTCATCATCCTCAGAATCAGTTTCACTGTCCTCCTGCTCGCCCGCAGAGTCATAATTGAAAGGAACAGCCGAATTCTGCAACTCTTTTTTGCTTGGTTTGACCAATTCCTCCAGCGATCTCGGGGCCTGCTTGCACTCGGTCTGTGAGTCTTCTGTCTCGACGTCATTGAGGGGGGCTGCGGATCGTTGAGATTCGACCCGTGTTTGCTCCATACTGACAGGCCTTGGAGCCTCCTGCTGGTAAGCGTCATTGTTTTTGGCGCGGCTGAGCTCCGCTGAAAATTTCGAAACACTGTCAACACATGTAGCCTCATCTACTTGCGAAGTGATCCTTTTGTCAGCTGAGTTGCTGTCACCCAGCTTGCCTTGTCTCCTCTTCTGGATGGCGTCGCAGATGGCCGATGCCTGTGCCGGTGTTTCCATGGTTAACATCAAGTAAGCTAGATATCCGCTAGTCTTCTCCGGAATCACCAAGACCACAAGACACGGATCACGGGCGAAGATGAAGTAACGATAGATTTCTAGGTAGGGGACGCGCAGTTTCCAGGGTTTGCCAGTATCAACTACGTTTTTTCGCCTCACCACCAGGTAGGTGACTGAGTCGAACACCTTGCATTTATAGGGTTTTTTTATGGATCTCTTTGAGACAGCCTCGACGGCCTCAATCGCGGTGTCGATAGTGATCTCCTGTCCTTTGGGTATCGGCACGTAACCACTCAGGAGAGCATGCCCAAACACGATCCTCTTCTTCGACTTCTTGTCCTTCTTCTTGGGGTGAGTTTTAGTTGTTGGCATGACTGCTTAAGATAATGAGACCGTTGATGTGGTGGCGAGTATTTATATCCATCGAGCGTGTAGTGTTGGCTTGAGTTTCATGAGAACCAATTGAAGATCGTCTTGGCTACCTACTAAACCGCCAGTTAGGGGCCGAAGTTGCATGCGCGCATTCGCTGGTGACTTAGTGTGCGCAATATGCTGCAGCTGAGCTCATAAAACAAAGCAGCCATTTTTTGCGGGTAAATTAAATTTGTTCATCGATGTGGGGAAACATTAGATACCTTAGCAGCAATCCACCGCTAGAGCAGGTCGCTAACTACAGAGCCTACATTAGGACTGTTTCAAAGTTTAACATCTTTTATTTTGAGCCAAAATGCGTATTAAGCTGCGATCTGAGAACACACAAGGAGTAAATCTAGCCAACCATACTCGACTAAGTGGATGGGGGAGGGTGTGTATATTGACTCATCTCTAAACCTGAATTTCATTGGCTGCCTGGCTTCTGTTAAACTACAGGTCGTTAGAAAGCGTAGGCTGTGCGATTATTTTGAGTCCTTTCGCTTCTATCTGAAGAAAGAACATGACTCGAGCATGTACCAAGGCGCGACATGAAGTATTCTGACTTCACTTATAGAATTTATTTTAACTAGCGAGCGTTCATCATTGGTTCACCTTTTCTAATGCCGACCATGGGTTCGAAGAGAGGACCAACGTTCACCAGACGCCACACTCAATACGGCCATACGTTTAGGCAATTGAGAAGTGAGGCAGCAGAGTAACTTCTACCTGATCTGCTTCGACTTTCCACTCCAGTATAGTTAAGGAGGTAATCATTGACAGTCAGGACCTAACAAGGAAAAAGTATAAAGGAAAACCGGTGGATGTCATTTGCCTCTTTATTAAAGTATTTTTAGCGGACTCAAAAATATTTTGAGTTAAAAAGCAGGCTTCAAGTACCTATGGATACCCACATTAAAAAAACTTGTAACGGTCTTAAAATTCCATTTTTTGGCAATGATCACGTAAACAACGCATAAGCTTAGGGACCGAACACAATGCCTGGGGCTTCGTCCGAAACTCCAGTTAGATTAAGGTCATGTTTCAGATTATGGATTATGTTTACGTACACAATTGGGCTTATGAGTAGGGTTAAGGATAGGATAAAGATTAACTGCAAAAAAAAAGTGGAGAGTTAAGTTAGGGTTACTACCAAAACCGCAGTTTAGGTTTATATCAGAGCTGGTGGCGAGTTTTGTACAGCTCTATACTACGAAAGCAGCCTTCAAGAGCTTATGGATGTTGGCAGTATAAAGAGTTTTATAACTGTTTTTGAATTACAATTTTTTGTCAAAGGTCACGTATATGGTGTTGTAACAGTGACAGCTGTCGTGTCGCTGGCTAAGTACGCCTTGTTTTTAAAACAGGAAAGAACACAACGGGGAGGGCTAAAACGGGAAATGCACCCGGCGGGGTTTATTATCTTCAAAATCCGAAGTTGCTGTCTGGGATGACAGTTGTGTCGCTGGCCTTAACGCAGCGGCTGGCCGCGGAACGAACCCCTGGCTGGAGGCGTACGGCGTCCAATCACACCTGACAGTGTCTGTAAGGCCTTATTACTCCAGATGCCACCCCCTGTGTGTGAGATGTGATGGTTGCTTATAAGTGCTCGTCAGGCAAGTTCAAGTGTAGCATGACTGGTGAGTGTCGAGTGACGAGTGTCGAGAACTGAGGTCACTTACTACGTGGAGCGTCTAAATGGCTCTTTATGAACTGCAACTAGGTGGACAAGCGTGTGAGCTCACGTGCGTGTGCGCACGTGTGTGTGTTTCCGAAGAGCTAGGCGGTCACTATGCCGTGGAGGAGAGAGTGAGGTCGACCATCGGCGCGTTCCCCTCCTCACTATAATAGATCTGAATGCACTTGAATCTATCACGGTGCGCTAACAGCCGTGGTCTGGAGGGTTTGCCAAATGACGGGAAAACTCAGGCCCCCTACGTTTCTTCTTTTCTATACTTCATCTCCTCCCCTCTCTCTCGGCCCGTCTGCGTTCCCCCCTCGCCTCCTCTCCCTATCTCCCTCTTTCCCTTTTTCTTCTTTCCCCTTCGTCCTTTCCCCTCCCTCTTCCTCTTCTTCTTCTACTTCATTTTCCTCCTCTTCTTCTTCTTCTTTTCGTCTTCTGCACGTTCAAAATTGCAAAGTTCACCAATTGTCTCTTGCTCTCCTTTCAGCCCCGCCCACGGACGCCAACTGACGACGGAGCATGGGCAGTGCCTTTCAGTCCTTGACTGACTGGTTACCCCTCTCAGGAGGGTGTTGGCCCAGGCTTCATCCAGGGCTGCTCTCACCCTTCTTCGATCCAATGGTCTGTATGCACATGCAATGCCAGTCTTCAGCCAACCACGGTCCCTGCGGCCTGGAAGGCGCCGGCACTTTCTCTCACTTCTGATTCCCTGTTGGTGACTGCGTTCGCGCTCCCACTGGTTTTCAGGCCCCACTGCGGGTGCCCGAAAAGCTAGGCGGTCACTATGTGGTGGGGGAGAGAGTGAGGTCGACCTCGGCGCGATTCTTCCCTCACTATAATAAATCTGAATGCGTCTGAATCTATCACGGTGCGCTAAAAGCCGTGGCTTGGAGGGTCTGCCAACTGACGGGAAAACTCGGCCCCCACGTAGCTGCTCCTACTGTACGCGTGTATCTGTGTGTGCGTACGGGAGGAGAGGGAGGACTGAGAGTCAGGCTGCAATGGCTCCCTCTTAATGTGGCCTTTATGGCGCTTCCGCGCAGGCAGGAGCATAGCTAGCGAGTTGGCTGATTCAACTGTGCGCGTTTTGGGTGGTTACCGCGCCAGCCATCTACACACTACCTCATCCCCGGTCTTATTGACTTTGTCTTTACACCGGATACGGAGGTGGGAGTGGTGAGCGAGTGGGTAGATTCTGTGCGAGTCTGCCTAAACTCCTGTTTTCTCTCGCACGAGTTCTCTGCGTTGCTCCTGCTTGCTGTTGCTTTCGTGTTGCTTGCCCAGCTTGCCTCAGTGTCTGCTGCGGCTTGCATCAGTGTTTGCTGCGGCTGTTGGAGCACGCGGTGCCCATCGTCGAAATCTACGGGAGAACAGTCGTTTGTGCGAGGGAATGACCGGTCGAGCGGTTGAAGGTCATCACGTGGGGGCAGTTCATTGGTGAAAGCATATGATCTTGAGACAGTCTGCATTGAAGAAGGAATCATTGTGGCAGTGGGCCACAGGCACAATGCCTCAGGACAGCCTGCAGGGTTATGCTGGCATTCAGTTAGACTGGCTCCTAACATATGGTCTTACAAACAGGACATAAGTGCGGAAAAATTCGCAATACCTATGGCTCTGCACAAACTTCTAGACAGATTAGTGCTCAGTGTTTAGGTTTACGGTTATGAGTACGCTGTGGACTGGGAGCGAGAGTAGGATTACTGTTTGCTGTCTTGCTGAGGCTTAGGGTGGAGTGGGGTTAATATAAAGACTCTAGTTTAGTTTTATATTAGGGCACATGTCAGGGTTAGAACAGGGAAATATGTACCTTTTCTGGACTTAGGAGCAGGGCCACGCATTTTTAAATGGAGCCGCCATTTTTTCTATCCTTCATTTGCGTGGACCTATTCCATACGTCCCTCGGTTGGTCTAGTTCGTCCAGCATGTACTGATTATTACCCCACTTTGTTTATTTGGCCCACAATAATGAGGGTATAAGTGCTCGACCCTAGCCTCTTTTTGAAGGACGTCCAACTTGGCCTAAATATTTCGACTCATTCAAGGAAGCCTCTTCATGACATCTACAGTTACAGTCTTTGGCCATTACGTATAGTCTGTGGTCTTCGGCTGTATTGTGGTCTGTGTGCTCAATTCATCCGGTGTATGGCAAGCTATTTTCCCGTTCTTGTTTTTCGTTCTCTTTCTTTGTTCCTCTTCATATCTTCTTTCCTCTCGCTCTCTCCCTCTTCCTGTTCCCCTGCACACCTTAATCTACAATGCTCATCTCCGATATGTTTTACGTTTCATCGCTGCGCTCATCCCACCCCAGGCGACCGACAGTTAGACGGTGGCCTGTTGATAACGGTGAAGCGGGAGGGGGGGGGGGGAGAATGAGGTCAACTCTTTGCGCATGTCCTAACCCACTAAAAACAAATATGATACGCTTGAAACTGTCGTGGCACGCAAAAAAGCCGCTGCAATTGGCACACGTGATGAATTTTGGTCTCGCCAGCCGTCTGCACTCTCCCCCATTTCCGGCTTTCGTGAAATTTTCTTGATAATCCGGTCCCGTGTGGTAATAACGAGGGAGTGGGGTAGGTTCTCCGCGATTATATTTTGGCTGTACATCTGCCGGGAGCCACCGCCTTGCTTCAACTCGTTGTAGCCCCTTCTGGATATAATCAAAATCAATGGTCAAACTACGCATGCTGAATTCAACGTGAATTCAATTGAGCAAAAATCTACATGCAACCGAAAGATCACAGAATTGGCATAATGGCCAAAGACTCTTACTATCGGCATTATAAACAATCGTCCAGGCATCAATCTATAAGTTAGGCCAAATTGGACTTTCTTCAAAAAGGCACTAGTTTCGAGCGTAAATAATCTTCATATTCATCTTATAAATTAGCAGACTAACAGCCCAGCTACTAGTTAAAAGTTCCAGACACGTGCCTCGCTGGTATGTTTCTGCAAATGGACAAAATAAAGAGAGAACCGGCTCATCAGTGAGCACGATATTATATCTGGAACCCGAATATTCGTGCATATTAATTTATGCTATGGGCACACGGCCCTCCACTCAGCACGCAGATGGGAGACCTTTGCGAAGCGAGAGTCATCCGCCTACGCCCAGCTGAAATTCCTGTATCGGTCCCTTGATGAGAATGCTCTTCCGAAAAGCCTCAGGTATAGACAGCCCCTGAACACTGACCTTTGCCGACGGACCATGGCAGATTGCAAGAAAAGAATGGTTAGAGTGATGATAAGAGATTGCCACGACCGCATTCACAAGTACCGACGACTGATTGAGTAGCACTCCTCAGCATGCCAATCCATCCTCACAGCACACGAGTTGGGAACTCTCGAGGCGATGATCCTGGTCAATGCACGGCAGCACCGAAAATTACGCGATGACCAGTTGACAGTCAAATTTGGACAAATCAGCCCGCCAAAGCAACCCTCTTCTGAAGGGGTCCTGGTTCACAACTTGTATTCTCGTCCTCTCACTCCGCGTTAACTAGCGGTTCTATCATACGACGCAAAATTCAGCACGACAGATGCACGACCAGAAGACTTTGTCGCATCTTTTGAGTCGGCACTCCAAAAATGCGAGGCAAACGAGGAGTGTAAAAACGCCATGTGGCAGCAGGTTGCAACTTTACTCCTCCAACACAAAAGCCAGATGACCATTTCCAATTCAGAAGAACGTGAACTTCTGAAAATACAAAAATGAAGGATATTGTCACGCTGCCCGCAGACAAAGGACGTTCGACTGCCGTTATGAATAAAGAGGAGTACGAGACTAAAGTGCACAACCTCTTGATGGACAAGGAGTCCTATGTGCCCTCGACGACTAAAGAACTCAAAAAATTCACGAACAATATCAACAAGACGATCGATGAACTAAGAAAGGCAGTAGTCCTCACGAAAAGGGAGGCGCTATCTGCAAAGGCATGTGATACTGCGATGGCACGTTTCTACGGCCTACCAAAGGTCAAGCCAATGGGGCTTTACGTCCCATCGTATCCTTAAGAGGCACTCCAACCTTTGGATTGTCAAAGTGGCTTTCACAGTGACTAAGTTTTCTCACAAAGAATTCAGAATGGACAGTAAAGTCGGCTATAGATTTTTTGATCCGCATCCAACACCTGGAAGTGCAGGCAGACGAGGCGATGGTGTCGTTTGATGTGGTCGCATTGTTCACCTCAATTCCGCCCGATCTAGCTATTGACACTATCGACGGCCTCCTCCGCAAAAAATATGAGGAGACCGAACAAAAACTGAAGCGGGTGCATATCATAGAGCTCCTGGAACTGTGTCGTCCAACTTACTTCACATTCAACGACCAGGTTTACCAGCAAAAGAAGGGAACTCCGATGGGCTCGCCTCTGTCTGGGCTAATTGCCGAAGCCGTTTTGCAGGGGCTAGAGCAGGTTGTTTTTAACTCCCATCCCCCAAAATTCTGGGCCAGGTATGTTGCCAACACATTTGTTCTAATCAAAAGGAGCGACGTGCCGACCTTCAAGACACGACCAAATTCCATCTTCCCGGACATACAGCTCACAATGGAAGAGAAGGCCGATAACAAGTTGCTCTTCCTCAACGTTCTAGTCACAAGGCTGACGGATGAAAAGATAAGGACGACGGTGTACCGTAAGGCGATCAACACTGCGCGTCCCCTTCACTTCAGAAGTAACCACCCCGTCAGTCACAAACGCAGTTGCGTCAGGACTCTCTTCCAGCGGGGAAGTACCTAAATACCCTATTCGAGGCTAATTGTTACCCGAAGTCCTTCGTAAACAGGTGTCTCAGGAAATTACGCTCTGAGGTGTCGACCGAAGAGAAACCGAAGTTCTCGCTGTCAATTCCCTGTGTGAAGAATGTCTCAGAGGCGACTGCAAGACTGCTGAAACCGTTTGGGATTGGCGTGGCTCACAAACCGGCACTAACTATCAGACAACGGGTTATGAGGCCTAAAGATCCACTACCAGTGACCGAACAATCAGCGGTGGTCTACAGCATCCCTTGCCAAGATTGTGATGCGAGGTATGTCGGTGAAACTGGCAAACGGCTTGACACAAGGTTGAATGAACACCAGCCCGCAAGCGACCGCGAAGACGAGCATTCTCGGGATTGTGGCCACGTGAAGCAGCGCAAACACGTTTTCGCCTTTGAAAAGGCAAGGGTGATCGGCAAGGCCAGTGACAAAATGGCTAGTCTAGTGCTCGAAAGCTGGTCATCGACTGGCACACTCAACAGAGCCATTGAGTTAAATCCTGCCTACCAAGCCATCCGCGCAAGGCTCACACCCGCACAAAATGAGACACTAAGGTGGGAGAGTGGCGACACAAAAAACCGACAGTCCGCCACAATGAGTAGAGTTGGCATCCGGCGCGAGTCACATGACCGGCGTGGTATGGGTTCTCACGAGAGCAACTATGAGACCGCGAACGAGGGGGAGGCCGACGCAGGCGCACGCGAGGACGTAAATGCGGGGGAGTCAGATTCGGATGGAGAGGCCGACGCAGCGCCGATAACAGTGGAGAGGATAACGCCAATCAATAGTCAACGGACGTAGGAGCACACGGACATGGGTGCAGCACCCGTCTCGCGGCAAGACGCATTAGTTCAAGGCCGGCAGCGAGCCGCAGGATCGGAAGTTTGAATTACGATACCTCCAGCGTCTCTTCTTGGCCAACGGAGATCCTCGAAATTTCATCGAACGCAGCAGACAGGTCCGATCGAATGGAGAGCCGGCAACCGAACAACCGAAATTATGGCGCGCGCTACTATACATTGACGGCGTTTCGGAGGCAGTCTGACGTGTATTAAAATCCCTGGGGATCGGCATCGCCCACCGACCAGAGGCAAAAATACGACATCTCGTCATGCGGCCGAAGGAACCCCTGCCCCGAGGTGAAAACACAAACGTCGTTTACCGGGTCAAATTTGATTCCTGCGCGGTCGAATATATCGGAGAGACTGGGAAGCGGCTGCAGACCCGGATGGCAGAACACAGCAGGGCTGTAGATACGATGCAGCGACTTTCGTTGGTGGCGGAACACTGCGCAAATTCCGGACACAAATTCGCTTTTCAGAATGCCGAAATTCTGGTTCGAGGAAATGACCGCGTGGTGAGGGAAACAATCGAGGCCTGGCACACTGGTATAACCTCCATTAACCGCTGTGTGTCGCTTCCCACAGCCTACCAAGCCCTCCGAAAGAAACTCAATGAAGGGAAAAGTGAACACCAACTTAGACGGAACGTGAATCCGGGCCCTCACGAGCCCATGGTGGACACACAAGTAACCGCACCACAAACAGACGGAGCAATCATCAACTTAACCGCTTCATCCGCTCATTCTGTAGGTGCGAAACCAGATGGACGTGCTAAGACAAACGGGGTCATCGGACTAGGACGACAACTTAGATCAATGACAGCGGCGCAGGCGCGAACAGCAGAACCCGACGCTAATCTGGGCCCCTGCGAGCCCATGGTGGACACACAAGTCGCCGCGCCACGATGGAACAGAGCAATTATCAGCCTAACCGCTTCATCCGCTCATCCTGTAGGTGCGAAACCAGCTGGAAGTGTGAACACAAACAGAATAACTGGCCCAGGACGGTTACTTAGATCAATGAAAGCAGCACAGGCGCGAACAGCAGAATCCGACGAGCGACCCCTTGATTGAGACTAATCCGCTTCAAGGCGTCAATGATTAAGCATACCTCCGATTTCCCGCCCCCCCCCCCTTCCTTTGCATTGGCTTAAACCCTTTTGACCATGATTGTCACCTACTATGACTACTGTGAGGCGCGGTACAACCCCCACCTCTGCTGACGGAAGTCTGTACGCTTTTGAAACGTCAGGAAAGTAAAACTATGGTTCCCGTGATCACCTCTTCTTCTCATATATATATATATATATATATATATATATATATATATATATATAGCAGTAAGTGGTGTATGACAGCATCTGGGGATAACTTGATACAGAACTGTTTCGGGCTTATTAGCCTTCATCAGCCAAGCATAACCCTGAACACCAGCTGGTCGGACAACACAAACAAACGCACTCACAGACGGCGCTGTTGGTCCACCACTGGTGTCTATCAGATAGGTCATAAGCACTTTATCGAACCGCAGTTCATCAGCGCCTCGCCACCCGTTGGGGACCTCTGACCACCACATGAACTTTGTTTGGTTCGGAAGCCTATTCGATCGGTGATCGCAAATTCTTAAGTGTATATATATATATATATATATATATATATATATCAAGGAAATTATCGCGGAAATTATTATATATCAGTAAGGGGGATATGACAGCACTTGGGTGTTACTTGATACAGAATTGATTCGAGATTATTAGTCTTCATCAGCCAAGCATTACCCTAAACACCAGCTGGTCGGACAACACGAACAAACGCACCCACAGATGGCGCAGGTGGTCCACCACTGATGTAAATCTGATGGGTCATAAGCACTTCATCCAACTGCAGTTTATCAGCCCTTTGCCACCGGCCATTTGCTGTCACTGCTAATCGGGTATATATTCATTCAGAAATGTTCGAACACCGATCGAATAGGCTTCCAAACTAAATAAACTTCATGTGGTGGTAAAACGTCCCCAACGGGTGACCGCCTGCCAGGCCGATTCCGGCCAAGTCATAATAGCAGTGAGGGGGGGAGTATGACAGAATTTGGGGGTAACTTGATACAGAACTGTTTTGGGCTTATCAGTCTTGCTCAGCCAAGCATAACCCTGAACACCAGCTGGTCGGACGACAGAAACAAATGCACTCACAGATCGTGCAGTTGGTCCACCACTGGTGTCTATCAGATGGGTCATAAGCACTTCATCGAACCGCAGTTCATCAGTGCCTCGCCACCTTTTATTTGCTTTCACTGCTGATCACGTATATATTCACTCAGAAATGTGCATTTATAGGGTATATCTATGGACTTCTTTGAGGGAGACTCGATGGCCTCAAATGCAGCTTCAATAGTGACCTCCTGTCCTTTGGGTATCGACACGTAACCACTCAGGAGAGCACGCCCAAACACGTTCCTCTTCTTTGATTTCTTGTCCTTCTTCTTGAGGTGAGTTGTAGTTGTTGGCATGACTGCTTAAGAGAATGAGACCGTTGATGTAGTGGTGAGTATTTATATCCGTCGAGCGTAATGTGTTGACTTTGATCGCATGAAAACCAGTTGAAGACCGTGTTGGCTAACCATTGAACCGCCAGTTAGGGGCAGAAGCTGAATACGCGCATTCGTTGGTTACTTGATGTGCGCAATATGCCGCAGCTGAGCTCATAGAACGGATCAGCCATTTTTTGAGGGTAAATTAAATTTGGTCATCGACGTGGGGAAATATTAGATACCTTAGCACAAATCCGCCCACTAGAGAAGGTCGCTAACTACAGAGACTACACTAGGACTGTTCCAACGTCTAAAATCTTTTTTCTGCCAAAATGCAGTTTCACAAAAAGACGATGTGTACTAGGCTGCGCTCTAAGAACACACAATAAGTATATCTAGCCAACCATAATCGATTAAGTGGATGGGGGAGGGTGTGTATAGTGACTCTTCTGTACACATGAATTTCATTGGTTTATGGCTGCCGGTATTAAAAAAGAGTTTTATAACTGTTTTTACACTACAATTTTTGGCAAACCTCACGTATATGGTGTTGTAACGGTGACAGCTGTAGTGTCACTGGCTAAGTACGCCATACTTGAAACCCAAGGAAGAACACAACGGGAAGGGCTTAAAAGTGAAATTCACCCGGCGGGGTTTATTATCTTCAAAACCCGAAGTTGCTGTCTGGGATGACAGTTTTGTCGCTGGCCTTAACCCAGCGGCTGGCCGCGGGACGAACCCCAGGCTTGAGGTGGACTGCATCCAATCACACCTGACAGTTTCTGTAAGGCCTTATTACTCCATATGCCACGCCGTGTGTGTGAGATGTGACGGTTGCTTATAAGCGCTCGTCATGCGAGTTCAAGTGCTGCATGACTGGTGCGTGGATTACTTGAAGAGTGTATATATGTATATAAATTGATGTTGTATTTTACTATACTAACAGCCCAGGCACTAGTTAAAACGCCCAAACGCGTTTTTCGCCCGTATTCTGCAGCCGATTTTCCTTAAATATACTCATGTATACAGCGGAAAGGAAGTTATTTCTAAGGACATTAAATATCTGAAAATCCTTATTGTAGGGCGAGCATACGAAGCCGGATAATGATCGGTGAAAAATGGATGAAAAAAGTCAAACGAGGTGAGTATTTGTTTGAACCTTTTGTGAGCACCTGCGTTGCCACTTCTTATGTCCCCAGTCGTATGTTACGAAGAGAAAAGAGACAAGATAGCAGAGAACAGTTTACTCTAACAGTTTCCGTATGTGCATCAGTTTCTGTGCATGTACCTCAACATCCCAGTGTCCCCGTCGGCAGCTTGTTCTCGTCTGCCGCTTGGTCTCATCTGCAGCTTGGCCTTCGGTCGTCAGCAGCCCGCTCTCCTGTCGGTAGCACTATCTCGTCTCGGCAGTAGAGTGCTCCTTCTATTCGAAGCTAGCAGTCTTTTTTTCCCTCGCTCTTCTGAATGGCCCCTCTACGAGGCGCTTATCTAGGCGTGATGCTTGTGACCTCAGTGCAACACGAGGCGGTCCTGTTACGCGTGCTTTGCCTGTTCTGCCTGAGTTCTTTGTCATGCAGTCTTTCTTTGTTTTCTTGACCTCAGGACACCCATCGGGTGCTAGTAGGGCTCTCAGGGCAATGCACAACTCAGCCGCTTTCTTGTCCGTGTCCACGATTCTTTGGGACGGCTGGCGTTCGTCTGGTCGTGACCTCTCGTCAGTTCTGTTCTCAGGATGACAAAGCTGGTGACTCAGGTGCTAGGCCGTCCTAACCGTATTAACGTGAATCTCTTCAGCTCCTTCCGCGTGCAGCTTCTATGCTACATCTACATTGCGAATCTGAGACTATCTTGGTTTACCGTGGCTGAGAAAGCGACTAGCTGACATATTTACAAGACACATCAGTAGCCCAGTGTGTCATGTGTTTTGTGACTGATGAGTGGACTGGGAGTCAGACGGTGGTAGCTTCTTCTTATCCCCTGATTGTTAAAACCCTTATGCGTGTGTCAAGGGGACCAGGTCCTGCTGTGGAGCACGTGGATTGGTTCGCTGGCCCTCTCAGCCAATGTGCCCAATCGCGCCTTTGATCTTCTGGAATTTGTCATGACATTGGACCCAGGTTGGTGGGGGAAGGGAGAGTGAATTATATGCCATGAAAGTTTTTTATCACTTAAAACTATTTCACGCGCAATTCACTTCGTTGGGCATCATCGAAATTGACAGCCGAACTGTCAAGCACGGTGAATGGAGGACGTGAATACCAAAACTTTGAGAATTGGACTCCAAAAATGAGGTTTATATTTCACTCTCTCCCCTCTAAACTCCGCGAACCCACACATATCTCGAACAGACTTTAACTAAGGCAGTTAACTTTTCCCGAAGATGGCCTCAACTTTAGTGTGTTTTTCCCCATTGACATGATAAGTGCGATTTTCGGTTTCACAAGGTCCTGAATGTTGCTGCCTCATACCATGTTCCGTAGCGTCGGCTTTTTGCCGATTCAGCATAGACATACATATAATTGAAAACAAGCGCAGCAGGCTTTATTGAGTTCAACAAATTTAGCGACGGCTTTTCAACCGCATCTTATTGTTGTATGAGTCTGATAACGTTCAGCAGCATATAGCAGAGTGAATTTCACAGAATACCAATGTATAACAGCAAGCGCTAATACAAGCCAAATAAAATCACTGTCTGTTTTGATTTTACTTTTATTATTACTTTTATCTCCTAGCATCTGGCGGTCGAGAACACTGTATTTTTTCTACTCAATAAATATGTTTAAAAGTAGAATCTCCTCGGACACCCCCAAGTACTTCAGCTTCTAACCTTCTGTCTCCGAACATACTTCACGTCTGACGGAAAAGTTTACGAGCAGGTCTTTGCCAGTTTTGGGACTTAACAAATATGACCTAAGTACTGAATCTTCAATAGGATCCCACCTCCCAATAAGCCATAAATTTAGTCGGGTTATGGACGCTATATTGGTGTGTTGGTATGCCCTGCAATGCATGAAAGGAAATATTGCCAAATTTATGTATATTTGACTGGCGTTAAGAAGAAATGGCCACCCACGCAGCTTCGTCAACCGATGCATACGCAGACTAGACGACAGACTAAATCCCACTGACCTCAGATGTTGTAAAACGCCCCCGCACGTCACAAAGACCAAAACCCTCTTGCGTCATTTGGATCTAGCGTTGCAACTGTGTATGCTTCTTCGCGAGGGGATTTGTTGACTTCGTTGCAGAAGGAAATGCAGTGGAATCCCACTGTATGTTCCAGAAATTGTTTAAATAATCTAATTATTTTGCAAGTAAAATAGCGCGCAATAAGTAAATACACATATATTGAAGTACAATTTTTACTCACTCATATTTTATCAGAGTTGATTACTTTGAGCATTTTTAAAGGACTTATACTTTATAGTTTATTCGGTTTCTAAATATTCCGTACAGCAATATGGTGGGTAGAAGCTCGTCTACTTCAACTTATCTGGGGTCCAACTTACTGTTCTGGAGGAAGCCTGTATAGTTCGCAGCGGTTCATGCTGTATACACCTTTAATTTACATGCAGAAAAACTTTATTTTATTTGTTTTCTTTAACTTAGTTATCTTTGAATACAGTTTTTAGTCTTTTATTATGTTTAATATTTTTTTAAATTTTAGATATAGAATATTTTTTAAATAAGGTTAGTTTATCTTACTATACTTTATGTTTTTAGTTAGTCGATTTGGGTTTTGATCAGTAATTTCCCAATATTTTCGCAAATGTACATTTAAATTATCGCGCGCTTCTTTTTTAACGAAAATTTGGGCAGTTTAATAACTAATCCTGTCTTTCCTACTTTTATCAAACATTTATTTATGTTGCATTTCCTTTGTATTGCCCATACTGCATAGTCTTTCTGTCACCAGTTCCATATTACAGGACGATGTGGATTATTCATGCTGATCTGGGACCTAAACTAGGATTCTGCTGGATATGCTCTTCACAAGCAGGGCATGTTGTCCATAGAACGCCCAACAAATAAGAAACGTTCTGCAATTACTTGATTACTTCAAAGCGGCTTGGTTGTAGCCCTCTTCTTGAGTAGTCCCAATTTTCTGATGTGATTACTAATTATTTTCATTAAGAACAGTGGCAAATGCCACCTATTGGTGTTTTTGACATGCATTCAAAAATAGTTCTTCATATAAAACGAAAAATTCGTCACCTTGATTATTAGTGGAGCGTTTTTTCGCTCTTTATATTCCATTCCACGCTCTGTGACTACTTTTGAGCAAGCCTGCTGCTTGTTTTTAATCTGGTCAAATTGTAAAAAGTCGCTGCCTGAAGACCTGAATGCTGCAAGTCATATCGAGGTGTTTCAAAGTTATTAAGATTAACCCTAACGACTGAGATCTTCCGAGCCCGGTTCCTTATAAGAGGATAAAAGTCTTGGGAAAGCCAGAGGGTTAGAAACAATATATTGTGTACAGAAGATTTGTGAGGAAGTTGCCACTCGGTCTAGCAGAGAGCTCAACCGTAAGGACCGTGTGAGAGCGCGGGATCGTCACAGCGGCCAACGACGCTGCCTGCGTCCGCTCAGAGCGGGCTTTTTGTGAGTCAAATCTGGAGTGCGTGTGTACGCTCCAGTCACGCGAGGGCGAAGGTTGCGCGTCGTATGCGGACATGGGCCACTGCGCTAGATCGAGCGTGACTAGGCGACCAAGATTGCCACTAAGAGGCCTCTTCTGTGGCGTCACGAGTTAGGAAGACGGCGGGCAACAGCGGCCACTACAGTCCCATAAAAAAACTTGAGATAGCAACATGGAATCTTCTTCCTACAGTTTTAATCAAAAATGTCGCAAAAAAATTCCACTGCAGATGTCCGTGATTACTGCTTCTTTCTGCGACCGTCCGCCACACAGATGCTTTGAATCACTTTAAAGGAAACTTTGCGTCCTTCTTCGTAACTTCGCCAGATTTGCACTTATGATGCTTTTCGTGGTGGCAGCGAAGCCATGATAACCCCATATTCGAATGTGCAACGTACACAGTCCTACAACTGCTTAATCTACAGTTTTAATGAATGCAAAATGCCAGCCAATTTTCCATAGTAAAACATTTATCACTACGAGTTCAAACCATAGTTTAATTTCTCCTACTTCGCATGGAATGTGCGCCAAAGAGGTTTCCTTTGTAATCATCGGGGGAAACATGCAACAGAGAATTCATTGGCTTTGAGACCTAATTTTTCCCCAGTAACAAATGTTTGAGGAAAGAATGTTGAAAGACATCTTTCCCGCGTGCAAATTTGAAGATTGCATAGACAGCAGAATTTGCTGGAACCAATAAATTTCGCGAGTGCTCTTCAAATGCAGCCTCTCGCTGCACAACATGAATAACGTATGGGCGAATACAAAAATTTAAATTCTTACAGAAAAAGCCAATGCAAACAGCAAGGTCATAGGAGATGGTTATGGAAGTTAATTAGTCACTTAAGCAATTTAAAACACTGTGGAAATTAAAAGCGAGGAAATATGATTCGGCAAAATGGTAGCCAGGCCAATGTGCAAATCAGATAGCTGGATGTTACCAAAACAAACTTAGGTAACCTACGCGCTCTAAAGGCTTGCATAGGTCGGGTTTTAACTGCCCTATAGAGGCTGCCTTCAGGTAGCGCAAGGTACGAGTTGGTCGTGCCCGATGAAGTAATCGTAAGGATGTAAGGATACAGTGACCCGTATCAAGCAGATGTTCAGTAATAGATGAACTAGGAATTCGGTTTTCCTATTTTTATATCCATTCAGGCAAATGCTCTTTAGATGTAGCTGCCAGTTGCCGTTGCATTCTTGCATTCGCAAGCGCGCCTAAATTCATCGACACAGTGTGGAGTAGCGTGAAGGACTCCTTCGCACGTAGAATTGGTAACTTCTTTGTGGGATTGCAAAATATGATTTTGGCCACAAAGTGTGTCATTTCGATGGTTCTAAGTAGGTGTCGCTTGACAGCATTTAAGTGTTGTCCTCTTTAAAGGAACGCTGCAGTTTTATACCTTCATCTAACTTGGAGTAATCCTAGAGTCTGTATGCGTGGACTGAAAGTTTACATTAATGTTTGGGCTGAAGTCCATCAGCGTGCCGGTAGGCAGTCAGTAGTATAATCCTCGTAATGATTGACCATAGACTCTTAAATATACTGATTTACTCCAAGTTAGAGATTTAATTTTGTGGAAAGTAAAAACTAATATTTATAAAAGTGAAGTATCTAACAGAGAGCACACAGATAATTTTGGGCGACCCACTGATGAGCCCATATCCTCGTAGCTGCAAACTATTTTTGCAGAACACATGCCTGGGTTTTTAGTTACTATCTGTGTTGCCATTACGGTAAATAGTTAGTAAACACTAAAGATAAGTAATTAAAAGGAGCATCAGCAGTTGCCCTTTCTGCAAGTGCAGTAAATGTGTTTGTTATGTCCCGCACGTGGTACTTTGAAATAGCATAAACGGTGAGATAGCCGACCATGGTCCCTAAAGCCCGGACGAAAGAAGCAAGAGAAGAAAATAAGCGCAAATTCCGCTATTTGTTTTCAGTGCGCAAGTAGAACTTAAGAAGGGTCGTAATATCAATGAGCTTGGAGCACGATCCCACGATATTTCAGTGAAATAAAGATTACGGCGTTTTAATTAGTTTGCATTTTGGCCACCCCTACCTGCGTATGTCTCAGACTATTCTACCATTATCTCTTCTTTAGGATTGTCGACAGAATCAAAAACTTCGGGAAAATAAGACTCTTGTTCCAGTGATCCCATCTTTTCTTTCTGAGCTGCTTCCTGGAACTCCCATATTCACTTCTATTGGCGAAACCTAAACCCTGTCAAAAGTGACTGCTTATGTACATAATTTGCAGTTTTCTGATTAAGTGCCGGCTCAAATTTATTTTACAGATAAAGAGCAGCAATTTGGAAGGAAATTTTATCTTTTAAAATGCTACCCTCGAAGGAAAGGTGTTTTTTGGTTTCAGAATAATGCATTATTATGCGATTTTTAAGGCCATAAAAATGTTTATTTAGAACGAATTATGGCTTGTCTTTTAGTAATGGTGCTTTAACGGTGTACAACGTGGGCTACTAAATGCAACCGCTCGAAGAAAAAAATATTTACGAGTGAAGATGTGTAGAAGCATCAGAGGATGTTCTTTTTTAAAATGCTTGTCAGACCAAACCTTCATGGAGATGTCGGGAGAATTATTGACAGATAGGCAAAAGGTACTACGCAAGTGTTCAAGTTTCAAATCAATTACAGTGAAAACTGTGTGTTAACGCTCTTAAAACGGTTTCAAACGCATTACAGTAACAAGGAAGGAAACGCTTATGAGAACCGTTACCACATTGACCAATGCTTTTTTTCGGACCGCCTACCTGGAGACGTTTATAAGATAATTTCTATGTTCTTACACTCAGAATACCCGCAATTAATCACCACAGAGCATAGAACGTGTCAGAGTCAACAAAGGGAGTTGCAGCTGGACTAGGTTCTGGATTGGCACACTGAGACAAAGCTACTGTGCGCAGTAGGTTCATGAAACGCAAAAACCGGTTTAATCCAGTGAAGCATTCTGGTGAAGTCTAGACAATTTTGTACTTTGGAAGGTCAGACTATGAATGCATACACAGTCACACGCTGACAGGGTGACGAAATGTCACGAGTGGCTATCCAAACCTTCGAAACGTATCACGAGTTGCACTACGTAGGTGTCAAAACACTTTATCATACCAGAAGCAAGACAGGGTGAGCATCAATTGTGCTTTCCTGGTCATCTTTGCGTTTCCCAGCATCCCTTATGCGCTTCCTGGCAGATGCTGAAGCTGAAACCTTTTCTTTTTCTCAAAAAGTAATTTCCAATTTGGAGTGTGTCATTCTGTTCAAGGGTCATAAGGCGCAGTCTGAAATTCGAAATGAATGCTTGAGCCTTAGTCCATCCGCTACCGAAGCTCTATTGGAATTTAGTCAGTCGATATATCGTTCTCGCACTCCGCGTGGCGCATTTCAATTGCCGTTGACTGGCTAGTATCACGTATAAATGTCGTTTGCTCCATTTCTACTAGCACTTCTGACAATCATCTGCGACATGTGCTCAAAAGCTGAGAAAATAAATAAATGGCTCCGATGCTCGATCCATCCTTTTAACAGTTGACCACAGGGGGGCCTAGGAAAAGTGACCAACGCTGGATTCTAGTAAACGTAGACTTGCACTGCATTCAACACGCCCTACCACCTGAACGCGATGTCAAGACCACGTGAGAGGGGGAGAGGGCATGTGGTGACTCATTCAGTGTAGACGATAATTACGCGGTGGTTAACCGCAGCCCATGAGTGCACATGTACTGGCCGCCTACACCCGTCTGTCTAGCCAATCATTTCTCAAGGACGACTCACGCAAAGGTCACTTCAGACGTTGTAGCGATGCGCGCGGTCACCTCACTTCAGACGTGCCCCTGTGGCCTGCGGTTGCTCCCTGGTTTGATAGTGAATTTTCTATTCTCAACTCCTTCTGTACATAATTAGCAGTTCCTTCCGCTCTGAGTTCTTCTGAAGCCTCGGGCCTGAAGATCGCACTTGCTAGGGTTTAACTTAAATCCCTGCGATAGGCGCAATCAACCAAGAATATTTACTCAAAGGATGCAGTATCCCGACTTCATATATCAACTTTCGCCTCTTTAGTTCATATTGAATTTGACTGTGCTTTTCTGCGCTTCATCCACGTACTCTTTAAAGGCCACTACTTGCAAATATTTGAGGTTGAAAAACCTACGTAGAGGATCATATTTTTGGAACAATGCTCAAAACGTTATCACATAAATGTAAAGCATCTGAAAAAAAAGATTGATAATCAGTAAAAGTGAAAGTATCTGGTCTCCCGGCATGGAGATAGGATACACATACATGGCCGAATTTATTGTTACTAAGTTGCTTCGAATTTGCTTATCACTGCCATTAGAAATCACAAATAATAGGTGATGATCGCACAGCAGAAAGCAGATAGTTATAAAATCGGCAAGATTTATCAATAGAAATCTTCGGGTTAGCCTTACGCTTACTTGCGTTTCATAAACCTAGCATTCATGATCACACAAGCCGTTAACTTAAGCCTTATTTCATGTCTCACCTTAGCTTTAACCCTAACCTTAGACTAAATCTAAACATTAATCCCCACGGAATTTAGACGCAGGTCAACGGTTGAGAGGGATTTTTCCGTTCTAGTGTCTCAGTTAAACAACTGTAGTGGATCGTGGCCTGCCCAATGCCTGTCCTTCCTGTCGTGACCACAATCCGTCTAGACCTCAAGGTCGTGAAAGCCGCCAGACTTACTGGCGCGCTTGACGCGAACCACTCACTTCAATGTCCACCCACATGCTTTCCAACCAATCACAGGCCGACCTAGCCAAGGAACGCGCCCCCCCCCTTGTCTACTGACCTGACTGCTCTCAAACTGGCACTTGGACGCGACTGGCCCTACTGGCCCATTGTATGCTGTCCAAGTCCAATATCTGTCCATCTATTCTCCGTTCCTTTGTGTACACAATATATTCTTCCTACTAATCTCACCTTGACAGGCTTCTTCTCCACTAAGTTACCATGCTCTGACGATCGCAGTTGCTGGGTTCAACTCACTTAATCCCCTGCGATATTGGTGACCCTGACGTGATTTGAACACTCAACTTCGGATATTGCCTGCCGTCCTTGCATAATTGTTGACTTCCCGACCTGTCCCAGCGTATTTACTTATTTTCCCCACGTATTTGGCGATTTACGGACGTGTCCCTTGGTATTTGGATCGGCATTTATGACTTACTGCTCATTGCCTATTCAGCTCAGGCCATGGTTACTTCCCAATCCAACAGAAATATCACTTCCCCGAGTACCGATACTCAGACCTTCTTCTCAACATGTGGTACTACCGCCAATGGTACCCTTTGGTTCAACTCACATTGATCTGGCATACTGCTTTGCTGTTGACATTTTACCGAACCGGCGAATTTCTTCTGCCGCCCCTGCACCTGGCTCATTCCAGCCACAGCCGCCTACGCGGTCTTGCAACCTTACCTTGGTACGTATCTCCCTAACTTAACTTTACTATTCTTCCTCCGCTCGGATTCTTTCAGTATCCTTGCTACGGTCTCAGGGGGGGAGTACTTGCACTGAGTCGTTGCCTGCCCAATGCCTGTCCTTCCTGTCGTGACCACAATTCGTCTAGACCTCAAGGTCGTGACGGCCGCCAGACCTACTGGCGCGCTTGACGTGGACCACCCACTTCAATATCCACCCACATGCTGTCCAACCAATCACAGGCCAACCTAGCCAAGGAAGGCTCTCTCCCTCTGTCTTCTGGCTTGACTGCTCTCAAACTGGGACTTGGACCCGACTAGCCCTACTGGCCCGTTGTATGCTGTCCAAGTCAAATCCCTCTCCACCTATTCTCCGTTCCCTTGTGTACACAATATGAGCTTCCTTCTACTATGGCATTTTCCGACTTCTCCTCTACTAAGTTACCGTGGTCTGAAGATCACAATTGCTGGGTTTGCCTCACTTAACCCCATGCGATAGGCCAATATGAGTAACAGTGTGATCTTTTGGGACAATGGAACTAGCGTAGGAAATATCTTACTGACAGATGCGATAGAAATGTAAAAAGACACAGTAACATAAGTAGAATTCGGTGAATCGAGGAACATGCAAGACAGGAATGAGTTTGCTGCCTGGCTTAGATGTTTTCACATTTGCAGTCTTCTGTACCAATTTAGGGCGGCTTCAGTGTAGCGTAGTCTCCGGGCTTTCAATAGTTGATCATATCGTTTTTTATTTGTAGGGATTAGTGCTAGAATAATGACAAATTTGTTTTCTGACTTAAAACTCCTTTGCAAAAGGGCACCGAATAACTTTTCACTGATTTACACTTGCTTCCGTCCAATATACCTGCACCCACACGTAGTGTTCTCCATTTTGCCCGAGTGACCTTGAGTTCTTTTGGCATATTACCGGGCTTTTATGGTTTTCTCTATCACATTTTTACGTGATCCTGTACAATCTATTAGACTCTGCGTTCTAAACTATCATTTGGCTGTGGATTTAATATTACTTTTTTTTCAAATAAAAAAACATTCTGTGTCGACATTCCTCGTTATGCATGTTAGGAGGCAAAAACAGCTAATATGCATTCGCGAAATGTCAAAGTACTGGCAATTCCCGATGCCCATGCATGTTCCACTTATTTAGGGTACAATCTTCAGCCAATGAACCTCAGGCTGGTTCTCACAGTCTTCATACTGGCTAAGTTATTGCTCCCAACAAGAGACTCGACTCCATTTTTTCCGCCCTCCGCACATTGAAAGGGTTTTTTACTAATCCACCAATCGATATTCAGAAAGCTCTCCTGATCTCGCTTACCCCAAAACTTATGTGTTCTGTAAATGCTACTTTATACAAATCAGTAGTACGACTTTTAGTTGAAATACTTCTCAGCGGTATTGGCTGCCACGCGAATTAGCGGCCACCTACGATCCGCACTTCAACCGCATTTTTAACAAGCCTTCCACGAAACTCCTATACTTTCCGCAGTGAGATGGACATTATCATAGAGACTTATAAGATTGATCGTCAAGAAGAAGTAAATGCGATCGCTGCGACAATAATTTCATTCACTTGACGTTTCAAAATCCGTCGCAGAACCTTCATCAGAGACATTAACAACAACGGAAAATTCATACACAGGGAGCTCTACTACTTACAGGGTTCAGTGGCTTTGCTTATCTTCCCAATCGAGGATAATTGCCCACTTTTGTGTTGTTTGTTTGATAGTCGGCATGCGGGTCGTAAACTGCTGAATTTCATCACCCGGGTCGGAGTTGGATGCTCGGTCATCTGACTCCTTGGTTAGAAGACGTGTTTGCCTGTGTGCTCCCCGAGTGGCTAATTGCTTTGGCCAAACTGAAACTCAGAACCGAATGTAGGTTGGGCAAGTTGTTACATTTAGTTGTAGACTGGGCCGCGTAAACCACGACTCAACCAACGGGCGGCTCACACGAATGACACCTCTCGCGAGAACTTCGGCTTCATCGTATTAGAATTTTTGGTCGGGTCTTGGCGAATGAGCTGCATCATTTCTCCGCACTGCTACCGTGTGTTCAGCAATTTGCGCCTTGAGAAGTCTTCCAGTTCCTCCGATGTATTTGCCTTGTCCCCAACTGCACCACATCCCGTAGACGACTACAGTTGTTCCTTGCCATGGTAGTGGGTCTATTCGTTTGAATGTCTAACGCCTTATGGTAGTCTTCGGCCTGTTAGCGACTCCAACTCCCAGTTGCGCGTGAAGTCGGCCGACGGCCCCCGAGAGGTTTTTGACGTACGGAATTGCTCGCCAAAATCAAGGTTTGATGAAATTTTGTCGTTCGTCTTGTTTACGCATGTACCGGTTCACAAGGTTTTGCGGGCAGCCATTTTCTCTAAACACTCGTCGAAGATATTTTATTTCGGCAACTTCATCTTCCAGCTCACTGCAGTGTGTCTGAATATACCGATAAAGCCTCCTTACGCAATTTTGTTTTTGGCTGATTGCGTAGTTGCCGTTGAATTTAAGTACTGGCTTCGTATTCGTCACATTCCTAAACACTTTGGATTTAGAATACCATGACCTTTGCGTCAGACATCAACATCAAGGAAGACCAGCTGGTTCTTTTCTTCCTTCGACATTGTAAATGGTATGTCCTGGAAGACGCTATTCAGACGTTCTGTGAACGTGAACACCTCATCTTTTTCGATAACGACGAAGCTATCTTCTACCTAGCGCACTCAGAGCTTCAGTATGTGGTGTTGGACGAAAACAGAATCTAAGTGTTGTACAGCAGTCTCACTTATGAAGCCCGAATTCGGTGAACTCAGTGGTGCTCCTTTCACCTGCTCATAGATTGTTCCGTCAAAAGGAAGTATCACCGAAGGCAGAATTTCAGGCACTGCAGGGTTAGGGCGTGTCTAAAACAATTCTCTGTCCCATTTTATTTGCTTCGCAGGAGTATTTTTACGGTCTTGACTGCCAGATCCTAGAAGATACAAATAAAAAAGAACGTAAAATCAAAGAATACCATGACCTAACTTGACAGGAGACTTGCCCCTTCACGTTTCTCCAAGAATTCTATTACTGAACATACCGTGGTGTATGAATCTGCAGTAGGAAATTTGAGATGTAGAAACAGCCAGTTGGCTGGTTCCTACATGGGAGTGCCTTTCAGCGATGCGATGGGTCAGAGAAGAGAGCCTCCCTTGTGTGCATTGGGAAGTCCACAAAAGCGGGCTAAGGCTGTTTCTTGCCCTCCCGCCATGTTTCGATCAGTCGAAGTTATTGCACCCACGTTCTCTAACGCCAAAAGGAACGCATTAATTTCACGCATTAGCCTTTCGTTGGGTGTTGGTTTCACATGACACATAAAACTGGTCATCCTGGCATTCTAAAAGAAGTCCATTCTGTCCATTCTGACGGTCCCATGGCACAGACTAAGTGATCGTTTGACCGTCAACCTCGACGCTTCACAACAGAGTGGTGAAGGAATGGTGATTTGCACATAAAAAAGTTTTAACTCATAGTGGACTTGCGCTGTATCTCCTACACTCCCTCTTTCTGTATCCACATAAGCCCCACGTTAAGACAGAGTCAGGAATACCGGAGCTTATTCAGGATTCTGTGGCTGGTAGGGTCGACGAACAAGGGTGTGAGGAGGACGATAGCCTTGTACATCTCAAGTTTGGCAGACTGTTGGAGGTCAAGGCGGTTCCACACAGAAGCTTGAGTTCAGCCAAAGGCTTGGCTGGCTTTGTAGATCCAGTGAGCATCGTCGTCGTCGATTCTAGTGCAACGAGATAGTATGCGGCCAGGGTAGGCGAAGTTGTGGACAGTTTTACGCTAGGTGCCGTATATATTGATCCATGGAGCATTATAATCAACACCGGGTGGCGATTGATGCATGACTGCCGTTTAATCAGTGCTGATGGTATGACCGAATTTTGCGAAACCGGCGACGAAGATTCCCATATTCCTTCACATGCCCCCTTCTGTTGTGGTGTTGAGAGAAAAGCAGGTCATGAACCATGGTCATGGAGAGGCAAGAGGGGGCCTTCATGCATCAAATGTTGAAAAGGTGCCTGTCCGTTCTGTACTTGATGCAGATCCCTGGACGCTCGCCAAGGTAAGTATCCCTCAGCATGACGGAAAAGGTGGAACTGAAGAAGATAGGCTCGAGGACACAGCCCTGCTTCAACCCATTGGTCATTTTGAAGGCTTCGGAAACCATCCCGTTGTCCTTGGCGCGCCATCGTACCATCGTGGAGCTGATTCATTATCTGGATAAAGTGTTCAAGATAGCCAAATTTCTGCATGACTCTCCACAGTCCAGCGCGATTTACCTTGTAAACGGCTTTCGTAAGGTCTACAAAGATAATGTAGAGATGGACGCGTATCTCCTGAGACTTCTTATGCATTTGTCTCAGGGCAAATATTCTGTTGGTGGTGCCACAATGACGAAGAAAACCAAACTGGCTTTCTGGCAGGAGCCCTTGTTCCAGGTAGTTGTTGAGATGGTTTAGAAGAACATGAACGAAGGTTTTTTCAGCGATATTTAGTAGCAAACTTCCACGATGATGGTCACAGCGCTGGTGGTTCCCCTTTTGCTTGTAGTGGTGGACAATTGTGACGTCAATGAAGGGGCCTTCCCGCTGGAGAGTTACCTTGATGGGTGAGAGGTCAAGGTTAGCGTTGATCTTCACCCGAGGCAGGCGGTCGATGGCGGCATCAGAGGTGGTGGAGGGACGGTTGAGTACGTCTCGGAAGTGCTCAGCCTAGCACTTAAAAATGCGTGTCTTCTCAGTGAGTAGGGTAGTTTGGCCAGCGTTGAGATGCGTAGCGGTTCCTTTGAGTATGGGACCGTAGATCGAAAACATTTCAGCGAAGGAGTACTTCCAGGCATTGCGGTCCACTTAACCTTGGACATCCAGACATCCTATATTTCCCGCAGCCACTGTTGTACAAGATGGCAACCTTGGTAGAAGGGGTCTTTCGTTGCGGTTCTTTTGGACTAGCAGGTTACTGATGACTGCATCCTCTTAGTCAAGCCAGTGCCGGTGTTGACGACGTGCACAGCCAAGGACACTCAGGGTAGTAGATTAAACTGTAGCCGTCGGCTGGCACCAGTGGTCCTCTACAGAGGCGTTCTCCTCTGCGACTGCAGGATTGTCTAGCCGTTGAGCTAGCTCGTTGCTGAAATGCAGATAGTTAGCAGGCAAATTTAATAAAAAACATTATTCAACTTACCTGGGGTAACTTACCTTGGGGCCGCCCGCGTGGTTGAAAGCGGATTCCCACCATGGAGATGATGAGAAGATGATCGGTCCACCCTTTGTAACCAGCACGCCCAACCGGATGCACCGCGGGACGAGGATGTAGTCCAGCAGGTACCATTGCCGGGACCGGTGATGAATCCAAGTCACTTTTTGCTGCAGCGGAAGCCGAAAGTAGGTGTTTTTCAGGATAGGGCGGTGCTCTGTGCAGGTTTGCAGAGGAAGCGGACTATTTCCATTGAAGCCGCTGATACGGGGGGACCCGGGACTCTTCTGTGGTCTGCGCTGATGCGAGCCTTGAAGTCACTACGGCTAATTAACTTGTCCGCCTTCGGCACAGTTGTCTGGAAGGCGCGTAGATCCTCGTAGAAGTTGTTCTTTGTCTCGACGGAGCTAGTAATCGTGGGAGCGTAGGCGCTGACGGTGGTGACAAAGATTTAATTTCAAAGAGGCAGACGGAAGCTCATCAGGCGATATTTGTTGTCCTGCAGCAGGACGGGCAGACGTCGCACTCTGCCGGTCTGGATGGCAAATGAGACGCCGATCTCGCATCGCTCTACCTGTTGGTGGTTACTCCAGACGATGGTGTAAACGGTACTCCCCTCTCCTAGTTGGCCTTGGTCGGAGAAACGGGTTTCGCTGAGTGCGGCGATATCGAATTTGAAATGTGCCAGTTCCCGGGCGATTAGCGCTGTTCTCTGTTCTTGTCAGCTGCTTCTCGGATTGTCGAGAATAGAGTGTACATTCCAGCTTGCTAGTGTGAGGAGACTTACCTCAGCGTCCTGAAATGTCCTAAGGGAGGGGAGAGGGTAGGGACGAGAAAGATTGTGGTTTCTAACTTAAGTGTTACGACCGGACTTTTAACAGTTTGATAGCCAGGGTCTGCTAGCAGAATTTGAGAGCCCAGCATCTGTTTAGAGTCGCGTTTTCCACTCCCTCATCCTCGCGGGAGTAAAAAGTGTTGTGCCTCAAGCACGCAAGTCACAGTATTTGTAGTTGTTGCGGCTTTGATCATGCCTGATCTAGCCGGCCTCGATGATGTCACGAACGGTTCCTCTGCATGCGTGATGATTGGTGGCAGCGGACCTGGAGAGCTCTACCCAACCTCTTCTCCAGCGCCGGAGACGGAATACCGAAGGTCCAAGAACCACTTCCATGCCCTGTCGGACTGAGTCAAGCTAGGTTTTGAGCTGACCCCCCCTTCGACGTTTCCAGTTACGAAGTGGTTTCGGGTCGAGGGCAGTAACACTGAGCTCGTGAGTTTGACGGTGATGAACGTGTCCAAACCACTTTAGTCGTATTTCTTGAATGGTCTCAGATATCCTTTGGATGTTGTCGCAGCAAGCGGGGACAGTTTCCTTTGAGACGAAGTCAGTGAACTTAACTCGAGGGATGTTCCTCAAGTAGTAGTGGCCAGAGACTTCCAATTTCGGTTCATCTTCCACGCGCATAACCCAGCATTCGTATTTCTATAGGAGAACGGAGCGCACATATGCACGGTACACGCGGACCTTCGTGGAGACAGAAATATCGCGTCGAGTCCATAGTTGCTTTCGAAGACTGGAGAAAACTAATCGAGTTGCATTAGTTCGCGAGACAATGTCATCCTTACTCTGTCTATTTGGCAGCAACCTCGCTTCGAGGTATTTGAAACTGCCTACTTCTTCAAGTTGACAGTCACTAATCTCGAGAGGCGCCTGCTCGTGGGCGGGGAGGCAACATGAAAGCACTTTGGTCTTCCGCGTTTTTATAGACAAACTGACGGATTTCGCGACCTCGCCCACCTGTGACACCATAGCCCGTAGATCGCCAAAGCTTGAAGCTAGTAAAACGATATCATGGGCACAATCGATGTCAGTCAATTGGCGTCCAGGTGCACATTAAATAACGTATGTAAGGCCTTCCCGAGAACACAGTCAATGGCGTAGTTAAAGAGGATTGGCGAGAGCACACAGCCTTGTCAGAAGCCAGCCCGATCAGTGAAGTTTTCTGAGACGTTTTTAGGGACCAGGACTCGCGCGGTGGTGGAGCGGTAGAACACCTTCATTGTGGCAGTGCCATTATTCATTGCTCTTATCCACCACAGGGTTTCCGATGGACCGAATCGAATGCAGCGGCAAAGTCAACAAAGCAGACGACCGTTGATTGTTGGTAGTCATGACGGGATTTAAGCATCCATCTCAGTGTGAATATCTGATCCACACATCCAAGCCCAGCACGAAATCAGGCCTGGTTGGGCCGCGTACCAGAGTCACACACAGACTGGAATCGCCTGAGAACAATAGTGTTTATCTTTGCAGCGACGTAAATGAGACTCATGCCTCGGTACCTCGCGCACCTTGTTTTATATCCCTTCTTGTAGGCAGGCACAAGTACGCCTGAGCCCCAGTCATCAGGAATGGCCTCGTTTCCCCATGGTTGTCCAATCGCCTGATGCAGTCAAAGCACCAGAGTTTTGACACAATACCTGTAGACTTCAGCGGGTATACCACCCTCTCCACGTACATTATTGTTGCACAGCCTTTTTTACAGCATCCGTGGTTTTTCCTTCAAAAGGTGGGTTGCACGGTACTAGATAATTGAGAGAGAGGAGACTCCGCTGTAGATAGAAGCAAGCGGGTGCTGGGCTCCATGTCGAAATTGAGGTGTTTGAAGTGCTCACGCCAACTCTCGTCCTCCGTCGCGTTGTCGGCAATAAAGCCGCTATTTACATAACAAAATCGGTCACTCGGTGGAGAGATCATACTACTAACTTTGCGAATAAAATGGAAAAGGGTTCTGAGAGGTTGGCCTGTCCCCACCACCACATCGTGAATCATGTGACCTACTTTGCTTATTATAATCCTGCATAGTAAGGTGCGGCTGGACGCAGGTAAGCAGTCGCGCGTAGTTTATCAAACTGTGCACCCTGACTGGCCTTGCTTTTATACAGGACAGCCAGTACCATGACTTGGCTCACGATTACTCAAACAAAACTGAAAGTCATTTGAGTTAGTCTACTTGGCTAAGCGTTGAAATTCGCGAACTCGTGGATTCAAGCGCGAATGGAGGCGGGACCTTATGGGAGCGTGGGTGTCTGACGTCAGTTCCATCAGCAGACAAGTTGATCTACGCTCCTTATATCACGTCCTACGCCCATGCTACTGTATGCTACATTGCTTGCATGGAAAAGTACGCATTTCTCGTACGCGAAAAAGCTCATGCAAAGCTCGTGGTCAATATTCTGCGCATAGTTTAGAAATAAAAGTACTAAAAGGACAAACGCAATGTGGTTTTAATTTATTTGTCTGACTTGTGGAAAAAGAGATGGCCCTGGTGGGATTTCATTAACGTAAAAGGAAGACTTAAGTACAGCCAGCTGAGCTACCGGGCTCACACCGGAAGGCATAAGTTTACTCACTCTTAAGTCAAGTTATCCGCTGGGCTCATGGCAGCACATGAACTCCACCAATGCTGATAGAGAAAGCTGATTATGCAGGCAGGATCTCATAAACAATCCATCTTTAATCCAACCGATGAATACCAGATACAATTAATTACTGGGGGCAGGGATGAATAATTATTTATGCTCAATTGACCAAAATTTAGTTTAATTCACAGTTCCTGATGAGGGATTCCTACCTAGGTTGGCCAGAGCGTTGGCTGTACTTAAGGCTTTCGCTTGCTGACATGGGATTCGAATCCCACCGAGGTGGCAGGAGTTTTCACACGTGGGTCAACTGAAGTCTGCAAATCCTCCAAAACCCCTTACTAAGTTAATTTAATTAGCAAGTGACGGTCTTAAAAAATCCCATAATTTCAGCCAGTTTTCAACTCCCAAGGTGTTTTTCTCGCTAAATATAATATGCACAAAAGTTCGTATATCAATTTTTTCCAAACTGTCGTTCTAGCCTTCTGGGTAGTGATCAGCGTGTGGGATACGATGTGGTCCAAGCATATAATAGACGAATGAACGTATTCTAACGAATATAAATTATTGGATATGGTATGGCGTGGAAGGCCATAGTGTTAGGGCGAATTTAATAAGGTGGAACAAGCGTAGAATGTAAGTACCGTGCAAGTGACTCCCAGACAAGTGCAGTCCAGCCATGAATGGGTCGGAGTCCACAGGCGCAGTCCGGCAAGTAGATCACCGGGTCCGGACAACTACAACCGAACAGTAGATCGTCTGTTCCGGGAGTGACTGAGCGTAAAAACTCCCCTGCAGTAAGCTCCTGACGTTGAGAAGTGGTTGGCCAGTGTGGCCAGGCAGGGCGGGACCTTGAACGGAGCTTTTGACTATCTGTGCTCATGCCAGACATGACCTGTCCCCGAGGCGACCGAGGAAAGCATGGCTAAGAAGTACAAGGTCGCTACAAGTGCGTTAACTTGGCTACCCGTTGCAGGGAGTGCTACAGATTTTCTCCATTTTGTTCAGGGCAGTAATGCAATTAACATCTAAGATTTTACAATCCCCTTTGATTTTGGGGGCTTCTTGGTTTCCACCAAGGATAACTAATTCACAGTTGATGTTCTGTCTGCTATTGTACCACGGAAGTGAGCTCGGTAGTCAGCTCATCTCTTCTCATCGCAGCTATGGGAACGTAATGTTTAGATCTGGATTTTCAATTCGGCCAATTGGCAACTTATCCCGCTAGTATCCCAACGCCCCTTGGCATTTTGCCTCAGGACAAGACAGCAGCATGATCCAAGTGAGCAGACAGCCCCTCTTAGTTATGAACCATTCGAATACGCCACAGCTGTTGCTCGCGTACCACCCATTCCATCACGCGCCCGTCGCCGTACAAGACTGCGTCAATAGCTATCTCACTCTTCTAGAGCACGTCGCACTGTGTCTCTTATTCGGAACCTTTGCTTTAAACACAGAACGCCACTTTTTTACGTCGTGTCTTGGAGCCATGAAAGATTTAAAATGGCCTGACCCTGACCCGTGAGGTGATATACATCAAGCTTCGTCATCGGCCGTTATCACACATGATCTTAGACTCGTTAAAGATGACAGTAAAAGGGTATTATGGCTCATAACTGATTTTCGGAACAGCAGGTGAAAGGAAAGTCTCTGATTTCGCATTTAGAGATAGAATATTAATCGAAGACCATGTCTTTCTAGAAACCAGACGTTAAAACTGATGAAAAACTACTAGGTAATCGTAGAAAAGTCTGAGACATGCGCAGATAAGGTAATACATGCACAAACTATAAATACCGTGCAATCTGTGCATGTATCACACTTATCTGCGCATGACTCAGACATTTCTACGATTACCTATGGTGAAGGATTCCCAACGGAATCCGAAAAGTCAGAACAATAAAACTCCTGTTCTAGTGATCGCTTCTTCTACTTCTCCTTCTGAACTATGGTGCTACTTATAAACTATCCTTAGCGATTGACATACTTCATTCCGATTATCCACCACTCTGAAAAGGTTGATTTTCCGATTCTTGTGTATTCAGAAAAGTTGAGAATAGCCTGAAGCTCTGATCTTTAGCGACAGGATTCGACAGAGCTTTTGGAAAACGTTTTCGTTCACATCGCTGACGGAGTCAATCAATATAGTGGAACAACCACCAACTAAGCGTCATGAATTCGAGCGAGCACAGTCGAGACTGGCTTGATTGGGCCACAATAAGTGTTTAGGGGTCTAAGCCGTGGATGTGCTCAGAGTACTAAAATTGCCTCACCCAGTCCCGTCTAGGAAGAGCAGGGAATAGATCAGTAGGTCTTGATTCGATTCAGAAACTCGGTGGTGGTCTAAAGCCCGGAGACATGGCAAGCTCTGGATGCGTCTGCTTGGTAGCATGAAGTAGGCGTGAATGCGTAAACGTCATGCGCGAGTGAGTCACGGGCCACTTGATGAGTTGTCTGGTCAATGACAGTCTGTGGTTCCTGCGATTGGCTGTCCCAGAGGCAGTCTGAGAACTGCAATCACGTAACCTCTTTCTTGGCGCTGCACGGCGCCGGAGTTGTAACGTACTACAAGTGCGTCAAGCTAACTGCGTCAGTAGTTGCCCTCACAACCTTCTCATTCGCGCGCTTTATCTACCTCCTTCTACATCTTTAAACTGTTAAGCAACATTCATAAAACCTCCTCCCATGGGAAAGCCTACAAGCGCAGTCAGGTGACCCAGGACGAAAGCACACTCCAAAGCAAATCTGATCTGATCTGCTGATCGTTCTTTTTCTCAAAGTCTACAGTGGCACTTCCTGCGGCATCATCAATTAGCATTTTCCTGGAAATTAATGTGCGGAATTGGGGCAAATCCTCCAACGCAAAGCTGCCTAGGTGCGGTCCGGCAGTCGGTACGGGTATTTACATGGAAATCCGTCAGCCATCACAGAATAGTAGCGTAATATGCATAAGCTTCCAACAGACAGTCAGTAATATACTAATACTTAACGTTTTACCAGAATAACAGTAAATGTACTAGATAAAAGGCCAGAACTGTGTGCTTCGCCGATTTATTCCTCCACACTGCGGGTGAGGTTGAATCAGCAATGGGTCAACTTTTTAGAAGTCGGCCAGTATCTCTGATAAAGTTGGGTTGCACGCAACTACAGCAGATGGTTAGGTCAGGTCAGGTTCTATTGAGGGAAATATAGG
>JAYGXS010000001.1:8119149-8186280 GCA_036362985.1 Ligula intestinalis | reverse complement strand
TATAACCCACTGTCACCGATTGAAAGAGGGTTGCAACCGCAGACGCGTGGCGATGCCACTCCGCTCCCAATGCGGGCTTGCCCGTGGCGGGACACAAAGAGTTGCAGTCAAACCTGACAGCGAGGACGCTGAAGATCAACCCAGCGAGGCAAAATCCATCCTAGACAGCTCCTCCGGATTTTGTACACAATAAATCCTCCTCCGGGTGGAGTCCAGAACTATGCCCTTCTTATTGTGTTCTTCCTTGGGGAATTTAACAGGGCGTAATTAAAAGGTGACACACGTCAGCTGTCATCAATATAACACTAACGACGCTGAACCCGTCGATATAACAGTTACCATTTGAGATGGCTGGCTGATGACAGTTAATGAGCCAGAAACGACCATTCCAGTCTTCCTTGTCTTTGTTGGCAATGTTCATCGGCTACTTACTTTTAACCTGCACTTAAGGTGCACTTTTGAGGAGTTTCTAAATTGATCACTAGATCAGAAGGCGAAGAGGGGAGTTGGGACTGTGTGACGAGGTTTGCAGGACCTGATGGGTGCGGGGGTGGCTGTTCTGTGGATGTCAGTGAGACATCTCGGCATTCTCAGGCTGGCATCATTGAGCATCAAACATTATCTGCTCTCTGTGTGATCCTAGGACTCCCGGTTTTACACAGAAATGTTGACTAGGAAGCCACAGAACTCGGTGCTGCACCCTCCAACCCTCTCCCCCCATTACCAACAAAACTTGCGAGAGATTCATGAGAAGGGCGAATCCGGCTGTATCCCGACTGTATGCAGCAGTTACGCATACGCCAAAACCAGTGATAACAACTATCAAGGTGGTACGGTACTATTCAGAGAAATAGTAGCATATAAAAACAGAAACCTTAACAAGAGCAAAGGGAGTAGGTCAAAGGCGCAGGGATCTGGTTTTATAGGATTCCAGGCAGCAGTTCCTGTGGGCTCCCATTGGTCTAAAACCCCAGCACCAAAGCGGTGGGGGGCGGACGTGAACAGAGGCAATGCTGAACCGGCAAGTGGGTGGGTTGCATGCGTTTGAAGTCAGTGGTGGTGGGGTGGCTTGACAAGTGGTTCTCGGATAAGCCGCGAGCGCTGGGTCAAAAGGGGGAACAGATAGCTGGGTCGACACCGCCGTTTCCCGTTAAATGTTAGGGTGAAATTTCAAGGTTTAAAGTTTGAAGTTGGCAGTGTGAAGATATATACAAAGGACCGATACCGTGCGGAGGAGGGCAGTATTCACTCATGTGCATTTGAGTGAGGGAGAGCAGCCAGCGTTCGGGGGAGCAGGGGAGAGCCTTCAGAAGAGTGTAAACAACCGTTTTTTAGGTCGGACGGGAGTCTCATAGGAGAAGAGATGTGGAGAATTCCAAACTTGTTCAGCCGGAAATAAAAAGAGTACTTAGCAAGTCCGAATCTGTGCGAATTGCGTGGGAGTTTGAGGCCACCGCATTGATCGCTATACCTGTAGACCAATCCAGTTATAGCGAAAACACGCTATACGGCTTCTAACGGACTGCACGTTTCACGAAATGTACTCGTAACTTTCCTCTACCTTAAGAAAGCCTACTCGGCATATCTCATGTGAATAGGCTGGGCAGCCGGCGTTTTCTATGCTGCTTCAATACCTGGGCGATAAGACATGCATAAAGCAAGTACGGCGATATCGATCTTGAAGCGTGCCAAATTCCGGGCGATTCGTGCCGTTTTCCGTTCTGCTCTTCCAGGAATATTGTTAGGGCAGCCGAACACGTGAGCCACCACCCTTGCCATCTATCCATCCAGACAGACAGATATCCCGAGTTCATACCGGACGACCGCGCGCAAGCAGAGGTAAGCGAACAGACACAAAGACCTGTGACCATGGGTAAGAACGCCGCCGAGTTATGCATGTCCTTGAGAGGTCAACCAGCATCCAATGGCTACCCAGAGGGACCAATAAGGAGGGACGAAGCGAGCACGGACCGACTGCCTTTAAATGCGAGAGCTGATACGGGAGGCGGGACTTGCTGCGGACGAGAACACCGTAACGTAACGACGGGGAACTTGCAGGTGAACACGGGACAAGTCTTTACGATTTACCTCCCTCTTCAGCGTGTTTATTAGCCGCTGGGGCCTATTTGTGGCTCTCGTTTTCGAGATGGAGCAGAAACGGGTGATTAGTCCGTATAATACAGTCTTAAACGCGAACCATCCGCGTGGACACACCCGGTGAATGCCTTCTTCCAGTCTACCCTGCGCACTTCGGTTCACATTTGATTATAGTTTCCATGCCATATGTTGTGTCTAACGGCCACGCTACGATCAGGTACAGAGAAGAGTGAATACTCCCACTGTAGTACTACATGATCGCTTTTGCCTAGAGGAGGTAAACAATTTACGACGTCTACACTGTCAGGTGCTTTTGACAGTACAAGATCCAGGCAGTTGGCCTGTTGCCCTTCAAGCTACGTGTTGTTATAGTAAGGCTTTTGTACCGTGCGTAGGAGTCGGTGATGGAAACTTAATTATGACCCGGTCGCAGAATTGAGGTTACAGTTGATATGCGGTGCACAAAAATCGCCCATAATCATGACCTGGGATTGCACGGCAAATGCTTAAACTTCCCCCATCAGGCTAGTGTCTGACTCTGGATCGTTCGACGGTGGTCGATACATACCAAGATGTCAAGGGCTTGAGACTCCGGCGTTCAGCCGGTGAGCCAAAGGGCCTCTATACCGGACGCGAGCTTGTCGGTTTTGTTTGACACGTGCAGGCCATGTCTAACATAGGTGAGCACACCCCACCCTGACGCCCGGCTCTGTTCTTTTCGGAACAGCTGAAAACCGGGGAGAGAAACTTCCCGATCACTTATATTTGTGGATAACCGTGTTTCTGTTATACAGACCACACCTAATTCCACGTTGAACTTAGTAATCTTAAGGTCGTCTAATTTAGAAAGCAGACTCTGTGCATTGGTGTACATGCACTTTAGTTTCCTTTCTCGGCTTGTTCGGGTAGTTGTTACGTTCGGGCTTAACCCTCCCCCTACTGTGTTGACTGCGCGGTTGTCCGGAACGGGCCTGTCCAAAGTGAGAAAAATGGCCGTTGAATCACTTGGTTGTTGCAAATAACCCAGTTTTGTTCCCCTTTGCTGTTTCGCTCCTTCATTCCGGCAAAAATTTGACGAAGTTTGTTCCGCTCTGCAGCTGAGAAATCCTACTGAAAAAAAAAACTCCCGGGTCGGAGTCTTTTATTCTAAAACGCTTAGCCAGAATTAGATTGGCTTCTTGGCTGCTGGTCATGAGCACTTTCAGAGGTCTGGGACGCGTTCATCCAGTTGGACTCTCTGGCCGTTTTCCAAGGCGGAAGGCCTTATCAAACTCGATTGATATATTTTGTTTCTAGCATTTTGTTCATAAGTGCATCGAAGAGTTGAATGTATGCGGAATGCCGGTCCATTGAATCCCTGTATTACTATGCTTGATTCTCTCTTAGCGACATTGTTCGTGCCTACGACACTGTCACTTACTTTCCGGTTAATAGCTCTGATGCTGCTATTATGACCGTTCTGCGTGCGATCGGAGTCTATGGAGGCTTCGATGCTTATGGTGACCTATTTTGTCGCACGCGCGTCCATCGGAGTTTACCGTGCCCCTGGAGGCTGGGTTTAGGTAGGTCGAGATAAATAACTGCGCTCGATAATCGAAGAGAGGCCTTGATAACTGCCTTTGTTCCCCCCCCCCTCGCACACCCAGAGGAGAAACCCCATCAACACGTTCACACCTTATTTGTCCCCACCATGCGCCAGGGCTAGTGCCTACATTGTCGACAGACCTAGGGCGGGGGTGGGGCATACTCGAGTTAGGAGAAAATAATCGAAGTGGATTAGGATTATTAAACAGGTGTAGAACGTATGGGTGGCACGCAGAGAACCTGCACAGACAGTCACCCACTGGGAGGGGGGAGAGCAGCTTTTACATAATCTCTGGGGCACAGCATGGTTTCGTTTGCGCCCTGCCCCCTAAACGCGTTTAATCCATGGGTGTTTGAGCGGTAGAGGCGTGGTGTTGATAAACGTTGATAGCTGTTCCCCTGTCAAGGGGGGAGGGGGGAGGGAATGCTGCAACAGGGAATTTTCACCCCACAACAACGAGTTTCCACTCCGCCGAATTTGGTGGGCAGTTGTTTGTTGTCTTAGTGGTGAGTCCCAAGGTAGAGTTCCTCGGTTCACTGACTCGCATTCGGCCGAGTGGGAATTCACTGACATGGCGTCCCCATGACATGTGAACTTCTATTTCACTGTTAAAAAATCCTACCCTCAGCCCTAACAGTAAGCCTTTACCCGTTTATCAGTTTATCGCGCTACTATGTCTGCTGATGTTTATTTCGTCAAATGAGCTGCCTTATTTCCAACTAAAGATGTTTGAAATTCTCCACGTCCATTTCCAATGGCGTCCTGCTTGACCGACACCAATCGTTTCCCTCGTCCTCTGAACTGCGTGCGCAAGTCCCCTTCCTCTAAGAACTCTGCTCCTGTTGACCTATTTGTTTCCAGTGTTAAAACGAATCCCCCGGCCAATAGGTATCTGAATACTGTCACCACCATCGGTTCAGCTCTTTTATCTTTTAATCACCTTTTCCCCACAATGATTCCGGCCCCCAACCGCATCGAGAGACAACTGTTTCAAGAGCTACTTGATATTGCTCCCCCCCGCTGATATGGTTCGATTTCAGCTATCACTACCTATTACTCCAAACCCTTGCCCCCCCCCCCCCCCTCCCGCCCCAGTTTTCCCTTTTTTCCCCTCCCCCCCCCCCCCCCCCCTTCGCGCTGGTGTTCACAGGAACTGCCTCCTGTGATCACATAAAAACCACAGCCCCACCTCTCCAACTAACATATGCACGCCCCTCCCAAGCTTGGCTTTGCCCTGAGTGGCATTGTTGTCGAACACATATTGTTCCCTTGCATACAGTCAAGCAAATTGGCGGACTTTCTTCCTTCTTGACTGCGTGTGTCCATTGTTGAGGTTTGTACATTGTTTATCCTTTACTATTTTGCTTAATACAGGGTGCCCCACAAAAAACCCCTAAGTTTGTGATTGTTACGGCGGCCGGACCGCCCATGGCGTCACGATCGATGGCGGAGAAAACAGAACACCTGGGCCACATCCGAAGTGAAGCCGCCCCCGTTGGTTCGCACCCGCATTCATGTCGCCCACGCCATGTTCCGCTCAGTGGTGAGGAGCACCCACACAACGTGGGTGGTGGTCGCAGAGGAGAAGGTTCTAAAATGCCCACCTGCGCACCATATGCCAGGAATATTCTGGAAAGACGTGTAGACCCATGCCACAGCTAACCAATTTCCAGCGCGAGGTCATCGTCCTATTCCGGAAAGAACATCCAACATGGGGGTTGCAGAAATGTCGGAACATTTTGCCTAAATTTTTTGGTGCCATTACAACTGACCAGTTAAGAGGTGTCGCGGCTGCATTCAAACAAGGTGGATCACCTGTAGCAAAGGTGCGTAAGCCAACAAGGCGAGCAGTCTTGGAACTTGCCGTAACTCCACCAGATCATCACAGAAGACATTCAAGTCAACGGGAAATTTGTAAAGAACTGGGAGTGTCAAAAGGGTATGTGCACAGAACAATTGCAAAATCCAATTCAAAATGTTTTCGACGTATTCAATGCCATGTTTTAACTGAAGCACACCAGCGAACTCGAAAGACAAAGTGTGATGCCATGGCTCAGCGCTTGGGTGAAGGAGAAAAATGGAAACAAGTGTGGTTCTCAGATGAATCATCATTCTGCTTGTCTGCACCATTGAATAGGCAAAATGAACGCATATATCGTGCAGTGGAAGTCAAAACTGATATTCCTGATGAAGATTTGCCGGTGGAGATAGACAAGCAGCAAAAATCTATCATGTGCTATGGTGCTGTTTCCTGGCAAGGCAAAACTGATCTCTATTTTATTGAAGGAGATGCTGCTGGGCAGGAAGGTGTTGCACCGAGTTGGAGAACGAAAAAAACTGTAAATCAAGTTGTTTACAGCGAGGAGATGTGCCCGCAGATGTTTACAGATATTGATCAAGAAATGCAGGGAGAACCCTGGACGTGGCAGCAAGATGGTGCAGAGCCACACACTGCCAATGACACTGTCGCCTGGCTCCGAGTTAACACTCCAGATTTCATCACACCCTAGCAATGGCCATCCAAGAGCCCTGACCTAAATGTAATGGACTTTAGCATTTGGAGTGTACTCTTGCAGGAAGTTCAGAGACGAAGAATAGGAATCACTGATATTGAGTCAATAAAACATGTGTTGCTGGACACATGGAACAACATCCCTCTTGATGTCATTCGTCGAGCAGCTCAGAGCTGGATGGATCGCTTACGTCGCTGTTCTGCAGTTAATGGACAGCATTTTAAGCGGTATGTGTAACTTTTTATTAGGTAACCGTTTGTTAATTACACAATAAAGTTGTTAGTTATAATTGTAATCAATAATTTTTATTTTTATAACAGTATAAACATTATCATAAATTTAGGGGTTTTTCGTGGGGCACCCTGTAGTACCGTACTGTCTTGATAGTTGTTATCATTGGTTTCGACTCACGCGTGGCTGCTAGATACAGTCAGAAAATTCAGGAAGACGAAACAGGCTGATTGTATGCACGTTTTTATTATTCTGGTGGGGTTGCTGGTCACGCAGGGAAAAGTGTTTTTGAAAAAACAACATATTCCGCAATGTTCGCTAACAGTCTACGCTGAGCCAAGGAAACACTAACTAGCCGTGGAGTCAATCGAAACTGCCTTTCTACTACTGAATCAACCATAAGGAGGGGGCCACAATAAATGCAAGGTATGTTGAAAAAATTGAGCAGACTTTTTTGGCAAACGTCTGATAGGTGGAACCACTCAGGAACAAGGGGGAGGGCGAGAACTTCTGTAAGAAGGGAATAGTGGTAAAAGGGGTTTTATGGGGGGGGGGGGCATAAGGAAAAGTAACGTAAATCTGGTTCCTGAAAGCAAAGAGTAAAAGATTGTATTTACTCCATAAATTTGTTTAAGTACATCAATGAGGCCTAAGCTGGCAATTGGAAACACTGGAAATTAGAGGTGCATTTAGGCGGACAAAATGAAAACCAGGGACGTTGGTTGGATGTTATTTGCTAACCAGTGACCAACTAAATCGAAGGAGGAATTATAAAGAATAAAGCATTAAATCGTAATCCGGCAATGGCTTTGGGTGAATATGTAATTGAACTTAACAAAGGAACAGCCTAAACCCTCCACCCATGTCTAAAGCCTAAGTCTTCCCCAAGCACACCCCTAAACTCTAACTCTCTATTGTGGCGGTGATGAATATGAGGTTGACTTTAACCACGAAGACTAAGTTTATTCTGTCTTATAGGAGAAGTCGATCAGCTTTTAAGAACTATCTCTTCGTTACATAGTTCAGGTTGCCTTGAGATGCCTGCTTGCTGAAGTGGCTGATCTAAGTGTCCGTTCGGTGGCGTGTGAATAGCGGTGGATTGTTTACACACTTGTGTTTGCTCATGTCAACCTGCCAGTCTGGGTGGTGGGCGCACGATTGGTCGATTCAAAGGCTGGGTTTGGTTATTGGGCACGTGATTAATTAAGTAAAGGGCTGACTTTCGAGCGCATATTCACAAAGGTGACAAGGCTGGCTGGTCGACGCGAATAAGCTCAGGTAAAGCCTGAGTGGCTGCCGTGTTTTGGCGGTGCGTCCGCTAAATTGTCAAGCTTGTTCCGGTCGTTGGAAGGCCGATGAATTGGGCACTGGAGCAGCTACTGCATCTTAACCCCAAGCCTAATCTCAACCTCGAACTCTGCGCATTGCGCCTAGCACTTGCCTCTGGCTCCAAGTCGAACGCATATCCTCATGCTAACACTCGAGGGGCGTGAAGGCTAATGGTCCAAAGGAACGGGGCTTAACTTACGCCTACTTAAAATAAAATCAGTAGGTGTTTGTTAGAAATATACAGTTGGTCTCATTTATTCAGTCGTTACCGAATTTTAAACGGAATGCTTATTTATTCCATGCCCTAACGTTGTATATGTTCGGGCATAACTGCACTATTCTGGCCGTGAGATATAGATTTTTAACCTTTTGATATAAAAGCACTCGTAAAATCATCTACTTAATTGGCTAATTTATTCGTTCCGTCTTTTAGAACTTTGTTCCAAATTTGTGTCACCAAAATGTTCGCTAATCATGAGATTTGAGAAGGAAGAGGACGAATGAAGGGGGAACAATGGCCTTTTGGCATCAGAGGAGTTCTCCTGAATTTTCGTTTTTTTAACAACAGCCCATCTTCGAGCAAAAAGTCATTGGCTCACTAATTAAAATTTTGGTCTACTTATTGGCGTTAGTTTCATCAAGCCTTGCATCTGACCGTTTTGACTTTTGTCAGGAAATCTGGGAGGTAGCTGAGCCCTTGGACCGCTCGTTCATCGGTCTGGTTGCCTCAACCAGAGTAAAAAAGACAAATTTGAATATGCAATTCATCAGGGGAAATTTATGTTCTCCATAGAGGAGGTGGAAAATATTGCAGCCGTAGGAAGACCAGACAATGTGTAGTAGTCAAATCTCCATATTCCTAGATTTAGGATTTCGGGAAGAGGAGCGTCGTTATGCCTTCGTGACTTGCATCGAATTCAGCACAACAATCCGGTCTGGCATGGTTGATGATCTGACCTTTAGCAAAATTTCACGAGGGTTTGGTTGTGCCTGCGAATGTGCTATCTGATGAAGCATAATCAAAATTTGCAAACATTTTTAATAACAAAACAGAGGTACGGTTTCAATATTTATTGCCTTGTGGCATAATCCTCAGATAGTCCACTCACGTAAAAATGTCGTCTTTCGGACGAACTGCCCACAAAAGCGATATGCTGTAGAAAAAGGACTGCTCAACTAGTATGCATTTCCCCCATTGATTATGTCTTGTATATAGTTGGTAGCATATTACGTCATCGTCCATTTTTATGCTCGAAGGAATTGTACCTTTTCATTTTAAAATAAGCTTCTACATTGAAGCGTTAATTCGACAAACATATGTTCTCAACAATCCATCATCAGGCCTATAAAATCGAAAAGACGACAACTCGATCGCTGGGACAATACTTATATTCGCCTAAAATTTCGAGATCCTTCGCGGATTCTTCATCAGTCACATAGTCACACAGCAATAGCAGATAGGGTAGCACATGCATAGGTTTTGCAGTACAGTGGAGTCCGGTTAATGTGGACACGGTTAATGTGGACACGGTTAATATGGACAACCGCTTAATGTGGACAGTTAGCCAGGAACGGAATTTCTCCATGGTAAAATCCTCCGGTTAATCTGGACAGCCACCGCTTAATGTGGACAGCGCCAAGCTGTCAACCGGTCGGTCGACCCACAGATTTTGTCAAGAATCCAGTCCAAATCGCCCGCGACGGGGAATTCCCGCGTCCTGTTCGCCACAGTTGGGAGGTGCAGTTGTCGAAGGAGGCCGCCAATACGTCATCTAGGCTATTCCCACTCCCCCTGCCCTGCCCCCGTATCCTCACTCTTGTCTCCCTTATCTGCTTTACCACAGATTTTGTCAAAAATCCAGTCCAAATCGCCCGCGGCGGGGAATTCCCGCATCCTGTTCTCAAAGTTTTGCTTCAGATGAACAGTACACAAAGCTTTTCTGTTGGTTTGCCTGTGGTTGTGTACGTGTGGATGCAGATGCCAAGAAGGTACCAGACGAGCAGGAAGAAGAGTCTGAAGAAGAAGACGAAGAAGTCGAGCCCCCAGTCTCATCAAAAGAAATGAGGGCGGCATTGGCCGTACTCGAAACAGGGCATCGACAACAAGGTTTTGATGTGGCGAATTTTGACACAGTGATAAAGAACTTTAGGGGAGCTTTCAGAGAAAAGTTTCCACCAAAGCAATCAAAACTGAGCATGTTCTTTCAATAAAACTTCATTCAGATGCAAAATTCTGTTTTTTATACGTAGACAGTTGGCCTGGAACGGAGGTGTCCACATTAACCGAACTCCACTGTAATCATTGGGTACAGTAATTATTGCAAACATACGCACGGCATGCGGGCCCTGACTTGCTGAACTTTCACCACGCGTGGTGCACTCGAGAGTGATGATTCCCCGGTCATCTGACCCTCCGGTGCTGGTATAGGATGAGGCGGTGGCCTGTCTGTGCCCCAAGCGGTGACTTGCTTTGGCCAAATTGAGTCTCAGCACCAAATATAGATTGGGCGTATCGTTGCACTTTTCGATCGATTGGGGGCCCGTGAACCCTGACTTAAGTAATTCTCGGCTCACCCGATTGTCACCGCTTGCGAGAAGTTCGGCTTCATCAAATTTGAATGTGTAGCCTGGTCTGGGCGAATGAGCCGCAACTTGAGAATTGGCATCATTTCACCGCACTGCAGGTCAAAGCCCGCATGCCATTCAACAGACAACCAACACTCAAGAGGGCAATTACGGTTAATTTTCGTCGTATGTTTGCAGTAACTACTGTACCCTATAAATACTGCAAACTCCTTTGCATGCGCTACCCTATCTGCTATTGCTATCTGATTGTGTCACTGATGACGAATCCGCGATGGATCTGGAAACGTCAGGCGAAAAGAAGTCTTGTCCCAGCGATCGAGTCGTCTTCTTCTCAGTTACTTCCTGGGACTCACATGGTCGCTTTTATTGGCAACCTATAAAATCGCTTAGGTACTGAAATTAAAAGAGGTGATTAGAGTTTATAGATGTCTTGTGAATTACATTCATCGTTCTCACATGTCAGTATGTTGAGCTCATCGGGAATGGGGTACGGGGGAGGAAACGTAAACTGTGAGAGATGTTTGCAGTTCGAGTACGCGGGGTGAATATCACTGTCAAGTGCGTGACGTGAACAGTTGCTAGCAGGGGGCCGGAGGCGATATGCAGTCGTCGTCTACTGTCAGAAGACGCTAATACAATTGTTTTTTCCCGGCATCGCCGACGCCGATGACATCAAGTGGTGAAGGCATATCGCCGCACCTCCCGATGACAGTTTCTGATTAAAGTTTTTAATGGTCAGATGCTTTAATATCAAGAAATTTCTATTCATAAAACATCGTATCCATCCAGTATATAATGTTGCTTATCAAGTTGACAACCTGCTCCACATGCAGTACGACATACTATGAGCACTGCGTGACCTCTTTTGAAGAGAAATGTGTGCTCTTCGTTAGGCATGATGTATACTGCATGCACTCCGGTTGCAGTCGCCCCTCGCGCGCGCGCAATGTGCAGACAGATCCACCGGGGACTACAACAGCCGAGCGAGTGACGGGGGTCACACGAGGTCGTCTGCAGTCGCCCACGGAGAGGCAGAGGCCAATCCAGGACCAACAGAATGACCAGGGTCGGCGCATTGGGCCAAACCCAATCAACGACCAGCAGGACGACCAGGGTGCGCACGTAACACACCCCTATCATACGAGACAGTCAGCAAGACAAACCAAATCAAGGCAAGCAGGAACAATCACCTTATCACTCTGATGATGGAAACAAGCGTGTTTTCGAAACGTCAGCACCAATACAGTGTGGTCCATGAAGGCGCCTTTTCTTCTTCATCTTCTTCATCTCAGGAATGTGCGAACACCGATCGAATAGACTTCCGAACAAAACAAAGTTCGTGTGGTGGTCAGAGGTCCCCAACGGGTGACCGCCTGCCAGGCCGATTCCGGCCAAGTCATAATAGCAGTAAGTGGGGTATGACAGCATCTGGGGGTAACTTGTTTGTGTTGTCCGACCAGCTGGTGTTCAGGGTTATGCTTGGCTGATTAAGGCTAATAAGCCCGAAACAGTTCTGTATCAAGTTACCCCCAGATGCTGTCATACCCCACTTACTGCTATATATATATATATATACGAGAAGAAGAGGCGATCTCGGGAATAATGGGTACAATATCCTGACGTTTCGAAAGCGTACAGGCTTGCATCGTCGGAGGTTGGTGTTTGTACACGCCTCACAGTCTTTTATATGTGTTACAACTGACGTCTCGTTCGCTCTCCGTCTATTGGCGCTTAATCCCATGCGGGGGCGGGGCTGGAGCTTCGTCATCGTCCTGCTGACCAGGGTTTCTCGCCGTCACCTCGTCGGAGGGGGAGGGCAGTGTTCGCCTGCCAGCGGTCATTGCTCGCGTCTGCATCGATCGCGTCGGTGCCGCATGTCCTGCTGGCTTCCCCCGTTGGCACTTTCCCGTGTTCATCCCGCCGGCGGAATATCGAACTCCGCCATCAGTGTTTATGCAGAGACCGTTGTCATGTGCAACTGCATTCAAGCCCGACAGGAGGTCTTGTTGGTTCACGTTTCCCGTGGCGTCACTGACGGCTGCATTGGTGTCTGGGGTAGGTTCCCGGACGCCTGTATTCTGGCCCGGTGTGGGGTTGCTAGTCGTCGCGACCCGTCTGACTTCCTGCCGGCGATTTCGTTGATTGAGCCGCACGCGTAACGCCTGGTAAGCCGCCGGGAGAATCGTACCCCACACCGGGTCAGAATACAGGCGTCCGGGACTGTGTCCACATCCACTAGAAAGGTTGATGGACCCATATATGGGCACATAACAATATATGATTTGAGAAATAGATGACTCGATCGCTGGGACAAGATGTTTATTCTCCTTGCGTTTCGAAATCAGTCACGGATTCATCTTCAGAGACATACTCACAGAACAGTAGCAGAAACCGTTTGTATGTGCACAGGGTTCCGCCGTAAAATTTTAACTTACAAAAAAATCAATCAATGCCTCGATTATGTTTTGATTCGTTGTGTCATCCATGACCATCTGGCCTTGTGGTGTTGGTATAAGATGATGTAGTGGCCCGTCTTATGCCAACACCACAAGGCCAGATGGTCATGGCTGACACAACGAATTAAAACAAACTCAGTGCATTTATCGAGTTTTCTGTACTTTTAAATTTTACGGTGGAACGCTGTGCACACACAAACTGTTTCTGCTACTGTTCTTTGGGTATGTCTATGAAGATGAATCCGTGACTGATTTTGAAACGTCAGGCGAATAAACGTATTGTCCCAGCGGTCGAGTCGTCTTTTTCTTCTCAATTACTTCCTGGGACTCGTATGTTCGCTTGTGTTAGCAATATATGATTTTCCGACTGGGGAGAATGCACTGTATGTATTTAGAAAACACCGAACAAAGGTGCATTGGCTGCGGATGCAGACAATAATTGGGATAATTATGGTTGGTTTCTAGATGATTGTTTAGGAATCCCTGCCTGGGCAGTCAGCTTACTGTATTCATAATAGTGGATTCCATGCGAGCAGTATTTTTGGCAAGTAGACAGACCCAAGTGTGATTAAATTCATGACTCACAGTGACCCTCTTAGCTCAATGGTAGAGCGCTGGCTGCGCAAAAGCCTTCCATTGTGGACGGGTTCGACTCCTACGGAGGGGGGGCATGTATTTTGCAAAATTCGGTTAATCAACTTATTAAAATCTGCCAAACCCTCCTAGAAATATTTTATAACTGAAAAAATACACCTCCAAAACCAAAAGACACCCCTGTGTTCGAGTATAAAGTTTGAAGAAGACGCGATTTGCTGTAAAACGATTCCACGAAAGATATTTTAACGCATCTTTTAAATGTTTTATTCCTAAGGATGTAAGCATTCAACCGAAAAAGGCGTATTAATTCAGCAAAAAATCTTAGCAAAGCGCACTCAGATGCATGCATGTTATGAGACAATTATCTCAGGATTATAACGCCTGATAATCAACATTACAACGCATATTAAGAAATTATTTGTAATCGCAAGCACATTTCATAGTTTTGATCAGCATTTCAGGAGATACATTTGGGTTTTTTGTTTGACAACTTTTTTTTATTACGATAAGGGTAATACAAAAGTAATGGAATGTTTTTATTTTTTAAATGAAGTTAACACGTCCCGCCCATTACAGATGGGTGACTTTGCAATAGATTTCATGAAGGATAAAAATTTCCCTGTCTAAACGGTAACATAAAAATGATCTGTAACCAAAGTGTAAGCCCTAGCTCTATATAAAGTCCTAACGCTTGCGCAATCACTAAAATCATGTCGAATAGTCCTCGAATGGGTCACAAAATGTAAGCAAAAGTGAATGTCCTTTCGTGAGCGAAATAACCTCATTTTTGTAGTGTGAATCAACAAAGAGGGGTGAAAAATGGTTTATAATGGGCAAACTAAGCCAACTGATGCATAAATTAGAAATTTACACGCGAACGGAAAGCAGAAACAGAATGGCGGCCCAGATTCGAAAGCCCGCGAACAAACAGCCTAGACAATTTGAACACAAACGCTGGGACCGGCCGAGGACAGACTAACATGTTAATCTACTGTCCATCACTTTGGGCTCGGTCGCGTCATCTCTGAGACGCTGTGAGTGATTGAAGTTTCACAGAGGAGCACTTGCTACCAGAAAATACCGATGGCGCATTCTCTGTAGGAGACTGACTGCCGTAACCACACAGCAAAGAGAATGATTAACGTTTATATGGCGCTTCTGAAGAAGTGATTATTCTGGCATTACTACAGGAGCCGCATCTTCTGGTGGGGGTTTCTTCCTGGATCTGTTGGGCTCTTGTGAGTCATATGGCTATCGGCGGTTGCTGTCATTCATTCGTCAGGATTACTGGGTTTTTTATGCGGCTGGAAGCCAGGGTTATAATCTAGTGCTCTAAGCACGTGAGCCTTTCACGAACCACTCAATGACTTAAGCGTACTACGTACCGTAATCTTTCAATAATTTGCTCAGGTAGTGAATTAATCTCATTAGAAACGTCATGTCGCATCTTAAGGAAGGTGTATACAGTTTCATATTTTATGGCAAATGTTGCTGACATTAAGTGAAAGAATATGCCTGTGCCGAATTAAAGTACGAAAATCAAAATACATTATTAACAGCAATTATGCTTTTTCTTCTAGCAAAGTAAGCATGAACTAATAACACAGGCAGCGTAATGGGATAAAGAAAGTTAAATAGTGCTTTTTATGAAAGAATCTCAATTTATTGTGATCAACAAATTAAGGATAACAAAATGCATACAAGTTAGCGGTCACAAAATTTTTACGAACTTTGTTTGCAGGGTATTGATAATTTAAGCGTTAGGTTTAAAGGGAAAAAACCCCCGAATTCATAAGATCGTAGATTCAAAAGCACACATTCCCTGTCAAATCCGATCAGGCAAACGCTTACAGGAATGCAGGATCCTATTGTGATCGGATATCCAGTCCAAGCAGCCATGCTGTATTAACGCAGAGGGTTGGCACATATCACCTTCTCCGTAACTCAGAAAGAAATTTCTACTTACCAAAGTCTAGCATAAGCTTCAACTATTTGAAGCACCAGATCGGAAGAATCTTTATTCCAACAATCATTTTCTCCTTCTTCTCAGAAAATTATCTTAGAATATCAGCTGATTCTTTCTCATAGTTTGAAAACTCACTGCCCAACTTTCAGATGAAGAGTCGAACTTGTCAATAATGAAGGGGGAAAATCGATAATTTTAATTTGTAGTTGTCAGAACGTATCCACTTTGCAGCTGCGTTAATAGACTGCAAAAGCTCTCCCCTCTGTCGGCTCAAAAGTTCATCCGTTTTGACACTCTCAGAAGACTGAATATATTTTGATTGAAAAGATTCTTTAGGAAACAGGAAAAAACTTCATTGTAAATTTTCGACGCTGGCACACCAGGTCGTTTTCAGATGTGAGAGAAATGTGTGAAGAACGGTGCACATTTTTAAGCGTACCAAATAATCTATAATGTGCACTGCTCTTCACACATTTCCCTCACGTTCGAAGAAGATCTGGTGTGCCAGCGTCAAAAATTTACAGTAAAGTTTATTCCTGTTTCCCAAAGAATATTTTCTATCAAATTATATTTCTTGGAATGCCTATGTTCAAATTCATACCACTGAATACCTCTATTTTCCACTCAATTAAATGTGAGCACATAGTCCAAGTCGGAGAACCATGCGCGGTGATCGGGAATAAATGCGGTCAATGTTGGCAGCCGCACTGACAATTACTACTTTCGTATTTTTATAAACTTTGCAACATAAGTGCAGCACTCCTTAGCGTGCTCAGTTAGCCCCGTAAAGGTCGATTGCCTTGACTTCAAGCACAGTGCATGCACTTTTTGGACAAGAAGACCACCTAAAACCAGCATCCCGCACTTTAACGCAGATGACAGCAAAGTTCACAACGGTTCAACCTGCCAATTTTAAGTTCCAGAGGGAGTTAAAGACGAGTAAAATCCGCGTGGGGACTGACTCGCAAATGACGTTTGCTTTTTCACCAGCCAAGGAATTGCTGTTTGAATGATGTTTACATCACAATCGCTTTATTACTTACACCAAATTCAAATCTAGCTTACCTTGTAGTCTTGTTGGGCATGTAGGATGCATGTCTTATTACTGAACTTCTAATACTGTTATAAGAATTAATAAGCTTTCATGACTAGTTTACTGTGGAGAAGTTTGCTTCATAATAGACAGATGATACTCTGTAAATTCTGAGCAAAACTACATACTGTAGACTTGTGCACTACTTTACAAATGCGCTATTATTATCCAAATGTTAGTCACTATTTCCTCACGCAGATTGGGATTGCATACTGGTTGCGACTCTTCAAACGCAAACGCAGGCAGTGCTTATAGTCTACTATCTACTGGCCTTAGTAAGCATGATAACTAGAAATCAGCACTTTAACATAGAACGTACCTATAGCTGAAAGTGCGGAAACCAAGGCAAACGCTGCTGTGCTCACGACTCCAAGCACATACTTACCTGAAATAGCTAGACCCAGAGTCACACTCCATGATGAGACCATGGGGATATGAGTCCTAGCGTTGGCTAAATCAGCGTAACCTCTGCCAAATAGTGGCGTCACTGCCAGCACTAGTACTACTAGACTACCTGCCGAAATTTAGGGGATATGAGCCCAGTGCTGACTTCAATTAGCGTCACATCTGACTTATAAAACAGTCAATACTAGTACCAACAAGTACTGTCACTAAGCTACACCCTTGTAAGTAATAGTAGAAGAAGTACCTGTCCAGGTTTACTAAAGTCTGGCCAGAGAACTACTATAGGTGAGTGAGGGTAGATAGCACAGTAGTATCTGCGCAAAGTCTACTGTCACTTAAGACTAAGTCAGGCGGTGTATTGGCTTGCATTTGATACAGCAGCCCACGCCGGACCCCATTTAGTCTTCGAGACTCCGGGAGAAGGTGAAGAGTGCGGAGCCGCTAACTACGTCTTTTGTCACCTTATAACTAACGCCTGAGACCATCACCTTCTGTACCAACCTGTTGGTGCATTTGGTGGACCTCATCGAAATCTATGGTCGAGCACACACTGCTGCATGACACAGCCACCAGGATTCCGGTTCATCATTGGGTCTCTACGCGTGCCTCGTGAGCTTTTTGGTGAACTATACAGTGTGATTGAACTCATGGTTCCTGCTGGCGCCTCGGAAGCTTAGGTTTTCTGGAGCACTGGTTGTACTTTCTGGTGTGGAGTCCAATCCCACCAAGGCCGCTGAGTTTTTCACAACTGACTCAAATGAACTCTTAGCTGATCTGGCGTAGGTAGTACGTTGTGCCATAATTTGATTAGGTGGTGTTAACTCGAACGTCAGGTCAACTTCTTGCGAAAGGTACTTTCAACACCGGTCCCGTGGCTATTAGCGGTACAATCGGCAGATAAAATTACGACGCAGAAGCTAGGTTCATTTCCGCACTACTGCCTCAAATGAGTAGCAGCATCTGAGGATGGAATTAAGTGCTCCTAACAAGCTAATGTGCACCAAGCTGGGGATGCTCATTTGTGAATGGTATAATGTCTTTATGAAACTTGTATTAGCGGATCAGTTTAGCATATTTTGTTTAAGTCAATGGTAAGTCTGTCACGTGAAAAACATGTCACTTTTAATTCTTCAGAAAATTGACAGCTGACTTTAAATCATGCAGCATATAGGCAATATAAAAGCTGTGACAGCTAAATTAGGCAAAAACTGGTTTACTGAAATGCCTAATTTACACATTTCATGGAGCACAGTGGCAGCACAATCAGCGATCGATCAAAATTCTTTCCACTGCATGCAAAATAACACGAAAATCCCCGGTCCTTCCCAAAAACTATGAATATCTATAAGGCTATATTTTATACTTCCACAACGGCAACGTACGATTGCCAACTGAATGTTTTTATGTAAAATATGCCGATGATACGTTGTTGATCCTGCTCTTAAAAGTCAGACACAACCCCAATGCTATTTCCAGTTGAACAATTCGGAAATTCTCCACATCCATTTCCATTGACTCTTTTCCGGAACCTACTAAAATTGTATCCCTCTTACAAAAGGCTGTTTCCCCTTCCTCTGAACTGCGTGTCCAAGCCCCCTTCCACCAAGAATTATGTTCCTATTGACTCTTTTGTTTCCAGTCGAATGCACGCTGGTGTTGAAACTAGTCCCCCGGCCAAGTACCACTTAAGCGGTGCTTGAATATTGTCCTCACCCCGTTCGGCTCTCTTGCTTTTTAATCGCCTTTTCCCCACAATGCTTTCGCCCGCCCCCACGGCATCAAGAGACAAATGCTTTGAGTGTTACTTGCTATTGTCCCTCCCCCCCCTTGGTTCGATTAAAGCTGTCACCACCGCTGATCTCAAACGCTTGCAATTCCTTCTCCCTTACCCGTACAGTGTTGTCTCTTTCACGTCCACCCCTTCCATTCGCGCTGGTGTTTTCACACCAAGCCTGAGGCCATAGAAATGGCCTCCTGAAATCATATAAAAGCAGGGCCATGCCCCTCTCCCACTAACACAGACGAGCTTTCCCAAGACTAGTTTTCACCCTGTGTGGCGTTATTTTTGAACTTTTGTTATTCTTTTCTATAGAGTCAGGCGATTTGACCGACTCCCTTCGAGCTCGACTTTTTGTATCCATTGTTGAAGTTTGCACTTTGCTTATCCTTTACTATTTGTTTACTACTACCGTACTACCGTGATGGTGGTTATCATCGGGTTTGAAGTACGCCTGACTGCTGGATACAGCGTCTGAGAAGTCAAGAAGGCGAAACACGCAGGTTCCGAAAGATGGCCGGGCCATATCTCAGCATGAGCTTTAGCCAGTGGTCTTCTATGGAATAATCAAAAGTCAGTCCAAGGCGTTTTCCAATTGTGACCTCTCCCATTCCTGAATCCTTACACATCCTGCCCCATGGGGTATCCTCTTTCGGGTAAGGTGAATTTACTCTAGCGTCTAATTCTCCACTTTCTGTTGACACTCCTCATTAAAGTTCGTAAGCTGCTGTATTATATCCGTCAAATAGGTGCATATCGCACACTTCAGGCCCTAATCTGACGATTGGTAGATACCTGCATTCTCCCCCTCATTCTCTATTGTTCTCCGGTTATTTTTCCAGCCCTGCATAAAAAAGACCTGTTGATAATTAAACGTATCCTCCGAATGCTTTCTTCAGCTGCCAGTGCTTCTTATCTTTTTAGCTGATATTATATAACAGTGACACTTAGTAGCGGTCAAGCTATTTGCCAATCGCATTCATGATGAGGTTACTTATCCACTTCGATCTGAATTAGTGGCTGTGAAATCTTCTCGTACTGGGCGCCGAAGCCTCCGACATATCCCCTGCCGTACATTGGCATCTAAAAACTCCGTACTCCGATTCCTAACACGCTGCCTAACTTGTAAAAAAACGTAAATCAAAAGGTTGAGACTAGGCCTGTCGCCGTAATATATGTGGATTTCCTGAAAACCCCCTTGGTCTCAGTGAATGAAACCATTTTTTCGCTCTCTCTCTCGCTCTCTCTCTCGCTCTCTCTCTCTCTCAAGGCACGGACAAAGCCTATGATCGGAGGATACCTGACGACAGCTGTGCCGTCGTGGGAGATGATGCTCCTGTGGATGCTTAATCAGCGGCGTCTGCATGTGGCAGACTTGCGAAGCATCCATTGCACCCTTTCATCCCGCATCCTGCCTTTTTCCGATGGCAAGACCGCATCAAAAGGAACTAAGTTGAGCTTGACTGATGTAGCTGAGATGGGTGTACAGCCTGTATGTGCGTGCCACAGGTAACGTGTTGCCTGCACCATTAAACGACTTGGAAACCACAAGACTGACAGCGTCACATACGTCACATTATGATGCAGTTATTGCAGACTGCGATGGATTCAGTTCAAGGTCATGGACCTTAGCCTGTCGTGATAGGTTTGAGTGCCTCAGATTCATTTTGGTAAGTATTAGACGAGAAGATGGATTCCAAATGTTCTCTCACACTCCCTCATCCCTCCATAATGTGCGAACGTCGGTGACGTCGGTGATAATAAGACACATATCTCAAACATCCCAGCAGGATGTTAAAATGGATTTTTTAGAGGATGATATGCGTGCGAAATGAAAGAAATAAAACGCAGACATTGATTCAATGGTGAAAATAAATTTTATAACTTGTAAATACATCCAGTTCAGCTCAAATTTTGGATGTACCTTCAAGTTAACCATAGTGAGTGAATATTTGGCCTTTAGTCTTTTTGCACCGAAATCGTCCAGCATAGTCGAGGTTCAACTTTACAAATGGACACGCTGGCAGGACGGCGGCTTACCTGAAGAATCCATGTTTAATTTTGAGGTGCCGATGGTTAGGGAGAAGTTATGCTGCCATGACAGTTCTCTTCGGGCGTGGTGGCGTAATTTGGCGTCTGGATGACGAGTTCCAATGTGATTGTCGTGTCCTTTCGGGGCATACTTCATTCATGTTAACACGTAAGTCAGCATCTGATAGACGGCAAAGTGCTTTTTGACGTAACCCACTGAGTGAATTATCACGGTCGGTCTTCAGGGGACGGCTGCGTGTGGTCTGTTGGTTTTTTAGAACTTTAGTTAAGCGATGGCAAGACCATTTCTACAAATATTTTGCATATTTTGGTTGTCTGAAAGAGCTTATACTGCGTGGGGCGTTCCAGAAGGAGTATAAAAATTACGAGAGTATACTTCAACTCCACGTATATCATATGAGGCTGAGCATTTCGAAGATCGTGTCAGTAAATGGTGTTGACCCACTCTGTAAACGATCAAGTACGACAGAGGTTGTGGCTGAAGACTACTGTCTATAGATTGCCGTTCTATACTCCTCAGTGGGTTGAATTTAACTCAATCCTTAGAAAAAAGCAGTGATTAATCTGTTGCGGGCTGACCCCAGTTATAATGTCACGTTTGTTTCAGACTGGTCAGGCCACGCATTTTCAGTGCCTTGAATTTAAAATTCCTGGGCTTTCGTCCAAATTGTTTTTTTTCTGGATTTTCAAACTCGACTATCTGGTGATGCGACTGTAACACCTGGTGATCCTGTAGTGTCTCCACAGCCTGATTTCCTCCTAAGGCATGACGCCAGAGACGAGGTCACTCCGCACATAGGACCTCGTGCGAAGGCAGTTCTCGCCATGCCTCAGGGGCTAGGCGCAAACTGACGCTGTCGAATGTACGCAACCTATCTTCACATCCTGGCCTCAATCGACAGTGACGTGACCTCAGTCCATCCAGTGAGATTCCCATATTAGTAAACTATCCGGGCGCTACAGTGGTGGCAGCGACAGTGACGAACACGCCAGAAACGAACACAATATATCAAAAGCATCAAGCGTTCCACAGATACAAGTACCAAAATACGAAGCATGGGAAAACTTCCAAGCGTGGCTTGAAAGATCTCAATTTTATCTACAAGAAATAAACCCAAAAGATCGAAGCCGGGCTTTGATGAAAGCTTTGGGACCGAAAGAGTTAGACAAAGCACTCGACGCCGGCCTGTCAGCAGACACCCAATTCGAGGTTTTATGTGCTAGGTTGGAAAACCTGCTCCGCCCTACACTATCGCTAGCAGAAGTGATTGAAGGATTCATGCATCGCCAACTCAAATTAATTTAACAACCCAAAGTATACGCCCAGGACCTTCAGTGGTTTGCCACCGCAATATATCCCACGCTGGCCCAAGCAGACAAAGACCAAGTTGTGCTATACTACTTTGTCAAGGGCAGTAACAACCCTGACCTGAAACATACCTTTTTGGTTCAACCACCAAACGAGATTACAGAGGCAGTGACCTGCGCCGAACGATACCTTCAGGCGGCGAAGACGACGAACAGACACATAGCCAGCCAACCACGTGGCGACTTTCGAGGTCAATATAATAATACTCAGAGACCCTGGCGCCCGTGGGCTAACCGACAAGACGCCAGAAATCCAGCTGGTCCAAGATTCAGTGGGGGACATTTCCCCTTCTACCCTACGAACAACACTGCGACTACCGGAGCGAATGCGAATAGATACTCGGGCAGTCAATGCGAACCCAACAGAGACGCATGCAATGCGATGGATACCCGAACAACGTTAGAGGAAACACCCGGTACCTTACGCATTCCTTCCTGCATTGATAAATTTCATACAACTGCCCCGTTTTGTGTGGTAGTTACAGTTTTTAACCGGTTGGTAAGAGCATAAGTTGATACAGGCGCTACGCTATCCTTAGCGAACAGCCACATAGTACCACGTGAGTGCTTACGGGAAACGAAATTTTCTGACAACCTTCCCACACTAGTAACAGCCGATGGTTCACAACTAAGGACATCGGGTAGGCTGACAATCCCAGTAAAGTTCCCGACAACGGTCAAGCTCCATGAGTTCATTTTTTCACCTAATTTGGCCTGGGATGTTCTATTAGGCACTGACTTTCTGGCAAAGAACCATTGTGTCCTCAACGTACACGATCGAATTTTGTCTTTCACAACCCAATGCCCTACCGTGACACACGTAGATGAAGACATAGTGATTGCTTCAATTACAGCTGCAGTAGCCCTGCTACCTACAAGTATTGACGAGATATTACCACAAGACATCGAAATCGAACTCACCGATAAAATGAATCTCAAGGCTTTATTAGCATCATTTACAGATGTCTTCGCTTGGAACAAATTAACAATAGGAAGGACGTCCTTAATCCGCTACGCCATAGATACTGGAACAGCAAAACCGCTTTGGTAACCCCCACGTCGAATACCACCACAATTCCAACAAGAAGTCAATGATCTCAGTGATAGGATGCTCTCCACAGGAGCCATACGACCATCTTAATCACCGTGGGCTTCACCAATTGCACTAGTTTGGAAGAAGGATGGAAAATTACGATTTCGTACAGACTACCCTAGGCTAAACGCGGTTACCACAAGGGACTCTGTTCCACTGCCTCGGATCGACGTGACACTAGATGCACTAGCGGGGGCAAAATGGTTTTCTACAATCGACCTTTAATCGGGATATTGGCATGCCGAGGTGGAACCCCAAGACCGACAAAAAACCGCATTTATATTACCACAAGGACTTTTCGAATTTGAGACGATGCCATTTGGATTATGCAACGCAGCGGCAACATTCCAACGACTGATGCATGTGGTATTAACCCCACTCTATCCTCACTGTTGTTTTGTATACCTAGACGATGTTATTGTATTCGGGGGCACAATCGCCCATCACAATGGTAATCTAATGGCGGTCCTGGCCACGTTAAGAGAGACAGGCCTGCGATTGAACCCGCATAAATGCAAATTTTTACAGAAGAAAGTGACATTTCTGGGACATGAAATTAGTACAAACGGTATTTGCGCATCATCCGGCAAAGTGGCGGCGATCAAAACCTGGCCCACACCAAAAACATCCACCGAAGTTCGGAGTTTCGTCAGACTAGCATCATACTACCGCAGACTTATATTACACTTTGCAGAGATTGCACGACCACTACACACACTCACTGAAAAAGGACGCAAGTTCAAATGGACTCAAGAATGCCACAAGCATTCGAAGAATTGAAAGCTCGCCTGATAAGAGCCCCTATACTAAGGTTACCCGACACACAAGAAGGTGCCTCAACTTTCATACTAGATACAGATGCGAGCGGGTTTGCGATAGGGGCAGTAATTTCCCAATGCGACAGTTCAGAAGAAGAACGACGCGTCTGTTATGCGAGTAAGACACTAACTAAGACTCAGCGCAACTACTTTACATACAAACGTGAGCTCTTCGCCCTGATAACATTCATCAAGAGGTTAAAACCGTTTCTACTAGGCCGATACTTTATTATACAAACGGACCATAAAGCACTGCCATAGATGCAATCAATGAGAGAAGCAGAAGGACAATATGCCAGATAGCAAGAATCCTTACAAGAGTTTCATTATAAGTGCCAATTCCGGGCTGGAACGAAACATACTAATGCTGACGTCATGTCCAGAAGACCTCCAGAAGAACTTACGGACAACGCAACAAATAAAGACTATAGCGTCGCATCGATTGATATTAGCGAGCCGAATCGCCACTATTGGGCCATAGCCCAAAGAAAAGATCCCGATACGGCTCTCGTCTATGATCATCAGTTAACAGGCCGACATCGTCCAACCGATGAGGAGCTTCAAGGTTCAGCAGAAAACGCCACTATACTCCGAACGCAATGGCCACATCTACTTTTAGACAACGAAATACTCTTCGTAAAAGATAAGATAGACGGCCGACCCCGTCTTATGGTGCCAGGCTCTCTAACGCGGTCCGTGATGGAAGACATCCACCGAGAACTAGGCCACGTCGGACAGTTCAAAAGAGAAGCAGCAATTAGACGACGATATTGGTGGCCTCACTTACGGGAACAAATAAATATCTACAAAGGACCTAACCCAAAACCAAAGGCACCATTACAATCGATGCCTACGGGATTCTCATTCTAACGCGTTGGTATTGATATAGTAGGCCCAATAAATTTTGTAACCACGGGCAATAGATACATTCTAGTAATGGTCATCTATTTTACAAAGTGGGTAGAGGCTAAACCGCTGAAAACACAGGATGCAGCTTCGGTGGCGACGGCCCTACTTAATCACTGGGTTTGCCGCTTTGGTGCTCCGCTCACCCTACATTCTGATTGTGGAGCCAACTTCGAGAGCAAGTTAATCAGAGATGTTTGTGACTTGCTACTTATCCAGAAAATACGGACAACACCTTTCCATCCCGAAGGCAGCGGACGGGTAGAACGCACCAATCGAACACTAATTAATCTGTTAAAAGCCTTCGCAAAAGACCATCACCCTCTCGACTGGGATACCCGGTTACCATACGCATTGATGGCGTACCGCACTTCGATTCACAGTTCCACCGGATACTCTCCATTTTGTATGCTAACCGGCCGCCACCTTCGCCTCAATGCGATGACTGCCACCAGATCTCATTCCGGAACCTATTGGAATAGGAAACTGACTGCACTCCTCCGAGTCAAATCTCCCATCTTTTTCTGCAGAAAAAACTCTTCCTGTGACCCTTGCCTTTCCACGACTTCTCTCTTCTCCCAAGGAACCGGGCCTTGAAGCTCGCAGCTATTAGGGATAACTCTATTAACCTCAACATTCCTCGATAATCCCATCCTTACGAATTAGCCCGATCATTAAAGTTTGGTAATTTAAATCGGGGCTGGAAGATTGGTTCCACTTATGAAGCCTCCATTAGAAGGGGCTATGTAGCGTGGGCGTTTAGAGCGTCGGCTGTACTAAAGCCTGTCGCTGGCTGGGGTAGGTTCGAATCCCATCGAGTTCGCTGCATTTTTCACAACTGGGTCAAATGAATTATTCAACTGTGCCAAACCACCTGCTAATTAGTTTTACCTGGTAGTAACCTGTTATATTATAGATTAACTGTTCAGGAAATACTGTTTGAGCAGTCACCTTACTGTGTCAGAATTTCTGGATTTCATATGTTGTTTTGTGCTGGGTGGGTAGGTTTGCAGTGGTCTCTGCCGTCCGTTGCCCTCCATTGCTTTGTCCGGCGTCATTGTTCAAGGCCAGCTGCCTCAAGGTCATCCAATACCTCAGTCAGCGCTTACAGTCGCGCTGACCTGCGGAGACATGACCTGCTTCCACTCGGACACACACACACACGTGCGTCTAGGTTTTCGCGGCCGCCCAAGCACCACTCGAACAAGTCCCTTTTTCCCTACCCTTGGCCGCCAGACGTCACTTAGGGCCACGGCGCTCCAGCGGAATGACGCGTGCTCCGAAGTCCAACTACTTTCCTCTGTGTACAAAATAATCTATTCCTTCTAATCTGGCCTCCCCTGACTTCTTCTTCACTAAGTAACTATGTTCTGAAGATCGCAGTTGCTAGGGTTTAACTTTCTGAACCCCCTGCCATAGGTTGACCTAAATGTGATTAAACTCACACCTGCCGATGAGTTCCTTGTAACTCCGGTGGCTAGGGCGTTAGCTGTATTGAAACCTTTCCTCTACTGGCGTAAGTTCGAATCCCACCGAGACTGCTGACCTTTTCAAAAGTTGGTCAACGAATTCACCCTCAATCAGAAATCTATAGTCATTAGTATACACTAAGGTGACATTTTTTCCGGCAATATGGACAACCCTGACAGAAAAGGTTATTCACTATGCAAAAGAAACGTTTGTTTTGCGATGATGAAAACCGCTTTCATTGTGGTTCGTAAGCACTCTTGTAGTGTACATGAATGTACTCCAGTTAAAAACTGATCTACTCTTATTCGTTGCATGTTGAGACAACCCTTGCATTCCGAAAACGCTGAATTTGTAATTTACTCGCCTGGCTCCATTTCCGGTCTCACATGTTTCAAAATTCGATTGCATACCATTGTTCCACATACAAAAATATCAGCAAATGAACCCTAATATATTCACAGGACATTATCAATCTTCAGGGAAGGTGAGAAGATTTTTGTTTTCGTCGAAAAATCGCCAAGGCGCTTTCAAGGTTACCTGTCACTGGATATCATGAACAGCTAATAAAAAATAGTGCTACAGATAGAGTGAACTTAGACGATGACTGTTAAGAACAGTCAAGACAGTTATCGGAATCAAACTCGTCAAGGCTAACTCAAACTTTTGGCGGGTGCGGCCCTCAAGGTCACTTTTATGGTGTGGGTTCGATTCGAGACAGTAGAGGCGCAAAATGTGGGGAACTAGACTGATATTAAGAATCAGAAAGTACTATCGGTCTTCGGAACCCGGCTAAATACAGCAACAGATCAACCGTCAAGAATGACGACGTCTACAGGGCGAAGCAATGATGACCTGTGCGTCAATTAATGTTGGAAAGAAGACAACTTGCACAGTCGCTACTACAGATTCTCCACCGCCTCCATCTAACCTTGATAACAATACGGTATCTAGACAACTGGGGTGGTTTGGCCTGGCGGATAAATTCAAACATCTCGCCAGTGTTTGCCATAGAGAATTCACCGATAATTAATCAAACAAATTTGGTTGATATCCTGCAATAACTATCCCGATATGTGGCAAACTGGCTGACTAGCATCGCGGTATGTCTTTGTCCGAGAGTAAATCATTTATTCAGCTAATGTTGTTCCATCAACTTCAAATTTCCCAGATTAAATTAAAAATGCATCGATTTAAACAAGATCTCAACGATGCCAAAAGTTGCCTGCACGCATAATGTACCACCTGCCGATTAAACCAATTCTACCGTTTCAACCTACTCTTTATTGTAGTGGACCTTAACGCCACCGTTTACTCATCACGCCAACGCTGCGGTTACTGTGATGGCCGACCCCTGGCCTGTCTATCGCTCAAGCACCAGGGCCATCTACTGACACACACGGCTTAATCTCGCGCAAGGCAACCAATCACAGGCCCACTCACACAAAACTTCAAGTTGGTGGGTGTGGCCGGTGACACTTGCAATTCCGCCTTGGGGCGACGCGGTCGCGGTGACGCCGGCCTCTCCTACTGGCCTCACGGTCGAACGCCTGGCAAGACCAACTGGCCACTTTCTCCTAACTGTTGTGTACACAATTCGCTCTTCCTTCTACTCTGCCTTCCCAAGACTTCTCCCACCTCCTAAGGAACAGGGCCTGGAAGATTGTAGCCATTAGGGTTAACCGTCTTAGCCCTAACACCTATATTATTGCTTAGCCAAAGCTTTGGATGAAGATGGAATTAATTTTGACATTAATAATTTGGACGTTAGTTAAACGACTGATGGTTGCTCAAATGTCACACAGTTGCAGCAATTTATGCTTTTCTCTTGACTATATGACTTGGAACCTACGTAAGTGTCATTCCTCTTAAAAAACCTTAAATAGCGTACGCTTAACAAAAGAGAACATTTATGGATATAAGGTTGACAATTCTGAGAGCGGATAATTTAGCGAAAAACAAAAACGTTATAGTTCTGTGAGTTGCGCATTTTTTGAATTGCAACAGAGGTGCCAAAAAGGGCATCACATTTTTATTCAGTCCAGAGCCAAGATAGTGATAGGTACGAAGAACTCTGAGAGTTGATGATGCGATGATGATGCGATAATGATGCGAAAGGAAGCTTGACTTCTCCTGATTTTCTGACTGATGCTGTTTCAGAAGAAGAGGATGAGATAACTGGAACAATAGTTTGATTTTCCTGACTTTTTGGATTCCGTCGGGAATTCTTAGTTATAGGTGATGTTAGCATAGTCATGGTCTGCGCATGAAAATTAAACTCTTGTTCCAGTGATCGCATCCTCTTCTTCTGAACTGCTTCCTGGAACTCATATATTCTCCACCATTAGTGCTTTTACATAATGCAAAATGCCAAACATGGATAACCGTCCAACAAACTAGGTACTGATATCGCCGGACCAATATCCAACATCTCTCGAATATAAAGTATTTATACACTTAACTGCACGGATAAAACACGGTGGTACACTTCTAGAAATCTATTACAAAATTTGCTTTCCTGCGTGTATTGATTTCGATGATTTATTCTTGAATCGTTAGTCCTAGGACCTTACAGAAACAATAAATTTCAGGCGGAAACGATATTCTGAAAATCAAGCCAATAACTCATGCGTTTTAAAGCCCTCTGATGGTTGGACTTGTTCCTAATCCCACCTTATATAAACTGCCAATTATCATAAAGGCGTACTTTGACACAGTTTTTTCGCTATCTTTATTTCATCGAAGATGGAATGTTCTTTTTTATCGGTAAATTCACCTCTGGTAATTCACAACAAAATGGCAATCGCAAATGGAGGAATTGTACTATTGGGCTTAAAGTGCGAACAAGGTAGACACTAGGACTCATGAATAGATTGCATCATTTTGAAAATCAGCGATTTGAGAACTTGAAGGTCATAGAAACTAAAGAATACGCTATGTCACACAAATCGTTTGATGGTTTAAAATGGCTGGACTAGGTTGTAGCCTTTCCTTCCCTTCCGACCCCCCTGTCAGGCGTGCCTACGGCCACTTCCTATCTCCACTGCTGCATTGCTTGAAATTTCAACAAATTGTTCTTTCGTCTTCTGATATCCTGATAGAAACTATAGTCTATTAATTTCTGCTCTCTTCGTAGTGAATACAACTAACGTTTGATGCCATTTACGTTATCGCAATTGTTGCTCTGACTTTTATTTATTCATTTGAGCTTAATTCTGGCTCTCCGTACTCTACTATAATGTCAAAGTTTGTGTAAAAAAGTAACATCTGTTTACGTTAACAGCCAAAAGCATCGGTCTCAACCATGCATCCTTCTAGCCCACGACAGTTCAACCATCGATTTTTAGTAGTTTTTATCGTGTGCTCCACAACATGCCAGTGCAGGGACGGTGACCTGTGCATGAATTTATTTTAAGTGATCGACTGTCGCAGCACCTATCACACTCTCTCTTTCCTCACTCACCCCTGCCCAGTGTCAAGGCACAGTCAAGAAGACCGGAAGTGAGATCTGGCGAAAGTGACGTACAGACCTCCTATTTATTTATTTATCAGACAAGTACGGCAATAGTTGACACGGAGCAGTCATAGTCACTTTCTGTCGATTAGCGCAACAACTAACATTCCAAGTGAGGAGAAGTGGCTACCGTCACTTCTGTACGTAAATCTATACTGCAATCCACACACACACCCGGTCATTGCGAATATGTAAACCAGAATAAGATTGATCTCACCTACTGCTTAACCCTGTGGAGGCTTATGGAACGTGCCAAATTAGATTTGGACTTCATGGAGATTGTATCTCTGAAACCTAGCGCCTTTAAGTTGGCTTACAGCTCTCGTTCGTGGGGTACTTGGGACAGGATCGAAAAAATAGTGTACAAATGTAATTAATTTCTCACCTATAGAGTTTGCATTAAACCTCGCAATTCTTTGCTTGAAGTTTGTAAACTGTCTAATCTCCTAGATCAGAGAAGCGCATACCGCAAATAAAAAACTATTGAACTGTAAGATAGTGGTGGTCAGAAATGGTCGTATTAGCACTTTGGCAGAGTAATTAACAAGCTGTTGTGAATGATTGTCTAAGCAACAGGTGAGGCATTAGTTTGGAGGAGAGCACGCACGTGTCCGGTTTACTGGACGTCCGAAAGATCGAAAAGTGACAGATTGAAACAAAGATCTGGTGAAATTGGTGCCACTTGAAGAGGTGGGAGGGGAATGAACTTGGCAGATGGAGCGTGAGAGAGGGAGGAGGAGGAGGAGGAGGAGGAGGAGGAGGAGGAGGCAGAGAATCGAAAATAGCCAACACTGACCACGTCGGTTCGTCATCATCCTCATCATGCGTTAAGTCGAAACAAGACGGTGTGCGACGAGTTTCATTTTTTGGCCTCCGTAGATCTCCTCGTCAGAGCTGGAGCTGCTGCTATACTGCATGTTGGCGAGTCCATTTGCCTTATGTCCGTGCCGATGTCTTCTGGCAGCTGGAGACGAGGAAGAGGAGGTGGAGGAAGTGGAGGACGTCTCCTCTCCATGGCTTGACTGGCAGTCAAACCGGCCATGATCCTCTGGAACCAAATGGTGTGCGGCAAACATGTATACGCTGCCCTGCTCAGAAATCCGGCTTCCGATATCACCCACAGTCTCCACAATCTTTACATCCACGGACCAGTCCTCATCGTACAGGTCCCGCAGCAACTGCTGTTTCAGCTCCTCCAGGTTACGCACCTGTGGCATGTAGGGTTCCTTGGGGTGCCCTGAGTAGTTATACCACATCTCCTCTGTCACCGGTGGATCCATGCGCCTCCGCTGCTCCAGAGCTTGTCGAGGCAGACTCCTGGGCGAGTGCACAGAGTGGCGTTTCTCCTTTTTGCGTCCTCCCGCTTTATTGCCGCTTTCCACAGCCGACGAAGGTGTTATTATTTTAAGGGGCGCTTGCTGTTGTTGTTGTTCGTAGTCATCCATTTGTGTGAATGGCACGGGGCTCTCAGCCCAAGTGCGTGGCAGAGGTTGATAGGCCTCCTTTGGCTGCGGTATGATGGGTGATTCGACCCGTGCGGCGGGGCTCTGATTCAAGGGCTGGGCAGTCGCCTTCTGTTCCGTCACGCGTACTGGCGAGATGACCGGAGATTTGGCCGCCTCGTCCTCACGCACCGGCGTAGGAGCCGAAGCAGCAACCGCGGCGACGGGAACGGGTGTGACAGCCGGCTCCTCTTTGTGGGCATTCTGGCTACCAGGTCGTGGCAGCTCGGAGGCGGCAAAGAGCCCTTCGTTGGACATGGCTCTCTTGCTCGGCTTCACATCCGCCTTTTCGCCCTCCGCTCGGATGTCCTCCTTGGAGGGAACCGGAGCAGCAAACAGTGCTGGGGTACTGCGAGCTGTCTGTCGAATGTCCTCATCACTGCTCTCCTCGCTGGAGGTGGTTGAAGCGCCATCCTCCTCCTCCTCTTCCGGCACTGCGGTCGGTTTCTCCTGCATCTCCTGATTCGTAGTAGTCTCCTTGTAGGCAGCTGCTACCAACGAATTCTCCGCCTTGCTGGGTGTACGAGGTACCGCTGGCGCGGGTTGGGGTGCGGCTGACGATGTTTGGTTGAGTCGTTTCCTGCCCTCCTGGATGACATTACACACCTGGTTGGCCTGCTTATCATCGTGCATCTTCAACAGAAGGTAGGACCTACTACCCTCGGGCTTCTCCGGCACCACCAAGATCACGAGCCGGGGATCTCGAGCGAAAATGAAGAAACGGAGGATATCGGTGCAAGCGAAAGAAAGCTCCTTCGGCGCAGACCCCACAACTGACTTGCGTTTGATGATGAGGTGTGTCTCGGTGCCGATAACCTTGCAGTCGTAGGACTTACCCGTGTTCTTCTTTTGCCTCTTCTCCAGCACCTCGCGTGCACCCTGGATGGTAATCTCCTCCTCCGGCGGGATGGGCACCTTGCCCTCGACCGTGCCCTTTCCATGGAAATCCTTGGTCTTCGACTTGGAGTTTTTCCCGGCCTTTTTATGATCGTCCGGCATGTTGTGCTGTGTATGCGTTAGGACTGAAAGTTTTTAAAGTATGGAGCACCTGGCTAGATGTTTCTGTCTCTCTCTCTCTCTGGCTGTGTGAGTGAGTGAGTGTTTGAGCGTGTGATAAAAGGCCGCTGGTCTAAATGTGCACGCGCAGCGAGCGAATGCGTCGGTGTGCACCCTGAGGTTGTCGGCTCCCGAACCTACTAGGTTGGCAAACTGTCTCCGCGAATCACTTCTCGCCTTCCTCTCACAGAGTACACGCACTTGCCTGCCCGCCTGCCATCAGCTACGGGTGTAAAACTAGCCGCAGGGATTGGCTAGGCGTCAGCTCGAGCACACACCGATCTCAACCTGTGCCTCACCATAGCAACCACTACCGCCGCCACCGCGACGACGAGATTGCGTGCTTGCGCACCTGTGCGTAGGTTGGTGTTGATCACACATTCCAAGTCAGCACCTTGCAACAAGGACAACTGACTAGCAAACGGCCCCTTAGGGATCGCGAAAAAAAGAACTTCCGCATTATACATACTGATGGAAAGCTAACCGAACGCGCAAACGATGCAAACACCCTGTCAGTTTAGTTCAGCCTCTGTCTTTTCTGTTTTGATGTTTCAAGGTAGTAGCGGCGTTTTTAAAATAAATAATAGTAAGTTAGTATTCAAATCTTTTAACCATCTAGGCTGCGCCGGCACCGCGGCCCAAAGACAAAGCCAGCTCCTCAATAAAAATTATTCCGTAGATGGAACTGCGATGATGATAGGCAAAACGACTGTTTTTAAGATGATTCCTGTGAGGTTTTTTCCATTAAAACGTTTGAATCTGCCGGCAGGGACATGCAGGATTTGTGCGTAAAGCTCTCATGACACAAAGCTGTAACTAAGGCAAAGACATAGGATTGAAAAACTGAATTTTATGCTGACTGCTTAAGTGGACTAAGAACCTACGCCAACGACCCGCAAAGTTATTATTAACAGCAGCAACATTAATATTAGTATCATTAATAGTAGTAATAATAGAAGTGGCATATCATTAGTAATCTTTTGTAATGCGGTAAATGGATGTTTCAGTAAAAGGCCTACTCGCCCTGTTTGCGATTCTTTTTGCTGCTACGCTATACAGTTGTAAAGGAGACGGTATCCAGATGACAATCTAACAATTATGAAAAGGACTTGCAGCAATATACGCGAGAAAGGGTTTTATTAAGTTGGTTTCGACCTTCAAGGGAGGACGGAAATACAAGCTGATAATTCGGGTACGTAATTCACTGACGTTTTGAATGGTACTGGGCTCAAATGCAAAGAATAGATTTCCTAAGTTGTAAAACGGTGTTTTTTTCGAACTGCCCTCTTCGGAGGTGAAGCTTACAATCCCGTTAGGCGCTAGAGTTCATAGAGTAAAAGAAAATTTTTCTTATCTAAAATGCATGCAGCGGTAACGACAAAAGCATTCAGCGAAACAGGCCCCTCGAATAGTCATCGAAGACTGGTCACCACGCGTAATTTATCATGTGACCCTGATGACAACTATGTCAAGTCAAAACCGCGAGCTCACACCATTTTTCACTGGTAGGCTGTGTGATAAATCTTCTATTTCTGAGTAGAGCAGCCTACGAGAATTAGAGAACGCATGGTCTGCAAGCACTTCCGTCTGACGAAGGCAACCAGCAACGAATGACTGTGCTCCAACAGCTCCATTTCCGAGGGCTTGCATCAGAAAACTTCAGATGAGGAGGTACAGTCGACTGCCGAACTCATGAAATCCAAGGACTTGTACAAGCAAATCCCTGGCAAGCAGAAGCAGACCTAGCCACGTCTTCCAAAGTCTTACAGCAGTAAATGACCCACAATTATTAAAAAGAAGACGAATTGTGGTTTGTTAAGTAATGTGACGTTCTTTAAAACTAACGCATTTTCAGAAAAACGGAAACCTCCGAAAAAATGAAAATCGGGGTCACTAAAAAAACGAGTGAATGAAGCACCAAAAGTAGAATTACCTTTGAAAATAACATTTACGTGAAATTTTCGGCTGCCCATACTTCCATATCAGGCGCAATCTAAAGTACGGCCGTTACCAAATAGCCCAAAGTTCGGGTTTGTATTCCAATATGGTTTCATGAGAATTTTCAGTTATTTCTTTACTTCTGTATTGTTTGATATATTTTGGACTGAAGGAATCAAACTGTCACCTCATTGCGGCGATTTGGACATCAAATTAGCAATATATTTCTTAAGCTAGCATACCGGATATACCGGCCAGTGACTAATAAATCTTGGAGAAATTTTCAGGAGCAGTCGTAAACGTACCACATTTTGTAAATTAAGAGAAATTTAGAAGAAGAAGATGCAATCACTGGAAATCGGGTTTTATTCTCCTGACGTTTCACATTCCCTCATGAATCCTTTATCATAGGTTATTGTAGGATTCCCGAGGGAATCCGAGAGAATCCGAAACGTCAGGAAAATAAAACCCTTGTTCCAGTGATCGCATTTTCTTCTGCTGACTGCTTCCTGGAACTTGCATATTCTCCTCTAAGAAACATTTCCTTGCATCATATTTCTTTTTAATTGTTCATAGCATTCGATTACGACGAGGTTCAAATTGTTCTTGAAATAGCGGAGAACACTTTACGATTATCTGTGTTTTCAGTTGATCGACCGTAACTAAGGATTTTCTTCTACATGTTTACCAAAGCCTTCAATAAAAGGTATTTTTTAAGAGCATTTACCTAGACACTGAATTTTTTTGACATTCTTTCTTATTTCTTCTGCTTGGGTCATGATTTTAGAATCACCCGAACATTTCAGCCCATTGGCAAAAAAATGAACTTTCGCAACAAAATTTCCAAATTAGAATGCTTGAAAACAATTTGAAAACCTTCTGTAACAAGTTAGCTTTTGCAAAAAGTCTTTTATTAGATGTTTTGACGTCAGATATCTGCATGCCTAACCTATTTTTAAAGATAGATGAAGGTAAAAATAGGAAAGTTTTACTAGTTTTGTAACTTCCCCAAATTGGCATGCCCTTCGCCCAAACTATCATCGTAAGGCTGCATTTCCGTCGAGCGGCTGATTGCATAGATATCGCTAAGTACCATGAATAACGGCCTGTGAATTTGTGTTTTTCAGCATGATGTGCATTTTACGTTATGATATTGTATGTAGTCGGAGTGGGTTTAATGTACAAGACTCGCTAGGAAATGTATTAAAGTGGACCTTTATGGTTAAGTTCTTCCTCAAGTTATTCCCAGGGGCGGCGGTTGATCTCGTAGGAAGCCGCGACTAGATGGGCCAAACATTGTAAGGTCAGTGAGTCGAAACAGACACCGGCAAGGACGGATGACTTTGGGGACTGCGGGGATTGAAAAAGGAAGGAACAGCATTCTTGACCGTTCGCAACAACCTCGTCTTATGACTTCATGCTTGAAATGGCCGGAGAACAGTTGTACTGGACCTCACGGCTCACTATAATGTGGCAGACTAGCATGTGAAATCAACTCTAGCCGTTCCTTCCGTGTAATGTTAGCAATGAATTTGCTGAAAGACCCGATTTATTTGGTACACAGTGCCGATTGTTGTAAACTTGCTATCTGCTTGTATGCTACGAGAAATTGACGTCCTCCCGCTCGTACGCCGAGGCTTCTGTCATGTTTCTTGCAGTCCATCGACATATCGGCGTTAGGGTTCGCTTTGGGGTTAATTTTAGGAGTGGAGTTATAGATAAGATTATACTTAAAGTTAAGTTTAGGTTTATCTCCTGCTGACCCCGATTACATAGCGTATCATTACCGAAATTTTAGTCCTCAGTTGTATTTAAGTCTCCAAATGGAGAAATTTGCTGTTAATGATCTAAAAGAGGCATGGAAACCATAAATAAGCTTTGCAAACGAGTTTCGAAAGAATCGATATCAAAACCGACTGCTGTTTGGGCCTTTTAAAAAAAAGCATGATTGTGCGTTTGTTTATGGATGTTTCCTTGCATGATTTAATCAGGAAACATCTCGTCCAGTTTTATAAGGGAGAAGTCGTTTATTTTCTATAGCCGACAAAAAAGCGTGAGTTCATGCTGAATCTGCGGTGACGTTTCATTGAAGGTGCTCAGCAGTGGGCAGGGTTAACCTTCGATCAAAATCTTGCGCGCAAGATTATACCCAATAACGAATGTTCATTCAAATTGCTAATGAGGAATGCCGTTACCTTTTCTTCCTTTAAGTTTGCATGAATATTTTCAAATTACTGCCCGATGTGTATGAGCGAATATGAAGCGTATAAAGATATGGTTTTAGCCTGCCTGAGAGCTAAGTAGAGGAGCTATTTAAGCCTTGGAGTAAGAGCCCACATGCATGCGTGTAGAGCGAACTTTATGCATTATCATATATTATTATGCTCATCATACTATTAATATATTTAGTTTTCCAACGCAAATGACGATTTTTACCGGGCTTCTCACAACTCGACAGGCGCTGGAAGATGACTTGCCCTTGAATTAATCTATGGTGCTATTAGACCGGCGTAGAACCTACCACGCTCTGTCCTTCATCACATGCCTGTGTTCGGTGTAAAAACAGGATGTAGAGGGCTGAAGTCAAGATCGGTCATAGTAATTGACAAAACCAAGCAATCCATCTACGCGGGCCACACGTGACCCAGATCGTGCGCGATGGCTGCTTAGGTTTTCATAGAGGCAAGTGGGTGGCTCGCATGCCGTAGAAGCGGGTGTGTCATTGGCGCCGCATTTAAAAGGAGCACTTGCAGGCGAGCCCACAAGCGCGAATTACCGGATCATAAGCTGTGGAAAAAACTAATTTCACATGAAATAAGTGCATATGACCAACTTAAAAGTCCACAGTTAGGCTAGGATGTCGACAAATGAACCAAAATCTATGCACAGAACTCATTGTTAGTCAGAAGAAACCAGCTTCTTATCTGCCTAATCGACTGACTTACGTTCTCATCTATGCATGATCAGATCGGTGTATTGATATTCGTTACTTGGGATCAATGCATTTTGAAAACGAACCAATGAACTATGGTGACAGGTGCTTATAGGACCGAACCACGGAAACAAAGCATGTTCCAGTCCAGTCAGAAATTCCAAAGGCTTCTGTAGCAGATACTTGCAACAGCAACAGTAAACCAAAACAACCTCGTTTTCCAGCACTGAGCACCAGGTCTTTTCATTGACACGACAACAAGTTAGTCACTTACGTACCATGCTAATGTAAAGGCTTGATGATGACTGATCAAAAACAGTTGTTTTCCAAAACTGCTTCTCGATCGTTAAGGGAAATTTTCGCAGAACCTTGTTTTCATTTGAGATTTCGGCCGTCTCAGCCCAAATTAAGGCCCACACCCTCGCCTACCCTCAGTTTAAATGCTCTCCAGTTATCTTTCCAGTCTTGTATAAGAAAAGCCTGTTCATTTTGAAATGTATCAGTTGAACGTTCTCTTTAGCTGCCAAAGATTCCTACGTTTTTAGCTGATATTACAATACAGCGATACGTAAAATCGGTCAAGCAATTTGCTGATCGCACTGTTGGTGAAGGCGCTCATCCTCCTAATTCTGAACTAATGGTTGCGGAGTCTTCCCGTAATATGCGCCGAAGTTTCCCACATTTGTCTTGCTATACATCTACATATCAGCATTCAATACTCTCATTCCCAGCACGCTACCTCACGTGTGAAGAAACAGAAATTCAGAAGTTGAAATCAGACCTGTCTTCACAATGAATGTGCATTTCATGTAAACCTTAAGATTTTGCGTATTTTATTACCCTTTTCCTCGGTTTTAGTGAATGGAGCCATTTTTGCTGAAGCGTTTGGCGCTTTACCTTCAAACTTAAGTTTTTTTCGCTCAAAAATATTTTTAAAGGCTCTGGGGTTAACATCCTGCAATTCAAAGTTCTAGGGAATAAATACTTGCTAAGTCTGGGTCAAATAGAGTTTTGTAAACAGCTCAACTCTCATTCAGAAGACAATGGAAAATAAGAATTCAGTGAGTCCTAGGCGTATAATACGAACAATGTGAAATGTATTTACTACTGGCAGAAATTTGCAAAAGGGGTGAGGTAGATTACGAGATGACCTGTCTGGATGAGAGGTAATGCTGACACTCTTCTGAACAAACCGGTTGCGGAATGCAGCTTTGTGGGAGATTGTGGCGAAGGACCGTGGGGAGTGCCGAAGTAGAATTTTGCGACACGTTGCGGGCGAAGAGGTCAGCGATAAAGATAGAAACAACAGCGTCTGTTTTTACTGGCAGCAAATTGTACCCTCCCAGATGCGTGCACGTAAACGTGTTACTTCATTCGAACAACTATTTCAGTACCGTCGTATGTTACAATCCTACTGGTTTGGTCATATTTGAACAACCTCATCCCCATAGATCTTAAATATACTTCTATATATCGCGAACAGAATTTGATTTCTACGAAAATTAAAAAGACGAACGGCCAAAACCGATATATCAACCAGGAAGCAAACAGGGAAAGCTAGGGGACACACTGATGAGCCGGACTCCTCGCAGCTGTGTCAAGAAAGGGAAGAATACCGACTAAACACACGTCTGGACCTTTTAGCTAGTACCTGGGCTGTTAGTGTGGTGAGTTACAATATTAACACACACATCATCCCTATTTTATAGAGGTCCATCTTCATCTTTTATTGCTTTCTTGTGGCCTACATTAATTTAATTACCTGCACTGTACTATTACTGTACTGACCTTCGCAATGACGAGGTCATCCGGGCCTAAAATGTCATATTTATTTATTGATAACGAATGATCAGAAACTTATCTTTTCTGACTTAAACTTCTTCATCAAACGAAGCAAAAGTTAACCTAGTGGGTCGAAGTTTTTGCTTGCCGGCTCACCTTTTTTATAGGCCCATCATCGAGCCGTAGGCAATAGGCACTTAGATTTGCCTTTTTAACGTTAAACACGACTTTGGAATAAGGTATGTCCTTGTATCACATTTAGGATCCTTTCCAAGCCAGACTATAGGAACTGAGGAATTAATATGAGCCAAAAAATGAGTAGATAGGCTCGGTAATTAGTCAAGTCAAGTCAAATTTATTAAAGGAAATGTAGGCAAGCGCCTTTGAACTCCCTCTTGGTACATAGGATTTAAGAAATGCATCGGCATAGCCGAACATTCCAAAGAAGTCGTTGACAAAATTTCAGACGATCACTCGCTTGTTTCAAGTAATACACTCAAACTCAGTTTACACGAGCCAGCAGTGTAACTGAGGAAGAAGAGCAGACAGTGAAAAACTCCAAAGGCTGGCTCATAATTCAAAATGGAATGTCATTGGTGGTTTTTAGGAGAAAAACTGTCGTTCATGAGGGTCAGTATGTGAATGATAGGGGCATAATGTTTCTGTGAATTTTGACGGCAGCCATGGCGTCCATGACGAGTAATATCTACATCCGAAGGACCATACATGTTCAGCCGGTCAGCCGGGTGGACCGATTACTCGAAAATCTCGATTTACAAGTCAGCCCCACTGCGTTAGAAGCGAGCGTTCTGCTGGGATCCTAAGTCAATTAGCTATGTGTGATGGCAGAAGCCTGTGAGTACGTTCGTAATTGCGCTCGGCAGAACATCTGCCGTGTTACAAACAATGGGGAATTTAGCTCTCTCGCGTAGACTAAAGCTCAAATTTTGCACACTTAACGAGGCCAAGGCACGATGTTGCAGAACGAAAATGTGATACTTAATTGGGATCCAAAATTGACGAATTGTATTTTATTACGCAGTTTACGTAGGTTGCAGATGCAGATGCCACCGTGACTCTACAGAGGGAACACTCGTCAGGCATTCTCGTGAAAGTCCATTTACGTGGGGGCTTTAAAGTTTTTGCCTTTCTGATTGTAAGTTTTAAAGGAAGGCTGTAGCTGCTCTTAAACAGTGTGAACGTAAAGAAAATGCCCTGTCACTGTCCTGAGCTAAAGAACTCAGCGAACTACGGGCTAAGTCAAAAACTACTACGCTTTAGATGCGGAAGAAGTCTATGAGCCATCGTTAAGAGGCTGTTATTGGATGATACTACTCAGGGCGACAGTTTTTCTCCTAAAAATCCCTGAGGAGTTTTTTCCCTGTCTGCTCCTATTTTCATCCTATGACTCAGGACAACTGGCCTCGCCAACAGTCTAAGCAACAAATTTTTGGCTACCACTGCACATATGTACAAATAGGGCACTCAAAGGAATTTTACCTAAATACCCTCAATATACTGATACTGATACTGATACCCTGTAGTATGAATAATAATAGCCTAAAGTTACTTCGAACACCAAGGTGCGTTGATCTCTGAAAATGAACCAGTATCTGCGATTATCTCTGATGATGCGTGTGAGGAATAATCCGAAACGCCACATAAATAAACTACGTTCAGCGATCTCATTGTCTCCTAAACGGCTCCCCTGAACGCGTCTGTTTCCTTTTATTTCCAAACAAAGTTGTAAATTCAGTCAGGGAAAGCAAATGTACTACTGAATTAGGCAGCATCGACTGTCCATTCCAAATGTACAGATGTCCCTTTTAGAGGAAAATGGTTTGATGTGAAAGGCCGAAAACCCATAAAATAGCAATGACACTGCGCCAGCTGCCGAGAAGACGCTCAAGTTAAGATTATGTTTTACTGTCCTCGATGAGTAAAAGTCTTTTGAAAGTTGTATTTTGTTCTGCAAAGTGCAGTTTCGGACTTGGTCAAAACCTTCCGGAGTTTGTTACCGATGAAAGATACCTCATTTTAAGAGCGCAACTGACCTATCACGAGAACTCTCTTTGAAGTGTACAACCATATTTGCTGAGGAGTTTGGCTAACTTCCTCTATGTCTCGGCTCATTACAAGGAGGCCTGGAGTCGAACACCCTAGAGAAGTGCAATGTATCGCGATCTGAAGTTGATTATAAAGTCAAATGCATAACAGTCTGACGCCGTGACCACTTCGAGGTGTAAGTGTGATTCATTAAATCAAGCATTAAAATGGGGGTCACTGTGAGCCAACACATTTAGACGGCTTCGGGGATGGGGCAGGCATACTCATACAGGTAAGCTGGGCAGACAACTAGCAGAGCTACAGACTTGATTAACAGTCAACGCGACCGCGGCACGCCTCGATGACTCCTGTGTGGACATGGGAAGGCGACGGGCGGGTGGGGGGGGGGGGCGTGCGCATCCCCTGAAGGCTTTTTCACACACGTCCGTACGTATCCCTTCGGGCCTCTAGAGACAACCCTCCGTGTGGACAGCAGGGTCTGGTCATGACAGCTGCGTCCCCCGTGCCAACGACCGTGCGCGTGAGCGCAGTCCTGTCATAACAAAAAGATTGGCAGTGGGGACGTATGAGGCCTCGCACACACTCACGCAGACTCCTCGCGGGGGGTTAAATTTGCAATTCAAATGTGTTCGCTCGCTTCCACTCGCTTCCACAACACATTATGCACACACACACATACACACCATTGGCACAAAACCACCACCATCGACGAGCAGTAGCTCGTCGTAAGTACACAGTGGCCTGTCGTGAAGGATAGGCGCAGCAAGGTTTAGGTGCACAGCGAGATGAGGCCGTTCGACTCGCCCAGCGCAAACATTGGCATCAGACCAAAGGGAGTGATCGAGAGAAAGAGAGGGAGAGTGAGAGAATAAGACCACCCTGTCTGTTTTCCGCCTCGTCAGTTCTCGGTATTTCACCGAGCTGGGCTTGGATCTGGATACCTTCCAGTTAGGTTGGTAAAAAAAAGGCTGTAGAGTGGGTTCCAGGGCGAGAAAAGTGTAGGCTGTCATCAGGTTGAGTATCATAAGGTGTGAGACTCGGAGGTCAAGGCTATGTGAGCTGGGATCCGTGCCGCCGCGTCCATCGTGTTTCTGGCGTGTTAAAACCCTAGTTAGGTGTTTATCGTGGACCAAGGATCGTGATGGTACGTTTAGGTACGGTTTGCCGTGACCGAGAAGGCCGTCAGCTGACGTACTTAGCCCGCACATCATCAGTCCAGTGTGTGTTGTCTGTCTATTGGCTGATAAATTGATTGGGAGTCAGATGACGACAGCTCCTTCTAAGTCCCTGATTGTCTAAATACTGGTGTGTAGCAAGAGGGCCAGGTCGTGTTATGCTGCACCAGGACGGGTTGTAAAAAGGCTATGGAGTGGGTTCGTTGGTGAGTAGAGTGTAGGTTGTGGTTTCCTTGATCGTAATTACGTGGAAGCCTCGGAGGCTCAGGCTGTGTTAAATATGTCCCGTGCCACCGCGTCCATCGTTTGCTGTCGTGCTACAACCCTGGCTAGGTATTTGTTGTGGATCAAGGATCGTGGTGGTATGCTTAGGTACGGTTTACCGTGGCTGAGAAGGCTGCCACGCGACATACGCGCAGTCCAATGTGAATTGTGTGGTAATTGGCTAATGAATGGACTGAGAGTCAAACGACGACAGCCCTTTGGTTTTGTAAACCCTGATGTATGGGTCAAGGGGGCCAGGTTATCGAGGGGTTTTAGAGTTAATAGAGTTCAACATGGTGGTTGCCATCTTCCAGGCCTGATTCTATAGGAGAGGAGAGAAGTCATAGGAAGGCCACAGTTGTAGGAGAAGTTTATTCTGCACAAAGGGATTGGAAGAATAGATAGGAAGAGATTTGACCCGGACGATTGCAGTCCGTTCCATTGTCAGGTCAGGTCCGAAGTGATATCGAGCGGCAGTGGCCATATTGAAGACTGTGTTTAGAGGTCAATCTACTAAATGAGGCTAGTCTTCTAACGTGGAAATCTCATTAGATGGATTGAGGTCAAGCCATTGTGGACTGAGGCCAGGACGGGAAGGTACGGTGCGTACTTTCACCAACAGAGGGGATCCCGCGTCAGTTTGCGCCTGGCCCGAGGCACGCCGAAAACTGCCTCTGCGCGAGGTCTTACGCTCTGAGTGACCTCGTCTGTGGCGTCACGCAGAGCGTAGAGCTGCAGAGAAAATACTAGGTCGTGTTATGCCGCCCCCAGACGTGTTCGCTAGAACTCTTAGCCATTGCATCCTTCAACAAAGAAGTGATGGACTTTGACAGTGGTCTGGTGCTGGAGGTGGATGGAGAGCGAGAGTGAGGTTGACAGCTCACCGCATTCTTTTCATCAGAAACAATCTGACGTGCCTGAAGCTATAACGTTTCACAAAAAGCCGTGGATTGGAAGGTTGTCGACTAACGAGATAATTCGCAGTGTGCAGTTGCCTGGCGGACTGTGAGTCAGGCTGCAATAAGTTTTTCTTAATGTCTTTTTTCTCACGCCTCTGGGATTCTGGCGCGGCGGAACGCATAGAGGCGGCTTTGATCGTGCCAGCCGCCTCCCTCCCCTTTGAGTCCATCTTGATACCAGGCACAGGTGGTCGAAGGAAGCGAGGAATGTTGCCCAAGTGCGGAGTTTATCGTGTCCATCACCTGCGCCCAACACTGCCGCCAGTCCTCTTACTCTTGGCATGAAACCGGACAAGAGAGGCTGAGGAAATAGCAATTGTGGTAGATGCGGCGCTAGGCTACTGTCACTTAAAACTGCCTCAAGCGCAAATCAACAAACATTTCTTCAGCCTGATGAAGAACGCGTTGGACATCACCGAAACCAACAGTGAAACTGCCGGATTTCCGCTGGATTTGGACGAAGACTCGGTTAAGTAGCCTGTTGTGCGATCTGAATACGATTTCGTTCAGCGACACGCTTAGTGTGGCGAAATGTGATCAATTTTCCTCATGATAGAGGTAAACGCAATTTACCAATGTCATCGTGATGTTAGCAAGAAAACTAGACAATGCGAACTACCCGAAGCAATTAGACCTTCTTCAGAACTGCGCGATCTATTGTGACCACACAAATTAAGATTGTTCAGTCTGATGAATGACGTCAAGCAACTACATTAGGAGCCATTGATTCGGCGCACAAGGCAGATTGTCGTGGTTGTTCCGAGCAAAGCTTCCGTTCGGGAGCGTGTGAGCAGAGGTGCTTTGTTTACACACTTGTCTTTGTTCGTGTGAGCATGTGGGAGGGAGTGGTGGGCTGCGGGGCGCGTGATTGGTTGCGTTAAGACCAGAGTCTGGACGCCACATAGGCTATGCGCAGCTCAAGCCTGAGGGTGGGGGAGGTTAGCTGGTTAGCAGGCTTGCCTCTGGCATCGGAACACCACAGAAAAAGGGGACACTGAAGCGGATGCTAGAACTCCCCCCCCTCCCAGACGCAAAACGAAGTTGAGAAGCTAATAATAATAATCATACTAAGTCGTATATTTCAGGCCCATTGGGCCTCATCAATAAACCAAAAATTCGATAGCAGGAAGTTCTAGGAATAATTGGTTTAACAAACAGTATCGGAAGTCCATAGTTATGTCACATGTGCAACTGTTTAGGAGCGAATTTAGTAGACTCGAAAAAAAAGGATGTATCAATGTCATGCGTAAAGTGAAATTCAAGTTCATACGCAGACGGGCCACAACTTTATTCCTATTTGACCATGTATCCTGATACCCACTGCCTCTGTTAGTAGGGCGGGGGGGGGGGGCTTGGAAGCAAACTCAGCCGAAGCTGAGCGTGGGACAGAAAAATTGCTGTTAACGAAACATTGCTGGTATAGACGGGTTCCCGGCACTACGTTCGGGTTCCCGAACCAGTGCGGCATAATGGAACATAGGGAACCCACCAGTTTATGATCGTGATGGGCACCGCCGTATGAGATCCAAAAGTCCGTCGAATCTACAAGACCATCGTTGGGGATGCCTGAGATGTGACCAAATATAATGCCTTGATGATGGTTGATGGTCAACGAAACGAGAGCCGTCAAGACTGCGTACGTCCATATGACTTCCATCATTTGAATGACAGATGGTAAAGGGAGACGCCTGATTCCAGGGGACACGAGTCAGAGAAAAGTAATTTCAAGAAGAAATCCTAAATTTCCGATGGTCCTTTCTCGGGTTCGTGGAGAAAGCTGACCGGAAAGGATGAGGAAAACAAAAGGTGAATAGATTCATTGTTAAGATAAATGTGCAGTCTTCGCTTGAATGCACATAGACAAGTCAACGCCCGAATATCAATTGGCAAATTATTCCAAAGATAGCTATACCTTGAAGCAAAAAATAGAGATCGTTTAGAAGTGGAGAAAGCAGGAGGAGGTATAATCAACGTTAAATTTCTTAGGTTGTAAGGGCGGGTAACGGGAGTAAGGGCAGAAATCTTGGGGAGATTTGAACTATTATTAATTAGTTATTAAGCTAGCTAACCGCAAATTTTTCGGACCAGTAGACATGCTGGCCGGATTCGGTGCGGCAAATTGGAGGTGAGTTGCTACCAGTAGATGGTGGCGCCCTCGTCTGCGACTGGGCGGTTGAGGTCGGGTCCGCGTCTTCAGCGTAGGCCGGTTAGACACGTTCAGTGATGACGGGTTTCGACTTGTCCTTGCGATAGGTGACAAAAGCCTTGCCAGATCGCCATTTCACGCCGTAGAAAAGGAGTACACTAGAGCAGCTCCTGCAACATAAGTTTCGTCTGGCTAAACATGCAACCCGCCAGTTTCATTTAGCCAGGCTCATGAAAGGTCGAGAGTATAGTAACACCCGTCAGGGTAAGTAGACGGATTGGAGTTCCGGTAGGTAGATTTTTTAACCACTTTTGTTCAGTGGGCCACAAGACAACAGAAGGCGACTGTAACACAAAGTGCAATCCTACTCAAGTTATTTAGGAAGCCAAGCTAAGCGAACGAACATTTTCGATTCATACATCATCAAGTAATAAAATAATAAAAGGGAGGGTAGAGTTAACGAAAATTTAAGCAACCAATCAATAAGAATTAGGTGGGGATAAGGGTCATCGGGTAGACGTAAACCAAGCGTTTAGAGTCATCTATAAAGTGCCGGCGAAACACTCAAAGTGACTGTGTCAGCGGACACTTGAGACGACAGAGGCAGTTACCATACGCCTCACTAACCCAAACTTATGTGCGCAGAAGGCGTTTGTAGTGGCACTAAGGCTCCCGTGGCCGAAGGCTAACTCAACATCCGCCCCACGCGTCTTACCACGCCGCGAAACAGTGACGAGACTCCGACAGCAAGCATCCCAGGGTCACTCACGCCACCACGAGACGATGACACCTTGCGCCCTCACACCTCCCAACAAAATGTGAGCCAAGGACGACGGAAAAACGCGAAGTAATTGTCGGACCCCTTCTCCTCCCCCACCCTTTCCCCTCTCTGGTCCCCAAATTAAGACTATAATCCAACACCTTTGGCCCCCTGACACCTCTACCCCCTTATACCCCTAATTAGTACCGATTGGTTGCTTGAACTTTCACTAACTCTACCCTCCATTATGTTATTGTATGGCCTCATGATGAATTAATCGAAAACGTTCGTTCGTCCAACTTGGCTTCCTGAATGCTTACATGGGTATCATCGCTGAGCTTCAATTTAACACTAATCCGAAGAGCAATTGGCGAGCATACGTATACTTTTAATAAATTCTTGTCAGGCCATTATATTTATATGAGAGAGGGGAGTAAAATGTAAAAGGTTAAAATTATGTTCAAAGATACAAGCAAATTAGTCCAGGAGATAGGGGATGGGGTTGGGGTAATAAAAAGCGGCTAATTGAGCGACAATTAGGGAGAGGGGGTAAAGGAAGAAAGGAGGCTCGGAAAAATGCCGGTAGCTAGGTGGCTGTTGGCCACGCTAAGCCTGGAGTCTGCAGCAGGTTCTTTTGCGCACACAGAATCGGCTTCCTCAACCGGATAGCAGTTGCTTCTGCTGTTGCTAGCAGTCGCTGACCCAATGACTTAGGGTAATTCGGTGGGATCCTGTAGATCCCCCTGAAGGCTTCGTTGGGGTCCACCTAGTGTCCGGAATCCACCATATGCACTAGAATAGAGCTGCTGATGGTCCTGGTGGTATTGACTTCACCTTTTCTTAGCCATTGTGGGAGGTTTTCTTTTATTCTTTTGGATAGGCACCGACTCGTGCGACCAATATAACCTGCTCCACAGGAGCAAGTAAAGTAGTAGATGCGCCTGTAGGTGTTCTGAGTCGGTAACCTGTCCTTGCCTTCCCCATGTAAGACCGGGTTAGTTGAGAATAATACCTGAAATCTCGCTGCTGGAAAGGTTCGCGATACGGCCTCGTCAGGGCGTCTTTTCAGGAGTTCACCTACCACGTCTCCTCTAAAAGGCATTTTGAGAAAAAAGGTTTTCTTTTCCACAGTATGTGTTGTGGGCTTTACCTCTTTGGCAGCCATATTCTTTGTAAAGAATCTCTCGGGATATCCGTTCTCACGGAGTAAGTCCTGAATTTTCTCGAGTTCATCTTCAATAATGTCTTCTGAGCAAAATGTTTCTAACTCTTTGCGTTAAGCAGCGAACTAGATTTCGCTTCTGTTGGAGGGGTACAAAACTGTTAAAATTCATATATTGTCAAGACCAAGTTGTTTTTATACACGCCTCTTTGGACGCTTACATTAGGTGGGGCAATTGTCTTGCAGCACATTTAATCAAGCTAGATTTTTATGAAACTATTGGTTCAACAAGCCCATAACTTTATATTAATAAAAAAACAATAGTAAGTATTCTTCTACAACAATATTTTTCTGCCAGGTATTTGCAGGATTTAATTAAAATACTATTCATTCCGCTTTGATTCGAAGAGAATTCGTTGCATAATTCTTCAACTTCCTCAAACGACCTTACAAAAAGTGCTGCACTGATCGAAAGAGAACATAGTTAGATGGCGTGGCATTGGGGCTGGAGGCGAGATGTGAAAAAAACACCTACCTCAGCCCGTTATTTCAACTTGTATTAAGTCTTTTTTGCAGTATGAGGTTCGGCCTTGTCCTGGTAGAAAAGAGTCCGATTCCGGTGATTTAGTGCAAGATACTTCTCTTTAGATTTGTCGTAAGCTCGGTTCACGTGTTGCCAATGGAGATCAGGGTTGACGGATTTCGTTACTGATCTAGCCTCAGAGACAGGGAGTTATATTATCTATAGGATACAGTCGCTATGATACTACATACCTATGACAATAACAACCTCCCCTTCTCAGGGATAATTGCCCGCTATTGTGCTTATTGCTTGGTAGTCGGCATGCGAGTCGTGACCTGTTGAAAGTTCATCACCCGTGTTGGATTCGTTTATCTGTGCGCTCCCTGTATGGCGAATTGTTTTGGCCAAATTGAGCCTCAGCACCGAATATAGGTTGTGCAGGTGAGTGTACTTGTTTATAGACTGGGGCCACGTGGACCATGATTCCATGATAGTCATGTATATGAAGTGCTGGGGTTAAATAAAACGTGCGCAAGTTCACTGGATCTCCGAAACGGGAGCTGCTGTTGGACTAGGTCTGAATTATACCGAACTCGGTGTAGGTTTTATGGTGTGAGGCGGAAGCCTTACTTCACGTCATACATCACAGATGTGTTGGAATGGGTCAACGGTCAGAATGGCTATCGGTATGCGAAGATTCCTGCGCAGAGCTCTCTCAAATCCACCGTGAGGGGGGTTGTTTTAGACCTGGAGGTAGAGCTCAACGTCGCGTTCACGCCTTGCACTTTATCTCCTCACCTGCTGATTGGCGGACTCGAACAGTCACCTAGTGGATGGCAGATCAACTAGGACACAGGTTCAATCCATCCCCACAGTACATAAGCGCATTGCTGACTATTAGAAATATTACGCACATGAACGTATACGACGAACGTAGAGTCCTGGATCGAAAGGTTACCAGCTGATGGGATAAATCGAACTTTTTCAGGATTGAGACCCAAGTGGCAACGCAACCTTTGTGGTATACCCATATAGCATACGAGCCGTATTCGTGAAGTCCTGCGTGTGTATACCTCACGATGATTCTAGCTGCACCTGGAAAAAATGGCTTACACCTGATCCCTGCTCGGTCATCTCAACTTTGTTTTGTCACCGTCTCAAGCGCGGTGAGGGTTTGGAGTGGGTAGATGGCGACTTGTCTACTTTCATTATACCTAGCCGCAGTCACCTTCCCTGCTCTCGGGCAAATGGTGCACATCACCGATTTCGGTGGTCCAACTTGCCCACCTTACCGTGAACTAGCTCATGCGATGTCTCCAATGCTGCGTAAACTCCTTTGGAAACAGGGTGGACGTCGTTTGCGACAGTCACATAGAACTCTCCACAGAGACGCTATATTAATTCATGATATCTCGAAAATATGATGGATAAGATATGAGGAAAGGAATAAGACCCATCCTGCTTTAATTTTTTCCCTCCAAAAACACCGCTATTACTCCTTTTCCTGGTGAAAATTACGAGGAACGAGTTCCAGGAAGCAGGCCAAAAGGGAAAATGCAATCGCTGGATTGAAGAGTTTGTTGTAGGTGGTGCCTGGCCGACTAGTTCGCGTCAAAGTGCCCTTTCCCAGAGGCTCACCGATGCGGTTTCTAGACGTCTCGATCAGCCAATCATAGTTCCCGCACCTACACGGTTTGAGCCAAGCGACGAATGGCAAGCTTGCACGCGTTCCCGACGCAAGCTGCTTCTGTGCCCAAAATCTCCAAGCCAACCCAGTCAATGAAAGCGCCTTCCCTGTCTTCTGGCCTGTCTGCTCTCAAACAGTCACTTGGGACCCGGTCAACCTACTGAGCGGACGTGTCCTCCCAAGTCAGACTTCTCTCATCTACTCTTCAGACCTTTGTGAATACAATAAAACTTTTCCTACTACTCTGGTCTTTTACGACGGCTCTTCAGCACATATTAACCATGGTCTGAAAATCGCAGTTTCCGGGTTTGGCTCACATTCTCCCCTGCGATAAGTTTATTGGTCTGAAGTTTTCAGATTCTCGCTCTTATCCATAAGTTTTTCTGGTGCTGGGTTCGAAAAAGATCCCGAAACGTCTAGCGAATAAACATTTTCACGAATTGATGCAAATGTTCGCAATCCAGAAACGTGTATATTTTTAGAAGAAGTTTTATCGAACACAGGAATCATGATACTAATGGTATGAGCTTTCGGGCTCCTGCAGGAGTCCATCGTCAGAGATGGGAAAACAGCAACAAATGGGGTGGCTAGTTATGGCGGGTACAAAACAAATAAAATTTTGAGCGTGTAGAAAATCAATAATTTTGTGGTTTGGCCGCCGACTCGTCACTGCGGACTATATCAGTCTGTGCTAGTGGGCGAGATCGGCGTGTTGGGTGGGAATATTTACAGAAATAAAAATCGGTAATGGAAACAAGCAACATTTATAGGGGTAAGGGTCAATTAAAAGTCATAGGAGAGGGGAATAAGGGGACCGATTAACCACCAGTGCCGTGAGTCTGGAGATACGTGCGCAGGGCACATGTGTGGCACGTGTTAATGGGTCTCTCTGCCCCTGCCAGAAACGCCGTTCGATTTTGGCCTGACGTGACAGTGTAGCCAATCCTGACCTTTCGCCACCATCATGCAAATCTTGGCACCTCGTCAAACCACCTCGACATTAGCTGTACGCCCTTGTTTAAAAATTCATCTCCTGTCGATGAAGCTTTCTGCCTCTGAAACCTCGATAAAAAACAACGCTCATTTGCATTTAAAGTTATTCCGACGCCTTCGGAAAGTGTAGCCGCAATGCAGCTGCCATGAGCCTTTCGATACCGGTGTTGTCGTGAGAGCTAAAACATCGCAACCAGCATGCTATTAAAGCCAGCACATCCTGATTCTGAAAACTTTTGAACACTTGGCAAGCCTTTGATAATGCACAGGAGACGTACAATTACTGTAAAAACTAGATCGAATTTTGCATTTCAAGCCGAGGTTTCAGTACTGTTATGCATAGGACAGTATGGAAATTTATTCATTTACTAGGAAGGTTTTCCGTAGAAAGTCGAGATTCATGTTAAAAGCATCACTATAGGAAACAGTTAATATATATAATCAGTCAAGGTAAGTAAAATTACATAAATATTCCCTAAAAAAGATGTGAGGATGATACTATTTATTATTTTAGTAGGGGATTGGCAGATTTGGATAAGAAAAAGAAGACTCGATCGCTGCGAAACTAAGTTTTTTCGCCTGACGTTTAGACCTCCGTCGCGAATTCATCATCAGAGAAATGAGTAGAAAACAGTAGCAAAAACGGCCGACGATGAATCCGTGACGGATATCAAAACTTCAAGCGAATAAATGTATTGTTCCAGCGATTGAGTCTTCTTCTTCTCAATTGCTTCCTGGGACTCGCTTGTTCGCTTGCATTGACAGATTTGGATAATTCATTTGCTGCAATTGTGAAGAACTCGGCCGTCTCCAAGTTTTTGAAATTTTTATTCTTTGTCATAAACATTAGAGGAAATTCCGTAATACTTCTAAAGTATTTTGACTTATGCTGCAAAATTTACCTAACGACCGCCGACGCCGCAATTTTGTTCACAATAAGGTCAACTGAAATTAAACAAATCTGCCAAAAGCCCTTAACAATTAAGTCAGCCTGGTAGTTATTCTGGTGGATTCCAGATGATTGTTTAGGAAATTCTGCTTGGGCAGTCAGCTTGCTGTTCCGTTATGGTAGATTCCATACGAGCGCTAAGTTGGATGATAAAATCGATCCAAGTGTGATTAAATTCACGGCGCAAGGCGTGGCGTCGTAGCTCAAGTGGTAGAGCGTTGACTGCGTAAAGGCCTTCCTGTTGTGCGGGTTCGACTACAGCCGACGCCGCGAGTTTGGGTCAACTTAATTCCATAACTGATACTGTAGCAGATATGCATACACCGGTCTGTCAGAGGATCCGCTCGTCCGTTCATATTGCCATTAGAGCTCTCTCTCTCGAGCCTCCACCGCAAAGCGGCTAGGATATAGACAGAAGGATATTACCAACAAAGACATGGGACACTAGGAAGGCCTTTTCTGCCTCATTAGGCGTTATCGACTAGTGATACCCAACCCCAGTACGGCCGCGGAAATTGCTGCCACACCGAGGTTTGAACTCGCGATATCTCTGGTCAGGGTGAACGTCCTAACCGTTGGGCCACGAGCCCACGGTCTTGCCGGTATTAGATCGGCACTGCTGTCTGCCTGTTGGCTACGGTTATCCCGCAAGGGCTGATGGAATTAGGCCCAAATATTTACATCAACCTTCGGTCTATGCTCATAATCATTGCATATACCTAGTTACAAAATGCATTTATAATGAGCTTAAAAAGCTGAGATTCTATTGAGATAGGTTAACCAATTCTCGAAGAAAGGGACTTTCACGAAACTTTCTGATTTGCAAGAAGGTACTAATTTATTACCTTATGATAAATTGAGTTTTGGGGAGGTATTAACCTTAAAAACAGTTTGAAAATCCATAGAAATCAGCGCTTCAGACGGGATGTGTTAACACTTCTTGAAATAAGACAAATACCTGGGTGATATGTCACTGTACACAATAAATTCCAGGAGGGCTAACTTGCATAGGAAAACTTTAAGGCATTGCTACATACTCGAAAATGTTAGTCTATGTGCGGCAAATTTATTGGCTTATATTGCTCTATTTGAATGTTTCTTGCAAAAAAACAAGCAACAGAAAAGCTATAAGTATCGTTTAAATAAAAGTTTTCGGCAGGTGCCTAAAGTTCGCACCAAAAGTACTACTATTGTCTTATAGGTCATATAACTGAGACAAAGGAAGGGGAGCCCGCCCCTTGTGTAAAATTTAAGGTAGGCGAAACCATGTCGAGAGAGAACTTTAATTTAAACACTAAACCTGATGTTAAGGATAACTAAAACAATGGCTTAACCCTAACCTGGACTCTAAGCCAAGGTCTTCCAATAACCGCACCACTAAAAATAACTCTAGTTCTCTGGAGATGAGCAAAGCCTCCGCCCTCCCCGAATAAAAAGGGAATTATTATTTCTGTTTCATGCTCTTGTTTCCGTATTAAATAAAACGGTCACGTGGCCCATTCGCTTGCTCAAATGTATGTATGGCAGTGCAGAACAAGTTTTATAATGAAACGCACACGGGTGACATGTACAGCGGAGTAGGTCAGTGGACCTATGTGCGGGCGTCCGTCATTGGCTGGTTGAGTAGTGCCAGCGTAGCTTCCGCCATCTGGCTAATCGTTTTCCCCACAGCGGCGTAGTTGCTAGATGGCGTGGTGTTCGGAATTGCGATTAGCCTGCTATGATTTACGTTTGCTTCGCTGAGAAGTCCACGAACCGGAAAGTTAGTTTTTTACCGACGTAATCTATGGATCTGATTACACAGAGGAAAGAAACCCTGCAGGTGAGGCTGGGAAATACATACTCACAGCAAGTCAGCGCACTTCTAAAACTGACGGACCGACCTTCGGTTTCGACGAAGTCCAACTCGGAGGCGCAGGGGGGGGGGACGGCTTACGCGAAATTAGATTATAGTCTTAGTGGATTTCCACCGCATCTGTCGTACCCCCTCCTCTCCAACTGGGTCTGGTGTCACGACCAAGCCAGGAGGACCAGAAGCGGGAGATGACGCAGGGGAATGGCGCGGCCGGAGCTGAACCGAACCTGGTTCTGATCCAACTCAGGGCGAATGCGATCAGAAGGTTGCATGTTCAGACCACTTTGGGGTCACCAATATCGCACGGATTTAAGTAAGTCAAACCCTTGTAACTGCGATCTTCATATCATGGTTCCTTTTGTAAGAAGAAAGAGAAGACGGTGGGAAGGCCCGAGTATTAGGAATAGTGTATTCTGCACAGAAGGATAGAAGAGCAGATGAAAAGAGTTTTGTCTCTCGAATGACTGCAGGCCGGCTGCCGGGGTGTCAATTCAAGAGTGAAGAGAGCGTCAGGAATCGCTGGAAAGCCGGCGCATGCTTTGTTGCGGCAGCCAAAAACGCGGCTAGTGTCCGCACTAGCGGTCGAGGTGCGACCTTGAGATTAGCAAAATCTGGTGTGGCTGCACGGAACTTGCAGGCCAAAGGCGCCATGCATCAGCGGCTGAGCTGGGGTTCCCAGTGGCTGCTAGGGGCCACCACAACCCTCCCATTAAAAAGAGGCAACTGCAGCTGAATATTCAGTTCGTCACGAGACAACTTCACACAATCACACACTGGGCAGACTGTGCGTCCCGAGTTGTCGCGTCAGTTGACAACCTTACAATAAATTTATTATGGCCCGCCAAAAGCTGTGACTTTAAATGTTGTCAGTTGGCGGAAGAAATCTGTTTTTGCTCAAAATTGACAGCCAGGCTGCAATAGTACCTTCTCAATAGGATCGTTATGGTATTCTACCCTCTGTGAGCTCCCACCCACGTTTATTGTAGCACGTGTTGGGGGCGGTCGTGTGTAGTACGGGTAGACAGAAAATCGAATTGACTTAGGTTGCTAGTAAATAACCCTGTCGCTGCGACATTCAGGTCTGGTTCCGTGCGGGAAGAAAAGAATCAGAACGCCAGATGGGAGGAATAGTATATTCTATGCAAATGTGGTGGAGAATAGGTTGGAGGAAGTCGACAGTAGGACGAAGAAGGAAGAGAGTTCACTGGGAGAAATTAACTAGTCGTCTGACATTTCGGGGGTGGTTGTGTCGTCCATCCAGCTTCAGAGACTCAAAATTTCGGATCTCGTTATATGCTGCTCTTTTCCGTGTGCATAGCCTGCCAATACCGACTGAGCCGCTGCGTATGGCTCGCACTTCACTGTCATTTGTGTCACCGCAGTTCTGTTCCCGGTTGGCTACCCATGGTGCTGCCTCTGCCTCCGTCCCACCCTGGTTTGTTTTAAGCCCGTACACATCGGTCGCAGAGATTGTGGTCCGTGACCGTCTTCTGATAAGAAGGTTCCCAAAACCAATGTTGCGGAACAAGGGCTTTATCTCATCAAGGCACTAAGCATGCCCAAAGGATAAATGAGTCAGATCAGAAATCCACTTTTTGTACTTCTCTCCTTGGGATAAACTTTAAATCCATTTAACACCTTATTTAGGGTTATCTCTGCATTTTTGCGAAACTATTGCGTCATGCTTCGTATTTTATTCAAATTCCAAGAGTTAGAAATCGCTTTCTGTGGCCGTCGAGGGCACAAAAAGTGAAGTCGGTTTAATAGCAAGCGTGCATTCGCCACTCACGTGACACTTTATGTAAAAACGCAGAAAGGTATTGAGGGTGTTTCCAGGACTACCATGCATTGTTGTTTCGTTCTAGACTTTAAGTCTGCAGTTTTCTCAGATAAGGCGAATTTACGGAATACCGTACTTTGAATGAATTCGCAATTTATGTGTCAAATTATTTAGCCGACGCTTTAAACTTTATAATTGCAGCCGATGAACCCTCTTTGTGCTAAAAGAGGCAGACACCTATTCAAGTAAAATGGGCATATACAACGACATCTAATGGGGAAATGGGCAAGTCGACAAGTTCAAGCTGGGAATTAATGGGTTTAAATCTCAAAGGGTGCATGCAAAATTCACGACGAAATTTGGCTTAGTAGTTTGCATATATTTGGCTACGTTATTTTGATCGAATGAGTGGATTTAATACCAGGAAAGCCTTTTGGTAAGGTAAACTGCCTATCGATTCAAGTTTATTGAGAGTAAAAGGCTTAATTGGGAGTAGCCTTATATCAAAGAAATTTTATATTCTCTTAAGTAAAATAGAACCACACTTTTCATTAATATTTATTATGCTGAGGAAGATCCCGAAATACGTCAGGAAAGTTTAAAACATATAACTTCCAGACTCGGAAAACTATATCCGAAATTTCTCAAATGCAAATGAAGCCAAGCTCAATGAATGCCATTTATTTTCAGAAACAAGGAACAATTTCAGTTTTAAAATTATAATTTGTTAACTTTTAAAGTTTTTGTTACATTATTAATCGGAAAATTCTTTAAATAGATATATTTTTAAAACCTTTTGATATAGGCACCAAAAATAATCTGCATTTAAGGACGAAGACTTGAAAACACTGAAAGTGGTCGAAAATTTGTTGGACTTAAATGGTGAATCTGTAAGAAATTGTAATTAAATAACGAAACCATGTTTAAAGTATTCTGACTGAAGAAAATGTATTTTTATATGAAGAAAGGGTTTAGATTATCCATTCAGCATACGAAATAATTTAAATTTATTCTTCTAATTTACAAAAATTTTCACATCCCCGGACTTTGAGGATATTTACAAAAATTTCATTTTTCTGAAAAAACAATTATCAGTGTTTATATTTCTCTAAAGTAACAAACTTGCCTAAGGGTATTTATTATTAATTTTAGATTTTCATACACGCGTTCAGGCCGGTTTGCGATTAAGAATAATTTTTTTACAAAATTCAGCATTTTTATGCAGCCCCCGCCATACTGTATAATCTGTTGTAGCAGTCAGCATGACTGATCGAGCTTGACTTTCGTCAGACAGAACGGTCGATAAAACGCGCGCAGCTAGTGTTCAAATAAAAATTGATAAGATTTTTTGTCAAAACAGGTATATAAGCGTGCATTAAAACATTCATGCAGCATCCTTGCGGGTCATTAAACGGAGGCTAAGTAATGTCGAGTTCCAGGACTACTATCAATGGCCCTTTGAAGATAACGATGTGTTTTTTTTTCAAGAAGTGTCAATGTGTTTTGACATCCACCGTTTACTGCTGACATTCAATCCTCGCGAAATGAGTCGCTGAGTTGCGCAGAACGCTTTCTGCTATGTCTTCAGAAAAAGCTACTGCGAAGTCAGTTGATTTAGTGGACTAAGTCATCTTCGGAATGTGTACTTTTCGACGCAGATGTGTGAGTAAGTCAGTGTGAGTACTTTCGTTACAACAGGTCAGTTTGATATGAAAACGTCTAGGCTAGACATTCCTTGATGGCCAAGTTCGTGGCATATGGCAGTTAGACCGCCAAATCTGAAGAGTTTAAGTACGCGCCCCATAGCAAGCTGGTCGCTGGGAACTAAAGTAGACTTTTAAAGCATGTTAGTACTGTAAACTTTATTGGAATCAACACATTTTGCGACTGATTGTCAGCTGCTGCTTGTCATTGCATAGCACTAGGAACGAATGAGATAATACATCAAGTAGAATTCGTACCAAAAAATCTTTTCAAAGCAACAAGATCATGAAAGCATAAGTTGGGAAAACTTTAAACTAAGAAAGGGAAGAGATGTGAAAATCTCGGAGTTGGATTTTACCAAGGCACAGTTAGGTTAACTGCAAGCTCTATCTGGTTACATAGGCCAGGTTTTAGTCGCCGTACATAGGTCGCCTTCAGGTAGCCCAATGTATGAGCTGTTTGGGCCCTTAACCGGTACTCGGAAGACTGCTTTGGAATCCACAGAGTGATCCATATCAAATGTAATGCCTTGCTGCCTATAAATTGGTAGCCATTGAGCAGCTGCTGCTACGGAACATAAATGGCTCGTTAAGCGCTGGAGCTCACTCCCTCGAAGGAAGTCCCATGGCGACTTGTGGAATGGGCTGTTAAGGAGGAACCGACAAAAGATATGAAAAACTGGAATGGCAGTTTCTAGCCAGTCGCATATAGTCTTAAGCGTGGACCACCCGAGAATTAAACCCGCGACCTTTTGGTCATGGTCTATAACGCCCCACCACTGAGCCACGTGCCTACTGTTTTCTTGGTTATGATCGACCTATATTGTCTTTCTTGGTTCTACCCTACCACCGTACGCCACAAGTTGCAATGCGACTGCCTATGAAGGCTCTATAATGAGCTCCAGGGCACAACAGAACACACATATTCCGTAAACAAATAGCAGAATTCTGTAAATATTTCCATGATTTATCTTAAAAGTTAGTTCTTGGCAAATAAATATTTTTAGCAACTCGTCATCAGGCCAAACATTTGCAGGGATAATGAAAGTTGTACAAAAAAATTAAAGTATGAACATGCAGAAAAATCGATAACCGTCTGATATTGGCGCCAGAACACGTGAACACGTACCAACCTGGTTAAGCAAAGATGAAACTATATCAATCTCGAGCTCTATCCTCGCAGACGTTGTCGATACGCATCATAGAGTCGATGCTAATAAAGCCTTTCAGCTTGTCCACCGGACAATAGCTACTTTTTCCAAGGGCCTACGCCAAAGGGTGCTCGCAACAGCCGAATCAGTACCTATACGGCTAGCGAATCCAATGTTGCGTTGTCAGAAGACGCTGACACAAGCCCTTACACTTCCGTGGCCGACACCGACGTCAGGTGACGATAACACTTTTTCCCTACCTTCTCGTGGCAGTCGCTCGCCCAACACGCTGATCTCGCCTACTTGCGCAGACTAACGTAGTTTGCAGTGGCCAATCGGCGTCCATGTCAGATGGTTATCAATTTTCTACATGTTCAAACTTGAAATGTTTTGTACAGCTTTCATTATCTCTGCAAATTTTTGGCCTGATGGCGAGTTGATGAAAACATTTGCTTGCCAGAAACATACTTTTCAAATAGCAGAATCCCAGACTACCATCGTATTGCCGATCGCAATCGTAAAAACAACGCACCCGTTGATCAATCGTAGGCTGGTACACTCTATTATAAGTACATATTGTTATATAACTCAGTTGCAGTGCGCCAGTTCTTGTGTGGAATAAAGGGCAGGCAGGACAGAAGGGAATAGTTTTCCTGTGACAGCTGCTGTATGCACATCAACTTCTCAGTCCTTTTGTTTGCGGCCTCTTATTTAGGGGTCATATCCTAAGTCCGGTCTGTGTGTCCTTATTAGTCCACCCGGAAAGAGCGTCACTTAAAGTCGGCCCCCGAAGATCGTACATAACTCGGCAGCGCTCTTCCGCGGTCAGGTGGTTCTTTGTCAGGCGTGACAGCCGGACGGCGAAAGTGGTAAATGCATTCTTCTGGGCTGTCCTAGCTCGCGCTGGTGCCAGACCCCTGTGTGTTTGTCCCGTCGCCTACCGTGGTGTCTCGAATGGTCCCTGGCATGCACATATTTGCCGCGGTGTTGATTGCCCGCGTGCTAATCTCACGTACGTTGGTCCATCGTCACTGGACAACGGGGATTGGGAACAAGTCTGGGCGTGACGGGGGACGATGGACGAGCGTGGGTGGTCGACCATCGATTTCGATGACGGCTTGTAGACTACCCCGGCCAGTGCATAGAATACCGCCCATATACGCAATCACGGCGCAGTGGGACCAAAGTGGGACAAAAGTGGAACGAAAGTGGGACCATTGTTCCACTGGAACCACTCTCTCATTTGGTTCCGGAACATTTCCATTAGGGGAGTTATCCTATTAGTTAACAGCCTTTCAGCCTTCCCGTTGGGGATTAAGGCTAATAAGGTTAAACCCTAGACAGTACGATCTTCGGGCCCGGTTCCTTAGGGGAAGCAAAGACTTTGGAGGCCAAAATGGAAGGAACAGTTTATTCTTTACAGGAGGTGTGGGGAATAGATCGAACTAGCACAGGTCTGCACCCAAGTGGAGTAGAATCCGAAGTTCCGAAGAAGAAGACGCGATCACTGGAACAAGGAATTTATTTTCCTGACGTTTCGGATTCCGTCGGGAATCCTTAGTCATAGTTTATCGTAAACAGGTCTGAGACATGTGCAGATAAGGGGTGATACATGCACAGATTGCATGGTATGTATAGTTCACAGCGGTCTTTCACATGCGTACTATAATTGTCCGTTCCTGTAGCCACCACTGGAGATCTTAATTGGTCCAGTGCTTGCTCATTACTTGCAACAGCGTTATTGTCCGCGTCGGATGCAGGTTTGATAATTGCTCGACAATTACGCCCGCTGTCGTCAGAGTTGCGCCCAGTCCTTCCCACGTGACTGATTTTCTTGCTCAGGAAATTTCTCAGTACACCGTATGGGAACGCCAAATCGTTGCGCTTGTTAATGGACTGGGGGCCTGAGAACCATGACTCGAGCAGCTCGCGGCTCACGCGGTTGTCCCCTCTTGCGAGGATTTCGGCCTCGTCAAACTTGAAAATATGGCCGGGTCTCGTTGAGTGAGCTGCAACCTGGGAGTTGACGGCTGTCTTCCGAAGTCCTAGTCTGACAGTAGTCATCCCAGCGGCCACCGAAAGCAGTATTTTTCTTAGTCAGCCTTGAGGGTGATTGGTCAGATTGTGAGAAGCCTATGGTGCGCGCGCTTAGTAGCCGTGTGAGACAAGCAAGCGGTATGCCCAAGATGCGTGGCGAGATTTGTACATGCATATATGGGGAGGCATAGGAGGTCACTACAGACACGTCTTTTAGGGCCTCCGATTTATTGTACTGACGAATATGCTAATTTGGCCTGGGAAGGGATTTCACAATGTTGATGTTGCCCTTTTTCATCCCTCCGTTATGCAGTAGTCGACTTTCCAATTGCGGCAGCCAACTGTTGATGTGATAAGCTGCAGACGCAATAAGAGAGGTGTCTACCCATCCATGTGTGCACAGGCAAAACCATGCTGAGTAAATGTGCATGTTTCCTGTGTAAATGAGATGTGTACGTGTCGACTTACGGCATTTCGCCAGACATAAGGGCCACGGCAAGGTGAATCACATTTTTGCTGCAGGACATGGGCATGGTTTTACGTGGGTGGCGTACATTTGCCTGGTGTACAGTAGAATAACATGTAGCCTTGGGATACGTGTGTGTGCGTGCAAGCGCGGATGAGTTGGGGCCTGCTCGATTTACCTGCAAATTATCATAAACAGACACATGCGATGATCGAATATCCTCGGGAAGCATGGATCGGTGAGAAGATAGTGATGAGCGCATGTCATGGGCTTCAGGCACTGATTTCTCACACATAACGCGATGAATTTTCACGTGACGGACCGTGAAGTACAGAGAGAGTGGAGTAGAGACCGGCTGTAATGGAACACGCACGACTGGTGTCAGTGTAAACAAGTAACAAGATGGTGAGAGAGCCCTCACTTGTGATGTTAGTCGTGGGGAGGGCAGTGTTTGTTTGTCGGAAGATGAGAGGCAAGTTAGGCGTGTTGTCGTCGCACTGGGTCTGCAGATATCCAGCGCGTCCAATCCTTGCCTGGTATGTACATCAACAATACAAAAATGATAACAATGGTTGCTTTCTTCCCTCCTTAACCCGTAGCATGAGAGTTTTGCAGGCTTCGCTGTTTGCGTTAGCAGCGACCATTCGGTTGCTGATGCGCGTCCCTGGTTACATTTGTAGTACTTGAGCAAAAATCACAGTTATACTAAACGACATTGATTTTTACGAAAAAAGCGCTGCATGCGTTGGAAAATGAGCTCTATTAGTCTGAAGTTTCGGACTCTTGCTCGAATGCATCATCAGAAACCGATGTAAAAACCTCAGCGGTTGTTTACTGGACTATAAGCAATCATCGTCCGTGGGTTCGATAAGCTTGACAGGTACACAGGGCATAACAACTGTTAACTGCAGCGCAGTTAAACGAAATCAAGTACTTACACTTTTCCAGAGAGCTAGAAATATTTGCTGCAGAGAGACCCTACCGGTAGAGATTGCCTGCATAAAAGAGGCCCTACTTCATCGTGGCTACCCCCCACTTTTTATTAAAAAATACAGCTTCCCTTTGCGGCCGAAAGCTACGGACCAGTCAATTCCGAAGATGCCCAATTTTATATCTTTACCCTTCAAAGGTGACAGCATCTCAAATGTAATTAAGCAATGACTACGTCGTTCCATACAGAGAACGTACTATGTAGCCGAACTTTTCTTCCTCACTCCAACTAATCACCTTCCAGTTAACTGGTCAAAGGAAGCCTTGCCTTTGCACGTCAACCTCAGTTGCGTCCATGAATTTACGTGCACTTGCGAATGCAGGTACATTAGCCGCACGCAAAGGTAATTTGCGACCACGGCTGCTGAAAATTTGTCTGCTTGTTTCGCAAAACACCTGTTAGACAGTGGTCATTCCCCTGACATCAACACATTTTTCCGAGTTCTTTTGAACAAACCGGACCTTGCGTTACATAGAAGCAGCCTATCTACGGCGGGAGAAACCCGACCTATGTAAGCAATTAGACCATGTGGCTCCCCGTTTGTACATTTTACCTCCCAAATTTTTACCTCAGACATCTTTCCCCGTTTTTTGCTGACCATAGAGTTTTGACTCCTTATCTTATTGATTAGTTTCTTGGTCATTTCTCATGACATTGTGTTTGCATCGATTTTTCTGTAGGAATTCAATTAATATTTTCTCTCATGCGATTTACGTTGCGCAATGAGAGGCAGCAACTGAAGAGCTCTCTCGAAATGCCATGGATCCAATAAATCTTGCTGTTATTGCTACCTTTAAATCTTTATTGCCCTGGTAAATTCATACCACACTGTTATTATTGTTAATTCCCCTCCCTATTTTTCTTTATAAGTTTAAATTTTACATTACTATTGACCATTTGCCACGTTAAAATGAGCTTTCTTCTATCGATTCTGTTAAAATTCAAACAAATGTGTTCTCCAATTGTTTCGTTATTCATGCAAAGAGAGGACACAGTTGTTAATCTCTCTCGAAATTTCTTCGTACAAATACATTCTTCCGTTTTCACATGCTTCAAATCTTGCAGGTGACCCAATTACGGCACCGTGAGTATTCAGATTTTGCTAGTTGCGACAGGTATGTAGTGGTCTAGCAACTTCATCCGATAAATACTGCAACATCTCTCGGTCCACTAGCCTTAGCTGACTGTGCCTCTAATGATGGATTCGGGTGGGACTCCGAAACGTCGGGCTCATAACGCTCTTGTTCCAACAATCGAGTCTTTTTCTTTGAGATTACGTTCTGTGACTCACCTCCTCGCTCATATTAGGAATTTGCTCGTTTTTTATGCTTATTCAAGATAAATATTTTTGAATTTTATAGGGTATATATGTGACGTTAATGAAAGTTTTATAATCATTCCTAGATCAAACGTAGGATGCTCGACTGGTTAACGTGTACTTTCTTAACGTTAGGTCTTACTGGAAGCTTGCTTTTTACATCTTAGCAACCTTTTGGTTTTTCAAACTTGTTTTTTTCCCAGGACTTGAATAAAACAGTTACGCTTAAACCTCTGGTCTTACTTTGTTTTCTAGACTGTTCTCACCGTTTTGGTGGGAAGTGTCTTCAGTGCACGTCTTTTAACTTTTAATTTAAGACAATCTTGAGGTCACTTTTAAGGTTACCGTGACCTAGAAGCCTTCTTCATAACAATGCTTTGAAAAAGAATGGAATTGACAACTAGCCCCAGAAACCAAGAATTTAAAAAGCCTAAATGTAAAAACTCAAATGGGTATGGGCTTGACTATTCTATTTCACTTGCAATTTTAAAATCTGAGGTTTGCATTTTAGTAATCAGGGGAATCTAATAGGGCCCGAGAAATTAGGCCCAAGGCAAAGCGGACCAAGTAAATTATGTTAGCGGTCGGTGAATGTTCACCTAAGCCAGCAAGACAGCAAGCTCGTGACTCCATGGTTATTGGTTTAAACTCTGATAAAAAGGTTGCGAGTTCGAGGCCCGAATGGTACACCACTTTGGGCTGGATATGACTGGCTGACGACGGCCTATATGCCAGAAATGACCATTCCAGGCTCCCTTTACTTAGCTGGCAATGCTATTGGCTTAGACTTATAGCTGCTACAATTTTTTTCAGGGTCCGAGAAATGAGACCCAAAGCAGAGTGGGACAACTGAGTTCCGTTAAGTGGTCGGTAAACGGTCATCAACGAGCTTAAAATATGTTGCGAGGCATATATTTACAGAAGAAGTGCCGATGCAAGGCCCGGAATAAAAAGCACTTGGCCACACAACTGCGCGGATGACTGAAATTGCCATTTTTCTGTTTGCTTTTCTGTAAGACAGCCTTATCCTAGGCCCCGGGGGCTAAACCTCTGGGTTACGAACCTTTGCTATTAAAATACAGTTCGCCGTCACATCAGTTAACCACCCGTTCGAACCTTCTCGACTGCAATATTGACCGACTACAGTAGTGTAGTAGTAGACGACATTGCGGTACACGCCATATGACAAACCACGGGCTGCCAATAGTAGCGAATATTCGAGTCCCAGGAAGCAGTTCAGAAGACGAAGATGCGATCACTGGAACAAGAGTTTTATTTGCCTGACGTTTCGGATTCCGTCGGGAATCCTTAGTCATAGGTAATCGTAAACAAGTCTGAGGCATGCGCAGATAAGGGGTGATACATGCACAGATTGCACGGTATTTATAGTTCACAGCGGTCACCCGCATGCGTACTATAATTGTCAGTTCTTGTAGTCACCGCTTGAGGTCTTAATTGGTGCGGTGCTTGCTCATTAATTGCCACAGCGTTCTTGTCCGCGTCGGATGCGGGTTTTGTAATTGCGCGACAATTATGCCCGCTGTCGTCGGAGTTGTTGTTGAACCCAGTCCGTCCCACGTGACTGATTCTCTTGCTCAGGAAATGTCTCAGTACACCGTAGGGGAACGCCAAATCGTTGCGCTTGTTGATGGACTGGGGGCCTAAAAACCATGATTCGAGCAGCTCGTAGCTCACGCGGTTGTCCCCTCTTGCGAGGATTTCGGCCTCGGCAAACTTGAAAATATGGTCGGGTCCCGTTGAATGAGCTGCACCTGGGAGTTGGCGTCTTTCTTCCTCACCGCCGCTGCATGCTCGGCCATTCGCATCCGGAGTAATCTCCCAGTTTCTCCGACGTAGTTGCTTTGTCATAACTACACCAGATTCGGTAAACGACTCCAGCAGTTTCCTGCCGCGGCAGTGGGTCTTTCGGCCTCATGACCCGGCGCCTGATGGTTGCTTCCGGCCTGTGTGCAACTCCAACTTCAAGTGGGGTGAGTAGACGGCTGACTGCTTCCGATACATTCTTCACGTACGGAAGAGCTCGCCAAACGTTTGGGCCAGCTGGAATTGGCTTCTTCTCTCGTTTGCGTATGCACTGGTTGACAAAATTGTGAGGGTAACCATTCGCTCTCAGTACCCGTCGAACATATTGCAATTAAGCAATTTTGTCTTCCGCTTCGCTGCAATGCGTCTCGACGCGCCGGAATAGCGCTCTTACGCAGCTGCGTTTGTGACTGATTGGGTGGTTGCTGTTGTAGTTCAGGACTTGTATAGTGTTGGTTGCTTTCCTGAACACTTTAGTCTTCAGGCCACCATCGTCTTTGCGGCAAACGAGGACATCCAGGAAGGCCAGTTGGTTGTTTTCTGTTTCCTCCATCGTAAATTGAATGTCCGGGAAGACGGCGTTTAGACGTTCCTTGAATGTCAGCACCTGATCCCTCTCAATTACGACGAAGGCGTCGTCCACATACCGAGCCCAGAGTTTCGGCCTGTGGTGTCGGAAAACCAGCGACTCCAGCCGTTGCAGGACCGACTCTGCTTTGAGTCCGGAAATGGGCGAACCCATAGGCGTGCCCTTCACCTGCTCGTAGATAGTTCCGTTGAAGGTAAAGTACGTCTTCAGGCAGAACTTTAGGACCTGGAGGATTTGAGCATGCCCAAGGCGATTCTCCTTTTCGTCGTTTTTCTCTCGTAGGAGTAGTTGGATAGTCTCGACGCCCAGGTCCTGTGGAATAGAAGTAAAAAGGGACGTGACATCAAAGGAAACCATGATATCATTTGGCTGGAGGCTTACCCCTTTAAGTTTCTCCAAGAATTGTGTTGACGACCTGACTGTTGTGTCTGAATCAGCGGTCAAGAATTTGAGCCGTCAGAACAGCCACTTCGCCAGTCCGTAGGTTGGAGTTCCTTTGAGAGACACGATTGGCCGGAGGGGTGCGCCTTCCTTGTGCACCTTGGGGAGACCATAGAAGCGGGCCAGGGCCGTTTCTTGCGCTCTCGCCATGCGTCGGTCGATTGGTGATATTGCACCTGAGTTCTCCATTGCCAACAGCGTTGTGTTGATTTCGCGTGTCAGCGTTTTCATGGGGTTGGATTTGCACGGGACGTAGGACTGACGATCATCCAACAAAGTTTGAGCTTTGTGAATGTAGTCTGTCATGTCCAATACGACAGTTGACCGCCCCTTGTCCGCCGGCACGATAACGAGGTCATTGTCGGCTCTGAGTTCTTTCAGTGCCTTACGTTCAACCTTTGAGAGAACGTCACGTGGTCGATGTGCTATGAGGAGGGACGACACCTGGTGACGTATGAGGTTTTTCTTTTCGTCCGTTGCTTCAGTTTGGCTCAGAATTGATTCTACAGCAGCAACCATGTTGGCAGGTCTGGCATCAGCTGTGTTGAATGAGGCTCCATGCCGTAACACCTGCATTTGTTCTTCCGTCAGCTTTTTGGATGACAGGTTGGGCACCAGTTTGTCATCTTTGGATGAATTTGGTCGAGGTAGCTGCCTCCCGCTTCGCTTTGTGGTCTCGGGCTCGTTTGGTCACCCTTTGCTGGAGCAGTTAGGTACCATTCTCGCCCATAAACTCAAAGCACTTCTCCCTCTCTTCGCTGATCCTCTGACAGTACTTGCGAAGCCTCGCGTGACAGTCTTGAAGGATCACTCGGATCATATGTCTGTCGTGCTTAAATTCTTTGCGTCTCGCCAACTCTGTATTGACCGGAGGTCTGTATGAAACACACTTCGGTAGCACATTATTGTCGAGACACCTGTACAAGAATCGGATCTGCGCATAATTAAACGACTCCCGAAGGGCAAATGTTTCCCACCGTCGAGCCGATCGGAGCGCATCGCGCCCAAATAGATTGCCAATAGTAGCGAATATTCGAGTCCCAGGAAGCAGTTCAGAAGACGAAGATGCGATCACTGGAACAAGAGTTTTTATTTGACTGACGTTTCAAGTTTGCCGAGGCCGAAATCCTCGCAAGAGGTGACAACTACGTGAGCTGCGAGCTGCTCGAGTCATGGTTTTCAGGCCCCCAGTCCATCAACAAGCGCAACGATTTGGCGTTCCCCTACG